>CM060733.1:55970340-56570340 GCA_030704615.1 Takakia lepidozioides
CACACGCCGGCCCTCCCCTGACTGCCATGAAGCCTATAGGAAGCTGACTCCTCCCAAAAATCCAGGGTGAAGCCCATGGGGTACAACACTGCCCCACCAACCAGGACATCGTATGAGACCGCGTCTGTCACAATGGCCTTGGCTCGCATCACTGAGCCATCTGTAGGGTGATCCGGCCGTAGTCTGATAGCCAATTCACGCCGTGTCATGCCCCGAGCTTGTTCCAATCCTCCCAGAGACGTCTGTATCTGGAAAGGACAAGGCTCCATTCCGCCTCCGTGAGGCCCAAGCCTGCAATAGTAGCTCTGCCCAACATCAGTGGCTGAGCTCCTGAGTCCAACAAGACCCGCAGTGGCTGGTACCTCTTGCCTGCCGGTCCACTCAAACAGAAAATGCCATCCTGGTTGTCTAACATGACAACTCCAGGTGTCACCATGGCGCGCTCAATGGCTGGCCTAGCTGGCAGCTCCATCAACCTGGCAGCTGCAGCTTGCCATGGTGCCGCTGTGGCAATCTTGATCCTCAAATCCGAGGATCCCTCCGGCACTACACCTCCCAGTATCTCCGCAGAAGATGAAGTAACCTCCCCACTCTCATAGAGTGTAGCTGCCAGCCTGAACACCTCAGCTGGTCTTACCCCCGGCGTCGCAATCATGGTAGCCGAGAACAATGGAGCCTGGCACACAGATGTGGCTGCTCCTAGCAACACACTAGCTGCCGTAGCCTTGGCGACACTAGGTAGTGGTGCTACCCGTGTAGCTCTCCCCAATGGCATAGTAACCTCCGCCTCGGTAACAGTCGGGCGAGAACTAGGTGCCATGGATGGCGTCGACACTGTCTCCGCCAATGTGAATGACTGAGGAAGCCTAGCTTGACGGCTTGCCTCCCCACGCTATGGATCCAACTCCACCTCTGCACCTCGTGGCTCAGGAACTCGTGCTGCTCCTCGAGTCACGGCTGCAGCAGACTCCACTTGCACTAGTGGTAGTGCTGCTCCACACATGAATCCCATGCCTCCCATATCTCCTCCGTCAGGAGCAGGAGGTGGACCATCCGGCCTTAGAGCCGGTACCACCTGAGCTGTAGCCATGGCAGCGAGCCTCTGCTCTAGCTGCTGAAGCCGGTTGGCCATGCCTTGGTCAACACCTTGACCTCCGCGTCCTTGGCCGTGTTGAGCTTGCCCTTGGCCTGTCCTTAACCTTGACGATCCGGACGTGTGGGTATGTGCTGTGATTAGCGTGCAGAGTTGTTCAAGAAAGTCATGCCCATGGCTTTTGAGAACCTTGCCATTGCACAGCACCGTGATACGTTGAGGTATGCCACTATACGTGGTAGAGGATATCGTCCTGGGGTTCGGAGGTTTAGCCCTGGTGACTATGTTTATTTGCAGCAGATTGCTCCTACGACTCTGGATGTTACTGCAGGGCGTGTTATTCTGAGGGTTCGAGAGGTGTTGCCCTCAGGGTCCTGATCTTAGAGGGTCGGGATGACATGACTTGGAAGGACCATGTGCGTAATTGTGCGTCATGTCACCTTCCCAATGTCGATGGTAGAGTTGACCCAAACTTGGCAGTGGTACCTGCAGGTTTGAGGTGCATGCTCTGTGGGTCTGCCAAAGGGGCAGCCACCATGCTGGTGTGTGATCGATGCTCAAGGGGTTGGCATATGGGATGCTTGACACCACCTCTTGAAAAGGTTCCTGACGGAGATTGGTTGTGTCCACACTGCTTTGGATAGTGGCAGTGGACATGACTGGAGGCAGCTAACAAGACATGGGAGGCCAAGCTCATAGGAGTCAATACATGAGATCCCAAGCTCAAGTTCACAGGTTGCAAGACGGCGACTAACGATGGGGCAACTCTTGCACCCGGCCTCTTGATCTATCGAGTTTGAGTGTAGTAGGGATAGTGGTGGAGGACTATTGAGGCTATGGTCACTATCACATCTTGTGGCTACCTAGACTTAGAGGGACCTAAGCACCAGCTAGGGGGGCGATTGTGTGGATTAGTGACTGCTATAGTGGGCAGCATAGTGGCAGCCTAGTGACTGACTAGTTGTAGCCTAGTGGTTGGACTAGTGGTTGGACTAGTGGTTGGACTAGTGGTTGGACTAGTGGCTGGACTAGTGGTGGACTAGTGGTATACTAGTGTGTGGTGTGCACATGTGTTGTGTGGTTTTGGACAGCGATGTAGTTGTGTAGCGATATGTATGCGCACGACAGCTGTCAAGTTATTTTACCACTAGTATGAAACTAGCTAGGAAATAGCTAGCTTTTACATATTGACATTTGGGATTGGCCCAAGTGTCAATCCAGGGGTCAAGGCAGATTTAGGCCCTGGAGTGGTTATCTTCACGGCAAGCACGGGAGGCTCGTCTTTCTCGAGTTGAGCCTCACCGCGCCTAGCTATGGCGCCGTAGTGTGGATTCCCCATGGCGTGGGGTGCACTTGGCTTGACTTGTATTTGAGTGATGAGGTTATATATGCATGAGTTTATGCTTCAGATTTGTGAGCTCGTGCTTGTATTCTTCTTCTTTATCATTGTGTGGACTAGTGACTGCCATAGTGGGCAGCATAGTGGCAGCCTAGTGACTGACTAATTGTAGCCTAGTGGTTGGACTAGTGGTATACTAGTGTGTGGTGTGCACATGTGTTGTGTGGTTTTGGACAGCGATGTAGTTGTGTAGCGATATGTATGCGCACGACAGGGCCAAGTAGGGTATAGGAGAGGTATTACTAACATAAAATTGTGGATGTGTATCAGTAGGGTATCAATATTTGTTTTTTCCCATATCATGTAGGAGAATATGAATAATGTCCGGCTAGATATATGGAATATTCAGTATATTCAAGAAAATATTTAATAATTAAAAAAAAAGAATTGACCTTCATGGCACAATGGTTCACAATTACAACATAATGCACACATACAAAAATACATTGCTCACATACATCGCACATCGCAAAAATATACCATACCATATTTGCATTTTTGCACATTGCACATTATGTATAAAAAAGATGCCATAAATGCTCATGAATTATCTTTGCCCTAACTCCACACATGCCATTTGGAGGCTCACATAGCACCAATACTGGTTCGATAGCAATCTAGTCCATCGCAATACCATATGGTATGGGATATACCATAATATGGAACAATAATATGGAACGAGGTAGTATGGTATTGCCGGGGTATTGGCCACCCTACCTACCAGCCGGGTATGGTCTTACCTACCCGTGTTGATATCACGGAATTGATACCGGGGTTGGACCTATATACCGGTTCAAACCAATGTTGGGCGGGTATATGAATTACCCTGATATACCCGCCGGGTATGGTATTGTGTTTTGGAGATACCAAGAGGGTCTTGGTAGTATAAAAATTTAGAGATGTCCCAAACACGAGTATGCAATAATAATAATAATAATAAAACCCAAATTTTGTTACTTGTAGGGTATCGATAATGCCAACATTTCACTTTTGCAGACTTGGTATCAACGTATCAACAAGTGTATAAACCTTGATACCTGCTGATACCAACTTCGGGTAAAGTATCAAAAATTTACATTTCAGAGAGAAGCAAACATTTTTTTAATAATTTTTTAAAAAAGCTGAAGTGCACTTATAACATGCATATGGAAACTTTTGGCCTTGCATTTATAACCATTTTCAGTGCCATGTTTTTCTTTCAAGCCACAAAGACTAATGCTGAATGCGACAGAGCACTAATACAAATAGAAACAAAATCATCTTCCGCCATCTCTAGGCTACGCGCATTGATACCTGAACGGCGATACCAACAACAGAGTTCCAGCGAAAAAAACAAGTAACAACATCAACAACGGTGAGCCGAGACCAGTCGGCTAGGGCATCGGCCTCCCTGATACCCTACAGGTAGGTTACTCTACACATTTCCTTCCTATCTGGAACTGGCTGGTAGGGGCTTCCATACCCGGGTGCGTAACCGGGTTGATACCCATATTTTTGTACATACCAGACCAACGCTGATGTATACCCTTATATCAGGGTATATTTTTATGATATACCCTTATCCGTACATTTACCCATCAAGACGCTCAATATACCCTACTTTTCTGAAGGGTATATGTTAAAATGAAGGGTATATCTAATCAGGGTATATAAGGGCCTTTATGTGCCTTCATAGCCTTTATGTGCTAGGTCTTTTCGTCTTTTCTCTTTTGTTGTGTTGTTAGGGAGCCTTGACCTATAAGAAAGCTCCAATCCCAGCTAAAACAAATGCTACATATATATCAATCCTAAAATGTCATATGACCCAAAGAATACATCTTCGGATCTCGCGTATATATATAAAAAAAGAAACCTGGGAGCGACAGACCGCAATTTAGGCCCTTGAGGGAGGGGATTTTTATTTTATATTTATTTTCGAATCCCAAACCTCCTCCATCTTGCATTGGGAATTAAAACCAAAATATTATGCAATATCTTATCAATTTTCTCTTTTATCATAGATTGTTAATTTTTATGTTTTGTACATATTGAAGAACATCATTTATTCTTTAAAACCATTAAATTAAATATCTATCCATACCCGGAAACTATTCATACCCTCAGGGTATATTTTGGCATATATATCCATACCCGGGGGTTATATAGAAATCTGAAAAGTTAATTTACCCATACCCGGAGGATAAATAAAATTTTGAGATTTCAATCTATCCATACCCGGAGGGTAAATGATTTGACAAAAATCATTTACTTATACCCTAAGGGTATATTGAAATCAATATAGGGCCCGCCCAACACTGGTTCACACGTTCACAACTCCGGGAAGTGGTGTTCATGCTGCCACCCTTTTATATACGTTGGTCTCGGAACAGAGCTTTCACCGTGTTGTAAGTAAAAGGGTGGCACATAGGCCTACAGCGAGGCCCAAAACGCGGGCAAAGTGAAACGAGAGAGAAGAGGAAGAGAGGAAGACGGATCGTTTGTGGTGCTGCTGTGCGAAATTCGGGCTCTAGGGAGGGGCGAGGGGAGAAGCGTGAGCACAGAGAAGGTGAGGGCGGCGCACCTGCTTGTGAAGCATGAGCGATCGCGAAGGCAGGCATCATGGCGTGATCCGGAGGACACTACGGGGATCTTGGTTTGTCCCGCCCTGGGTTCGGTCCTCTCTGTGCTTTTCTTGCGGAATTTTGTTGCTGTAGTGAAGATTTAGGACCGGCTTGGGGCTTAGGTATTGGAAGGAAGGCGAACTTAAAGGAGGTTTTGATAGGAAGGGGAGACATGATGGGATGGTTAGGAGGATTTTTGTGGTGCATATGTGCAGATCATTTTATGTGAGCAGATTCACCGACAGCAATTTGGGTCTTTCGATTAACCTGCAGCACTGAACGTCTGAATAGATGTCTTGAGAAGATTTTTCTTAACAGTCTTTTTTTTTTCTTTTTTTTTCTCACAGGAATCATGGCGGACAATCATCGACACAATTTTTTGAGTTGGGTAGCTCTAGCTGTAGTGCCCGCATTCTTAGTTTGGGCAGTGAAGGAGGTGGTGAGGGAGGTGAGGGAGGAGGTGAGGGAGAGGAGGGCATTCAGGAGGGAGGTGGTGAGGGAGAGTACGGCATTCAGGAGGGAGGTGGTGAGGGGGAGTAGGGCCTTTAGGAGGGAGGTGGTGAGGGGGAGTAGGGCCTTTAGGCATTCAACACTTGTCTGTGAACGACAAGGATGGCAAAGTGTGAGCTGTAGGTTAGTGAGAGACAAAAGCCCGGAGACCAAGCGAGAGAGCAAGGAAAAAGGAAATAAATGAACAGGTGCACTCATGTGGTCGCTGGGCAAGGTGATCAATACTTCTGATGAGCCTGCAAAGTGGAAGATTGTTATACTGCACAACAAAGGTGCATTCAGGTTGTGACAAAAAATGAAAACCTCCATGCATAGTTTTTCTTTGAACAAACTCCTATGATGGTTCATGAGGAAGTTCAGGAACTAACAAGATAGATTGTCTCATCACAGCTACATATCAGATCAGGGAGCTAAAGCCACCATACTACTACTGAAATCACATTATAGAAATATCATAATATTTGTTTCAAATCAGTGGCTATCAGTACTATTACCAGAATATACTAGATGATCAATTGTGCCTGAGCTTAGAGAGAGTTCACATGTCTAAGGAGAAGGTTTGAGGTAGAGAAAGTTTCCCTACTTCTTCACTTGTAATCAAAGAGAGAGAAGCAAGCAAAGAGAGAGAGTGGAGTTAACCATATACCAGGATAGAGTGAGAGCACCCGCAGAAAAAGATAGAGAGAAATTCTTAATATTCTTGGTCAGCCGCTGACAAGCATTGTGTCTCAGAGCGGGAAAATGTGAAGCTAGCGAAGAAGGAGTTTGACAGAACAGAAGACGACTTGAAGGCTCTCCAGAGTGTGGGACAGATCATCGGGGAAATACTGAGGCAACTCGATAGCGAGCATTGTGAGCTTCCCCTCTTTTGCCCTTCTCATTTGCAGAGTTTTGTACATTGTGATCCAAGATGCAGGATAACCCTCTAAGCTGGTTGCATAATGGGGGCCAGTGATTGTGAAGGCAAGCAGTGGCCCCCGCTGTGTTGTAGGGTGCCGCAATAAGGTGGACAAGGAGAAGCTGGTTGCGGGTACGAGGGTTGCATTGGACATGACCACACTGACCATCATGCGCGCATTACCAAGAGAGGTGATGATATACCTGATATTTTGGTATGAGCAGGTACATGTTATGTGTAATGTCCTAGACAATGAACCCTACAACGGTTGCTGGCTGTAATAGGAACCTGGACTCCATTTGTTTGCCATCTAAAGTTACCCATTTTGAAAACAGCACAAGTCCTCTACAAGTCTTACTCTTTGCACGAGCTATTGCTAGCAACATTGTTGCCAATTTTCTGAGGGTATGATGTTGCCAGGACTCGTCTCACAGTCTTGAATGCACGTTGATTTGTGTAAAATTTCATGGATTTGTCTGGAGTGCATTTCAATTGCTCCATTTTGCACTTTGGTTATGGTTGGCTGCGAAGTGGCTACCCCTATGCAGGAGCATGAGTTCCAAATTGCTGTAAAAAACTGAAGAAGGGGACGTGAGTTCTTGTGTTTGAATGTTCCATTATGATATTTGAGATTTGCATCTCATCATAGCAGCGTATCATGTTCCTTGAACACCACATGCACCATGCGATTCAAAGGTACAAAGTTTCAAAAGGCTGACATCCGACATGTTTTCCTTGTGCAGGTCGTTTCAAGTGCAATTGTGGATAAATACATTGGTGAGACTGCAAGGCTAATACGGGAGATGTTTGGATATGCCCGTGATCATCAAGTGTGCTCTCTCTCTCTCTCTCTTTCTGCACTTCCCTGAACTTGTTTCCAGTCTGTGACATGGGGGAGGACATCTTGGATGACCTCAAGGGTCTACCCACTCTCGGCACTAGACTGAAATTTAAACTCAGGGCAGGAAGCCTACCGTTGAACAGCAAACAGAAGCAGAGAGGAAAGGGAGAGTGCAATTGCCCGTTGTGTGGGCAATCTGAAGACAGTATTCATTTTCTGATACTTTGTCCGGGGTTCTCTCACCAAAGAGACGCTCTCTTCAAATCTATTAAGGGAATTGTGCCTGTACCCCTGTTTACCAACTTTGAAAGTCTCGAGGCTGAGCCAAAAGCCCAGGCCCTCCTAATGCCTAGTTTTTGGGCAAATCACACACAGCAGATTGATGCTTGTGTGAAGGGATTTCTAGAGGATCTCTGGAAAACCCGGATTAATTCTTTATATGGAGGTAAGTCTTACTACCAACGTCAGCCCCTGACAGAGGTAGGTTCTGTCCCTTTTGTTCCCGCTCAAACTGGGCGCGGGGTCAATGGCCACAAGGCTACGGCAAACAACGTCTTATGAGTACAATCTCTCTTTCTGCACTGCAGAGGGATCAACTCTGAGGTAAAAAAAAACCATTCTTTGTCGCGTTATTGACCTCCCTTGGAGTACGCATCTGCAATATGGGTTGATAACTCCAACCAGGCTAAGTCTCTCGAATCCATTCAAGTGGGGGTGCTTAAGGAGTGCATGTCAGCATGCTTTTAAACAGCCAATGTGGCTGTTTGGGGTGAGTTTGGCATCCCTTCCTTAAGCTGCCACAAGCCCAAGGCAGGCACATCATCATAATGACATCTCTTTTTCTCCCTCTCCCAGTTGTACAGATTGCTTGTATTGGACAAGAGTCAGGCTGCAGAAGGGATTCCTGCAATCTTTGCGAAGAAAATTGCAAATCCTTTTGAGTAGGAGGTGTACTTTAGGACATTGCTAGATGATTTGGTCATATTTGAAGCAAGCTGATGTAATTCTGTGCTGAGTTATGCAGGTGTGTCCTATAGGAGTGCCAGAGAAACGGAGGACGAGAGAGTATGCCAACATGGCTCAGGCACTGCTGACTGCTTCAGCTGCTGCTTGCCCACCCCTCCCATTGACTGCTCTTCTAGTTCAAGTCAGTGATCCCTTTCTGACAAATGGTTGAGAAGATTTTAATTGTGAAACTTGCATCTTTATAGTTATAACAGCTTGCAACAATCTTGAGTGGTGAATTGGATCCAGCACATGGAGCACCTGGCTTAATCCTCATGCTTTGGACCATGGAACCCTCATTAGGAGGGTATGCTGGTGCATAAATTGAACTTAAAGAGTCAAAGTTAAGATTGTGAGTAGAGACACATGGGGTCAACGACGCATCTTTTAGTGTACACCTCAGCTAATAGACAGGCCACATCTAATGAATTTTCTCTGTTGGAAGTTGTAGGTTTTATCTAAGGGGCTTGCATATTTGGAGCAGTTGTGTTGTATTTGATGATCATTACATTGGAAGGTGCCACATGCACATGAACAACGTCTAACAAGTTCAAGCCCCATACACAGCTCGTATGTGCTTGAATGTGGATTGGTGCATGGCAGATCAGTCACTGATAAGCCAATCAATGAGCAGAAGAGAAGGTCAATCTTCAAGGAGTCTGTATGTGCTTGCCCCATGATGGCACACGCCCTGATACTGCAATTTTTTACATTGGTCACGGAAGAGCCTCACTATTTTGAGGTAGATCTGATATGAAGCAATACCAGATACCGCAATTTTTTCTTGTATTGGGCACGGAAGAGCCTCACTATTAGGTGGATCTGATATGCAGCAGTACCAGATGCTGCAGTTTTTTTGAATTGGTCACTGGTCATGTAGAGTTTAGCAAAATTCCAACCGGAGTTAGTACAAAGAAGACTTGCAGGTACTGCCCCCTTTCGGGGGTGCGCCTTTGCATGAAGATGGACCGCCTCGGAAGATAGGCTCCCAAGCATTTCTGGTTTTCAACATAAAATTCTTCTGAGCAACAGTCATCTCCCCCTCCCTCCCTCCCTTCCTCCAGAGTGAGAGAGAACAGCGAGAGACTTTTAGAACAGCCACTTGTTGACATAAACAGGAAAGTACTCATCGAATTTAAAAGAATGGATACAAGTCACAGTCCCGTTGCTAGATGTTAATGTCTCTCACATGCTCTTAATGGCACAGTCCTAACTTTCCAGATTCGGCAACATGTCACCTAGTCAGGACAGATAGAAATGAGGTTGGGAAGGCCGAGCCTGCCACCAACGCCACCAACGCCGCCCTGAATTGCATCTGCTGCAACAATCATAATATGTACTGTCTGCAAAATACCAACCATGCCATTCATCAGCAAAAACCTTTTCCCGAACCCAAGAGGACCATTGAACCTAGGTAGCAGTCTTCGATCTCAAGTCTTCATAAACAGACCTTATATTCACCAAAATATGTTCTTCTGTGAAAAATCAACAGTCTACATTCCACTCTGCAACTTTACAGGGAATGAAGAGCCGGTAAGGCCCAGTATCAGCCTGCCCTGGTTTAAGTAGAGTTCAGAGGCTAATATTTATTTGCAGAATCGCACCTAAGGACCTGGAAAGGGCAGCGGCACCCATGCGCAAACCTGTGTTTTTAAAGGAGCTCTGTAAATTGTGGGAAGAGTCCAAGCCTAGAGGATGACTCTCTCTACATAAGCCTGAAATCCTCCATTTTTTTACTGCGTCTGACACTGACGACAATTCTTTAAGCGTGTGCTTGCGCACATACTTGGAGGGGTTGCGGGATGCAGCGAGTGTGCAGGACTATGTAAAGAACAATCCCATCGGTGAGCCCGCGATCACCATGTCGAGCCCACTCTGGAGGGTCTACAGCAGAATTGTGGCTAGAGATATGACCAGTGATCTATTATCAGGTATGAAGAGGCTTGCTATGCGAGATAAGCATCAATAAGCATCAACAAAACCAGCTCAACGTAATCCTTAGCATTGCAGTGGGTTTATGAGAACCCATCCGGAAACAAAAATTCCGTATCAGACACCCTCATGAATAGATCAGTGCTCTTGCTCAATTCACGAAAATCCTGATTTATGCTTTATCTAACTTCCAGTGTTGCTGTCACGCACCTCTTCCAGTGGTGCTTCACTGGACTATTCAGAGATCGAGAGGTTTTTCATGCATTAGACCTTAGATTGCCGAACTTTGTGGCCAAAGGACCAAACCGGGTGAGCGGCCGTGGAGCGGTGAGGAGATGGAAACACAGTCTGGGCAGTCATTAAGGAGCCAGGTCGCTGCCTCGTCGAGCTGTGGCAGGCCCACATCAGCCCCATCAAGCTCCGCAAACTCCTGGAAACCCTGTTGCTGCATTCCTGTCAGCTTCTGAAGTTCCATTCAAGGACTTCGGAGAGAAAGAGTAACAAATGTTGATACTGCAAACTACTGACCTCGGACAGAGAGCTGCAAAGCAGGAAATAGTCGATAAAGTGTCGTCCGTTATGGATCGACTTGTGGATATTCTCCATTCAATTGACTATCCCCCACATTTGCAAAAGATATAGTACATCCGTGCTTTTTTTATAGCTGTTCTTGTCTTCCACACATAATCGAGGTTGTAGCATATCTAATGCAAGTCCCATGTGGACCCGAGCTTTTTTCTATTGCCTGGGAGACGGTGATGATGAGACATTTGACAATCTCTTCTTAGACCGAAGGTCCAGTGTTTCACTGGAGGCGGCTTGCTTAACTGCATGAATATGACATGTCAGGGACCAAGTGTAGACCAACTCTTTAACGCAGGTCTGTTGAATTCCTGACATGCTCATGTGATCCAAGGAGCTTTTTACTGAGTGACCGCATCAACTTTACAAGCAGCCAACCATTTCCATAGTGGAATTAACAGCCTAACCCCACAAAAGCTTGACTGATACATGTTACTGGTTGGATCATGCATGGCAGTTATCAGTAGGCTTGTGGGGCTTGGGAATAGGCTGTGCAATGTGGGCTGATAAGAATCCTTTCTGGAGGAAACACGACAGGATTGTTTCATTCCTATCTACTTACAAGTCTCCTGGCAGAACACTAGAGGATAAAGAGGCCATAATAGAAGAGGCAGATTGCTTCTATGGCATACTCATTCATTGCTCCCTGTGTAACTGCACCAGTGCTATGCTGAAATCAACCGACAACAACATAGTTGATGAAGATGTACCAGTGAGACTGCACTCCATGTGGACAATGAAGCAAATCGTTGGTCAATGTTACGTCTTCATCTTGCGGACAACCACATTTCAATTCTTCCTTTTACCGGGTTGCTCAAAACCAGAGTAAACATGACCTATCATAAGCATGTTGATTGTGAACCCACCGTTGACATTCATGTGAAATGCCCCATATCAGTTATCTTACACGTTATATGGTCAACGCCCCTTAGCTCCAAGGGTGTCATTCCGGTGTGAAATATTTAACACAATATGGCATATGTACAAAGAGAAAAGAGAAGTGCAGTCGGAAAGGAGCAAAAAGAGAAAAAACTGGCCAACTACTGCGTACCTTATAGGGTGCCATAGGGTGTGCTAGTCTACACCCACTCACCCTGAGTCCACCAGGAAATAGTGGGTGACTGGTTTCCATCTGCAAACCATAATCTTCACCCCAAAGTAAGAAACTGTGGCCTACCAATAAGGACAAGTCCCTTCTGCATACTATCTCCTGAAGCTTGATCGTCAGAGAAAAACCCACTTGGGTAGGAAATTCAGCCTACTTTGATTCAGATCCAAAATGAGAGCACACAAGATAATTAGAAATATGTGTACTCATTCAGGTGACAGGAACTGAAACTTGTAGCTGCAAAACACAGCCATATTGATGGAAAGCCCTCACTCGAGCACTCAAAGAGGCCACATAAACTGTAGCATACTTCAGGATTATGCACCATGTCCAATAGTACTTTGTGGATTTGTTTTTTGGATAAAGGCAATTGGGGATCCCATACAAGACTCTATTGTGTTGCAAGGGAGAGCAATGGAACCAAACGATTACGTGCTTCCCCTTCAAGACCACAACCACATAAAGCGCTGGAGAAGCCCTCAGGTCAGAGACATCATCCCCCACCCGTCCTTCTATCATTTAAAAATGCTTTAGAGGCAAAACAAACGGAAGGCAACATAGAAAGCACCCACCTTGGATCATTGACAACAGCCATATCGATATGACCAATCTGCTACAAGGCTTGGTCATATCCACATTTGTTTCAGAATGATGTCAAAGTTCCAGCAACTAATAACCAAAGTGTGGAATTCCACCCTATTGCATCATAGCAGATTAGATAGCTGGCACACCCCTAAAAGCTGCAATCATTCAATCTCCCTCTAAAACTTAATCTCAGAAATAAGACTGAAAACATGTGTGCTCTTCTGCCCTAATGAAATGTGCAAAACATCAACAGTTCTGCCGGCAAGAAGATGGTTACTTGCAGCTGCTGATACAGCAAGGCCCCACTGTGAAAGCCTCTGCAAGTACATACTGCAATACCAACTGGACTTATAACCTTCATTCACAAGTAATCTCGTACAGGATTTTAACAAATGAACAGCTTCAACCGTCAGGTTCCGGCGTTCCTCCTTTCACCTTCACCTTCACCGTCTGTTCGTCACAAAACGTTCCCCTACGTTCCCATAGGAAGCCCCGGCCTGTGGTTTACGAGGTATGAAACCCCCCATGCATTGCCTGTCCTAGGCCACGGAATATTGTCCTAGGCTTTAGAATATTTCCTCTTTTTCCGACGGAAGCAGTTACCTATGGGTGTTGGATCATAGACACATTTTTTCGGTCCAACATATCCAATGCCCTGTCTTAGTTCTTAGCTTTGTTCCGGCTAAGCTACATAAGCGCCTCACTCTAATTCCTGGGCCACAGTAATTCCTGGACCACTCTAGAATGAACAGGCCCGAATGAAACTGCTCTACATATTCCGGCACCTAGGGCCTTACAGAATTCCTAAGATGACGATTTTGGGGGGTGATGAAGGGGGCGCAAGTGGGGGCACATTGGTTTTCTTACGTCGGTGAAGGGGGGGGCACCAGACTCGACCCCCCTACAAACGCATGAACTCGGGCTTATCACCCTTGTTCTAGCATTCTTAAACGCGGAAGGGGCTCATCAGCCAGCTGCCCTTCCTCTATACTTTATAATATCACTTATTGAGACACGTATTGCGAAAGAGAAATGATAAGTTTGTGGTGGATGTTAATGGCTCTCCGCACAAAGCAAGTCATACATTATGTTTTTATGGTAATTTAGAAATGTCTCTTTGGGGCCATGGCATGAAATTAGAAGGATGAAGAGAAGATTAGTAGTGCGGGGATTATCGGCCTGTAAACCATCATATTAAGTCCGATAGATATGCATTGCCAATGCCGGAGGAAAATCCTGTGTGCGATGACATGTAATACCCCGGTAGCTCTTATTTACAACTAAAGGTGATGGTACTGGGGAGGATTCACTTAACACATGTCCCTGTCACTTAGAAAAAACGAAAAAAAGACAGGCCCTCAAGTTGCCCAGCCCAAAAATATAAAACCGCTAGAAACTGGCATATATATATATGTATAGAGGGTGAAAAAAAGAGGACGGAGCCCCGAAATGCATCTTTTGGAGGTGGAAAAAATGTCTACCGACGGACTGTAAATGCTTATAGAGGGACACCGGCCCGTAACCCAGAGTCAAAGAAACAGAAAAGAAACAGAAGCCAAAAGCACCACAACGAAGGCCAAGATAACCGAGCCAGCCAGGAGCGTAAACCGCGGGGCGCCGGAGACCTTGAACAGAAGAGGCAAAAGGCCGAAGAAACAACAAGGCATCATCATATGTTATGATCATTATTTGGAAGGCTAAAATTTTAAAATCCTGGATCATTATTATTATTAATTATGAAAATAAATGAATTTAAAAATATGAATGGTTATTGTTTCCTTCGTAAATCATGCATCAAAACCTATGTGAGTAAAATTTTCTTTGTATTTTTCTTTTCTGGTTTCCATCCGATTGTACAACATTAGATCACAACTATGACGTTTAATTTAATATTTCCCCGCCGGGAACTATATAACCAATCATGTAGTAAGTTAATCGATTACACTACCAAGGTTTATATGTGAGTTTTCTTATATCTATTTTAAGAGGAAACCGGAGTGACATCTCACAATTCAGGCCCTTACAAAAAGAGCAACCTCCTTTCACATAGCCATGGAGTGCATGACTGAGACAAGGGAGAAAAATTTGAACCCCATCACATGAGAGCATACAGTGCACTATCCAATTGAGCTACAGACTAATGGCTACTTAATGTAATTGCAAATCAGTTCCAAAGTTTACAGGCCCTGTCTTCCCAAGGCAAAAGGGTTTGTGCTACTGCTTCTTGAAATTGGGCAAAATTACCAATTAATTCAAGACGGGTGTCGATAGGATATTCCATCCATATTTATACATGAAATATGTAAACAGGATGTGCATGTTTGAGACTATGCAATCGAGACACATTGCTGAGCAATGGTACAAGTTTTGGGTTTCGTCCAGCGAGATACTTTCTATACAAAGGTGTACTGGTTTAGTGCACCGGAAATGGGATTTTGTTACATTGACAAGTTCCATCAGCTTGAAGGCAGGGCTTGCATGTATTCCATGCAGTGTTGATGTTAGACCAGGTTGAATATCTTCCAGAGCCCTCAGTAAATTTGTAGAAATTTGCTACATTGACTCAATGACCATGAAACCAAAAAAAAATCAAGAAAAGGAAGCTCCAATTGTTATGGTTATCTCATGTGGATTGGCTATTGCCAGAATATTTGATAGTTTGTATCTGCTGATACTCACATTTGCAAAAATGACTCAAATGAGTGAAAACCTATTTTGTGCAAATAGCAAGTTATTTCATACAAATAATCTCCCAAATGAAGGCTAAAAAAATTTACCGTTTGTTTGTTGAATTTGAACCTTGTGTTGACATCCCCCTTACTGCTCTTTTCCTGTCTCATCTGAAAAGTATTTTTTGCCAACCTGTACACAAAATGGCAAGTGGCGAGTATCACATTTAATGAAGAGGAAACTTGGACAAATAGAACAATATGAAACAGTGTTGAACAAGATGACTCATATGAATGAACATTGAAGCTCTCATCATGTTGACGCAAAGAAATTGCCTCCCCCTCATCCTTGAGGTTAAGTAGGGAGCTCAACTGCCGATGGAGTTTGCAAGTCTTTCTTGCACTTCCATGCTTTTCTAAAACTCCAAATGCGGCATGATCTTGTTGGATCTCCAACAAGGCCTTGGGGATAGGCGGGATCTGTGCTTAGTACATATTAAGCAACAAAATGCAATAATCTTCCATCAGTCTCTTAGGAGAGTGACACTGCACTGCCAGCTGATGGGACTAGGCCACTGTAAACTTTCTCCTGGAACTCCACTATGTGGGTATCTCAATTTCCAATAAAAGAGAATTTCAAAGTGTTCTCACAGGTCCCTAGCTCCTTTGAATTGAAGGGCACGGCACTGATCTGTAAGCTTTACAACATCCACTGTGATGGTGGTGGAGGTTTCCTCTCCACGGTCCCATCAAATAATTTCTTGCCTCTCATTCTCCATGATGGTTGAGAGGGCACTGACCCCTTATATTAATAGGGTTTCAGGTTCAAAATATGCAGGAATGAACAAAGAACACTCCAGGCTTCAAGGGTGTGCTTCAAATTCTACTAGTGCTTTACAAGATCCGGAAGAGCTCTCCAATCTACAGGGATGCAGTGTGGTTTAGGGAGGGTTTGCATGTTGGATTACTGAGGAATGAACTAAATGGATCTTCAGGCTGGCTTTGAGCTGTTGCTACATATGCTGGCTGGAAAGACAAAGAAGGGATCATGTGCAGGCTGGAAAAGCAGCGGTCCAGCACCTGAAAGTACCCGGGGTCTTGAAAAATGGATCATATTGTGCTCTAAAGTGGTCATACAGATCCACTGCCACACAATTGTCTACATACATTCCGTGGATACTTAACCACAACAGCTAACCTCAAGAATACAACCCATTCTTCCCAATTGTGCATGATAGAAGCATAAAAGCAGAAATGCTCATGTTGTCCAGAAAGCTGACAGAGCATAAGGGTGCTGCATTCCCTGTACAACATAAGTATTTCTCACATGTTTAGAGAGAAAAGAGAGAAGAGGACGGCGTAACTAAGAGCCACTTCACCTTTCCCCTTTTGGAGGAGGGCCCTCTATTCACGGGTTTAATTGTGTTCCAACCTCTTGCCCATCTTTCGTTTCACAGAGAATGCTCGGAAAGGCAAGAACAAAGCTCAAAAACTGTGACTATTTCTGACATTACTCTTTGATTGCATCTACCTATCATGCATACCTTCTTAGCACTGAAGAAGCAGCTGAGAGCTTTGACAGGAAAAATCCCATGTAGATGTGTCTATCAAATTTTCTCCATTCCCTTAACCAATTAGTACTTGCAAGTCATTGTGTCCATTATAGGACTACAGAGTTTGGTTACTGTTGTGAAGCCTTCGCATCATAAGCTAGTCCAGAACCAGACGTCTCCTCACTCTTCTTCCAAATTGATAGAATCATTGAACTTGCTGTATAGAATCTTCTTGAGCTCAGCCATCTTGGCAAGTACTTGCTCCTTCTCTTCAACTAACTTCTTCAGTTCTTGGCTGGTCTCATCTTTAAGTGTTTCTAGTTGTTCCTCCACCTATGCACAGGCACCATACCAAAATATGCACATCATTGTTTCTTCAAAATTGCTTCAGAAAAACTGATTTTGAAAACTTTAAGTCAGGCACTCAATACCCAACATGTCAGTGCCTCACACTAGTAGCTTCAATCCAAAATCTGAGACAGATGATGAATTCAAAATCTCAAGTAGCAGGTGTGAAGACACCCTCAACTGATGTTATTATCACATGCATAACACAAATGGGTGTGGGGACTTCATTGTAGCACTTGCCAGGCGAGGTCTGCTGCAAATGAATGTAGGAGAACAGAATGATAAGGCTTAGTGGCGAGGCACAAATGTTGTCTAGACTGACTTAAGCAATGAGTGTGACCTGATTACAACTTCTATGTGGATGAGGGCAATACGATGTATAAAAGTGAGAATTTGAGCAAGTTTAGAGCAGGTACCTCGTCTTTGGGCATGTGGTTGAACACTTCACCTATCTGATACCTCACTTCTTCCTCATCGGCTAAAATAAGCTCGTTACTCGCATCCTCTAGATCGTCTGCCATATCCTGAACTCACAAACATCCAATCGTAAAGCTCACTCAGCTCTGTCTAACACTGAAAGAGACAAGGAAAAGAAGGCGAACAGCAACACAATGTCAACATTGGAACATTGTTTACTCCCTGCTGGGCAAACTTTTCCAACAGGCGTATTGACACAAGGAAATTAACAGTAACAGCTTGAACCTTAGAGAGCTTCAGCACTGGATCGATCTGTGCTCATGGCTGCACAAGATAAGCTTCTTAAACTCCAAATGCTAATCAGGACTCATAAAGATGGATGTCAAGCTTGTCCTAAGGCATTCACGAGCACTTGCACGACTTGGCGCTCCGAGAATGAGAACGAACAAAGAATTGATATAAGAAACTTCTCCACAGAGAACACAAAGATAATAAAGGCCTTGCAACGGCGACAACCAGTGTCCAATTTCAAAGAAGTGCTGACCAGGGTAGGTTCAATCAGTCAAGAAAAGGGGAAATCAAACCCAATGGTGCTTTCTCAGATAGTCCGCTATTGATCCTCAAGACTCAAGGATAATGTGTTAAGAAAAATATAGCTTACTGTTCTCGAGAAGAAGAGCTGTCTCCAACGAAAGTATTGCTCTACTGAAGGCTAAGGTGTAGTTCACCTTCTTTGCCTTAATGTCATCTTCAAGTTCATGGAACTTATTGTTGAGGCGGCCAAACATGTTGATGTTCTGCTGATCCTCCCATGTCACCACCGTCTCTACTCCATCACCCTGCCATCCCCACAGTTCGCACATGGTCTTAGTTTTAACTAAGACTTAAATGAAAATCTCTTCAGGAAACACAGCGAACCCGAGATATGAAGTCACGAACGCAAGAAAAGAAGAACAAACCGAAGGATGACCAGGGTACAAGACCTTCTGGAGAATTTGTGCAGAAATCCTGGCTGCCAGAGTCTCTTTCAAATTACCTGCTGCATTGTGAGCCAAGTTGCACGAAAGATCTGCGAAAAAACTCCGACCCAAGACAAAACTCAGACCCGTAATTCCACTGGCTGGAGGCAAGTCCAGACTCCAAATTCATGTGCAGGAAACGGCCGATGGACCTGCGCTTCTTCCTGAACATGCGAAGTAACCACTTTAGGGTCACTCCGAACTCTGTTAACTGGCGTTCGGAAATGTCCATCCAAATGCTTTTGGGTTTCCAACCATGTATTTAACAACCCAGACTCCCTGTGAAGACCCGCACATGTTACATGCTACGCTTCTTCAAGGTCACTCTCATTCTTCTTTGCCGGCCCAATCCAACCTGGATCATTCAAGAAAGATCAATTTCTTTCAGCAGGTAGAGAAGTAAAAGAGGTTTTGAGTGACAGTAGTAGCAGGCTCCTCTCAGATTTCTGTCTAAAACATCTGCATCAGGCCTTCAATGTTACAATGTTGAACTATTTCACACTGCATTTCTGATACAGTACACATCAAGAGGAATCCTTCAAATATTCGGCCTCTAAGACTCATTAGTGATCCTTTCTGAGTATTTTGATTGGTTGGACATTTTCTTTCCCCTTGGGCCAATTGACATTGGAGCAGACAAGGTAGAAAGCAGTCCTTGCGGTTTTGGTGTAAGTACTCACTTTCCCTTTTATGTTGGGGGAAGTGAATAGGTGATCGGCCCAAGGAAAAAGCATCGAAGAACTGGAAGGAACAGTCTCTGGTAAAAGAGAGGGAGAGGGGTAGGTAGATCTGAGCCCACAATCGCCCAGGCAGTTGGAGCGTGTGGCTGTGCGATCGATCGCGCATCATGGTAATCTTTCTGACAAACCCATATTGTTTTGTATCGTAGATCTTCTGGACATGGGTGTTCTCTCTGTTCTTAGCTTGTTATGGACGACGTGCTCACGATGGGTTTTCTGTAGCAGCTGTGAATTCTTGTGTTGAAGGCTATGGTCGTGTGGGATTGAGATTCTGCACTTGTAAGGGGTGCAGACGGCCTAATGACCTTCACAGCAAGCATGCCTCGGCACTTGTTTTACAACCTATCGTAACCGGATTAGATTGGAAGATGAGGACAACGAGAACGAATAACGTTCAGGTTTCTGACCTTGAGAATCTTCGTATAGAGAGATGGGAACAAAAGGTTGGGTCCATTATTGATTCGAGATTTGGGGGCTTTCGAGCAGATTCACTTCGTATTGCTGATCAGCCGGCAGGGCAAAGTAAGGCTGACTAAATGGTACTCACCCTACACCCAGAAAGAGCGGACCAAGGTACTTACGCTTTCTATCAGCTTCTGGTGAACTCTGTCTGAGCTCTTCCGTGCAATGGTCATAGGCTAGCGGCACTTATCCTGTCTTGACGTCTCTTGTCTCAACAATTAGGTTGGCTGCCATCAGGCCCGGGTTGGTTGAGGACCTAACTATTGAGTGATGGTATAACTGGATAGATTAAGAGTGACTTTGGCTAGATGAATGTGTTTCCTTTCGCTGATGCATTTATCCCTATTCCAGTGGCAGAGATATGAAGATGTAGGTGCATGCAGCTTGTCTTTGAAAACAGGATGAGGGTGCATTTTAATTCTCTGGTCATCTTTTGTCAGTTGCTATTGCTTGTGCTTGAGGTAGCTAATGTTGGGCTTTTTTGTGTAGGTCATTCGGGAGCTGAGTGGCATGATACTTACCCGGGGTCCGAAGCTGTGCAACTTCATTGAGTGGAGGGGCCTTAAGGTGGTCTACAAGCGGTAGCACTCTTTTCCTCATGTTAATCATGACTTTCTCTCAACACAGTTGTGTCTGGAGGGTTAGCATCCAGGGGCAGTGTGCCCTCAGGGTGGATAATAGCCATTGAATTGTCAGTTAGTACATCACTTTCCAAATTGGGGCACAGGGTCGATGGCAACAACCTGAGGCCAAGGACAGCTTTATGAGGACATCTGCCTCTCTCCTGTTTTCTAGGAAGTGGACCTGTCTTTGTTGAACTTACAGCTAAATGCTGTGCTGGTCTGTGTGCGGTTGCAGGTATGCAAGTCTGTATTTCTGCATGTGCGTGGATGAAGATGACAATGAGTTGGAAACTCTTGAGATAATTCACCACTTTGTGGAGATTCTTGACCGCTATTTCGGAAATGTGAGTCTATATATTTGAAGGAATGGAGGGAGTTACAAGGAGAGAGAAAGGGGAAGCAGGGGGTACAGGACAAGACTGTGTGGGTTCACATGCATAGGCACAAGCCTCAGTAGCAAGTGGTGGGGGGGAACCCATATATCTAGTCGGCAATTGCTTATTTGATGGTAGAGGATGTGCCCCTAGCTGGAGAGGGTGTTAAGTTTTAGGGTGACTCCTGGAGTGTAGAACAAAAGGTATTTTATTATCAACTGAAATAGAGATTGTTCCGAACTGTGCTAATCTACTTGTGGTGTTGCAATGAACATGGCAGGTTTGTGAACTGGATCTCATCTTCAACTTCCACAAGGTTTGTCATCTCTTTACCCTCAGTTGCATAGTTCTAGTTGCTGGATTGAGTGGACTATTTCCTGAAACCTATCCTGGTAGAATTCCCAGCAAGAAGCACTGATCGTACGTTTATCGGTGCTTGTGATGTAACAAAGTGCAATCTGAAAGAGCATAGTCTGTATGGTTGCAGTAGTTGGCTTTCTGTTCAGAAAGGCTCATTGTACACCGACAAACTTGAGGCCCCTCTATGAATAAAGTGGCATTAATGTGGAATAAGCTAAGTAAGAAAGCTTTTGTAATATACTGATTGATGGAGATTGAATGGCCATGGATTTGTTAAAACTAGGATGTGAAAACGCTCACTTTCCCTATTAGGCTACCAATCCATCTTTGAGTTTGGGAAGACACAACGGTGGGGCATCACATATTGTTTGGAGAAATCAGTCATTGACTTATTAAGGCATGTCACTCTGGGCTTGCAGGCCTACTACATCCTGGATGAGGTTCTTATAGCTGGAGAGCTGCAAGAGTCCAGCAAGAAGTCTGTGGCCCGTGTCATTGCAGCTCAGGTAATATGGGAGTCCACCTCCTTTGTTTTTCTGTGTGGTTTCTCCTTCCTTCCTCCTCCTGATGTACGAGTCCCTTCTGTCTGTCATCGTCCTATGAGAGGCTGTTTCCTTCTGTGGAATTCCCTACTCTGTTCAATGTTGCTGTAAGTTGAGAAGTGGCTGCCATACTTGTTTGAGCACGTGCTCTTTCCAGTTGGTATCCAACTCCACCCTCTATCACTACTGATGTCCCAATAGCAGATCAGTACAAGGCTTCATATGAGAGTAGTCATTTGCTAGTATTGCATTTCGTGTGTAACAAGTGATAGCCATCGCGGTGTACTGGTCAAATGACATCAGAAATTTGACTTGTGGCAGGACACATTGATAGAAAATGCAAAAGAGCAAGCAAGTTCACTCACCAACATTATTGCCAATGCCACCAAGTAACGTGCCTGTATATTTGAGCCTCTTTAGTTGTGTTTCCACTGTCCCGAACTCTTCTATGGATCAGGGAAGTGTTTAGGGTAGTAGGTTTCTGGTAACATATTCAATGATTTGAGAGTTCATTTTATCATAGCTGCTTACATGCTCTATGTTTGTGGTGACTCGCAAGTATCCATCCCGAGCTTCAGCTCCACCTAGTAGGTTGATGCACTTCTGAAAGGTTCTCAACATTAGATAATTTTTTTTGTCATTAGGCCTCTCAAGGAGAATACGCTCTTACCTCAATAAGATCAACACTGCTTAAGCTTCTGCTTGTTTGCAATTGTCATTCGGGATGAATGGGGTATCTGCCCTTACTGCTGCACAGTGCTTCACGTTGAGCCAATCAGGCTCCTCCCTTTGGATCAGCAAATAGTGTAATCACCACAGTGAGCAAACATGTGCATGTAATCTTGACATCTCACCAGCTCTGGGTTCTTAAAGGTGTGATCTGTGGCAGCCGTTAGGGGTTTTCAAAATTTGAAGTCAGAAAGTGTTCTTGCTTGAGCTGTCCAGCATCAAAGTTGGTCAGGACCTTGGTATGATTCATCATGGTGCCCTGCTCTAAAACCCCTACTTCGGAACTAGCCATGCAACCAGCCCATGGCACCAAGTAAGTGGGGTGATTGGTGCACTATGAATGGTACGCCTAGATTCAGTCCATATAAATAGCCACTTTGTCTTGTCAATTGGCTGTGGCTCCAAGTCAGAAGCTGGCATTGTGTCATCTGTGAATTTGGAGACTACTGGAATTGTGTTTGATATTGGTTGGAGAATACCCTTCTTGACATGTATGCTCAATGTGGGAGCTTAAAGGGTGCACAATCAATCACAGCTGCACCAGATGTGGTCTCATGTGGCGCGATGATTGCTAGATGAGAAGACTCCTTGTTCCTCATGTGCTAATGTTGTATTCATCAGGATGCACTGGTCAAGTGCCTTATCAGAAATTTGACTTGTCCCCGCACACATTGACAGACAATGCAAAAGAGCAATCGCTTTCACTCACCAACAGCATTGCCAATGGGATTGAATGTGGAATAAGCCAAGTAAGGAAGATTTTTCATTTCCTGGTTGATGGAGATCGAAATGGCCATGGATTTGTAAAAACCATCACGTGGAAACACTCACTTCCCCTATGAACCTACAAGCCATCTCAACGACATTATGACATTTGAGTTTGGACGACACGAAGGGGGGAAGACACGAAGGGGCCATCACATTCTGTTTGTAGGATACTCAGTCATTGACTTAATGAGTAAAGCTTGTCACTCTGGGATTACAGGTCCACCACATCCTAGATGAGGTTCTTAAAGCTGGAGAGCACCAAGAGTACTCCAGCTAGAAGTCCGTCCATTCTGTGGATTTCTTGAACTGTGCATGAGCTCTTCACATTCTGGCCATCACAATCGTGCTGAAGATGCAAAAGAAACACTTAACTGCTTGCGATTCTCTTCACTCTTCTTGCTCTCGCGAATGAGTCTCCGCAGCCCACAGTGTGTCAACGAAGAGAGAGAGAGAGATGACCAGTGACCACTGAGAACACGTGGCACCCAATCTTGTACAGGTGGCAGTCAGGTATCGGCAACTGGTATGGCCTCCTGACCTAACTACAGCTCTGGCTGTTCACACCGCCACCCGTTTACACGTCCAATACGGTGCTAGCATGCATGTGGAACGGCGCTTCACCGTATTGTACATAAAAGGGTGGCACATACGGCTGCAGCGAGGCCCAAGAAGGCGGGTAAAGAGTTGCGAGAGAGAGACAAGAGAGAAGGGGGAGGAGGCGAGATTGTTATATTGTTCGTGTTCGAGATTAGGGTTTGGTGGCGGGGGCGAAGGGAAGAATCATGAGCACCGAGAAGGTGAGGGCGGCGCACTTGCTGGTGAAGCACGAGGGATCGCGAAGGCAGGCGTCATGGCGTGACCCGGATGGACACGTTATCAAGGCCACCACACGGGCTGCCGCTGTCTTCAAGCTGCGCGGCCTGAGGGACGACATCCTTAGTGGCAAAGCAAAGCTGGCGGACCTGGCCGCTAGCAATTCGGATTGTAGCTCTGCGAAACGGGGCGGCGATCTTGGTTTGTCCCGCCCTGGTTTTGTTCCTCTCTGTGCTTTTTTTGCGGTATTTTGTAGCTGTAGTGAAGAAATAGGACGGGGTTGGGATCTAGGTGTTGCAAGGTATGGCGAACTTAAAGGAGGTTTTGATAGAGAGGGGAGATGTGATGGGATGGTTAGGAGGATCTCTGTGGTCCGTATGTATGGATCCTTTTATATGAACAGATCTGCCACAATAGTTATGGCGGCAGTGACACCGACAGCAATTTGGGTGACGGTTTTAGTTCCTCTCCTTGTGGATGCTTGTCATGGTTTAATTTATGTTTTGGAAAAGAAAAATCGATTAACCGGCAGCAGATAAGAGGGAAAGGAAAAGCGGCACACATGCCCAGAAAACTAGGTCATAGCAAGATTCACAAGGGGGGAGATTGAGACGGCTTGCATGTATGGCCCTGAAAGATCTCCGTCCTGTAGCCACAGTTATTAGAGCTTCTGAAACATTTTGAGATTTGCTTGCCTGTGGTTTTTTGCTGTGAATTGCTGAACGTCTGATGTCTTGATCTTCACTACATGTCCACAGAGGGTACAGACAGAAGTCATTTGTTTTTAAAGAGGGAGCTCCTTTAGCATAAACCGACAGACATGTACAGTTTACAAGCTTCCATATATTCATGCTAGTAGTGCTTATATGTAGCATGTGTAAGCAAAAGAGGGAATTAACGCTTTCTGTGATCCATCTTGGAGTTCCGTCAGAGTGGCTTAGACTGCCATGCTTAGCATATTATCGGTGATAAGGCACTCTAAGATAGGGGAAGGATAAGCATCCAAAGATTTGTAGTACCTGCGGAATTTTAGGGGAGACAACCTGCTGGGTCCCTTGTCACGTCAGGTCCAGTAGCCTCCGTCATTTAGACATGATGTACAGTGAAAGGATTTGTATTTCAGGAGTGCTCCTCAAGCTTAAATGCAGCGGTATAATAGGGCGAAACTTGTGAACAGGAATGCAGAGACAGTGTTTTGGTATGAGTTCAATCTATGCCTTCATTAGACCATTCAGTCAACGTTCGGTCTTGTACTTTTAGGCTACGAGACTCCCGTAATTGATACAGGTGTCCAATCTTCTGTTTGGGACAATTAGTTGAGCTCACGACATGCAACCCACACATCATACAGACCACGACTCCTTGTAGGACATAGAATGGGTTTGGAGTTTGTTACGCCTCACAATTTATACATCACAATTATGTGCTCTTTATGGAATCACTGATGATAAGACACAATTACGTCACTAAAGATTGTGATTATCTGCAGATAATCATCTAATGGGAGTGATTATGGTTTTGGATTCGTCGGATTTAGATCTAGTCAGAGAAATCCAGAGTATGGACCATTTCATGTGCCTGAATGGTTACTATGTGTCTGACTTGTACTGTAGGAAGTGTCTTCATGGTTGCTTGGGCCTCAACGTATGTAGATTGGGTTTTACATAGTTGGGAGTGTGTAGTGTGAACAGAAGAAACAAAAAACAAAGCCCTTCCCCGCCCCTGTATATTCAAATCTCTATCTATTGCTGTTTTTGTAGAATAGCATGCAGGGACCTCCTCCCATGTGCATCAAGGAAATTCATTTTTAGACGTTACCACAAGTTGAGTTGTATTAGTATTGCTGGTTGCATAGTAATGTTCAAGTGAAAAAAAGTCTTACCTGGTCAAGGTGCTAATAATATTCTGACACTGCTGCTGGTCTGTGGTGGCGAAGCCACAGGTTAGATTTTATAAGGTTCTGAATCTTTGTGGCCAGGTTGGGCAGCGGAGGGTGGATGAAGGGGAGGTGCATCTTTGATTTATTAGGATGGGTTTGAACATGAAGAACCCAATGTGGAGGTATCTTCTTTGTTTTTGTGCACAAGTAGGCAGGTGCTGATTCTGCGGCCAGCGACTTCCAGTCATCAAAACATTGGTGTTCCAAGTTTTCCGGAACTGCGTGGCTGTAAATATGTAGAGCACTTTCTCTGTGTAGGATAGTCCTGTTAGGGCACAGAGTGGGAGGTGTTGTTGAAGAGGTTGCAATGGAGAGCAAGGCCCTGCTAGTCCTACCTGAAATGTGGCTATCTTTGTAGAATTATTAATGACTTGAGAGTGTATATAATTTTGGTGGCGACTTATTGGAAATGCACTGGCTGTAAAGTTACCGAACTTGGAGGTCTGTTGGCTTCACATTTAAAAAATGGCTCTCTTTAAGACCCGAGCATCACCGGTGTTGCAGCTGTTCGAAGAGATGTAAACCAGTTAGTTTGTGCTTGTCTAAAAGTGGCCAAAAACCCAGGTTGGCAAGAGAATAGAGGAGGTGGAGAGAATAGGGAAAGCTTGTGTAGAAATAGAAAGGGAGGGTACAGGGTGGACACTTTGTGTTGGATACTTACTGTGACTATGTATGAAGCAGAAATTGTGCAGCAATGCTTCACATGGTCAAAGTGGCATGGGAATATAGGTGGGGTATGCATGCTCTGGATGCAAACGCCAGGCAGTGATGGGTGAATCCTAAATATGATTGAAGTTCAAGGCAGAAAATGTGCAGCATTGCTTCTCACTGTAAAAGAGGCGCCAGAATGTTGGTCATACGCATACCTTGGATGCAAATGCCAGGGAAGGATTAGACAGGCAGAGAGATAGTCAATTTTTTTTCAAGTAACAACACTAATACAGTTGGTATTTTGGCATGAGCACCCTGTTCTGACACCAAGGGAAAGTGAAACCTCAGCAACCACTTCTCTGGTCAGTGGGTGAAACACCCTATGCATCTCCAGTCTGCCACAAAATGGTAGCAGGGACGAAAAAGTCTCAGATGTAACACCTCCTTTCACAGGGGCTGGATATGTGGATGTTTTCAGACATGCACTGGGAAATGCTTCTTCATGCATGCATTACTTCTTATGCAAGCATCCAAGGTGCAATGTTTGCTGATATTCAACTGGTGTGTTCTCATGTAACAGGCTGGTTCAGCCGGGGCCAAATGCAAGAGCCCTTTGAGAAGGCAACATTTGCGCTCAAGGTGGGCGAGTTGAGTGACATTGTGGAGACTGACAGTGGTGCGCACATCATTCTCCGGACTGGCTGACCACAACCATCCTTTAGTGTTCTTTCCTACATATGCAAGTGCTGGAAAATCCAGCTCCTGGATGCTCTGTATGGTGAGAATGTGTGATCTCCCTAGTATTGGTAGTTCCGTTCCTATGTGTGAGTTTTGGAACATGAGGACCTGGTTAAAAGCCTATATTCCTCAACTCTGATGCAGTATTGAAGCAAGTTCTCTATTCTGGTCATGCATTTTTGGCTAAAGTGCTTGACTTTGATCTGTTCGTCCTTTGTGAATCTATCACCGTGTTGACATTTACTGCAATTTGTTGCCTGATAACTTGGGTCTGTGGGCAAGTTCACTCTCCCATACTGTGGAATCAAGTTAAAGTTACTGGTGTATGATATCCATCTTGAGATGTGTTCACATACTTGATTGGTCCATCAGTGTTTGACAACTTTGGAGCTGGATATGTCCATTGTAAGCTGTATAAAATCTGATTTGCATCAATAAAGCACTTCCTTCATCTTGGGTCATTCCTTCGAGTGAATGCATGCATTGATGTGCACTCCTGCATATGGAGAGTCTTTACTGTATGAGATGTAGATTGTCTTTCCAGGCATTGGGACTAAATCAGTTCGTTTCTATGGAATAGAAGTGCCCCATAGAAATGCACAGAACTTTTGAGCCAAAACAAGTATACTTTTTGTGTGTATCCAGAAGATTACATGCTGAGAGTCAAGAGACCCACCCCATGTTTCGTCTGTCTAATCTGTAGGGATGAGGATGGTGGCGTACTTGCAGAAATATTCCAGCAGAACAGTTCAATTTTACATTTAGGGCAAGTTCGTTGACTCTCATCAATGTGTGCTGCTCAATGTGAGCAGAAATAGAGGACTGACATCTTCTTCCGTGTCATCTTTGGACCCAGGCTAGCTTGAGAGTGAGGTACAGGTAGAGATGCAAGAGAGTCTCGTAAACTAAGCAAAATCATGAAGGTGATAAGCACGCTTACTAATGACTTGAGCATCAGAACTCATTCCGATACAAATTTGATGCTAACAGAGGAGCTTCAACTGCTCCACGTTTGTATCATCTTCAACGTGTTTAGCAAGTGTTGGATCGTTTCTGCTTTCCGTGCGTATAGTTTAAATGTATGTACACAGGAGGCGAGGGGGAGGAAGAGTGGAGGCTTTTAACTTTTGACCTACTCCCTAATCTGGACTCAAATTCACGAGATCAACTTTCACACGCGAGAAACTCTCTCGTATAAAACAATGAACCAAAGCTTATAGACAAATCTGTGACATGTTTAATCCCCCTTCAAACGCTCGGATATGTCTACATTGTCTTGTTTCCCCTGTCTCCCAAAGGCAACCTCTTCCAGGCTTTGGCCTTGCCTTCGGTAGCGGCCCCCTGCCTGCACAAAGGATGGGCAAGGTCTGTAAGCCTTGATGGGCCACCACCCAAATCCTGGCACTGCTCCAATCCCCCCTTGTATCCTTCCCTCTCCGTTACACCCTCTCTCCTTCTCTTGCTTCCCGCACGCCTGGCACGCCGTGGAATCCAGCACCGGGCCTTGCTCCGGGGTACTAGGGCTTGAGATTGCTTGCACCTCAGTATCTTTCGTGGAAGTGACGGTCTCTTGCTCTGTTGTAGATGTTGAAGCCACCACCCCCTCACTTGCTCCGCACACACCAAGGAATTCTAAATGCCTCCCATCGGACCTGAGTCTATACCTGAATGCCTTGGGCCTGAGCCCAGAGCCATTTGAGAGACGCCTGCAATCTCTTCGTGCAGACGTAGGATTCGAGAACACAGTATGAGCGCAGAGGGAACCCACTGTCGTCAAGACAGTGCCCGCCATAGCTCACTCGTTCCTACTCCGCCAGACGACCCGCAAACATCACCTCTCTCATCTTCTTTCCTGTTCGCCAGTCGCTATTCACTCTTTTTTGAGCTAAGAGAATTTTTAAACACATATCTTCCATCGGCCGGGCATTTGGTCTAGTGGTATGATTCTTGCTTAGGGTGCAAGAGGTCGCGAGTTCGATTCTCGCAATGCCCCTGCCTTTTTGTGTTCCCACATCTCTTCTTCCCCTTCCTCTCTCCTCGCAGCTTTCGTGCAGGAGGAACTCGGGGTGTTCGATGAGATGGTGTGGGAGCAGCAGGCAGATGGGTGATTTGTTGTCTCTGGAGCAGTGAAGGACGTGTGCAATGGTGGCGCCCTTGATAGTCAAGTTGATTTTGTTCTCTGTTGCAAAGAAGGTTACGGTGTATCTTGTTGCCAGGGTGAGCTGAATTCTACCCGTGAACTTGCATTGCGAAGTGTGTTAGGTTGCCATGATCTAGCGCAGAATATGTTGGACTTTTTGAAGATGGCAGAGGTCTGATGGGGGAAGGAAGCGTTGTTAGAAGATGCTGTTGTACCTTCTCTTTTCGGAAGTATCGAGCATTCATTACACAGACGGGAGAGACGAAATCAATGGATAGAAATAGGACACTGTGAAAAGCAAACTGCTGTATATTGACAACTGTAGAGAGTAGATTGGAGATGGAATGATTTAGAGAGGACAGGAAATGAAGGAGGGGGAGAGACCATGGAGAGAGGTAGTGGTTTTGCTATTTAAATGCCAGATTGAGATGTGGCTGGATTTTAGCAGGATCCGCCCCAGGTCGATGGAAACAGTGTGTGGGTATGGAAACATGTAGGACAATCCATTGTTATGAATCCACGACTCTTTGTGCAAATAAAAGTTATGCTGAGCTGCGAAACAAACCATTACTTCGATGCTTGTGAAGGGCTTTGTAGAGGAAATCTGGAAAGCCTGGACCAATTTTCTGTACCAAGGTAAAGTCCCACTACTGGAGTGAGTCCCCCACAAGGGTAGTGTGTGTTGTCTGTTCCCTCCTGTTCCGCCCAAACTGGGCGTGGGGTCTATGGCCACAAGGCAGCAAAGCTCTTATGAGTACATTCTTACACAGACACTCAAACACTGTCACTGGCAGTGCAGCCAGAGCCTGGCAGATTGGAGATCGGCATTGTGTTCTCTAGCATGATGTCTTCCCCTGCTCCCCTGTCAACACTCAAGTTCCTCCAATCAGTTTTCAATGGCTCTCCACAAGTGCTATGACAGTATTAGGCTGTGTATTCCATTTCCCAGTGGGTCGAAACCCCCAACAGGTTGCTAACCCACCCTCCCATGCTACAGAGCAACTTGTAATTTTCTTATGGAATCTTTGTGCAGTTGTATGGGTTTCCAAGACTTTACCGGCGTGCAGCAAAGATCAATCGCTACCTGAATGGAAACAACCCAAAGAGGAGGCGATTTGTGACTAATGGCTTGCAAACCATGTTCCGACTGCCACGATACATTTCCCAAAGGTTTCAACGATGGTGGGGGGTGCCAGAGCCACCTCAGGCACCACCTGGGCATCTCTCCTCTTCACAAAGTTCTTCTGGAGGTGCTTCGGCACTACGTAAGGGCCAAGTGCGCCATATCCACACTTCTTCAGGGGCCTCACGATCTTCAGCCATTGCACATTGTCAGTTGCCTGCATCAAGGTTGTCTCCTGTCAATTGGTTGATATGCTCTCATTTGTCAGGGTTAAGAAGAGAGAACAGGGGTTCAATGATGAGGGAACAAAGTTCCAGAAGCAACTTTTCTGCAAGCTTCCTCCCCTTTTGTGCTCAGGGTTTTCTGACAATTGCTACTGCAACGGGAAAGGGAGATGGGAAGCAACTACAGATTTGCTTGGTAGATTGTCAATGCCCAGTGCACCATGGGAATTTACTTGTTCACCGGCCAAGTGTTTTTCATGCCTCGTGCAGGAAGAATGGCCAACTGGGAGGGGGTTTTGAAGAGGGCACGATAGATCTAAGATGGCCTGGTTGTCATATGATGAGATCAAACTTGAGGGTTTCTAGAGATTCAGAGCTCTCCACACAGTCAAAACTGTGTAGTGGAGCAGACAATTTGTCTCCATCCAGCTGCTTGCCTATGGAGGCTGGGGGCCTTCAGCTACTTCTGAGATGAAAATAATCTGCATCTTTTCATCTCAGAAGACCGTTTGCCATTGAGGGTCATTTTAGAGGGTCATTTTAGCAAGCACTGAACAAAGAGTGCTGCTTTGGAAAACATTGTGTTGAATTAAGTCCAGGTTGAGCTCACTTTCGACAGTGAATACCCAGCTTGGGAGCTCTTACTGTCCTTTGCTGGAGCTTCCATTATGTGGGGCATTGCTGCCAGACCCACCTTTGTATGTGTAGTCTTAGACAGTTTTATCTGGGGCTTCAGAATCTTTGTTTTCTCAGAAGTTCAAAGTTATTTCCAGCACTCACAAATTGGTTTAGTGACTCGGATATCCTTCAAATGGGTCATGTCTTGATTGTAGGTCTTCAGGCCTCATCCATGTAACTTTTGTTCAGAATAAAAAGGAAAAAACAGATTTCCATGTAAACATATCCCTGTCAGGTGCTGATCTTGCCAGGAGATGACAAAAATGTGACCGCATAGGTCCAAAATCCGTGACAGCAGGTTCCTCATGACCAATTGTGTTTAGGGAGAGGGGTGTTGTGCCACTGTTAGCATGACGCTTTGTCATGTGACATGAATGACCAGGAGAGAGACAGTTCATTGGAAGATTGCAAGGATGCAAAAAACATGTTGCCAATGAACAGCCAGATGTTCTGATGGAAGCGTGCCATCTTGTAGCCACACCATGTGGGGAGGGATCACACTACAGAGCCTTGGTCATGGATGGCAGCCATCTACTAGCAGATGCCTACCGTACTGAAAAGATCTTACTCTGGCGGTCAAGACTACTGTTGGTCTTCCCATGCCAAGCCATCCTGAACTACATCAGATTGTACTCATAAGACGTTGTTTGCCGTAGCCTTGTGGCTGAACTACATCAGAATAGAACTGACAGCAGCAACTCATGTGTACTCACTCAACCACCCACCTTGAGCTGTCCCACTCCCACAGGGGAGAGAAACAGACTGCTGGATCAAATTCCTGTTGGACAAAGCCCAAGAAGCTTAGAAAGTAAAGCTTGCAATCTATTGAGATTCTTATTCTCTTAACGTACCATGGGGCCTTCATCAGATTAACTTGCAGTGGAGAGTGGACTACAGAGGTCTTCGGTGATGGCACCAGGGCGCCACTGTGTCCCATCACCCCCATCCATGAGGGCGATTCCAAGAGCTGACAATTCAGCTCTTATCTGGTCAGAGCGGGCATAGTCTTGAGATACTCTGGCAGCTGCTCTCTCTTGCAATCGGGCTACGAGATCCTCTGGTGTCATTCCTGCTCTCTTCAATGTTTTCTCCTTGATCTCATCCAAGACCTACACAAGAACAACAATTATTCAGAACCATGTCTTCACATATATTGTGAAGATGTGTACTGTGTTCTGAACATGAGTGTCCCACACATGACAGATAGTTGGAAAATGCGAAATAAAGTTTACTCATCAAAGAAACTGGAAGAGCAGAAAATGAAAAAGGTAACAGTCTGTAGATGAGCAAAACCATCTCCATTGACTTCAACATGACCCTCACCACGTCCCATGTCAAGAAAGTGAGTCAGCTTAGCTGATTGAGAAAACTCAGGCAGAAAGAACAGCTGTTGCCGTATACCTGTGCATAGCTGGGGATCCAGAGGCCCAAAATATTCAAAATTCCTTGTACTTCAGTCTTCAATATTTGGAGAGACCCCAGCCGTGTCTTATCTTTGCGGCCCTATAAATTGAAAAATAAATATCTGAAGGTTAATACATGCAAAGAATTTGCAATACCCCCCCTTAAAGCCATTTTCTGGTCTGGTATTACAGCCGAGCGTAAACGAGTTACACACATACAAAATGAAACACCGCCATTGAATTCATCAAGCTATTGGTTACTACATGAGTCTCGATCTGCAAACCAACCATTAGACAAAATAGCTCTTGATGCATAGATGCAAACATTAGATTTGTCGAACCAGGTGACAGCAAAAAAGGATGAGCCAACCTTGCGGGTATGCATCAAATCATTCATCACTTTGAAGGGCTCTGAAAGTGCTGCTACTGCAATAGGTGTGTGCAAATCATCTGCCATGGACGAACAGAAGGCTGCCTTCAAGCTCTTCACACACTCCATTGTTTCTTTGGATGCTACCTCCTTGGGGTTTTCTTGTTCGCTGAGTACCTGATCACAGTCTGCAAGTGCCTGTCCAACCATTTCCATGGATAATGTGACTTAGGTCTTATAAATCACATGAGACAGGTTTACAAGAGAGGAACTCAATCAGGAATTGCTTGAGAATCCTTAAGCAATTCATCCAAGGGAAATACCGATTGGTATGCAAAGATCTAGTTGTTACTTGCACAGCAGCAGCCCGTAGAATAACCATAATATCACCCAAAAAGAAGGATTGCCACCACTGTATGTGACATGTAACAGTCCCTGATGGCAAGAAGAATGAAAATTCAACCCGCAAAAGATACTGCAATAGTTGGACTCCTGGCAACTGCTCTTAATCACTTGATGTCTTTTAGGCCTCAAGAAGCAGGAGAGATACGTTGTCATACTTGACAAAAGTAGAAAAGACGGTCAGATGCTTGCTCCAGCTGCCGCTTAGAGTAGTTGATGGGTGATCGATATTGTGTGCCAAGCAAAAACAATCGCAGCGCCAGTGGATGATATACTTGCAACACCTTTGCCAATCACACCATTCAAATAGTTAGCTTCACCTTCAGGACTCCAAACCCCAAATTGCAACCTGAATATCTCTGATTGGCGCTTCCATCCAATTGGTTGGCCACTGCAGTAAGTACCTCCAGACTGTATAGTGTTGGACCTGGAAGTTCACACAGATAGCCACATGACCACAAGTTCCATGTAGCAGCCCAAAATTGGCTGTAAGCATTTGGGTGTATGTGAATGACAACCTTGTTGAAAGTTCCAGAGAGCCATGCCTCTTTGAGGTATGCCTAGAGTTTGAATACCCGACTAGACTGACGTTTCTTTAAATCAGAGGACAGAGAAACACCCTTAAAATTTCAAAGTATCTCTACCTTAATGAGATATCAGCTCAGTGTTGGCATCACTGGATAAACTGCCAAGTGAAAAATGGCCAGATTGCAGCTCTAGGACTTGAGCTGAAATTTACCTCACGTATGGTGAAGAAGTTGCCAAGGGATTTGGACATCTTTTCGGCATCCACTGTGACAAACCCATTGTGCAACCAGTAGCCGACTTGGCTTTCTGCACAAGCTGCACAGCTTTGTGCAATCTCATTCTCATGGTGGGGGAAGATGAGATCCATGCCGCCCCCGTGAATATCAAATGCATGCCCCAAATGCTCTGCACTCATCGCACTACACTCAATGTGCCAGCCTGGCCGTCCTGGCCCCCAAGGGCTATCCCAGGAAGGCTCCCCTGGTTTTGCACTCTGGCACCTCCACCAGCCAGCCCACATGCATTAGCAACAACAACTGCTACAAATGAAACGATTTGAATGGAGATATGTGACTGAGCTCCGTACACACGCTAAATGTTTCTACACATGAAATTGACTACTGTTCAAACACCCTTTGGCCTGGGTTTCTTCTTAAGTCAGTGCTTGCATGCAGGAAGTCTGTCTCACCACCTGCAAGGGTGCTGACCTTCCAAAGAGCAAAGTCGGCAGGGTTATGTTTGCGGGTGTCCACAGCTACTCGCTCACCAGCCCGATTCTCGTCCAGCTTTCGCCCTGACAGGCTGCCATAACCAGGAAAGCTCTCCACTGAAAAGTAGACATCTCCTCCCTCCATCACATAACCATGGCCATTCTTTATAATCTGCAATTTGCCCGTATCTCTGACCCAATCAATGTGACTACTTGTCTCTATTTGCATAAACTACAGCATCTCTGCAAACAGAGACACGTGCAATTTTTAAATTCTGCCCCCAGTCAATCTCAGATTTGCAGAAAGCCAACAAATGGAAAGTTGGAATAGACACACTGTAAAGTGAAATGAGCACCTGCAAGATCATCTTGATGATTTGAGGCACGTGGTCTGTCACGCGAGGCTCCACCGAGGGGAGCAGGCACTGCAAGGATGCCATGTCCACATGGAACTCCTCACAAAACCGCCGACTTAGCTCCACTGGATCTTCACCCAGTTCTTTTGCTCTTGTAATTATCTGCAATGCTTTGCCATACATTGGCAACTGAAATTTTTATTGCATATGGACAGTACCAACATTCCAGATTGGATAAGATGTTTAACTAGACACAACATGTACAGTTGGTGCCATGCTTCAAATTCCTCTTAATTGAATCTGGAAGCCCATGCCCCATCTAAATTGAGTATACAGCACATGGTCCAAAGAGTAACTTGAATTGGTGCATTTCAGATGATAACGACTTATTGGAGTCCCTGGAAAATTACCTTGTCGTCCACATCAGTGAAATTGCGGACATAATTAACTTCATACCCCAAATACTTCAAGTACCTGCAACCACAAAAAATGTAAAGTTCCTGTTAAACCCAGAGGCGAGAGACATGCACACAAAGACCCAGGCGGAGTGAGATAGACCCCGTACACAGCCAGCCAGTGCAAAAAGCACAAGTTGAACAAAGAAGAGAAACTTACCGGAACAGAACGTCAAAGGCAACGTACACCCGAGCATGCCCTATATGGCTGTAGTCATAAGCCGTCACTCCGCACACATACATGCTAACTTTGCCAGCGGTTTTAGGTCGGAAGATCTCCTTCTGCTTGCTCATTGTGTTGTAAAATTGAAGCTCTGGTTGCTGTCCATATGCTGCCTCCTTCCTTGCATCTTCTCCCTCCTTGTCCTTTTCAATTTCAACACTTACACCTGTCGTAGCCCTTCTCTTACTACTTGGAACGATATTTGGATTGGAAACGCAGAAACCGGCATGGTAATTTGATGTCTCCACGGTTCCACGAGACATCAACTCTCCCATCTTCCTCCCCGGGAATTGTGAATCACCTGGGCTTCTAGTATTGTATTGTCTAGAGGGGCAGGCAACTGCATTGTTTGGAACAGACGGAAGCAAATATTTTTTATGCGATACTGGATTACTTGAAGAGTACCTTGACACGCCCCTCGTTCTCTCTAGGATGTTTTTGATTGGCAATCCTTTTCCTACCGAAGCTACACAGTCCACGGTTCCAAATGGCATCCTACAATGTGACCAATGTTGAAGAAACCAAGCTCTTGCACAATCAGACGTCACTGTGCTTCTAGGGCTCCTACTCGAAAGCTGATAATTCTTCTTTGAACCACTCAACATACCACCCGATTTGCTTTCCCATTTCCCCTGGGCCCCTGCTGTCAGCAACCTCTTCTGTCCAATGCCAGATCCCATCAGAGTTAAACTCACGCTCTCCATAATCCTTCTACAACCATGCGTCGCCGCAGACAAAAAATATCCCTCTCCACTTTCCAAAGGTTTCACCAACCGATCACAGGATCCAAGCGCTTTCAGATACTTCCTTGCATGCCCGGATGAGTAGACAACCCACCTCACCATTCTTCCATCTCCTCACAACCCACAAATTTTCCCGTGAGATCTTCTGTCCTCCTGCTCGCATTCCAGATCCTTTCGAGCACTGCGCCACTACACTCTCTTTGCACTGCGATAGCCCCGCCCAAAGCACCACACACTGTTCGGGGCCACACGCGCAGCATGGATGAACACTTTGTACAGGCATTTCCAACGACTTTCATCCTGCTTCTGAGTCCACTCAACCACACTGACTACTTCTTCTTTTTTTCCTCTTGTTTTTTGGACTCAATCCCTCATAAGTGACTCATGTGAAGCAACAGTAAGCAAGAGAAAAACAAATGAAAATTGAGAGGGCATAATGCCTTTGTGGAATTCAGGGTAAATTCCTCTCGTGGGGGTTCGCACTCTTCTCCACTCTGCATCTAGTAAGGTGGTTGTCAATGGATCAATTTCCGTTGCATTTCCTCTATTCCTACTCATCTGCTTCATCAAAATCAAAACGTTGTGGGGTTCAAAATTCCTAAGTACCCTGTCCCTGATTACAGTATCAAAACTTCTCTCTATGCTTATGACTCTCTGGATAACAACTCATGAGCTCCTTCTAAACTACCTCGGGACTCAAAGTCAACTGGAATAAATCCATGGGTCTTCTTGCTCGGCTTAAAAATCATTCGGTGGCTTCAAACTATCCATGTTGGGGGGAAGATCTAGGCCTGCGTAGGTTGAAAGACGGTCAATCTCACAAACTGCTCGGATACCTTATTGGCCATGACCTGAATGATACCCAAAGGGCGCTGAGTCCATTATTTCCAATCTCAAGAAAAAGCTTGCATATTGGAAGTCCACTCAGATTTCGATTGCAGAAAAAGCACTCATTGTTAACCAAGTATTGTTGGCATCCTGGTGGTTTTCCTCATCTGTTTGGTCCCCTTGGGTTGCAATCATTAAGCAAATCAAGGCTCTGGTACGTAACTTCATTTGGGGGGCTTCAAGTTCCAGATCTGTTCGCAGGGCTTTAGTTAGCTGGCCCATCAGATTGCTCAAAGCAAAATTAACGATGGCCTTGGAATCATTGACCCCCAGTTTCCAACCTATGCTCTTCTAGCACAATGGGTCCCCAGAGTTTTCAAGCATCCTACGTCCTCTTGGAGTCTGCTGGTAACTTGACAGCATTTGATCAATGGTTCCCCTTCCCTTTTTTTTTGGCCACCTTCTCTTCATTCAAGGTGATCTTTCTAACTCCAAGGCTTTGGTTGGTTCCAAAGCCTAGCAATCCATCTAGCTTTCTTGGACTACTATACGCCCACTTCTCATTCAAAGGATTCATTTATGCTCCGAAGAAGCCCTGAGACAACCTCTTTTTGGCAATTACAATAGAGACTCGGAGCACTTGATTAAATGTTCCCCACACTGGGCACATTGGGAGGCTGCTGGAATTTCCCACTTCTCTCACATTGGGAAAATGGTGCCCTGCTGCCTGTGACAGCAACTGTCAGTTCTCTCTCTGAACGAAGGGCTAGAGCGGGTTGGGACATTGTTACTTATGATCTGCCCCTTTCTAGATTTCTCTCAATTCGTACCCTTCCAACTTGCACTCTTTTCATGTTTGGTTAGGTATGGATATACCTCAGCCCAAAATTGCCTTCTTCACAACCAATCGCCTTGGCAATTTGCTACAAGGCTGGTCCGCCTTCAAATTAGCATACACGAATGGGTTGTTGTACTCTCCATCTTTCACTTTTCTTTCTGAAGCCCCGTTTTAGCTGTCTTATTATTGGCAAGGTTAACCCTATCGTCCAAGAAGGGATACAATTCAATTCAGGTCTTATGTGGTTTTTGAGGGTTCCCTTCTACAGTTTGATCCTGGTGAGTGGAGGTGGACAAACTCAAAGCGATCCCTTTTTTTTGCTTACAATGTTAAAATGGGTTATTCCTTACTCAAGTCGCCGCTTTCTTTGGATCAGAAATGGACCTCTAAATGGTCTCATCTTCCTGATTGTCCAACCTTCTGGAAAATTATATGGAAAGACGTATGGGGGAAACATTAACGTGCAACCAAGATCAGTGGATTCCACTGGAAATTGACCATTCAAATTACGCATGTGTTTCACTTCCCCCTTCAGTCTGCATTTCGTGTCCTCAACAAATGCATGAGACCTTAGAGCAGTGCTATTTTCTGTCGGATTGGTCAAAGGATTTGGAGAATGATCATCTCTTTTTATTCTTGCTGGAAAGCCCTCCCTTCAATTCTTCCCTTTGTTATCCTTTTGAATTACACAAATGGAGCTCTTTGGTCTATTTGCCCAGTATGGGCTACTCTTAGAGCTCACGCGCTTTGGAATATATGGAAAGCTAGATGTGCCTTGGTTTTTTATAACAAAATGATGTGTGAAGTCCATTTTGCATAAGACTCATTCGGACATTCTGTCTGAGGCTCGTAAGGCTTGGGAGGCTTTTGCTGGAAGTTATTTGCAGATGTGGCCAACGACGACGACATGTACTTCTCTAGGAATTTGAAAATACTTGGGGAAAGGGGCTCGAATTTGTGCCAGAATTCGACGGATTGATGATATCCCGGCAAGCTGGCAGTTCCTATAGTGCTAAGCGCTCTCCTGTAGAGGGGGAGGATCTGATTCAGGAGGTTAACTGGAGGCGCCGTAGGATATATAGAAGGGGAAAATCCAAGGCCCAATTGTCCTTTGAACCTCTTAATAGGAAACGAGATCTAGGATGTAGGTTTCCCTTGCATCATTGTCTTACCTTTCTACCCTGTTGTGCTTCTTTTATAGGCAGACTTTGTCTTCGCTTTTATGCTCTGTTCGGTTCTGCTTCTGAGAATAGGCAGACTCATTGTCTCCCATCTCTATGAGTGCCATGTTTGGTTACGAAGCAGGGCCTTCCTTTATCGACACTTTTAAGAGGTTATTTTTTCCTCTCTGTAATTCTTGGATATTTGTGTCCAGTATCCATAAAGTCCTGAGGCTACTATTCCTCTTTTTTAAAAGAAAATAAAGAAAAAATAAACATATGAGCAACGAATTAAGGCAGGAAACGCTTAATTCGCCGGAGTTGTTCAAAATTCAAGTGAGCTTTTGCTTTAAAATTATGGTTCTTCTTGCGCTTCCAGTTGATGCCATACACATCGGGATCCATGTGGGAAAGGCCCAGGGACAATGGATTCCCCAGGTGAGGCCTCCAAGGGCCTTTGAATCGTCAAAGGACTTGCGAAGGGCGTTTAGTTTGTCCTTAGAACCTCTACATATTGCATCCATCAACAACACCCACAACTTTTTCCCTTCAATGATTAAATCACAATAGATTTTAGGCCTTTGTGGCATGAACTGATTTTCAAAGACTTGGCCTTGTAAAGATGTCACAGCCCCAATCCCTACAAAAAGTTCAAGAGAGGGGAGGAACGCCAAAGTGCACCTCCTATGGAATTAAAAAGAAGCAATGAAGGATCAGTTAAGTCATAGGGATAGTATTTTCAATATTGTATGGTTGTTGTGCATTTGTTGAAAAAAAATCACGATGCATATGCAGATGGCGATCACGACAAAGAAATGGAGGAACATAAGGTTTTGTATATAAAATATTGAAGGGGCCGAAACAACAGTACGAAATTGTACTATATACAATAGAAAAACAGATGGATGCTCATTCTAAAATGCTTCGTGCAACTAGCGATTCTTGCTCTGAACAGGTATGTACTGGACCACGTTCATGTTTATGCTCATCGCTAACCTCCTGAAAATTGCTCGAAGAAGAAAGCACAATAATGGGTGGATGTCCAGGAACATGATGAGCATCATAATCTTCCACAATTCATATTATATATGTGTACATGTACTCCTGTAAACAAGTAGAATCTAGATGGTGTAGAAACATCGTAGAAGATCCGCGCCACATCAACCAGCTGCAACTCGTTAGATTTGATCATGCATTTCCAAATTGCATCAGACCTCTGCAAATCCATACCGATGTTATGAAATGGATCAACAACCCACCCTATAACTGGGTAAAATTGTCCAGATCTTAAAATGTATAGCAACACCTTTGGCAACGTAGAAGACACGTAAGTGTGCATCTTGTATTCAGACCATATTTGAGTTTGCTGTACAATATTTTGAGGGGTGAGTTATACCGGTTTTTTGTTACAGATGTGCCATACATAATGTGTTGTTCCATAATTTTCATGCTGTACCCAACCATTCTAATATATGTATGTAGGCTTCTGATCTCTCTCAGCAACTTGCAATGCACGACATGACCAGGTGGCGTTGTTCTCGGGTCATCCTATCATAGGTATTTTTTAATTAATTTGTTAAGCATCACCAAGCTAAACAGACACATTGCATACCATTTCACTACAACAGATCGCGGTATTTATGACTGTATATATGACTATTTTGCAGTCATAAATGATACATATGACTTCTATGACTGTAAGTCGTGCAAACCAAGTGAATACAATGAGTACATGATGATACGGTCCGGATGACTACAGTCAGATGAACCAAGTGATATCTCTCACTGCAGTCATATATACCATACTGCATTCGCCGCTGCAGCGCCACGTGGCGAGGCGCAATTGATTTATAAAATAAAATAAAATAAAAAATAAATATAATTTTCAAAAAAATTAAAAAAAAATGTCATGTCGTGTCGCTCTGCGTTGTGCCACGTGGCATAATGTATTTTATGATAATTGAAAAACCACATGACAACCCATCTAGGGTGCTAGCCCTAGCTCACCTACTAACTCTAGGGCCATCTTATCCATTTGATTATACTTTGAGAAGTTTGAACCTGCAACCTCTTTGCTATAAGAGTTATAGTTCACTGTCTGCCAACCAATACACCCAGTAGTCATTCATGTGATCATATGGTGTTTTAATTGTATTATACACGCCAAATGACAAAATCCCCAGTAGTCATCATGACTATGTAACCTCATCCATGTACATTGTAGTCATGGAAATGACTATGAGTGGTGAGCTAAATCTGGTCAATTGTCGTTGACCAGTCGTCTGCCCATTCCGGAGCCATGTAGTCATATAGATGACTACTTAGATAGTCGTTCATAGGACTACAGTCGTATGAACGACTGCGGGAGGTCAATTTCATATAAAAACATCGTGCAGTCATGGTCAAAGTCAAGAAAATCATGACTACCACGGTTTGGCAGTCATAACTACCGTAATATGTTGTAGTGTTTGGAAGTGTAGATAGAAGACCGATCCACCTCTTTCCAAAAAGCAGAGCCCACTCTCGCAAAACTGACGAATGAATACTTCCAATTTTTGCAAACAAGCACAGTAGATATGATTTGCTCTCCTAACAGCAATTGTGACACTAGCTTAAATGAACTTCTTCTCTTCTCTGTATCGCTACTTTGTCCTGTATCCTTCATCCCTCTCATCGTTTTAAACATTTATGCATTAAAGCATCCAAAGTCGGTGACCTTTGGTCAATGGCTTTTAGACAATGATAGAAGCGTGGATAGACGTCCAACTATTATCGATATCTTCCATCGCTCTAGTACACTGTCTTCGTCCATCCCTATTGGTCCATCTCACTATCTCCATTTGGTTGATATTCAGAGCCCTACGCACCAATGTTGAGTATTTATTCAACAAGTTTCCAGTATGAGTAAAAGGTCTAAAAGCAAGACTGGATGGAGAAAACAAAATTTGAACAAGAAACCGGACACTACTCCACCAGTGTCATGCGTTGTTAAAACAAATACATTCAATTTTAAAGGGGTTTACAAATACAAATTATATGTGACCACAACGACGTCAATGGAAGAGTTATTAAACCCTTGAAATCTCTAAAAAGAATTTTGACCTCCCTAATTTGTTTGTTTGGAAGTCTTCAGCCTTATAGTTCTAAGGTGTGAACGCCTAGGATAGGTGTTTATGTGTTTATATACTTTCATACATATCTAGGATAACAATTAAGTTATAATGTACACGAAACTAATAGCACAAGTGGTCCTTGCAACCAATGGTGGGTTTGGGGCGCATCAACACGGGGCATTTGTCGAGGGTTCGAGGTCCACGATAGTGGCCCTGATAAGTGGACGGGTTGCCAAAACGGTCAAGCATGGGACCCCATCGGGGCTCCTTGACATTGCGCGCAGCTTCGGGTTGGTCCCATTTGCGATAGAAGTCCAAGTAAGTGGTGTTGCCCACAAACTTGGATGTCGGGGTGCTAAACCGGACGCGATCGTCAGGCGGCTTGAGGGGGACGAAGTGGTGCAGATGGTGGCGTTGGCAAAGCGTCTCATGGTGGGGTTCATGCTCCAATTTCCGCCAAGGCTGGATTGGCCGGGAGTTGTCCCAATAGAAGTGTTTGTAAGTTGTCCGGTCATCAAGGGCTTTGTCCGGGAAGTCCACAGGGGGTGGACGAAATGCGGCTCGTGGGTTCGCGGGCCAATTCAGGTAATGGTCGGAGTAGGCCGTTCGTCCAACGAATTGGAGGCCCCGATCTTTGCGCTCAGGTTCTTTTTTCGCTTTGCCGGGGTATAGGGGTTTATCCTTGTACCTCCACCCATACTCCGATTCAGTGGGTTTGGAATATCGGAACCCGGTGGGATAGACCCCCACAAGGCTCAATCCGTCTTTTGCCTTGATATCTGCACAGGAGTTCTTCTTGAGGTATTGTTGATTGTACTCGGTATGGTCTTGAAATACTGCGTCAGTGGCTTGAATGTCATGTTTTTGGAACAATGGGGTTGATGCTATGGGGTAGCATTTGTGTTTCCCGCACGTGCATACTTTGCACATACACACTCTTGATTCCTGCATATATGCATTGGTAGGAATTAGCATAAAATTGCCTCTATCATGCTTTTAAAGGAGAAAAACAACAACAAAAATTAGTAGTGTTGCGACTCGAAACATTCTCTGGATGCATGTCAAATTGTATTTTTATGACGCATCTTGACTATTTCATGTGCACAATCAATCAATTAGGTGACTTTTCCAAATTTCCTTCAGGATTTGCCTCTTTCACATACATACAAAAGGATAAAAAGAAAAACTTTTTACTTTGAAAATGGAAGAATGGGATAATCATAAATACCCAAAATAATTAAATGTATAAACTATAAATAACTCATGGAAATATTCCAGCTATTCTATTGTGCCATTACATTTCAAGGTTCTTTACCTATATAATTAAAATGAAGTTGTCTATAATATACCAATTTTATTAGTTAAACAGAAAATAAACTTAATATTTCTTGACATTCTATAGTTGATGGCCGTGGTGTAATATCAAAGAAAAACTGAATCTTGCAAATTTTAGTACAAATCTTACAATTGATTCTAGATTGCACGCCATAGCTGTGAATAAGTGTGTGTTGAAAATAGATGGGGCAATACTTTGTACTGACGGAGAATCATGTGGTTTCTAGAGCACAATTAAATAAAATCTATCCATTGGAGGCCGAGTGTTGTTCACTCATATGTTTTACTACTATACTAAACCCAACTTGATTTTTACAACTGATTTATGTATCTGCTACAGGTTAGCTCATGGAAATTAGCCTATTTGCAGTCCAACTTGAAATTTATCCTAACAAGTCTTAGTGGTGAGAAGCAAGACATTATCATCTCTATTGCTTCATGCATTTGATCCTACACTTTGTTAGTAGATTCATGATATGAACATTAAAGAAATCAATAAATCTCACGTATAAGGACAGTGTCTCTTACTACGGAGTGAATCAACTCTCGCACCACTACAAAAATAAAAAATATATGTAAAGCTACTGTCATGTTTAGATTGGAAGAGGTAAAATGATATTGTGAAGAGTTAAAGAGTTAAATGGACTTTTCCTATATTTGTTTCAGATATAGATTAAAATAACAATAACTAATGTTTTTTAAAATTTCTCAACATAAGAGATTTCAACAAGTAAAGGATTATTGATTTATAATAATAAATATAAAATTCAATCGAATATTGAGTATTTTATATATTCAATATAACATAATATTGATATAGTTTATGATATTTTTTATTTCACAAAATTTAGTGAAATGGTTTGGTTATTTTTCCAAAAATCTAGAAGCCAAATATATATTCACCTTCAAATCTTAGATCAAACTTGGGACCTTGCAAATCTCAATATCAAATCTCAAAAATCTATGTAGTATAATCAACCCATATAACAACATGCTAACAAATAACATATGCACGCATATTGCTATATAACTTATCAATATGATGATAGTGGAACCTATTTATCTTTCAGTACTATAACCTATTCAACTCATATCTTGTTGGTGAGATCGAGAGCACCAATGTTATTTTGTCATTTTCAGATAAAATAAAGATGGCATGTTATTATATTAATTCAACTCACATTTATATAGAGAGTGTAAGAGTGTATAAGAGTGTAAGAGTTTTGAGTATTGAAAACAGCATTTGTAAATTTGGGCTAAAGCCCAAAGCCAAGGAAGTTTCAAAAACAAAAATCTAGCAACTGTAACCAAAAATACCGTAAAAGAAAAAGACATTAGATTTGTAGTTTGAAAGACTTGTAGTAGGATACACAATATGCTCATGTTGTATGGCTCACAAGGGCTTTTTAACAAACTTAGTTTTGTGCATGAGGACCTTAGCTTTTGTGTTTATTTATTTGATCCATAACCTCCTTTTTGTCACCTGAAAGCTCATGGAACCACTAAATAACGTGGAAATATTTGCCATATTAATGTCTTTTCCGTCAACATGTAGCCATTATCATAGATATATAAAAATTTCCTCAACTGCGAATGTCCATTTGCTTGAATTTAATTTTTCTTCAACTTGATATGCATGTTATATATTATGTGCAACTTATCTGATTTGAGAAAAGACAGTTGTCAACTGGAGGTTTGAGAGTGGGAATTGTAAGGAACTGACAATATTATTCTAATTTGTAGGTGTGTTTTGAAACAATATGTAAAGTCTTATTTTATCAATAATTTGATAGTTATACTACTCAGATTAAAAGTATATTTTATAGCTTTGGTGCTTTCTGTTATATATTTTCTTTTAAGAAAAAGCAGGGGATAGGGCTTTGAAATCCACATAGATTCAATATATAATAGATTTTAGAATAAATAATTGAAGACATGTATCATCAATTATTATCCATTGTGCATATAAATATAATATTAGATCCAAAAACAAATCAATTACTACACCTCTATCTTCATAGCTAATCTGAGATCAAGATAGATATTTCAGGATAATTAATTGAATTGCTAACACATCAATCATTTGTTGTTGTTGTATTTAAAATATTGGATCCAATTTCATATGTTCTAAAAAGTCGAATTTCTGTTCAGGGTCGAATTAATAACTTATATTTTTTGTCACTATTATGTTAGTGTACTCAATCAAATTTGGCACCTCTAACGACAATGTCTTACTATGCAATATTGTTCTAATTATTTAAATCTAAAGGTTATCAATATCCATTGTTTAATGTTGGATAATAGTAACAAATTATGTCATTACCACGATTCATAAGTGCACAGCTTTGTAGAGAGTTTCAATTACTTTGACTTCCCAAAGTTTCATTTGTCACCGCAAACGTTTTATGTAATAAATTGTTGATCCACATGTTTTTGTCAACGTTCAATATTGACCATTAAAACCAAAGTTGCAGTATAAAACTTACTCAAGCGCCACAAGCTACGATATATAGTTCTCTAAGACGCATGTTAGGCTAGTGACAACTACTGCTAGCTAGAAATTGTCGGTCAGAACATTGTCTTGCTCTAGACATTTTAGCACTCACTATTGCTATATACTCTAAAATAATCCTTTGAACATAGTTTAGGGCAAATTTAGGCCCCCGCCCCGCCTTAAGTACCGCTAAATCTAATCTGGCGTGCGATTTTCGGGCAGCTGCCCACATCATTTTCGCCATCTCTTTCTCTCTTTGTTTTTTGTTGTTTGGTAGAATGGTTGATTGACTAGTTGATCCTTCAATACATAAATTTCATCTTGATCTGTTGTCATTCTTTGCAGTGTGGATCTTTTTCCCTTTCTCCAAGGCTGTCAGGCTGGCATAGGCATTGAGAAACGCAAATAAACCAGACTTGGGCAAGCATTACCCCTGGGCCCTCTATGTATCATTTGCTAATGGGTCTCCAATGCATGTCCACCACACCCCTGCTTGGGCACATATCCTCTTGTGTCAAGCTGACTGCAATGACATCCTAAACATCAAAAATTGATTTGTTATACGCTTAATTGTCGAAATCTTACATTAAATAAGAAGAGGACTAGAGGCCATTTTATGATTGAAATTCACGACAAGATGGATTCCTAGAGGTGTCGAACTGGTTTAATGGAACCTTTATCTATTGTCACTGGCTGTCAATGGCCTCGCAGGGGAGCGTGAGAGAGGCTCTGCTCTTCCGCGATGTTCTCTACTAATGTCACCGCTAAACTGATACCACTAGGGTTTCACTGTCTTAGTGTCAAATGATTTGTTTTTCCGTTCTTTTTTAAGGGGTTCCGCTCATCTGACCTTCTCTTTCGACTTAGTGCGGCCATCACCATGACTCTCGCACACACTGAAGCTCACCACATTACTACGTAGCAGTATCTCTACTTCACTTTCTACTACCAGCATATTCGGCCTCTGCTCTCTTAGATGGCACTTCAACAGAGGTTTTTTTAAAATGTGTTTCATGCCAATCAACATGTTTTTGCTCATGATAGTTGATATCACTACGCTACTCACAACGTGGTTGTCGGGAGCATTTCCTTCATCCCTGATCTTAAGCAAGTTGTGGAGCAAAGAGCACATGTGTATATATGGTCTGCTTCTTGCTGAAGAAGCCGTCAAGATAATTTTGGAATTTTTGCGACTCTGTAGACCCTCGGATGACACCCTCCGTCCTCCTGCTCACGAATATCATAGAAAATATTGATAACCTTACTAGGGTAGACTGAAGGATGCAGTTGAATGGAGAGATCTCGATACACCTCCATCTCTATCCATCCTTAAACATATATGAAGATCCTATTGGCTTTAGTTGAGAGGACTCTTCCTGTTTGTCTTCCTGGGCTGGAGACTTTGCAGAAGAGAAATAGAGTTCAATGAGAGAGGTGCCAAGTTGAAGGTCAACGAACTGTAGGAAATTTCCCTGGCTTCTTTGTACCCACCCTTGTCCATCTGTCTCCCCTGTGGGCTCCCCATGGCGAGGTTACTATGAAAGAGGTTATTTTCTCCTCTCACCACAATTAAGGGGCATGATTTGTGAGCCGTCTCTCCCGGGTATTTCCCTTAATTTTTCGAAAAAACCAAATCCAGTTCAATGGTGGAATAACTATATCCTTGCCACGGCTATATGATGCTTCTTTCTATGGGCTGTTTTGTATGGGTGTACATGAGGGTATAAAAGATGAAAAATTGAATTGTGACAGGAGCCTCCAATGGAGGTGCAATGTTTCCCAAGTTTTTTTAAGAAACCACATGTAGATGTGTGGGTGCTATGCCAATGCCCCACAATATAAAAACATTTGAACAATCTACGAAATTGTTTGGAAAAATCTTGGCCATGAGTGCAATAGGCTACTGTATCGGGATGTCGCGGCCCTTTGCCTTGAGGGCAGGGGGTCGGGACACATGAGGGGCTGCCCCTGTGGTGGGGGCAGCGGCAGCGATAGGTATGGGGGGCTGAAGCACCCTTGAGTGCCAAGGCACTCAAGGAGGCGGAGGCGCTCACTAGGTGGAGCCCCGCACACCGGGTTGCGGTGGGGGTGGCTCCACAAGGGGTGGTGGTAGCTTAGCGGGACTTAGTGGGGGTGGCATAGGACTCACCATGGGGGCGGAGACCTCGTGGTGGGAGTCGTGGGGAGTCTTGGGACTAATCACGGTCCATAGGGGCCGTGGTGAGCGGGCCAAGACTCACCGCGACTCATCACCGGGAGTCGAGGGTTTTCGTGGTGGTTCGCCATAAAATGGCATGGCTGGTTGTGGAACCCCGCGGACAGCTACAGAAGTATATATAGGGAGTAGTAACCCCGAGAACGGTGCAAGCCCGTTGGTGACCAAAAACTAGTGAGTAAGCGAGCGAGCCGGAAAGCGATCAAAGAGTGGGGAGCTGTTCCGGACTGCCATCTACCAAAGGGAATTCTCCTAGTCCCATTAGGTGGAGGGTTAGAGGGAAGCGAAGGGGGGACCGTTATGTCCCGGTGAGCAGCCGAAGCTCCAAGTTGGCCCGGGCGGCCAGGTTGGGAGTCAAGCGCGCGCATCAAAGTGAGTAACTATGACTTGAAGGGGAGCTTACCGAAGTGAGGTGCGCGACACTTGGTATCAGAGCTTAGAGTTCAGTACGCGATCGTCCTTGCGATTGGTCTCATCATGGGGTCGGGCAAGCCGAAGCGAAAGCGGAACGGCCCAAAAGATGATGATCCCGGTGAGCCCGATGGGAGCGGCGTGTCACCGAGGCGGCGTTTGAGGAAGCGATGCAGGTTTCCGAAAACGAGGCCGCCCAAGAGCGGAGGAATCCGAGGAATCGGAGCCCGAGGAATCCTTGAGAGCTCCGACAAACCAAGAGATGCCTCCCATGCCGGCAGCCTTTTGGGAAGGGTTGTTGGCGCAGTTTGGCGGGACGTTGAAAGACGTGTTGAAGGCGGCTAATGCCACTTCCACTAAGGCAAAGTTTAAGGTGAAGCCTAAGGAACTCGGCACCTTCGAGGGCGTCCGAAATCGGAAGGCACTCAACACCTGGCTCTTGGAGCTGGAGCAGTACTTCCGGGCGGCCAAGTTGAGTGACGAGGATCGCGTGGAAGTGGCTCCCACCTATTTGAGGGGCTATGCTCAACAATGGTGGCAGAAACGCCTTCACGACCGAGGTCCAAGTCCGGAAACCTTGAACTGGAGTGGGTTCAAGGAATTGATGAAGATACAGTTTGTGCCCCTCAACGCGTCCTGGCTCGCCCGGGACAAGATGAGGAATTTGAAGCAAACAGATGACATTCGGGGATATGTCCAGGCTTTCAATGTACTGTTGCTCGAAGTCGCGGACATGGCAGAACCAGAAATGGTCTTCAACTTTGTGGCGGGACTGGCCCCATGGGCCAGGCGGAAGTTGGAGGAGAAGCCACCCAAGACTTTGAACGAGGCTATTGAGAGGGCTGAATGTTTCTCAGATGTCCCTAGGGGTGAAAGACAAGGCCGTACGGAGCTGAACCACAAGAAGATTCGGCGGGAAGGTGACTCCTTCCGACCGAAAAGAAGTGGGATAGGCCACGCGGCGAAAATGGCACGTGGAAATCGAAGGGAGGGCCTTCACACGTCAAAGGCGGCACCCGGTGCTTCGAAAGGAAAAGCGGGTGGAGCGGCTTATGGCGGACAGAAGGCGACTTTGATGGAGTGTGTTTCAATTGCGGGGAGCCCGGGCATATGGCCAAGAAGTGCACGAAGCCCCGGCAATTGAACATGACTCGGGCGACCACGGAGCTGTCGGAAGATACCATCAGTCGCTTGGTGGAAGCGGTGGTCGCCAAGACTTGCAAGGTAGCAAATTTTCTTGTGAGTTGTATCAGGAAACTGGCGCCTTACGAAAAGGGAGTCAGTTATTGTTCGTGGATGGGATAATATCCGGAACTAATGTGTCGTTGTTGGTGGACACAGGAGCGTCGCACTCCTTCATGACACCGGCAACGGCACAAAAGCTGGGACTCCCGACAAGTGACGTGGGGGCCTCTATTGAGGTGCGTTCTGCCAAAGGCGAACCACAGTTGGCGACAAGGTTGGCGATTGATGTTCCTCTTCAACTGGGGAGTGGGAGGGATGTGAGAACTTCACCATCTGCGAGATCGATGGAGTGGATCTCATTTTGGGGATGACCTTTTTGAGCAAATCCGGAGCGGTCATAGATGGCCGCAAGAGAGTAGTCACGTTGCCATGTGGGAATGGTGGCGAGGTTTTACGAGTGTCAGAAACGCCCAAATCCGTGGGAGGGCGAATAAACCTTCTGTCAGCAAAAGAGTGGGCCGTGGATGAGGCACACGAACCCCAGTTCTTGCTTTACATTAGAGAAGTGAAGGGAGAAGGCGATGGGGAGCCGAGCCCAGATTGGATCAAGGGGATTTTGGGGAAATACCAGGATGTGATGCCGGAGGATTTACCAAGCGGCTTGCCACCGCGAAGAGGAGTTGACCACAAGATTGAGGTGATACCGGGAATGGAACCGCCTGCCAAGGCACCCTACCGGTTGAGCCACAGGGAGTTGGTCGAGCTGAAGACTTAGCTCAAGGATCTAATGTCAAAGCGGTACATCCGGCCGAGTAAGTACCTTACGGAGCCCCGGTGCTATTCGCAGACAAGAAGGATGGGACGCTGCGGATGTGTGTCGATTACAGGGCTCTGAATAAGGTGACTATCAAAAACTAAAAACCGGTACCCTTTGCCAAGGATCGACGACCTCTTGATCGGTTGGCAGGAGCGAAGTATTTCAGCCGGATCGACTTGCGCTCCGGCTATCATCAAATTCGGGTGGCGGAAGGAGATGAGGAGAAGACCGCGTGCAGGACAAGGTATGGTTCATATGAGTTCTTGGTGATGCTTTTGGGTCACCAATGCACCAGCGACATTTAGCACGCTGATGAACAGCCTTTTCCAGGAGTGGTTGGATGACTTTGTGATCGTGTACATCGACGACATCTTGGTGTACTCGAAAACAAAGGAGGAGCACCTGGAGCACCTCAAAAGGGTGTTCCAAAAATTGCGGGAAGGGAAGCCGTATGCCAAAGCTTCAAAGTGCGAATTCGGGGTCACAAAAGTGGAGTTCCTGGGGCATGTGATTACACAGGATGGGATCAAAATGGATGACAGAAAGGTGAGGGCAATCTTGGACTGGGAGCCTCCAACTTCGGTCCCGGGAGTGCGATCCTTCCATAGGACTCGCCTCTATTACCGGAAGTATGTGAGAAATTTCGCCAAGATCGCGGGCCGCTGTCGGACCTTCTGTGTAAATCCAAAGTCTGGGTATGGAACACCTTTTTTGGCCAAGTTTTTGCTGAATTGAAGCAGTGGATGGCGGAAGCTCCAGTCTTGAAAATCCCGGAGTTCGATCGTCCATTTGAGATTCATACAGATGCGTCGGACTTCGCGATTGGGGGTGTACTTATGCAAGATGGACGTCCAGTGGCTTACGAAAGTAAGAAACTGAATGAAGTGGAGCACGGTGGCCGACGCACGAAAAAGAGATGAAGGCGGTGGTGCATTGCCTTGAGCTTTGGCGCCACTATGTTGGTTCCAACCCAGTGAAGGTGTTCACGGACAATGTCACAGTGAAGTATTTTGCCACGCAGCCCAAGTTGTCCCCAAAACAACTTAGGTGGCAAGATACTTTGGCGGTGTTCGACGTGGATATCCTATACAAAACGGGACGGGACAATGTGGTGGCCGATGCTTTAAGTAGAAAGCAGCAGCTCTTGTTGGTGTACAAGGGCGAGACGGCGCTCCAAAGGAAGATCCGGAAGGCTTGCTGGAAGGATGAGCTGGCAAAGTCTGTGATGCAGGACTTGAGAATGGGGGTTAAATCGCAGTTCCACTTGCAAAATGGGTGCTCCGGTATAAGCAAAAGCGTCTCTACGTGCCGAAGGAGGGATCAGAGATAGCATCTTGAGAGAATGCCATGATAGCCCGCTTGCGGGCCACGGCGGAGCCAAGCGCACTGCGGCACTCCTGAAGAAAGAGTATTTCTGGCCCAAACTGAGGGAGGAGGCAGAGGAGTATGTCAAGATATGCACCACATGCCAACAAAACCGGAGCGAGTACAAAAAGCAAGCGGGCGGGCTATTACAACCCTTGCCGATTCCAGAGGGACTTGGGAAAGCGTCTCGATGGATTTCATGACTGCTATGCCGCTGTCAAAAGGATTCGATGCAATCATGGTGGTGGTGGATAGGTTCAGTAAAATGGGCCATTTCATCCCCACCAAGGAGACGGCAACGGCGCAGGAGACAGGGCGACTTACTTTGCCCACGTCTTAAAGCATCATGGAGTCTCGAAGGATATTGTCTCGGATCGCGATCCAAAGTTTACGAGTAAATTTTGGAGGACACTTTGGAAGAAGATGGGGACGAGGCTGAAGATGAGCACCGCCTTCCGACCTAGACGGACGGCCAAACGGAAGAGTGAATTCCGTAGTGAAGCAATTCTTGCGGAATTACGTGTCGGCAGACCAATCAGACTGGATGGAACACTTAGACGCGGCAAAGTTCTGTTATAATAACACAGAACACTCCGCAACGGGAGTTTCCCCTTTCGTATTGGTCTATGGAAAAGCACCTCCGGTGCCGACAAGTTGGGCCGCCCAGGACGTTGAGGAACCGGCAGTAGCGGCGGTACTTGGAAGAACGCGAGCGTTTGTTGAAGCTCGCAAAGTACACCAATTGCCAAAGCTAGGAAACGGTATGAAAGGCAGGCGAATCGGAAGCGGAGGGAAGTGAAGTTTGAGGCAGGCACAAAGGTCTGGTTGAACATCAAGAATTTCCGACTACCTCCGGAAGTGAGTCCGAATTCGTACCTCCGTATGCGGGACCTTTCGTATTCGGAAGGTTATGAATGAGGATGTGTATGAATTGGAGCTGCGGCAAACAGCAAGGTGCACCCAGTATTCCATGTCTCCTTTTTGAAACTTATTTCAAAGATGAAGCGCGTCCGAATCGGCATCAAGTGTTGCGTCCGCCACCTATGCTGTTGGATCATGAAAATGAACCTGAGTACGAGGTGGAGGCAATTAAGTCGAGGAGGTTCAGGAACCGAGAGAAACGGAGTATCTCGTCAAATGGAAGGGCTATCATCATGTGGAGGCATCTTGGGTTGTGTGCCTCAGAAATGGGAAACGCATCGAGGCGGTCGCAGCTTTCGAAGGGCGACCTCAAAAGCGAAAGCGAGAAGAGCGTTGATGAGGACATCAACCTTGGAGCGTGGGGGAGGAAATGCATGCTTAGCCGGTTTAGCTAGCTCAGGAATCCGATTGCAAAAATTGTATTGTACAAAAATTTGTTATAAAGGAAATGGGTTCCAAATATTGTGCGTTCCTATTGTGTTTGGAATGGTGATTCATGGTGTGGTTGGCTAGTGTGTAGAATGCATGCTAGCTTATACAAAGTGGGAGAGGTAAATTGGGTTGATCGTGTGGGGTTTGTGTAGTGCCGAAATCGGGTGACCCCCATCCGAGGGGGCAAGGAAACTTGCGCCTTCTTTGGGAGTTCACGTGCTAGTGCGCACTTGGCGCGTGCGCGTACTGTAACTGCGCTACCGAGGGGGTTGCCTTGTAGTGCGGGCTAACGCGGAAGCCACGTGCTTCCGTTCACGTACTATAATCGTGTAGCCTCGGAACGAAGTCGGTAATGCGGCTTCGGCGTGTTCCCGTACATCAGGCCAGCATTCCAAGGCGGACCCAATTGTAGTGATTGGGGCGCACGGTTGGTTCAAGGTTATCTTCCTAGTCAAAGAGGGTTCCAGTGAACCCTTGTCAAGGTGATGCCAAAGCGGCATCATGAGCAATCGCAAGCAATGTTGTTGCAGTAAGGCGATTCGATCCTCGGGGAGGATCGTTCCTTGGCCTTGAAGTAGGCCAAGAAGGTGCACTGGGAGGAGCTGGAGAGGCTCCACCCTTGGCCGGGATGGAGGAAGTCGGCCGAAACTAGCAGTGGAGAGTAGAGTCAAGGGTGGGGTTTGGTTCTTGCCATGGGACGCCATGGTACAGAAAGAAAACAAACTCCTGATGTGGGACGCCACAACTTGGATGTTGTTTCTACAAAATGGACAAGTCGATGAGGACATCAACTCCTGGTGGTAGGGGTGTGTGTCGCGGACCTTTGCCTTGCGGGCAGGGGGTCGGGACACATGAGGGGATGCCTGTGGTGGGGGCAGGCAGCGATAGGTATGGGGGGGCTGAAGCACCCTTGAGTGCCCAAGGCACTCAAGGAGGCGGAGGCGCTCACTAGGTGGAGCCCCGCACACCGGGTTGCGGTGGGGGTGGCTCCACAAGGGGTGGTGGTAGCTTAGCGGGACTTAGTGGGGGTGGCATAGGACTCACCATGGGGCGGAGACCTCGTGGTGGGAGTCGTGGGGAGTCTTGGGACTCATCACGGTCCATAGGGGCCGTGGTGAGCGGGCCAAGACTCACCGCGACTCATCACCGGGAGTCGAGGGTTTTCGTGGTGGTTCGCCATAAAATGGCATGGCTGGTTGTGGAACCCCCGCGGACAGCTACAGAAGTATATATAGGGAGTAGTAACCCCGAGAACGGTGCAAGCCCGTTGGTGACCAAAAACTAGTGAGTAAGCGAGCGAGCCGGAAAGCGACCAAAGAGTGGGGAGCTGTTCCGGACTGCCATCTACCAAAGGGAATTCTCCTAGTCCCAATTAGGTGGAGGGTTTAGAGGGAAGCGAAGGGGGGACCGTTATGTCCCTGTGAGCAGCCGAAGCTCCAAGTTGGCCCGGGCAGCCAGGTTGGGAGTCAGGCGCGCGCATCAAAGCGAGTAACTATGACTTGAAGGGGAGCTTACCGAAGTGAGGTGCGCGACACGGGACCACAACTGGACTTCAGGCAAGATTTTCCAACAAAATATTCTGTATTTGGGGGGCCATGAAGAATTATCTGTTGGTGTTGTTGTCTCGTTGTCCATGTGTGGTGTTCTCGTGGCGTTGTGCTTGTTGTCCAAATGGTTCGAGAGGACATTCTCAAATCTTTGTTTCAACAAAACTAGCTGTAAGTATCTAGAAATCTGCCCGATTTGGAGAGTGAGAAAACCATTGCACTTACTGTAGGATACTATGAGTAATTGTTCAATTTTTCCTGATGTTTGTTTTCTTGTGCAGAGTGCTGGATCCAAGTGGTCTTGGAATGTCGATATAGCAGAATTATCTGTTAGTGTTGTTGTCTCGTTGTCCATGTGTGGTGTTCTCGTGGCGCTGTGCTGGTTGTCCAAATGGTTTGAGAGGGGGGATGCTTCCGTGTGAGCGTAGCCAGGCTCACGCCACGTCAGCAATTATTGCCCCGTTGGCTCACGGGTCTGACGCCACGTTAGCAGACCTTGCCAGCGTGGTTGACGCCACGTCACGTGAAGCCACATCATTTCCAATGGCACAGACCTATAACTGTGGACCGAATAGGCAGAAGGGTGCCTATAGCCGCGGACTTGCGCATTCGACACATAGGGAACCATATGTGGGCGACGAGGCAAAGTGCAGAAGAGAGCTTATACTGAATGTTGCTGAATGATTGTGTTTGCAGAGACCGAATATAGAAGAATGGTTGTGGATGAATTAATGAGGATGAAGGAGAGTCAGCACGCTCCGAATATGGATGAAAAGTTGTGGATGAATGTTGAATGAGGATGTCATTCTAACATTTATCTGAACCAAGCACAACAATCAATGTCATTTGCACAAACATCACAAATTGGAGAAAATCTCTCATGAAGCACATGATAAGATTTAATCCATGATGTGTGTCATTTGGGGAAAGGTAGACTGATGAAAGCAATGTAGAATAAGACAACACAACAGATGTGAGACAAATCTTTGATTTTTTTATTTTCTCCTACTGGTTACTGCAACATTCCACTGTGCAGCACGCTCCACTTTCGCTTTCCTCTTTAGTGTCGACACATTGTGAGCCATTTCAACACCATACTTCATGCAACACACCAGATCACCACCCTAAACTGGCACTGGACTGAAAATGCGACCTAGTCGCCTTGCCAGTGAGGTACAATCTGCTCATCTCTCCTGAGAGAGCACTGAAATTTTCAAGCTTATTTATTAGTTGTAAGCATACCCATTAGTTGTAACAACATATTAGAAGATGAATTTGGCTACCGGTTGTGCATGAGGAGGAGTTCTAGGTCTTTCACATTGTGCACCAAAAACTTGACGAAACCACTAGGCATCACATTCTTTGTCTTCTTGTTTGACCCATAACCAATGTTAGGCATTTGTGTGGTGCCCTTGAACATATGAGGCTGAGCATGAACAAAGACGTCGTGCAAAGGAATAGCTTCCAATATCCTGCCACCCAAATTACATGTATTGCATTAGCTAATGTGAAAGGCATGGGGAGGGGGGGGCTGCACATGCTATAACTGGGAAGTGAATACCAAACAAACTTACTCACATGTAAATCGTCGTCGAGGTCCTTGTCGTCTCCCTCATTGATATCGACATGCACTACAGCCTCTTGCTCTTTGGCGGCAGGCATTGGCCCTTGCAACTCTTGGAGGCTCAGTAAAAATGGCTGCATCCCCTTCCATACCCAACAAATGTCGGCCCGCTGCCTTGCAAGCATGGTACGAATCTCCTACAAGACACGGTTGTGTTATTAAGATGTTACAAATTGTGTATTAAGGGAAAAAAGACCACAGAATAAGAGATGTCAAACCTGTTCCAAGAGTCAGGTCGACGATGCACGCCCCCGGATGGGAACATGTCTCAATAACAGTTTGATTAAAGTTGGACTCTTCTCCTTGGCCCCTCTCCATGGTGTTCCATTCGCCTTTCTCAAACAGACATTCATGAAACAACCTCTCCCATGAAGCCTGAACTCCTTCACTGCAGCAAGAGTCGAAGAAGGGTGCACCCTGACGAGACAGATGGCTTCAAAAAGGCGGGTCTGCACTGAAGACAACACGAAGCACAAATGAGCGAATGCATCCAAAAAGGAAAAAGAGCAGTGCAACTTCACCCCTTCAGAATTCAGTGTGTTGATGCACTCAATTCTGGATGGGTGAACAGAAAAATGAAATGAAGCAGACAAGAGAAGAATGCTACCATTTATCGGAGTGAAGGATTATCATTTGTCCCGAATAGTCCCCCTTTGTAAGGTATAAGTGGTTGACACCATTCCACCATTCTTAGCTATCAACAGGCATGTCCATACAGACACCAAAAGAGGAAACCTCCCCCCCCCCCCTATGCAAAACCGGAAGCTAATCTCAATGGCAGGACAGACAAAACATCAGGTACGAGACCCTCTGAAATTGAGCACGTCAACACACTCAGTTGTGAAGGGTTTTGATTTGCCCAATGGAAGTAAGCGTGTCCAGACAGGCAGCAAACATGAACTACCCTCCAAAATCAGAAGCATGACTCAAGGGGTACGAACCACAGCTACGTTTGTGGCCCTCTGAAACTGTGTGCGTCAACGCACTCAATTTTGGAGGGCCACAAGTGGAAAAAATAATAAATAAATAAATATATTTTGGGGGTTCTCCCTCCTTTCCTGCCTAGAACTGAGTGCGTCAACGCACCCAATTTCTTCACTCATAAAAGAGCTCCGTAAACGCATTCAATTTTTTGAAGTTTGAAAGACGTCTTTCACTGCTCAGATTTCCTGGACCTTTCTTCATAGATTAGGGAAAGCAGAGACCGAAAGATGAGAGAATGACATTGAGAGAACCCTCAGAAATTGTGTGCGTCAACGCACTCAATTTTGAGGGGGTTCTCTTTCTCCCCTTCATTCACCTTGATAGTGAGAGAAGTGCAGGGTGTGACAATGTGAGAACACGCAATTTTTGGGGGATGGTCGCATTGCCCTTCTCTCATCCTTCAATCTCTACGGTTCAGGAAATGTGGACAACAATGTGCAAAATGAAAGGTCCAGTGAAAGGACATGTCTGAATTGAGAGCACCATGTTTTCTCTGTTGTCTACACTTCTATGAGCCCTTATACAGATCCGACAATGCTAACACAAAATGCTGACATAGAAAACAGAAATAAAGAGGGCATAAAAACTGCGTGGGTCAACGAACTCAATTTTCATGCCTTCTCCACTGCCCACAATCAAGAGAAAGGAGAGAATCACGTCCTTCGGTCCTTTGGGAGGAGCACTCCCAGATGCCTCTGCTTGAGCCACAATCACAGCCGTCCTCCCCATCTGCGCAACCTTCTTCCCCTTCGGTGTCGCTTCCTCAAAAGGGTGTCGGACTCCTCTGTGTCCATGTCGTCAGGGTTGCCCTCTGTTGCTGTTTCCTCCCCTCGTTCACCAGCTTCTCCGCGTGGCTGGTCCTCCTCCGCCATGTGCTCTGTTTCCAGGATCGCGCTCTCCTCTGCTATCTCCTTCAGCATCATGTTGAGCTTGCGACCTCTCATTCTCTCTCTCGCATTCTTCTTATCTCTCGCTGAAGTGAAAAAGAAAGACTATCTTCTACGCCTTCCACTCTCTTGCTGGGAACTCAGTCTCCTGCTACTCTCTAGTTGAAAATCACGAACTACTGGGCTGCGAGACATCGTGTGATTAGTACCAGCCGGGGCCTCGATCTCAGTGGTTATGCATGTGTTCACGGCATACGTGTCCACCTTGCAAAGGCACATTTGTCCTTGCGGCAGTGGCCGCCATCTTAAACTAGTTAGGTATGGCCATTAGTAGTACTATTTGCTTGGTGATAGATTTGATTTGGATGGATGAGTTATTAGGTTAGCTTTTGCCGGTTTTTCCCGGTTCGAAATCTTCATATGTGGCACAACATGCCACGTATCATTGGTTCTCTGCCGAATTTTCTGCAACCCTGTATTCAATATTGCATTGTCAGGTTCCACGTGCCTCAACAAGTTGGGATGACATTAGATTCCAATACTTTCGTCTCCGCCGTCTTTTCACTTGGGTCGGTACAGGCACATGACTGCTTAACAATTGTTTTTGGAAGACTCTTTAACGGTATGTCAGCTTTTCAAATATCTGGGTTTAGGCTCAACCTTCCATATTAACGGTTTGGGACATAGAAGACGATGACATGATGGCCTCATTAGTATCGGTGCGAACTCTAACGGCATAGAAATATAATCCCCACTATCGTTTGTAACAAGAATCCACACAGTAGTCGTGGGACTACGTACTTTGAGGCTTCCAGTGGCTCATAATTTCTCGTGCACCAACATGGGTTCATCTGAAGCGGAGTTTTACTCTGTCGAGAAATCTGTTCATTTCTTGAAGGATGCCGATGACAGTGGTTTTGCAATTGCGGAGGAACATCTCCTAGCAACACATTTCGAGTACCAGATTGGCACTGTCTTCCTCGAAAGAAAGGTTTACGGTATCGACGAGAAGTTGATCAAATACGAGCTCTACAGCAACAAACGAGATACCGGGAGTTCTTGCGGGGTGGCATTGGTGACAATGGTCCCAACAAGTCTGAGTTGATGTTGCAAGCTGCAAGAAGATTGGGGGATCCCAACAAGATAGCCAAGGTTGTCAGCATGTGTGAAATCAAAACTCCTCTAGTGTCTAGAGTTCCGCATTTGGAGGGCGATGAGAGATTCGGCTTTTGTAAACGGAAATTGAACATCCCTCCTGGTTCGGATGCGGACTCGCACAGGCCGGACAGGGACAACTTCTCCACTCCGCGTGTTCCATTGCATTAGAGATTCGTTTCCGGAATGTCCAGTGCGGATGAACCTTTCTTACAAAGCCAGACCCAGGCATCTCCCACTGTCAATGCAATAGGGTGCAGGAGTCGAACGTCCTCCCCAATGTGGTGGAGTCCATGGGCCCTGACGAAGTCTGGCACATAGAATGCACCAGTGTTGGGTCTCGAGTGAAGTGCACGGCAATCAGAGCCACCAATTGTGAGAAGTGCAAGTCTTCTATATCCAGAGGCAAGGTCCGTACTCCGGCTCCGACCTTCGCTGGTTTGTTCCAGCCTTACGGGCAAGCAGAGGCGAAGAACCACAAATTCTAGTTCTGCCCTGACGACTGTGGTAGGTGCATGCGTGGGACTGTGCGACCATCGGTGGTCATGAAGCCTCAGGTCCACCAAGCATTTGGCCTGTGAAGGTGGGGACACATCTCATAACTTAGGAGATTGCCATGTTGGAGGAGGCATGCTTCTCCCTTCAGCAAGCCCCCTCTGTACATGCAGGTGCTTCTACTTCAGCAAGTTCTCGAGTGCTACCACCCAACGCTGATGCATGGCCAACAAAATGAAATGGGAAGCTGGTTCGTCGTTTCCCTCCGATGCAAGGTGGAATCCGCTCAAATGCTTCAAGGTCGTGTTATAGGCACTATGGAAGTTCCACATCCCGGGTATGGACGAATCTACACTATGATGACATCTACATCTGCTATGCATGACCGATTGTACGACATCACGGTTTGCGTTGAGCACCGCAACTGTTGAGAGCTTGCAACTTGCAAGGTGAACGACGGCTGGAAAAGCCCAAAGCTTACGTGACAATTGCAGATTGCGCTTACACTTGAAGGTCCAGGGAAATGTACACTCTTGTCCCTCGCGATGCGTCGATGGGGCACGTGGCATTACTAGTGCCATGATGTATTATTTTTATCGGGCAAGTAGGAGGTCTCCTTAGTACAAAAACCAAGAACAGGCATAATTCGAGAAAACAAAACTCGCAGCCTTCCTAAGGGCCCATTAATCTTCTAATGACTAAATGGGGGGCCTACGCATACAAAGTGATGCATTAATTTGGATGCACCAGCCACGTTTCAAAGGGTAGTATAAGAGATTTTCAAAATTACCTCAACAATTTCATGCAAATATTTTCAGCGTCTACGGACAAAAATCCAGCCATCTAGGACAACTGAGATTATGCTTGCACGCATGCAGAGCCAATCTGATAAGCTTAAACCCTGAAAAATGTACTTTCTGTGTAAATTCATGGGTGTTGTTGGGACACGTTGTCTGTCAACAAGGGCTCTTGGTCGATCCAAGGAATTAGGTGGCCAATATAAAGGAATTACCACCCCAGAGAACCCCAAGAAACTCAAAAAAATTGTTGGGCAAGCAGGATTTTTCAGACAGTTCGTCAGCAAAAATGCCCACAAAGCAGCACCAATATACAACTTGCTGAAACAAGACGTCAAATACGATTGGACCCCGGCTTGCCAATAGTCATTTGAGATTTTGAAAGAAGCACTCACTGCACCAATCCAATCAACGATGGGATCCGCTCTTTCATGTGCATAGTGATGCATCAAGCATAGCCATAGGAGCAGTACTAGCTCAAAATGTCACAAGGACTATAGACTCACCAATCTACTACGCAAGCAAGTTACTAACATCTGTTGAAAAGAACTATAGCACCACATAAAGAGAAGAATTGGCTATGATCTATGCCGTTCAAAAGTTTTGACACTATTTATTGGGAAATCGATTCAGGTAAGCCCGGACGGTTGCACATCACATGAGCTGATCACTTGTCAAGGATCACCACATGAGAATCGACAATAGACGTGGAAGACCAACTTCCAGATACATTCTTGTTTGCAGTCCAACCACGAACACAAGAGGAAGAATCAAACCCTTTGGACGCTATGGGAGTGTTCTAAGAAGACTACGAGATCCTATTATTTACGGGATCCCGACAGATCAGATCAGATACTGAAGAACCAAACAATGAAGAAGATAACTCAGGGCGAGCAAGTCACCCAAGGATGACCCTAACATGGTATTCATGGTCCCCATATTTTAAAAGACTGTAAAATAAATTTGACAACATAAATTTTTAGATGTGTAGTTTTCTTGGTTGTCAATTTGTCACCTAAGATAATCTCGCGATCTAAAAATGAAAATATTAATTTTTTACATAAAAGTAAAGGCGGTTTTTTGAGGTGATGCGACGCTGCGAATTTTGACTTGACTGTGACATGTTAGCATCATGTCACCTCATTTTGTGCAATTATGATTGCATGATCAAACCAAAAAACTGTGATTGTAGTTCGAGGTGAAAATAAATCTTTTTCTACCATAATCATTATGACAAAAAAATTGTGGTAGGCCTTGGGATGGCACTCCGGGTTATGTTTGACCGGAGAACTAAAACATGTGAGATGAGGTTTAGCCGATTCCGAGACTTTTGCCAAAGAGTTTTCCTACAAAATAACTAGTCAAAAACTCAACCTTGTGTCATCATCCATGAACTCAATATTTGTCCGAGAGAAAGCCACAAAGTGAGGTAATTACCAGCGCGTCCCCAGCTCAACCCTCCCCGTTCGCCAGCGTGGCTCCTCATCTAGTCCTTAGTCCTGGGATGTTGGATGGAAGCATCTCTGTTCCCATATTCCTTTCCAATCATTCTTCACATCATCGACCAACGGTTGACCCTTAGTTCTGGAGGGTAGACCCCACTTGGGAACCTGATTGGGCCCTGCTTTGAGCATATATTTAGCAGTTGGCGAGCTTGGTACTAAATTACCACCAAAAATGGGCCCGGAACCAGAGACACCCAAAGTCCAAGGTCCTGGGTTCAAACCTGAGCACACAAACATACAGAGCAAGTCTGGTATGTCTCATCCATTCCAAAACCAACAGGACTCCATGCCCCTGGGGTCAATTTGGGACACAACTCCTGTTGGTGGTTAGTTAGAAGGAAAAATTTCAGTCCTAGAAGGGTTTGCTATCAGTACAACAAAGTGAGAACAAAAGTCTGGAGAAAGAGGGGACCACTCAAGAAAGGAATTGGGCAGGGACATCCATAGGGAGAGAGAGGGGTGCAGGGACAGGGAATAAATAAAAATACTTAGGGAGGAGGGGAGGGAGTCCCAGGGAAATGGGCTGTGCCAAACCCTGCTGGGCTGGGCTGGGGTGTGGTGTGGTGGTGTGGTGTAGAGGTCCCACAGGCAAGGCAGGGCGTGCAAGGACCTTTCCCTCGCTGCTTGCTTGTCTGCCACAGTGTCTGGCCATCCATGGGGCAGTCGAGGGGGGTGATCGCGGGGTGCTAAGAAGAGGGTTGGAGGGGAGGCTTTATGTCTTGGGGATCGTGCAGAGGGCGCTGGAGCCGTGTGTGTGTTAGGGAGTAAGTAGTGAGAGGGGTGAATAAGGAGGGCCCTTTGTGGGGGGGAATCAGTTTGGGGGTGTTGCGGAGTTTGGCACCGCTTATCTTTGGGCGCGGTGTGGAGGACTGTTGGGGAAAGTTGGGTTGTGGGTTACTTATTGGGGGGAAGGATGGATGCATCCCACTGCTGTCTCCCCAAATGTTGTTGCCCCTTGTCACAGGTCTTCGGCGGTGACTTTGGGAGAATCTAAGCTCGGGGGCAGCGAGGGCTAGGGAGTGCCGTGGAGGGGACCATCGTAAGCCTGAATTCTTTCCTTCAACGTGCTTAACTCACACTTGTTTAGCTTCCCCCCACCCCCATCCAACTGCTGGAAATTCCTGTTTTGAAACCCTCTTTACCGCCATCTGATTTTTACCTCGATCATGCCTTCCCATCCTCGGTAGGCCCCTGTTGAAGATATCATCGTCGGTCTAAAGCGATCGAATTACGAGAGCTAGATACATAGAGTTTTGTCTTTTAAAGACCTTTCTGTGGTGGCTTCAAACCAGGTGAATCTCCAGTCTGCAAAATCAGGTACTTTGGACTGGAGCCTCATTTGAAGGCTTAGAGTTTCTGGGTTTGCACTGGCCCGACTGAACCCTAAGTGGATGGCATGGCTGCTTTTGTTCCGGGTTCAATCTTGTCCATTTACCTTCATTGCTGTTTCCTTCCCTTCAATATCTGGTAGATGTCCTGTAAATGCCCGGCCTTTCTCCAAATTGTCATGGAAACCTCCTCTCCGGTCATCTGCATCCCCGCATGGAGAAAGTTTTCTTTTAGATTCGTTTCATTATGTGACAAGGATCCCTAGGTTCTTCAGCCTGTTTGTGCGAAGTCAACCCTGTCTGTCCTGGTGCCCCTTAGGCACTAGCTGGTGAAACCTTCCAGAAGATCTCCTATGTTTTCAATGGTTGCTATCCAGCTTGTTATCTCTCTTCAGCCTGCCTTGTCAAAGCAAGGGTCTTGTGGAACTTGCAGAAGCATCCTTTTTACAAGTGAATTTCAATTCAAGTGGTTCCGCACTTACCACACTTGAACAATCAAGACCCTTGAGAGCCCTCTGGAAGTGGTCACCCCATCATTGTTGCAGCTTCAAGCATCTCCATCATGTGAATTCGCCAGGACTGAGTCCTGCCCTATTGTACCCCTTCCAAAGTTACACCCTTTCATCGAAAGCAGTGTGGTCAGGATACTTAGGCTCTTAATTGACCATTTATAAGTTAATACCCTTGCAGCCTGGGCTACATGATGCCCTGGATTGACTTCGCCACCATGCATGCTGACAAGGGGTTTCTCCTTGCTCAAGATGGTCTGGCATTGATTGGACTTCAGCATACACGATACTGTAAAATTGACTTAATAGTCTATTTTGTGGGCACCCATATGTGATATTTTTCTAGCTGTTCGAAGTGAATAATCAGGGGATTACTGCAGTGCTGCAGTGGCAATCCCTAAGGCCATTCTTTCCCTTGCCTTGGCGATTGCTGGTGGTTTACCACACGGCCTACTCAAATACTTTGCAATCACTCCATGAGTCCCAAGACTAGGGAGCTATGCAGGGATGTCTGTGTGGTGAAAATCCTTTTATGTTCGGGAGTGCCAGGTGGTTTTGAAGGTTGATAGCCGAAGCTTTTGTTCCTGTGCACATGAGCATGGTAACTATAACTTTCTAATCTTGTTCTCTTTGGGCAGATGTGATGCGTGCAGGTTTGAGACTGCTGCGGTGATGGTACATGCAGATGTACCACTTTGCTGAAATTTGACCTGAATTGAAAGGGTTCATATTCCAGTGGATTGCTACAACTGGATAGATACATACAACTGGATAGATACCCGTGCCTTGGAGATCTGCAGAAAACAGCTGGATCCCCCCTGAAGATCAGACGTTGATTCGACTACAAGCACAGGGAATAAGCATAAAAGGGAGTCTTTGGAATGCAATTACGAGCATGCATGCATAGGGGCAAGATAAGACGGAGGAGGAGGTTGATGGATTGGCCAGGCACATAGTTTTTGCAGGGTGCATTACTAGTTGTGTGGAAGGATACAGAATAAAAGATGCAGACACAGACACAGGTTTCTGGGCAAGTTCCTGGGCAGGTTTCGCGCGTGCTGCAGCAGAATGGGAACTCCCAGAATAATGGCGTGCGGCAGTGGCAAAGTGACACGGATATGGGCCTTCGCCGTCTTGTCGTAGACAACATGTGAGTGACTACTTCATCTTCCTGAGGTTTCTGCAGGAAGTCAAGATCTATGCAAATGCAGGTTCATGACTGGCATTGTAGGACTGCTGCACCTGACAAATCCTGCCCTGCACCTTTCTGTATATCCTCCCCTGGGCCCTTGTCAGCTGCCAGGTTGTCTGTATTCCTGCAATAAGGGTGGTTCATTATTTACTTGTGGCGCACTGCGATTAGGTACACTGTGTTGGGAGAAAACCTTATCCCCTCTTGTGCACTAATGTGTTCTGTTCACCTTTTCATGCACTATACACTTCAGTCCCAGCAAGAGACCCCACATGGGAGACCACAGGCTTGTAAGGATTTGAGGCCATCTGATGAGTTTCACTAAACAAATGTCACTGTAGTGTATGCCTTTATGGCTCAAAGAGGCAGATTGAAGGATTCTTGTAACCTAGAAACAGCAATAACCATAAGAAGGAAACCAGTTTCCAATGGCACAGTAAAACTTAGAAATTGGGGAACAAGGGTATGCAGCATTTAATGCTGTTGTAATGTTCGGTCACCCTGGATGGAAACATATTCTTGGCCACATTAGAGGAGGGCAAGCCAAACATTTCACAATCATTTGCCATCATACCTTTGTTCAGGCCTACAGTGCTACTTTTTCAATTCCTGGAGTCGATGGAACAACCCATCTGTGTTTCAAACAGTCTAAATTGTTTGAGTGTTCTTGAGTCGAACCATTAACTTAAAAATTTGTTAACCAGTTGAAGCTTGGAATTTCTGGAAGACGATTTATTTTATTGTAATAACGGGATGAAGGAGAGAATTAAGATCACAATGTAGCAGAAGTAATTGTGCTGCCTTGGTTAAGGCTGTTTAACTTCAAATTTTGTTATTCAAGCTTGGAATATCTTGAAAAGTGTATTTCAATGTATGGGATGAAGGAGAGATAGACTTGTGATGACCTGCATGGGTTACACATTGTTTGCTGTAGCCTTGTGGCCAATAGACCTAATGTCGAGTTTGGGCGGAAGGAGAGAGAGAGAGAGAGAGAGAGAGAGAGAGAGAGAGAGAGAGAGAGAGAGAGAGAGAGAGAGAGAGAGAGAGATGGGGGTTGGGGGTGGTCTTTGGAAGGACACACAAAGTTGTGTCCGTGGAGCAGGCAGGTGGCTGCAGGTGCAAGGACTGCATATGAAAACACATTCCAGGTCTGAAATCTGATGATAGGGTATCTTTTTGTGTTGGGGTAACCTCAGATTGCAGCTGTTCAAGAATCGCAAGCCGCATGTCACTCCTGAATGGCAGCAGAGGCTTCCAGAGTTTGTGAAGCGATTGGAAGAGGCATTGTACCGGAATGCCACCAGCAAGGTATGCCCCCTTGAAATGCACAGGAAGCAAACCCAGGGTTTTAGCAGGTCTGATATGTGGGTGGCTTAGGGTCTCTGAATTGTCCTAATGAAAGATGTGGTGCTGGGTTGAGCAAGGCTGGACAATGCCAGCTATGTCAATTTTATTCTGTTTACCCAGGTTTTGCATTGATCTGCATCATGTATGCCACAGTCTGGCTGTTGTAATGTGTTTGACATCAAAATGTTGGGTGCTGTAGGAGGAGTATGCAGACCCCAATACATTGGAGCAGCGACTGCAATCGGTGGCAAGGCGTATGACAAAGCCCCAACATTCATCTCAGGTGGGCTCCACCGCAGGTGCGGGTACAATGATTCCTACACCAGGAGCAGCATCGAATATGATCCCAACACCTGGCAATGGAAGCAACATGATGGCAGTGCCAGGTGGGAGCACCATGATGCCGACACCAGGTGGTGTGAACACCATGATGCACCCTGGTTCTGGGGGAGGTTTGAGCAGCATGATGCCCACATCCGGGAATGGGAATAGCATGATGAATGCTATGGCTCATGGCGGAACCATGATACCAACACCTGGGACCATAAACAGCATGATGCCGACACCTGGGCATCCCAGCAACATGTTTGGCTTACCTGGAAGCAACTCCTCGAATCCACTAGTCACCCAGCAGACATTGGGTAGTATGCGGATGGCTCAAAACGGGCATGTTGCCTCCAGCATGGGCATGCTGGTGGGGAGCCAAATGATCCCCACACCAGGCCTCAATACAACGCAGGGCATGGGCATGACCCCTGCATCCTCAACTGGCTTGGGTGTTCCCAATATGGGGGTGGTAGCGTCAACACAAATGCCACCTTTTGGGGCTGGAGCTACCAGCCACGTTTACCGAGGCTTGAATGGGCAGATAGGTGGAAGCCTCAATACTGGCATGCAGCCCAGGAAAAGCACGTCCATGGGAATGGTCAATGGAGGCCTTAGCAATGGAATGATGGTGGGTAATGGGCAGCACATGATGAATGGAACTGCCAATTTGCATGGTCCTTCGGCTTACCTCAATCCATCACAGTACTCTAACTTGCAAGTGCAGCATCAACAACGCCTGACTCAGCAGCAACGTCCCCCACATCACATGCGCATGCAGCGTATATCTCTTCCCCCATTCTCCTGCCCTTTTAAATACAAGCAGTGGTAATTGCCGCTCAAATGAGGGACTTCTTTTGCTGTTAGAAGCTTGAGCAAAGTGGCTTTCTTAATTTTTCATCATCTGCCCGTCCATCCATCTGTTTTTGTCACTACAAAGTCCATTGGTATTTGGACTACTGGCATGTTGTCCGTTCCAAGCTTATTGAGGTATTCTGCCTGGACCAATCATTTATAAAAGCGCCTCAAGTGCATGGCTGTGGGATGGTAGGCAAGGATCTCACTGCCTTTTGTTGGCTCTTGTGCCGCTGGTGTGGTAGTTCCAACCTGGCTGTGCTTTCCTCGGCGGGTTTAGGGGGTAGGTCTCACATTGGAAGGTGCATGGTGTCTGATGCTTACCTTTAAAAGGATAGAAACCTCCACAACTTCCGGAAGCATAAATGTTTTCCTCAATCCCAGGGCATGAGGAAGTAGTGTCTAAGGGAGCAGGTGGGAGGGTGGTGTTGGAGTAGTGATCGGCATGTGGAAGAAGACAGTGACAAGCCTGTGGACTATGGCATGCAAGTGAGGTTTGACAAAGAAACGCAGAAATATATCATACTATTCATGAAGCTTAACTAATGTAACTGGAATGTTAACATGCAGCAACCCTGCCAAACCCGTTGGCACCCATGGCAGGCGATGGCTATGCCATGAATGCAGCGGACCTTGCGGGATCAGGGAGCTTGTATCCTTCTGTGACGTCAGGTGGGCTAGCAGGGAACAACTTGGGCATTGGTTCGTTGGGGTCTCAATCTTCGAAGATGATTCCTGTGCCTGGGTTGCCATCGCAACCTCAGCAGCATATGCACCAGTCAAACCAGGTGCAGCAGCAGATGCAGCGCTCTGGTCTTCAGCAAAATACTTCAATGTTGGCAAGGGGCCAGCACCAGCTTCAGTCACCACAGCACCAACAGGTCCTGCTTTCAAAAAATCAAGGGATATACCAATCCCAGCAATCTACGGGTCTTGGTGCACAGAAACAGCAAGGGGTCAGTATGGAGCGCTGTGTGGCTCCTTTTGTCTTTTATATATTCAAGCTAAAGTTTACTCATTTTCTTGATTGATTGTAAGCATATTTTGGCACCACTTTTGTACATGGTTGATGTCTATCCTTGCAGATGCTTAGATTTTGTCTTCTTGTCTGTCAGTTGTTGGGAGACGTTGGGTGGTTCTAGATCTCTGCTGAGGCATTCCCAGGTTCCCTTGTTATTTATTGTTATGTAATGCATTTGCATGGGATCCAGCATGTGTAGTTTTGGCTGCTAAAGATAGGGCTTGAGTGTCTTGCATGCTTAACTGGCATTGTGTATCTTGACCAATTGTCTCACTTGTCTTGAAGATCTCTTCAGTAACCATTCACTTTCAGGGTTAGCCTCTGTATCCTCTGGCAGATTTCCTATTTGCGGTGAGAAGAAGACCCCTAGTTATAACCCTGGTGTGAGGCTACCTTTAGTAATGCTACTACTTGAGCCATCATACCACACCTTTGTGCTAGTGGCTGGAAGTTCTGGTAATTTTGTTTTAAAAATTCAGTGAAACATTTAATGCAGCATGACCAGACACATCAGCTATCCATGCCTTTGCCGATGCAGCAGGCAACATCTGATTCCCAGCAGTTGCAACTCCCACCACAGCAAAGCGTTCAACAGTTATCGTCCCTCCAGCAGCAGCAGCGACAGGAACAGCAGCAGATGCGGCAGCAGCAGCAGCAACAACAACAACAACAACAGCAGCAGCAACAGCAGGTTAGAGAGAATGTTCTTGTGTCCATGATCCCTGTGCGGGTGATGAGTGATTTGAGTAAGGAAATGGAGTGGAGGAGAAGAGAGCAGAATAATCAGTAACCATTTCTGGGGTTTCTCTTCAGTACGTGATATAATCTAGTTATGATTCCGGGATCTGCCTCCAGATTTTCTCAAGAAAGCCCTTCAGCAGAGCACCATGTTACTCCTAACAATCCACAGCTTGAGAAAGGCCTGAAACGTCTTCATCCAACGAAAATAGATTCAGTAGTTATCTGCTGCATCTTAGTGGAGAAAGCCTTGAGTTTAGCGAACTTGCTGTACAGCATTCAAAGCACTGTTTTCTAGCATCGCATATGAAATAGGTGCATGGGTTCTATTTGCCAGCTGGGTAAGCGTGCTTTTCAGAGGTGAGGATTCTTCATTTGATCTTCCTGGCAGTGGGAGGACCTCCAAGATATTTGGTTGATCATCCTCTTTTCTCTGCATAAGATGGGATTGTTATGGAGCAGGTTTGCACTGCTCTTATGAGAGAGAGAGAGAGAGAATGTACTCATGCCATTCCTTGCGCCTTACGGCCATCGACCCGGTGGGAAACTAACTCTCCCGGAGCCTTTTGGTGGGGTTCGCACCCACTAGGGTTTTGCTTATCCCCGCAGCTCAGCTGCAGATATAAACTTGTTTTCCGGCAGCTGCCATTAAGATGCTCACGGAGGCACTTCAGATCTTCCCTAAGGAGGACTCACAAAGGAGGCCTGGGTAGGTGAGCCCTTCTTAAGGATGATCTATCTGGAAGCCCTTAAGGAGGCCTTGGTAGGCCCTTCAGATCATCCTTAAGGTCTCCACCCATGTCACAAACTGGAAACAAGTTCGGAGCCAGGAGAGAGAGGCCCTCTATGTTCAGAACTTCTCTAATGACGATTCGAATCCAACAGGTGTCGCAATCTCCGCGGCCGCAACAAGCAGCATTCCAGCAACAGATCTCACGGCAGTTGAAGCCTGGCTCACAGGGCCCAATGCACCAACAGTCGCGACAAGGACAGCAGCAACTGCGACCCTTTGGACAGATGCCACCGCAGCCGCAATCCCAGTCCCTGGTACCACAACAGGTGCAGCGACAACCTGTGCAACCATTGCAGCAAAGCATGCCTGAACCTTTGGTCCAGCAACAGCAACAGCACCAGCAACAGCAACAACCACCACCGCAGACCCAATTGCAGGCTGTTGGCAACCAACAGGGGCAGGCCCCACAACAGCACCGCCAGGGGGCAGCCAATGGGTCAGCTCTGTCACCACCAATGATGCAAAGTGCGGCACGTCTGATGAGCACTTCAAATGGGAGTTCATCAGGTGGAGCAGGTGGATCTAGTGGGGTGGGCTCAGATGCACAGCGACAGCAGCAGTATGTCAAGCAGCAGAGGTGGCTGCTATTTTTGCGCCATGCTAGCAAGTGTGCTGCCCCTGATGGTCAGTGCCAGACTACCCCGCACTGCCACATGGCCCGCCAGCTTTTTGCACATATACAAAATTGCCATAACCGGGATTGCACATACAATCGGTGCCAGGCTTCTCGCACTCTTATCACTCACCACCAGCAATGCCGCGACATACGGTGCCCAGTGTGTGGACCGGTACGGCAGGTCATCAACCAGCAACGTATGTCTCAATGCCAACAGCAGGGGCCTGGAGCTCCTGCAACCTCTGTTGCACCAACCAATAATGTTTTATCCCCAGGTGGTTCTGCACCCGGGATGGCGGCATCCCCACCTGGGGGTGCACTTCCTGAAGAAGTGGAACCCCCAGCAAAACGTGTGAAAACAGAGCCTCTTAGTGGTAGTGCTGGTGTGCCATTTCCTCAACCAATCAGTGCTACTGCACCTGACAAGGGGTCTACCCCGACATCCCTCCATTCGCAGATACCATCTCGCCCGCAATCCTTGGGCAAATTGGATACACCAGTTCATGTGAAGTCAGAGATTAATGTTTCTGGAACTTTACAAGTGAAGATAGAGTCACATCTCAATGTCTCAGGAGGGGCACCACTACCGCGGCATGGCCTGGTGAAAACGGAGGTGTCTAGTGAGGTTAAGGTGGAGGCCTCAACTGCTGTTGCTGTTAAGACTGAGTACAGTGGTGGGGCTACTGTAGTTAGTACCCAAGTAAAGCCAGAACCTGCCAGTATGGGGGGGGGTGTGGCTGGCCCGGTTACTGTGATGTCAAAATCCGGGAAGCCAAAGTTGGTGGGTACATCCTTAACAGAGCTTTTCACCCCAGAGCAGATCAGGGAGCACATCACCGGCCTGCGTCAATGGGTGGGCCAGGTACTACTTCCAGGTCCTTCTCCCCTTTGTCCTCTGGGTAAGTCCGCTTTTAGATATGTATCTTCTAGTTGGAGCTCCTACAAAGGAGGGGTGGAGTGGGAATCATGGACCAGAACAAGTATCCTAACTGGGTCCTAACATTGAATTTCACTGCAGGTTTGGTCATCTACTAGATTACGCTAATGGCGGAATGCGGCTATATGTATGTTCTTTTAATGTTCTCACGTCCCTGGTGCAGAGCAAAGCTAAGGCAGAAAAGAATCAAGCAATGGAGCATGCAATGAGTGAGAATGCATGCCGGTTGTGTGCTGTTGAGAAGCTTACATTTGAGCCGCCTCCCATCTATTGCACGGCGTGTGGGGCCCGTATCAAGCGCAATGCTCTTTATTACACCACAGGGTCAGGCGAAACCCGCCATTACTTTTGCATACCTTGCTACAATGATGTGCGCACGGAGAATGTTGAGATGGAGGGTTTGACTTATCCAAAGACAAAACTGGAGAAACGGAAAAATGATGAAGAGACAGAGGAAGCGGTAGGCTCTTTGTATTCAGCTTACATTGCCCCTTTCCTTTCCCTTGTCATTCCATGTACAGCACCAACCAATCTCCTGATAGCTGCTTCAGAAGTGATTGGGACGGAAATGTGTGTGTGGATGCTAGAGTTAACAGCAGGGATTGTTGGCAATGGTTGGTATACAAATTTATCCCCACCAGTGCCAAGTTTGTATCTGACTTCGTTGTGTTTGCGGGGAGGTTGGCAGTGGGTACAATGCGACAAGTGTGAGTTGTGGCAGCATCAGGTGTGCGCACTGTTCAATGGCCGCCGGAATGAAGGAGATAATGCTGAGTATACATGCCCGCAATGTTGTATGGAGGAAATGGAGAAGGATGAGCGGAAATCTTTACCCCCTTCTGCAGTTCTGGGTGCTAAGGATTTACCCAAAACCTTCCTGAGTGACCATTTGGAGCAGCGGCTGGCACGCAAGCTTAAACAAGAACGCAGTGAGCGGGCAAGGGCTCAGAGCAAAAGCTTTGATGAAGTAATTCCCACTTTTTCCAGTTTGATGTTGACTAGATACTTATTCTTTCCCATTACCCTTTTTCTTGGTTGTTAAGTTGGCGAGAATTGTTTACTAGTTGCTAGTTGTTCAGTTTCTGGTAGCTGACAATGTGGTCAAGTTTTGTTTTCTTGCTTCGAATAGGTGAATGCAAGTATATTTGGCAGAGGTTAAGCCAATTTTACTGGGTTGATGCAAAAGAGATAATGGGTTTTTCTATTTCTATACAGGTGCCTGGAGCAGAGGCTCTTGTTGTCAGAGTTGTATCCTCTGTAGACAAGAAGTTGGAGGTGAAGCAGCGGTTTTTGGAAGTATTTCAGGAAGAGGATTATCCAACTGAGTTCCCCTATAAATCCAAGGTACATTTGTCTTCTTTGCAAAAGATGATTTTGTCTAGGAGATTTAATCGTTGTTGTGAGTTTGTGCAGGGTTATGTTTGACTTGAGACTCTGCATAGCTTGAATCTATTGAATCATATTCCTTAAGCAAGCATTGCCAACATCGCTGATAGGCCAATCATGAAAACTTTTAAGGGCATTGACATACAGTTTCCAGCAGTTCTGTTTTTTGAGGTCCGCATATAGTTTTGGATCTAGCTACTCAATCTCTGATTATCACATGTAAGGTTGGTCTCTAACCAGAGTTGTACTGGGTTCTGCAGGTTGTGTTACTTTTTCAGAAGATAGAAGGAGTGGAAGTCTGTTTGTTTGGCATGTATGTCCAGGAATTTGGGATGGAATGCTCCCATCCCAACCAGCGGCGGGTGTATTTGTCATACCTGGATTCAGTCAAGTACTTCCGGCCAGATGTTAAAACTGTCAATGGCGAGGCTTTGCGCACTTTTGTTTACCATGAAATCCTGGTGACTCTCTCTCTCTCTCTCTCGTGATTTTTTCAAGGTAAGCCTTACTACCGACGTCAGCCCCTGACAAAGGTAGGTTCTGTCCCTTTGCGCGGGGTCAATGGCCGCAAGGCTACAGCAAACAACGTCTTATGAGGACATTCTCTCGTGTGTTCGGGTCATATAATGTTTTCTGTAGTTGGTTCTTGTGTCAGCCATGAGCCTTGGGGTCCCCTGTGGATGCTATGAAAATTGTTTCTCTTACTCTCTTGCCCTGTGCACGTATAGGCTGTAAGAGATATGATCCTGCTACCTGAGCTGCCTGTGGTGGCTGTCCTGGTCCTCCTCACTTGCAGCCACAGCTTTCTGCTGGGCCATGATATTCTCAGCTTGCCCCTCTCTTGACTCCCAGTCTTCTCAAAAGCTTTTCTGTACGTCCCTCAGGCTTTCTACATAGGGATGAGAATGACTTCCTCCTCTCCATACATGGAGATGAATGTGAATGCTTGCTGCTTTACACAAGGAGATGGAATGAGAGTGATTCTTTCTCGCCACACACATAGATGAAATGAGAGTGCAGCCTGATTTTGGAACTTTAGAGAGTTCCTCTTTCCCCCGATAGCAGTGAGGAAGCCAGGCACATGGAAGAGAGCGTATTCTTACCTCAAGTTCCCGGTATGAAAGGGAGTGGCACTCAGCAGCTCAGGTGGTTTGGAAACTCAGTTTTAAGAACAGCTTTCATGAGAGCTGCAAACATAGCAGGTGGGCTCACCACAGCTAAGAGGTCTATGTATATGTAGTTCCAGGCCTTTGGTAGTAGAATTTTTGGGAGTAGAATACTGAGTTCTGTGGAGATTGAGCAGTAAGTTTTGTGTTTTTAGTTTCAAGATCAGTACAAGTTGACATCGTGGTCTCAGAAATAGATGCCTTGGTGGTTTGCTGTAGATTGGATATCTGGATTACTGTCGGAAGCGAGGATTTAGCAGTTGCTACATCTGGGCATGCCCTCCTCTCAAAGGAGAGGACTACATTCTCTACTGCCATCCAGAGATTCAGAAGACCCCCAAGTCTGACAAGCTGCGGGACTGGTATTTGACGATGCTACGGAAGGCTACTAGCGACAACATTGTAGTGGAAATTACGAATCTGTATGATTACTTTTTCGTGTCAGCAGGCGAGTGCAAGGCTAAGGTGAGTCCTAACTCAACTTGTAACACTCAGATCTGTTGGACAGTGCTCATGTCAATCTAATGTTTACTTTGCAATTGAGGTTGAATATTGATCGAACTTGGAGGAACAAGTAGACCAGACAAAAACATATGATAGTGGTGAAGTACATCTGGTTTCTTTTTGCGAGACTAAATTACATAAATTGGCAGGCAAGAGTGTAGGGGCCTTCTAGGCAAGGAGGGGTTTGGAAGATTACTGGTAGTATTTTTCTCATGTCTTTACTTCATTCTAGTTAGTGAGTGTTGGCGAGACAGCAAGTTTTACGAGATGATGCTGGAAGCAATGCAAGATGCCTGCTCACATGTTGTCCTACTCCGCTTGATATGTTCTCAGGTCACCGCGGCACGATTGCCCTACTTCGATGGGGACTATTGGCCTGGGGCTGCAGAGGACATGATAGTGCAGCTGCAGCAGGAGGAGGATGGCCGTAAGAATGCCTTGAAGAAAGGCAAGACTAAACAGAAAGCATCCACAAAGCGTGCCTCCAAGGCAGCGGCTCAAGCAGAGATGGCTAGCAATGCCTCTAAAGATACACAGCTTATGTACAAGGCATGTCTCTCTCTCTCCCTCCGCCCCAAACCCTGGTGTGTGCAAACCCCACAAAAGGCTCGACGAGGGCTAGTTTCCCACGGGGTTGATGGCCGTAAGGCTATGGCAAGCCAACGGTTGCAGGGAACGGCATGTTCATTTTCTCTCCACCCCACCCTTTTAGTATGTTTACCTTGATTTTTGTGCTCTCTGTAGATACCCTACACATAATCATAGACCTGACATTGTGAGTTCTGGTTGGGGTGTTGATGCAGCTAGGGGAGTCGATATTCCCAATGAAAGAGGACTTCATCATGGTGCATATGCACCATGCATGCTCCCACTGCCGCCTGTTCATTGTTGGCGGCCGTCGTTGGGTGTGCAAGCTTTGCAAGCATTTCCAGCTCTGTGACCGGTACGCTATCGGCTATATATTTTATATCTGATAGTTTGAAGTAGATCAGGTGTACCGTTCACACTTCACACCTGTGTACACTTCACACATCATGTCAAATGGCGATGGAGGTAACCAGTACTTAGAAGATGCTGGGATGCCCAAGTAGGCCAAATTTCATTGAGTGGGCACAGCAGTAGCATCACCCCTTGCAAACATCTAGTACAGTTTCTTTGCATTTGCTAACAAACTTCCAGACTTTTTTGTTGTAGAAGTTAGGGTTCGTAATGGTTTAGGATGGCATCAGAGTTCCTGGAGTTGTAGCTTGTATTGTTTTGGCCAGTGCATTTTGGTAATGTGGTAGAAATATGGCTGGCAGCTTATTCTGCCTTTCTTGCACATGGAGGAGTTGACCTCATAAGCTAGGGTTTGCTGACAAGTTCAGGCAGTTCTGTACCTTCGATATTCTCGCTGACCAGACTAAGCATGACATTCTACTGTAGGCTAGGTCTTCTTACGAGTGTGATGATCCGGGTTCCACAGATGTCATGAAGCAGAAGAGAAGCTGGATGAAAGAGATAGGCATCCCATCAACAATAAAGACGTTCATACTCTCCAACCGGTATAAGGCCATCCTGCAACTGCTATCACATGGATTTGCTGACGGCGTATTGTATCTGTAGGCATAAAGTCCTGCTTGAGGCTCCTCTTTCACATTGTGTAGTGTGCCATTTGGTGGTCTAGAGTTTGGGTGATGCAGTATTGCTGCAGCAAAAATCAAGCAATTCTAAGTTTTGTTAATTTGGAAGACCTTTTACAACTATTTCACCTTGTACTGTAGAATGGTGATACACAAGACATTCAGATTGTTCGCCTGTGACTGATGTTGGCTGTTGTATTCTGTAGTCACCTTAATAATTGTCACCTTCACCACTTTCTCAACATCTGCTTAACTGTTTGGATTGGGGATTGTGAGGTGCAGGTTGATGTGGGTGATGTGCCCGGGGACACAAAGGACAAGGATGAGATAATGGAGAGCGAATTTTTTGACACCCGGCAAGCCTTCTTGAGTCTGTGTCAAGGCAATCATTACCAATATGACACGCTGCGACGTGCCAAACACTCTTCGATGATGGTGCTATACCACCTGCATAATCCCACTGCGCCTGCATTTGTGGTGACTTGCAATGTATGTCACCGTGACATTGAAACAGGCCATGGCTGGCGGTGTGAAGTGTGCGCTGATTTTGATCTCTGCAACAATTGCAAGGATTCAGCTAACCACCAGCATAATCTCACACCTTTATCTGAGCGCAATGCCCAGAACAAGGAAGCTCGCCAACAGCGTGTCCTACAGGTTAGCTGCCTTTGCATTCTTGACCTGTTAAGCGTTAACCAGATCAAGAGACGGAAATTTTCTTACGTGTCTTTGCTCCTTTTAACTGCACCTACAGTCTTGTTGGAACCATGCAAGTTAATGAGGGAATCTTTCGAAATAGCGAGATATATGGTGCTTCTGGCTGAGTTGTGATTGCCTTGCTAGTGAAGGAGTTATGGAGATGCATATTTGACAGTCGTGGTGATGGTCTTTGGGGGATTACACAAAACAGCTGCGCAAGATGTTGGAGCTACTGGTACACGCATCACAGTGCTGCTCCACGACTTGCCAGTACCCCAAATGTCGGAGTGTGAAAGGGCTTTTCCGGCATGGCATGATGTGCAAGACTCGTGCGTCAGGAGGCTGTAGCTTGTGCAAACGAATGTGGTACCTTCTCCAGCTCCATGCTCGTGCTTGCAAGGAGTCGGAATGCCGGGTGCCTCGTTGCAAGTATGCCCTCTTCCCCTTGTTCTTGTGTCTGTTGTATCTCATCACTATGCATCCCATCCAGCTGCCATGAAACCTGTCGCGTCATTATGATATGGCTCAGGGACTGATAAACCCTTGTCTCAATGTATCAATCTTACCCTGTTGGTATGTGTCTGTTTGATTTTGGTTAGTTTGTGGACCCCGAATGACTCACCATTCTTGGGGATGTCCTGGTTGGCGTTGGCAACAGGGATTTGAAGGAACATCTCAGGCGGCTCCAGCAACAAATGGAGTCGCGGCGTAGGGCGGCAGTCATGGAAATGATGAGACAGCGTGCGGCTGAAGCTGCTGGAAGCAATAGCTAGGCTACTGCCCACGTAACATGCCCATATTTGTGGGAGCTAGACCTAGGCTAAGTTGAGAAGAGTGGGGTGGGGAAAGGGTGATCTTGTTTTCCGTGAGAGAGGGCTTTGCTAAAGACCTACACTCTGGAAGAGTTAGACATCCCGTACCCAACGGGAGCAGTGCTTTATGTTGCGTGGGTGGTGGTATTTCTTGACAAGGGAGACACACACCAAAAGAAAAGGATGGGAATCTTTGGCTCTGCCGTGATAGTGGAGAGCCCATTGGGTCATCCTATCCCCACTGTTGGGGAGAGGGGGACTGCCAAGTCGGGTATTCGCAAGCAAACGGAGGGGTGCCTGTGTTATAGCTTCTGTAAGAAAAGGCAGGGCAGGGGAGGGGTTGGAGTGTTTTGAAGTGCCTCGCATTATAGTAATTTGTTGAGATAGCAGGTTCACTTGGCTTGGTCACTCTTGATAAACGAAGCGGGCGGCAAGAGGAGGGCCCCGTTATTCTTGTAATTGTACCCGGGACAAATGAGTTTGGGTAGATGCCAGGTGTCATGGCAGAGTAAGGCAGGAACGTAGCCACTCTGCGTGGAGCCGGCCGGGAATATTGATGTAGAAGAGAGATCCGACAGACAGAGATTCACAGACAGGCCCATTCATTGGCCCTTGATTTGGCGCCCGATATCGGAAACCATTTACGGCGCTCTCATACAGGCCACAACAGAGCAGAGAGGCCTTGCGCACACTGGCTCCCCTTAGGTGTGTGTGACTTTCCACCTTTTCTGCATTCTTTTCTTTGTTGATGGCATGTTTGTCCTCTCCTTTCAAGCCTCATAACTGTATCTTGTGAAGAAAGGGAAGGCAGCAGCGTGTGTGGAGATCGATCTGACCTTCGGGTTATCGTCCTTGCTGCCCTGGCTCTTTCCCTTTACTTCTCCTCAATTTTGAAGCCCACTGTCTGCAGGGGGGGCGCCGTTGTCCGCTGTCGAACAAAACAGCTTCGGTTGGCTGGAAGTGAAGCTGTGGTGTGGGTGAGGTGGATACTAGGAACATCCAAAGCTTCAGGGTTGTCTGGGCCGTCATACTGTATTCATAGAGCTTCCAGAGCTGTGCGCCGGTGCTCTCTCAGCTTGATTGGTGGCAGTCATGTATGTGATGGCAGCTACGGAAGGGGGTACTGGTGTGGGGTGTGTGCGCGTGGGATTAATCTGTACAGTATCATTTAGAATCAATGTTTCCTGATGGATGTGAGTTTCTCTTAGCATTTTTAATATGAAATTTTGCAGATTGTTGCTCCTTGTTGAATTTATCTCTCTTTGTCTCCATGCACTTGCCGTTTTTGTGCAGTGAGATGCTTGCCATGATTGATGAAGATTCATTTCGTCTGATTCTAGACCAAAATTGAACATCATCTCCCAAGACCCATCTCATTGTGGGGAGCATTATGTGAAATAGAGGGCCAGGATCCAAGAGCATGATATTCAAGATGCTGCAGAAGTCCACTGACCACATCAGCACATGAGGTGTCTGCGTGTCTGCACCCTGGGGATCCTCAGCGGTTTCTAAACTAAATAAACAGCATTTACATTGTAAATACACTCAGCAGCATGGTCAGGTTCTTCAAGATCATCACAATGGATCCTCATGAGAATTTGAAGAGGACAACATGGTGGAGGTAGTTGAAAGTTTGAGCAAGAGATCAACCTTTCATCTCAAGCTATATCTACTGTGGGCCAGAGCCCTTATAGTGATAGGCTTCTATGTAAATTGGTGGTAGGGGTTTTACAATTGATGCGAAGGAAAACATCCTATACAAGTATAGCTCAGAAGCATTTCCGGAACATCTACATGACTTATATTCAGGGACACTTGCAGTGCAAAGCAGAAAGCCATGACTGGGTACTGAATATGGCATAAGTTGTCTCCAGGTGGTTTGAGTGAAGCAAGACTGAGTAGTGCCTGTAAAGTCTGGAAGCTTTAAGAACCTATTTCACCAAGACGAAACATGACATGTTAAGAGAGGATTGACATACTGAGAAGATAGAAGAGAGCAGAATAAAAACACAGGTAAGAAGCATGCAGGACACAAACAGCTACCCAGAGTAAAGTAGATCAAGGTGGGGAGAACAGGAAAGGACTGTTGCAAAGATGCTGAATCATGCGTTAACTATACTAAACAATTCACAATTATAATTACTCTGGACATCATTCACATCTAGGCTCCACCGTGGACACATGACAGTGAGAAAGTAAGTTTACAATGTTTCAAACAGCCAGTTCTGTGGCGATGGTGGAGAGCAATCAAAGGAAAATAGGTACAGCATACACTCAGGGGCTACGGGAGAAAATAGCTCCAAGTATGTACAGAAGGCCGCAGTGTATCGAAATTACCTGTTGTTGGAAACATCAAGTGATCACATGTAGTTAAAATCTAGCTCTACTGTTGGCATGAGAGCTTGGAATTGAAGAGCCGCTTAAGTCCTAGAAGACGTGCAACCTCCACACGTGTGCGCTTGCATGAGCTTTCAAGCTCCACAACTCTAGTTTGCATTTTCTTCAAATTCTTTTTCAGCTCCTGATTCTGCCGTAGAACAAACTCAAAGTTGGAGCATTGCAAATGCACCACAGTTTGCTGGCCAACTCTCGGGGTGTCTGTGACTGGGGAGGGGGATCTGTCATGCTTTGTTTTACAGAATGGTGACCCCTCTATCGCAGCCCTCAGCTGAGCTTGCTGAAGAAGCACCACTTGAATTGCGAAGCTCGCTGGGAACCGTGCATTTAGAGCAACTGACTTGCATGCTTCCAGCCCCAACTTCTGATAATTGAGCACTTTGAAAAGTCTCGTAGCTTCAGCCTCGGTGATTGTTGGATGTGACTGCACAAATATGAATGAGAGAATATTCAGTTGACAGTGAACTGCTTAAATTGCAAAGATAACCTTGATCTTCGGCAACCAATGACAGGCAGGCGTAACATGCTGCAAAGTTTGCAGTCCTCGTACCTAATCTTCCAAGACTTGGATCATAATCATGCAGCGGAAGTTGAAAAGACTTCAATTCTAGAGACCTAGAGCGACAGATTTTCATTTCCACCTTTTTGGGCAAAAGGCCTTGCAAGGCTCCCATCCTACTGGAAACAGGTGCAGGAAAATACTTGAGACCCTTGAGCATGCGGATAATCAGTCATACCTCAAGATAAATGTCAACGGCTCTGTACAGGCCGTCATCAGTTAGTCGGGCGTAATCTGGCAGTGCTTCTGCCAATGCTTGGAATTTGGATGGTCTCAAGCAGGAATCGGCAGCGATTTCAGCCAGGTATTTGTCCATTAACTCTCCAACTGAGGTCAACGCACTTTGCACAGGGCTGCTCATGTTGGAACTGCTTGTTCTTGACAGAGATGATTTGCTATCCGATCCTGATAAAGATCTGCTATCGCACTTGGGAGAAGTCAGGAGGGCCTCCGCCTTGTCCTTCAAGAAGAAATGTACGAGGCGAAGAACCAGATCAACATCATAGAGGGAGCCACTGCGGGGAGGAAGGGCAGGAATGAGAACATTGTCCAACGTTGCCTTTTCCAGCTGGCATCCTATCATCCGCTCAAGCTCTCTCCTGCACGGTTTAGCAGCCCTGAGGGCAATTGCTATTCTCCGCAGACCAAGCAAAGACCTGCATGATACTGATCCTCTGTCAAGACCCGAAAAACAGGTCACCACAGTCTCAATAACTTCCCGTTGCACCTTCTGTGTGCAATTGGACAGGATTATTTCGTCACGATCGCCTTTGTTAAGTTTCTTCGGCGATAGTGACATGGGACTGTATCCGAGCACCGGCAATGAGGACCGAAGGTAATGCAGGAGGAACTTCGCCAAAACTCTATGGTCTGAAGCCCTGTTTGCTGTCATTGCTTTCACAACCTTTTCCATAAGGCATGTCGAGAGGGTGGAGAGGTCTTCAAACCACCAGGTCTCGGAAGCAGCTCTGGATGACCTGTTCGAGCTGCTGCTGCCACTCGTTGTAGACAGATAGGAATCAGAGGATATGGAAAGTGGGCTAAACTCGATGAAAGAATTAATTGAGGAGGCCTTATCAGCTAAAGAAGTCGCGCATCGTTGTACGATCAGCGTCTTCTCTGCTTCGGGTAGGAAAGCATCACAAGTTTTCAAGACAGCGATAGCTTCCTCCCAACTCCAAAACACCATATTCCGCAAGAATCCCTCCGTTCTTTTCACCAGATTTCCCTTGCCAAAGTCTTCACTCATTTCCATATAATCAGCAGCACACCGGAGCATGGCGACATTCGTTGACGTGATAGAAATGTCTGAATCAGTGTAACAAAATCTGGCAACCATCTCAAAAGCTTGAGGTCCTCCCGGCAGATTGTGCAGTTGAACATGCAGCAGTTTTCTTGGCGGCGAATCGTATGAAGCTTGAGTCCAAAGAACGGACGCTTCCTTGACGGCCTCCATCATTCGACCGCAACGAGCAAGCAAGGGTTTCTGAACAGACAGCCAGAGTCCAAAAAGATGTCAGAAGTACATACAGAGGTTCCATTTGCTATACCTGTCCACTTACTCATCAGCGTACTTACTCTGACTTCAGGAAACTCAAGAACACTAACATGTGCAAGATGCAATGATGAAAGTGATGCTTGATCCAGTGTATATACCCTGTGCACGATGAAGACTTGCTGGGCATTCACTTCAACCTCCAGAAAACTAGGCGGCTTCATATCGTCGGTTCCAGACAGCCTGCTCAAACCAAACTCAGCTTCCGTCATTGCTTCAAGATTTGGTTACAGCTCTCACTCTCCGGAATCAATTTCTACTGTAACTGGAGACGCGACTCATCACATGACTTAGAGACACGCAATTATACAGCATCATATGGCGGATGCAGAAGAATAAGTAAGCAAAGTTTCGCACCATCCGAAAAAACAAATTGGCCAGGCTTCCTACAAACATGGTCTGTACTCGAGTCCCCGTTTTGATGTGTCCAGGACGTGTCACATGAAGAAGAAGCTCACCTGGCTATGTTGGCTGAAGGATTAGACGGCCCCAGCTGTAAGTCGAAGGTGAACATTTCTAAATAGAGACTGGTACTGCCGTCTCTGTTCATTTTTCAAGCTCGATACCGCTCTCCTCTTTAAAAACCAGCGCACAATGCAGTGACAGTAAGATGCACGCCAATTGAGTCTTCAGTTTGTAAAGGCGCATTATGCAGCCGCACTCAAACGCATGAATCCCTCTCCCTCGCCCTCTGTTCCTATAATCAACTTAACGCTCGAGCCACAATCTAGTCGTGTGTGCAGCGACGACAAGTTACAAATCAGACAAACAATTTGGAAGCCGCGCATTCCTCACACCTACTGACGATGCAGCGACTTCCGATTTCTCGCGTAACAATCAATTGCAAATGTAGCCGCTCCCTCTCACATCTCTAATAATAATTTCCCCAGTAGGCTTCAGCAGCTTCCCTATCCGCAACAATCTACGCAACGGCTACGTGCTGCTTTACTCTTTACTCCGGTCGGAAGAGGCGGGGAGCAGTAAAGCACTTTGAATCCTAGCATATACTCCTACATACACTCGCTCGCTGGATCATCACAAGGCTTTGCAGTGTTTGGAAGCAGCAGCAGACAGGCAGTGGGCAACGGGCAGCAGAACAAAGCGAGGCGGAGGAGGGGGGCGGGTAATCGCTGGCACGCTGCTGCCATATGAATGCCTTGCCTCTCCAGCACCCCGATAGCCAAGCCCGGCAATCGCCACCGGTGTCAGATCGCCGGCGACCGTCCGTCCACGGGTCCAGCCCTCTGAAGTGGCGGCGCCCGCTGCCATCTTCACTGCGCACTGTGGCCCGCTCTTTCATCGGCCGAGGATCCTTCCGCAGCAGCGACGATGTGACCGCACGCACGCGCACACGCAGCCTCTGACAAGCATAGCCATTTCAAACACGACGACGAGGACGGACGGAAAGAGTCGTTGGCTACCTTGGGATTCCGAGCTCTGTCCGCCGTCGCGTCTTTCATCCTCCGTCCAGTGTTTTTTTCTTAAAGAAATTTGGAACAGCACGAGTGGCTACAGAGTTTTGCAGAAAATAGCGGTACATTCTGTTCATCCACTGAAATTCATCCACCTCTGTACCATAATCCATTTATATCATCCGTATTTGGATAATTCATCGATAATTTATTTTTTATTTTGAGAAATTTGGCGATTTAATCCACGAAAAAACAGGGGACTTGCGACAGAATATTCCATTTTATTTTTTGAGGTCGAAATCTGGCGAAAATTCGCCAATAAAAAAAACGCTGCCTCCGTCCTTCCATTTTGTCCGTCGACCCTGCATAATCGCGGGTCAGCCGAGCCTTTCGCTGGTGGTGAAAATGCCACCAATTAGCGGGTGACCCGAGTTGGTGTGTCTGGGTGAACCTGGGTTCAAATTCTGGCTGCCCAGTGCCACAGGACCAGGTGGATTCTGGTCTATCAGGCTTCCCTGTGCCGTTTTTGTTTTTTGTTTTGGATGTTCAGAGCATAAACAAAGGAGAGGAGAGGAGTATTAAATGTGTTGAAAGAAAAAAGTGGAGCATGATGTGTGTGTGGAGTAAATGGGAGGAGGGTGGTACAATTTCAGTTATTAGAGTTAATAGTTATAGTAATTATTTACATATTATTGTTGACATTAATTAAGTAACATTAACATTTGCTTGCAAGATTGAACTTTGAAGCTGGGACGTAGTTGGGTACTAACTTATATTCCCGATCATCATCACACACACTAACTTATTGAAGAGGAACTTGGGAAAGTCTTCAGAAGCATTGCATGCAAAGCAAAGAGAAGGATCCAAGAAGCATGTTTCAATACAAACATTGCATGATAGAGGTGTAGTAAATGTGGTGTTGACCTTGTATGTTAACTCGAGGGCTTTATAGCACAAAGTCCTCTTTATGTATCCAGTATCCACAACATGTGAGGGTACCTGTAGCCTAATCCAGAGTTTATAGTAAGAAATTGGCAGTATGATTGGAATTTGTCTCTGCTTTGTACTACAGAGAGTATTGATTGTACTAAACTAACGTGTGATGAAGGCATCTTAATACTTGTGCCTCGTGGTTGCTTTTGAATACTTCAGTGTGCACTGTGAACTTGGTGGGTGAACTAGAATGAGTTAGAATAGTTGACTTGGGTGATAAGAGAAGCTCTAATCACAAGTTAATTTGTGACTAGTACAGGCATTTGCATTGAGTGTGTAGGCAGTTCAACAACAGTCATCACCCATCTTTTTGATTCATCAAGAGGAGGGAGGATTGAAGTGTGCAAGAGACTCTGGTGGAGATCTGGCTACATTGACTGTGCAATTGTTGGGGCTGAATTGAAGTTTTGGGCAATGAATCGCTAAGCAACTTGGGTAGGAGTAATCTTTTCTCCAGTTAGGTAACCAACGGACACAAACCCACATGGGCTTTCTTTGACATGCACCATACTTACACTGAATTCAGCTACAGTCCCAACTCTTATTAGGGTTGTTGAGTTGCAAGTCCAGTTGGTGGAATGTACAAGCAAAAGCGGAGTCAACATGTTGAGTTGTTGTTGCTGTGATTGTTGTTGCAACCACGCTTGTCGGTTCCTTTTGAAAATCAAACAATTTTCTCGGCTGCTGAGCCTTGGAATTTGGAGAAGTCACTGAAACCCTAAAGGAGATGGAATCGACTGTGTGGGCCTCCATGCATTCATGAATCTGGTTGACAAGATGGAAAACAACAGTTTCTTAAAAAGACCCAACTCGCAATTTAGTGCGATGAGCAGCATCATCACCAGATTTTCACAGAAAGATGAACAACTGGGGCCACAATACTTAGACCTAGGCTTCCATCTGGTACAGAGCGTGGTGGTGGGTCCTGGGAGAAACACTCTCATCTTAGAAACTGGATGCATGTGGGAGAAATTCTATCCATTTCCGTTCCACAGATCCTCGCAGAACGCAGGTATTCATCTATCCTGCGAGGGGGCCTCACAGACAGAAGGTGAAGGGAAGGGAAGATCCTTCCGCCCACACAGTGCACAGTGCACACAGCTCGAGCCAAGCGCTGCCAATTATGCAGGGCCCTCATTGATGGCCCGCCTCTGGACGTGCACTTCTCTGCCACCTCCACGCCCATGGGGATTTTGCTACAGGTCTTGCTAATCCCGGCCGCTCCATCTCCCAACTTGCCTGGTGATTTGCTTGCTACAGGGTCGTCTTGCTCTGGCCATGAGGAAGTCTGTTTTCTCCTGCTACAGGACATAGGTCCAGGTAGACCGTAGCAGTGATCAACAGAAACTAGAAAGAAAAACTTGGAGGAGGACTGTGACTCTGATTATGATTGCTGGTCTAATAAATGTCCTTATAAGTATCACTATAAACATTCTGATCCGATTCACTAAGAAATTCAAGGCTGAAAAATTGCACCAGAAGCAGAGCAGAAATAAGTCTTCAGATAGCTAATTTCTAACCAGTCAAACAAGTACAGAACCTGAACTGGAGTTCAAGTAGGTGCCTGGAGTGTAGGGTTTAGAGAATACGTTAGATTGAAATGGTCTCAACTTTTGGAGGTACGAGGTTCAAATGAATTAAATGTCTTGCGGGAACTGTAGGAGGTCCGAGGGAAGGGTAAGAGAGTCGAGGGCTTTTAGAATGCATTTGTTGAATGGATGGGTCTAGCTAGGTGAACAACCATCTCGGGTGTACTTATTAGACTTTAATGCTTGCCCGTTAGCAAAAAGTGAGACGATAACATTTCTCAGTACATACTCGAGATTGAAGAAGGTCACAATAAACCCAGCATCTTTATGCCAGGATACCAACAAATTCCGACCACCTCGTGTGTTGAGATGGCGCCAACTGCATGCCAGGATTTAACACAGGCATTAACAACGGGACGTATAAGCTTAATTATCATGCTAATTTGAGCGGAAGCAAGGCACAATGTTTAAGACTGAAGGCCGAAAAAAGTATCCGCAAGTTGATTATTCAGATCAATCAGCCAATGCCTGGACAGTTTTGAAGTTTTGTAACCACAATCCTTGCAGTACTGGGTAGTTGATTGCAGATGCTCACTATATACATAACTACAGGCGGAATATGTGGAGTAAAAGCAGCTACGTACTTAGATGAATGTCTGTCAAAACTGAACACATTATACAGCCGGCGAGCCGGCGAAGACAGATCTCGCTCTTAAATTTTTGATGCGTTCATGGGGCCCATTAGCGAGCTCATAATGAGAGTGGACCTGTGATTACAGCGCTCTCCTCTGGCCGCTTTGACCACCAGTCCTTGGCAACTGTAGTTCTCCCCCTCCTTCATTGCTTTACAGCAAACAGAATCACCCAGTGTCCCTGGAAAGTTGAAATACCCGTCGAGCATCCATCCACACTGGATATTCCATCTCCCTGTCTTGAAAGAGATGGTGATTGACAGTCCCAGTCAAGCAAACAATCTAGGACAAGAGGTGAGTCAGGTTCGATTAATCCACATCGGTGGACTGCAAGCAGTCACTGTCCAGGGGAGAATTTTACGAACAAAGTGTCTGTGGGGTCTTATAGAAAAGTGCTCAGCTTCTTTTCGGCTACTGTCAGAGGTGCATAGCCCCCAAACTTTGATGAGCATTAAGAGCCCACCAGGGCCCAGCGAGTGGGGCCTGGTAGGGGTAACCGCGCTCACGATTTGTAAACAGGAAAATGGAAGTATGTCGGCGGATGCCTGCAGATTCCATGCTAGCATGCCATGCGTTGCAAGATGCGACTATTGGAGCCTTCTAGTTGCGTCACCCTTTGCAAAAGCGCTGATCTCTGTTAAATGATTGAGCTAAAGGTCGCACAACAGAGTACATGTACATTGCTGCCTAAGCTTGGGAGAGATGCTGGCTCCCGATGGTTCGCCGTTCAGTGCAACTGGTCTGAACGTTTTAAACATCTACCAACGTCGACGAGGCAGCACCCTGCACTTTGCCAGGTGCTCACGTCAAGATGGATGAACCTCGCATCAGCCTCGGGCCGCACAGGGACACACGCGACACAGGTACACACGCACATTTGTCCTTTGAGCTGGAGTGTTCCAGAATGGAAGAGACAAGGGTGAGATCGATGAAAGCCAGCTGACGTTGGCTCGCCCCTCTAGGTACCATGACGGGCAGCGTGGCCTCTATCTATCACGTGCGTCCACCAAAGTTCAGCTGAGAATCTTCAGCAGCACCTGAGTACCGGAACTGCCTGAGTTTGAGGTAGCACCTACCACAACTTCTAGGAACCCAATACTAGGGCTGTAGCAGCAATCCAGGGAGTTGAACAAGCTGAAATTTGATCCTAGCCTAAAATGCCATTTGCTCCTCCTGTACATGAACTTCAAACTCATCCTGCCTGGATTTTGGACCTGGGCACTTCTGTACCAGCACCCAGCCCTATGGTTGTCGATATATCACAGCTACTCACTAGCTTCCAGTTTGACAGTCTTCATAGTCAGGTTATAATAGTTCACATCCTGTAGATCTGTGCTGGAGTAGGTGAATTAGCTATTAGTTCAAGTCTTTGCTCAGAGCACCAAACCATTTTTATTGTCCAACCTAACAGGAAGTACAAGTCAGAATCCCAGGTGGCTTGCCGTGTATGCTATAAATCCCAGTTGTGTAGATATCTTTTTCCACCACGGGATGGATCATGGACGTGAGAGACAACAGACAACTTGCATGCAAAAGTCCCATAAGTTTAGAGGATTCTATCACAGTACAAGTCGGATTTGCTGCTCCTCACTCCACCTCTCCAACAATAATGAGGCCCAAGGGCTCCAAGGAATTTACACCACCATCCCTCTACATACTATAATATCACCCCAAGCATGCATGCATGATTAGCGAAGAGCTTGCCTGTTATAATATCGTTTCTACTAATCATCATCAAAGCCATTCTGATTCGCAATCTTGTCCGGATGCAATGAAGGCACCTTCGTGGGCTCAACTCTGAGGTGGCCACGCACACCAAATAAAGCAAACTGCGGATGGCCTTTCATAGATGTTGTACACCTCGCCATAATAAGAGCCTGTTATCCTGGCCACAAAAAAGTCACAGCAACATTGACATTCTATTTTTGCAACAACCCACAATTTAATACAAGGAACTCCCCATGTCTATCTTTGTAACGTTGAAATCAAACCCCACAGATTTGAAAGTTTGGGTGCAAATTGTGACTCACACAACCCTGCACTTTTCAACCCATTACTGTAGTTCCACTACCCTAGTAAAGAGCTTGTAAAGAGTATGTATAGTCTGCGAGTACACATAGAGAGCTCAACTGCCATATGAAATCTAGACAACAGATCGGTGCCCACAACATGATTGGCAATGGCAGTTTTCAGTCGAGAAGGGAAATATTCCTCGCTTACACATGCGAAAGGGGCATCCAGAATACAATGACAAGTCAACAAGCAAAATCCTGTGAGAATGTTACATCCACATTGCTCCTCTTTTACTGGCCAGAGTGAGTCATTCTAAACCAATATCTCAGCGTCAATGACATTGGATTCCTTTGCTGCGGCGATGTGTCGGAGTGTTTCTACCACTCAATTTCTATCTTTGGGCGTCGGTGGGCATGAATAGTGACACCCATAACTCGATCGATGTATTGGCCTTGGTCGCCCATATTCCTGGTCCTGGTTTTGAAACAACAATTGAGCTTGGCTTCAGGCAGTTGCTTGAGCACATAGAATACACATGTGCGAAGAGTATGGCGCTAAACACGAAGAAGATGACTATTTCAGTGGCGCTGACCGTGGCGTCTACAGTGGCTTGGAAGTCGCATGCCCACTGCTTGACTTCCCTGTGAACAACCCCCATTATGAGTAAGCGAGCGATTGCCATGTCCACAGCCCCTCCCAGGCATGATGTACAATCCCATTTCTAAGGAGGTTTAAGCTTCCATAACCCTTCCTTCAGATTGGTTACTCCTCTTTCGATGGAGGTGCGTGAAATCAACTTCCCGCATGAATGAGCATTTAAGACGGCAGGGTGGAGGTAGTACTTACTACTTACAAGAGTAAGTTGACTCGAATCTTGAAGCTTCCTCTCCATGTATTCTAAATGTGGGGAGTACTGTGTCAGCTATCTATGCATAATAGCGGCACAGGTGGTTGCATACGTTATTTGGAGCCATAAAAGCTGCTGATATGGTTTTAGTGCAACGTGGAATTGAGAAGTTCCATTCAGTGTAGCGTATGAAGTATGAACACCCATCACGGTTCTCAACACCTGCAAGGATGCCATGAAAAAACACAGCTTTCAACGTCTTCGCAATCTCTCTCTGAAAAATTTCCTCTTGAGCATTGGGGCTTTCTTGCTGCTTGATAGGTCCTCCTTCCTCAATGATGTTATGAGGCAATACCTCTTTCTTACCTAGGTACATTACGTGTAGAAAAGAGTCCATGTTGGCCCCGTTGCAAGAGCATCAGTAATGTCACCAACCTTAACTTCGGCCGTGATGCTAGCAGGACGAGAAGCTTACTGGGGTGCTCACGGGATTCTGCATATTATGAAGTGATACACACTGAGCAGTTGCTGCTACTGCTTTGAAACCTGTTTCTTTTAACTGATGGGCTGTCTGTAACGGTTGTGTTGAAGCTCAATACATAAGCCCAACGACCCTCAACATGGAACTGGGGTGAGAACTCTGTCATTTAGTTCTCCGACATTAAAATCTGAGAGGCCTTGGCTCCACTTTCTAAGAAAATTCAATGCTGAACTGCAGTTGGAAGGATAACCAGCGTTGCTGGTGGTGACTAAACTGGAGGTCCTGCCAAGTTTTTGCAGAAGATTCTTATAAGAGGGAACAGTAAAGTCTGATGAGCACTCCATTGTTGCAGCGTCCGCACTTTGATGAGGCAAGGACTCCTTCAGAGTCCACGGTGGCGATGTACTCAATACTCCACCCTCACAGCTCTGGACGCTTGAGATTACAAGATGCTCTGAGAGCACACCATGGCCACAACAGAGGGTGTGCGCGCGTGTGTGTATGGTGGGTGTGCTCAGATCTGATCATGTAAAGACTCTTGAATGCGATGCAGCAAGATATAACGAAATTCTGACAGCCGATTTGGATCAGCTTTAGATTTTGAATTGAACCTGCGCCCATCTGTGTCGATGCGTTCCAGCAGCTTCTTCTCACTCAATTTCCAACGGCGCGTTCAGGCTTTTGCCTGCCAAAAACTTTCCTCCATGCCAGTCTTGTCGTTGCGCTCTGGTGACCCTGCTCAGTGCTCATGAATTGTCTTCATCCCGCCCTTTTGAAAAGGAACACCTCATCTAAGCACTCTTGGAAAGGATGGGAACACTTCAGTATTTTTCCAAAAAGTGTTCCTTTCCTGCTTGAAAGTTCATCAGAGTGAATTCCTTGAACCTCATGTCTAAGGTACAGAAGGCAGTGCCGTATCCCGAGTAGCTCAAATTAGAAATCCTAAATATACTGTCTTGCTGTGCATGGACGCATGTTGACAATCCCAGATGTATTCAGTGTGCAAATTTACGAGATCAGCTACAGCTTGGGTGCAAACAACTGTTTCCTTGGAAATATTTATGCCTCCTTACAACTGGTATGATCAAGCTTGAGAGAGATAAAAGCTCCGGATAAGTGTGCTAGAGTAAAAAAACCAATGGGGCTTGCAAACACTGCACTTCACAAATTGTTGCTCTATTCTGCAAAAATTCTCTCCCAATTCTGGCTTCTATCGTGACTCCCTTTCCTATTGGCATCAGCAGGGTTGTTCCCCCCAAGAGTGAAAATGTACCAATCTCGAACCATTCAATGTGAGGTTTACAACAACAAAACAGAGGATCCCTATTTATACTTTTCCATGATACGCCGGGCCTCCTCCAGTGAATCTTCAGTGCTGCGGCCTTTCCCGCTAGATCCACCTCCACTACCACCACCTCCATTGGAGTCGCTGTCTTTGCTGATGAACGAATAGGCCATGTAACTGAAAGCTGCAATTGCCTGTTCACAAATAAGCTTTGTTATGATAGTTGATAACAGACACTATCCAACAGCAAACACTACCATAAATACTTCTCCTGCCCGCATGATTAAGTCTGAGGGATGACTTTTAGGGTTATTATCAGCTTCCAGCTTAACATACAGATAGCATTGTCTCACATTCTGAAACAACATCCGTAATCAGCCCAACCTAGAACCTTACTTCTGGGAAATCAGGTGAATATTACAGTTTAGAAAGTTCTGGCAATGAGTATCCATTTTGGCCATTGGAAACTGAGACCTGGAAGCCAACATGGTGATGTGGTTGCATCCTGTGGTGCTGCTGTCATCAGAGTTTGCAAGGACACTGAAAACTTGTGGTTATTTGACCTTGGTTGAAGGCAGACGGTGGTGGAATTCTAGCAGACATACTGTCCTATTCCACGTAAATAACCTCGTAAATAATCTCGGGAGTACACACACAGAAGTGATCTTGTCCCTCCAGATAATTAAATGAATAGATGTCTCAGGCTTACCAGGATGAAGAGAGCAGTAGAGAAGAGGGACTTGAGAAGGAAAGAACCGACCACCGCCCCCACTAATCCGACGCCTACACGCGCCACTGGCCTTGGAACTGCTTCCTGCCATGCCATCCCCATGTCCTCATTATGTTGCTGGCATCTCGTGCCTATGCCTATGCTATATTCTTGGAACACCTCTTGCAGTATACTGCTCAACAAACAGCATAGTCTCTACGCTACTGTAGATCACCATACAGTGGCCATGATTGCTGCCCCTATCCAATCTCCTCCATCAAACAGCAGGTTTAGCATTCCCTCGAGAGCAAACACATCCTGCTGACTCTTCACAAGCTTGTTCTGTCGAGCCTATGAATATCGAGCACCGTTCCAACCTACTCTGAGGAGTCTGAATTGAACTTCTAAGCTATGGACTCATGTCTTCATTCTCACAAAAACACTTGTCTACTTAGAGGCCATTGGTGAGAAGACATACAGGCACAAGCTGGGTGCCTGCATCCAGACCCTCCTTGCCAACCCTCAACACAACGCCCAAAGCTGCAGCCAGTCAAACCCCAGGCAGGTGAGCACCCTATTCCTTCTTGCAACACAAAAGGACGGCGAAGGAGATACAGTCAGCATAGATTGCTTGAAAGTCAACCTGAAATTACAACCACACTCCTGCACGGGTGATGAGAATCGGGTTGAGTATTGATACAAGAACCAGCATTGCTGCTGTTGCTCTGTCCCTTACATAGATGTGAGAGCAAGAGGAACATAAATTAGAGGAACAATTACACAAAGATAATAAATCATAGGTCCAACAGACTAAGATGGGGAAAAAAAAAACATTTCCAAAAGGTTTGAAAGGGTACGCACACACAAACTAAACTCTGTACAAGGAGTTCATTCCACTCAGCAGTACATCAAGCTCGATCCCCAACATCTTAAGACCAAGCCTCATCATCAAGTAGTAGTTCACAATCAGTCCCCCTGTGCTGCCTTCTTATCTAGCATCTAAATATCCAAGAGCTTCTTCCTAGCTGACATACAGGAAGCAGGCATACAGGAAGGGGCTTTAGCTGGCGGACCTCACCCAATCTTTGAGAGTGTGCTGGTTCAATCATGGGTAGCCACGACCTTCATTGGAGGTGGACTGAGTGTGAACAGATAAGTTGATCAGGAGGATTGGCTTTGCGATTGTCGATAAAGCTCAAGTGATGATTGGAGGGTCCAGGTCTAACACTGCTGGAAAGATCTACAAACTAAAAATTTGCTTATACATGTCCCACTGATGCTTTAGGGAGTGAATTGTTCTATCACTCCGGGGGTCCTTAGGACCCATCACATAGAATGGAACCTAGAGCTACACATTCCAATTTGCAGAGAAATAGCTATGATGTGAATGGCACCACAAAATGTAAAATGAAGGTGCCTGACCTGATGGAACTAATTTCACAGTCCAAGCAATGGAAAAAGACCAGTTATTCCAAATAAGGTTTCCAAAGGGAAAGCATCAACATTGCTGAGGCACTGAGTACTTTGAATAACCCTGGTACTCAATCAGAGTGCACGGGCTGACAACCCACTGCACAGAGGTATTTATCTGTATACATATATATATATATGAAGAATTTGAGCATCTTGTAGCCATCACGTAGTTTGAAACCGCCATCCATGTATTCGGAGTGAAATAAAGCCTCTGTGGTGGAACTAATTGTCCACAAGCACATCCAACTTATTTGTTCTATTCAAGAACCCTACATATTTTCAAAATCTTCAAGCCCATGTCACAGTAAATCCTTAATATCCATCTACACAGCAAAAGAGGCTTAGACACCTTTCACTTATCAGCAAATTGCAAAGTTATTGACATCCACATAAACCCCAGGAATTTGACTAACTCAACTCCATATACGTAATCCATGCTATGTGTGCTAATGTGTGGGACATGCTCTGTCACCATGGTGGCAAGATCATTGAAGACACAGGAAGAGGCGAACTGTTGCATCACTGTGGTTCCACAGCACAATAGAAGGGAATTCCTCAATATATGAAAGATTAGGGATGCACTTATCAACAACAATTCCCACAATCACTACCGCACATATGAAATTATCATGCCTTGAGAGAAGAGAAGAGAAGAGAGAGAGAGCTGCCAGAAGGGTGTGGGGATCAGTGGTGGCAGCTTGGCGACCTTCCAGAATAATTTCAGCGGCACTCTCAGTACGAGGAACTGAGGAAAGGGATGATTTCAACGGTAAGTAGAAGATTTCACGCACCAAGAATTGCCCCATCAAGACAACCACGTGAAACGAGGCTAACATTGGTGTAATGTGTTCTAATTTCCGACAACAATGCAACTGAAGGACGACAGTATTGACAGAGATATAAAACGAAAGGTGCGTAAGACGATGCCAGATAACGAATACGTGTGCGTGTGTTTGGACATTCCGGAGAAACGAGGACAAAGTGACGTAAGAAACCTCTGAAAATGTCCGGTTTTTGTTCTGCCACGATCCGGCCTCCCCTGCGTGTATGTGCCTGACCACCCACGCACCGTCCACCGCCTCGCCCCCCAAGAAATTCGTCTCCCGAAAGACTCCGCAATTGCGAACAGCACCCAGACCTCGTGCCTACACAGAGAGATGGTCCATTCAAGCCTATAAAACGCGACCTAAAATTCGATGGAGACAGAGAGCTGTAGGCAACTAAGCGAGTCGGACGGAAGCTTGCAGACGACCCAGGTTGGATCCTACTCCGACAAGACGGACCACTCTCTGCAAGCCTCAAACAGGAGGAATTCAACACGCAGAGAGACGATGCCATAGAGACCGCCATAGCTGCGCTCTCTGCAACCCACAGGCCCAGACCAGACTTCCACAGTCACCCGGAGTTTCCTTAGGGGACAGTTGGCAAGCTGGTATTCGTTGGATGAGATCTCCCTGAGATTGTAGCACGTTACAATACAGTACAAATACGGTGCCGAAGATTTTATTCGTTCCCCCGTGTATAAATACACTAACTTAGTCTAGTCTATCACATCACCATGCATAGTACTGAAGCACCCACTATGTAATTTCTTTGTATAGCTGCTCACATTCACATTCATTTGATTTCATGGAAGAGAAGACCGCAAATTCAGTAAAGGAGAAGATGAAGCTGGAGAGTTACAAAGCTTGTTTCAATTTATTATAAGAGAAGAAGGGAACCCCGATATCACAATGCCAACAACAGACCTCCAATAACAAGGGGCATCCACACAGGGCCCGGCCGAGTCCACAATGCAGATGCTAACATATAGACTAAGGTGAAACTGGCCAAGAAGGCAAGCTCCATCCAAGGCAGCAAAGCCAAAGCGGCTAAACAGAACGAGACGAAGAAGGTCCCCTGGGCAAGGGCACCCACCCCCCAAAGAACAAAGAGAAAATCAGAAGTCCAGCGCAAGAAATCCAGCCTTCGGGCCTTCCCTTGGCAATCCTATTATGGTCTACTTGTTTCATAAAGAGTATAGAGGAAGCTGTTCGCGCTTCCAACATGTACATAGAGCTGTTTTCCACCAGCCAAATGCAACTTCCGTATTGGGACCGTAGATATTGTGGACAACTGTAATATCAATAGGTCTTGCTGACTCCCACAAACAAGCGAATTGAAACTTGACGATCCCATGTTTCGTTGTGAATGTAATCGAAACTTGTGGATTCACGGGAAAGTCAGACTCGCCAGAGTCGGTGGAGAAATTATACATGGGATAGGTGGGATTTTGACCTCATCCAGGAAACGTTCTTCCACGCACCTGCTAGTGTTTCTCAAATGCGGTCAGCATGAGGTGAAGTTGCCTCAGATGGTATCGACCTAGCACTGCAATTAAGTAACTTCTACTTTCTCGTACCTAGTTTGAATTCAAATGTGTAATTCGCTAGCCATTGGAAAATCTTGAGGGGACCTAATTAATCTGAATGAGCACAATGGTAAGTATGCAGAAGATGAACATGGACCACCGCATCACTCATATACCTTACCGGTCAACAGTATAAACGAAGCCTTTAATCATCTGCTGCCTACAGGAAACGTGCCTCCCTCTTGCTCCCTATTAACAACGATGAACAAAGAAGAGAAACCGGAGGATAGAACTGAAATTAAAGAAGGGGATGGTTCAATTAGAGTTACTCTTAAATATGGACACAGTCGTTCATCTCTCTCAGGTTTGCGACGTGTGCAGCTTGCATACAAATAATTCCTTCTGCACGTCCTCAAGTCTTGCGATGGTGCCCATCGCAGCTCGATGATTTACAATTCTCAAGCTTGAGAGCACCATGACAGTATCATCTGCAGATTCACAAGTGCTAGCGACATGGATCGATGCAGTACAGACGCCTCAGATCTCTGCGATGCCTCCCCTAATCTCCAGCTCTCAGGTTGGATGACACTCATCCACATATGCTACCAAGTTTGTAAGAGAATTATATTGTGTTTGAAAATACAAATAAAATTCAGAAAACGAATTTTTGGCCAGCCGCCAGGGCGGCACGTGCCCGCTGTTGCCCTTTCTCCTTTATATATATATATATACACACACTAGGGTAGCTGGGCTACAACTTGGTTGTCACACATTAAGTATATGTCTTGAGATTGAGCCTCAAGCCAAGGCCTACAGCTCTACCTATGTTTCCGGAATATTTCACGAAGTCCCAAGCTCGGCAGGCCCTAACATGATGGTTGTTTTGAAATTCCATAGAGTGCTTGCACCATTCCTTACATAGAAATCACATAGTGCCATGACCAATATCCACAACAAGCCTCTTGCTTTGGCAAAACAGTCAGAATAAGGGGCATGACTCAGCACAATCGGACCAATAGGAGCCTGGACACGGTGTTAGGTCCTTTGACCATATTTTTCTCCATTGACTACAACATGTTGCAAAGTCTCTCTCCGCAAGAGAGCCAATAGAATATTTTTTTCAGGAACATTGGAATATTTGGGAGCTAAAGACCTGGTCCAAAACTACCAAAAAAAACAAAAAAACCAGTGGGTCTCCTATGTGGAGGCCCAATTGCAACCTCTAAGATAGCGTGTACCCTATGTATCCCCTATGTATCTAGAGACCCTCATGTTTGGGAGATTCGTCGGCCCAAGTATCTAAGCCCATGTGCAATCTCTTATGTATCCAAGTGCGTCTCCTATGAGGACCCAAGTCGACCTCTACAGTAGCTTGTGCTGTTGGCCCATGTATAAATAATTGAAATCTAAGACCAAGTGCAATTTCCTATGTATCCTAGTGCGTCTCCTATGTCGAGGCCCAGCTAAGCCCAAGTGCAATCTTTTATGTATCCAAGTGCATCTCCCATGTAGAGGCCCAAGTGTCCACTGTCATTTAAGCCCAAGTGCAATCTCCTATGTATCCAAGTGCGTCTCCAATGTATCCAATGACATCTCCCATGTGCGCCTCCTATGTCGAGGCCCATCTAAGCCCAGTATGCATCTTTTATGTATCCAAGTGCATCTCCCGTGTAGATGTCCAAGTGTCCACCGTCATTTAAGACCAAGTGCAATTTCTTATGTCTCCCACTGTGTTTCTTATACTGAGGCCCAAGTGCGACCTCTAGTGTAGCCTATGCCGTGGCCCATGTGTAAAAAATTGAAATCTAAGCCTAAGTGCAATCTTCTATTCATGTATCCAAGTGCATCTCCCATGTAGAGGCCCAAGTGTGACCTCCAGTGTCCATCCCCAATGTATCCAAAGACCTACAGTTTGTCATTGCCCACTTTGCTATTTTTGCAATCTCCCTTGTCGAGGCTTCATATGTTGATATATCCACTTTGCTATTTTTTGCGAATTTGCAGAGACCAAAAGCATTTGAAATCCACATGAAGGGCCAATCAATGCTCTAGGAAAGCCCACTTTGTTATTTTTCTCGAATTTCCAGCAACCAAAAGTACTTGGAATTCCACATCTTCCTCACCGTTGGTCCAAAAATCATGAGACCACAGCCAGGGCTTTTCAATGGCACCAAGCACCCGCGTGGGCCTGTGGTTTGGGAGATCTCAATGTCGCTACAAAACAAAACAAAACAAACAAACCAAAAATCTAAGTAAGTTTTTTACCACAGAACCTAGGACCAGATTTGAACCAGAGACCTTTCCCTTGATATCTCTCCCCTCGAGTCTCCAACCATTGTCCCATGAATGCCCACTTTGCTATTTTTTGTGAATTTCCAGCGACCAAAAGTACTTGGAATTCCGTATCTCCCACCCTGCAGCTCCAAAAATCATGAGACCAAGCCGGTGCACCCCTCCTCGTTGAGGGCTTTCCAACGGTACCAAGCACCGGCTCTGGGGCCTCGCGGTTTGGGACATCTCAACGACGCTACAAACAAACAAATCATCTTCAATCATAGATTGATTCCTATGACAACGGTTTGAAAACATTTAACCTCTATGACCGCGGGTTGTGCTCACTGCTCACGTTGTGACCAACCCCCCAAGGCAAAGGAGCCCCCGGCCCTGGTATCCTCGCCCCTGGGCCGTACTTTCGTGCAGGGATATAGGCCCTCTAGGCCCGGCCGGTACCTGCTAGAGCCACTAAAAAACACGACTGCCTGCATTTATGGCCTGATGGTAAGGCTTTGTCTGTCCATGTGGTCCCTCCTGAGCAAAGCACATCAGCCAAACAGACATGTGCAAGGTAGTTTGATGGGCAACCGGGGAGGGAGGGGTTGAAGGCCGCAAGAGGTTGTCGTTGCAGTGTTGTTTGGTGTACCCCCGGTGGAGTGCTCTTAGGATCCAGATTTTGATATTGGATCAATCTAATCCGCCCAACATCGGTTTTTTCCACCTTGTAGGTCCAATTGATTTTTTCACTTATGGTTGCTTTGCATGCAATTACGTAGGGGTTGAAATCTCAAAATTGACAAGGGAAAATGTGCCTCCGAATGAAGTACTTTTTTTTCTACAAAGTTTTTAAAAGCCAACGGTGGATGTGTGTATGTAATGCTCACACACCACAAGGTGAAGTGCTTTTTCCAAAATTGCTAATTTTCTGCCAAAAATGGCCTTTGGAGTGCAATCTGTTTTGGGCTTGTTTACCTGCCACGTCAACGGTCAACAAGCCCTTTTCGGGCCCCAAAACATAAATGAGAGATCTAAGATATTTTTTGTAGGTCTCAACTTTTGTTTTTTTTTCAATTTTGTTTTTTGCATCATACTCGAGACAAATCCCTTGTCATTAAAGCTTCAGTAGTGGGGCCCATCAGATTAGATCTGCAAAAGATTGGTCGAACTGCAAATTCAAAGTGACCCCATTCAGGTCGTTTGGGAACTTAAGGGTTAACCTTCCTTTGGTGGGTTCTGAAAGCCGGGGCCCCTTTGAAAATAAAAATTGGACATGAAACATCTAAAAATGAATAGAATCGTTGGTAGAATGGAATAAAATATGGTCCGTTTCCAGATTTTTTATTTTTTATTTTTTTCTGGAGAACCGGGACAGAGGCTCTGAGCACTTTATTTGGAATTATTTGAAGGGAAAAAATCAAATTTTTTTGAAAAAAGGGAAAATAGGTACAAGAGGGAAAAATAACCCTGTTTCATTTATGAGCCATGAGGCCAACAGGGGATTGAACTGAAACCCCAGACCCACAGACAGACAGGCCCATGCACAGGATCAGCATCAATAACCCACTCTGTGTCAATCCGAGGAGGTCAAGTGTAATGAAGCACACATCGAAGACTTTTGCCAGCAATAAGCATGTCAAATGCCTCGTTGATTCTTGAAAACGGCAGATTCTGCGTAATGTAGTGTTCCAGATTGATCTCCTACATACATAAATCCCAAATAAATCGTTAATTGAATTCTTAGAGATGACAACTTCAGTTACAGATGGGGGACCTTGATCAGGGGAAGAGGAGTGAGTAAGTGCTTACTGGTATGTGTAAAGACTGGAAGGGAGGGAGTCAGAAGGAGGTCAGAACCTTCACCTTTCTAAGATATTGTTCGACAAGCTTAGGAAGCTGTGATCGGCCTTTATAGCCTCCAAAGACCCCTGCTTTTATTACTCGTCCCCCAAAGAGGAGGGCGGGGTCCACGGACATCTTATCGCCCGCATCAACAACACCCACGATGACTAATACTCCCCTCACCTTCACCACGCATCAGCCATTAGAGTCAGTATCAGGTCTAGTCACCTCCATGTTCAAGTGACCTAGCCTTGGTGAACATCGTTTTTCAGAACTAATAGATTAATTCGAAATGACAACTTATACTATGGCATCTACAGCTAGAAGAGTTGGACTTCCACTGGTCTAGATACTACTTTAAAAGACACAAAAATCGAAACTTTCCAGAGAGGGGGGTAATTCGCAGCGTACAGGGTGGGTGCTTTCCAGTGCAGAAACCATAAGGTTGACGTTTCCCACACACTCCAAAGAGTAGTCTACTCCGCCCTGTGTTAATTCCTGTACCACCTGGCATAGACACATCCTTGTCGCATGTGACATTTACATCTGGACCAAATATATTCATTTTCAGAGCTCAGATACAGAAAAAGTCTACAGTATCCATTGGATTATTGTGGATGCTCTTGCAGCAAGAACGTCAATGTCACGTCTGGAACTCCACAACTCGAACACTATCCATGGATGGTGAGTCCTGGGCACAAAGAAACCTGATGTCTGTCGACCGGAAGTTCCAAGACATTTATGGTTTGCATAAATAATTAATTTGAAGTTGTAGGAGCTCATGTGAACGATCTCGTCAAGGGTCAATCACAGCTGCGTTTCGCCGGATGCAACACCTAAAAATTAAAATCACTGCTACCAGTTCAACGTATATTGTACAGTCTTTACATTTCATGGTCAACTTCAACTCAGCAGGAGATGTTTGGAGCTATCTTAGCTGCAGTCCGACTATAAGCAACGTATATGTATAGTCAGACTTAATAAAACTCTAATAGTGTCTGACGGAAATATCCACCTCCTGAATGGGCTTGTCGTAGTCCTTAGGATTCAAACAGTCTGTCACTCCAAAATCTTTCGCTGCCATCCACATATAAACCTTTCTTGAAACGCAATGCAGATCAACTCGTTATGACCATCAATTGACGAGCAAGGTACTTTAAGAAGGGTAGATCTATCGCTGATGAAGTCATTGCATCACACTTCAAGATTCAGAATAGCGCTCTAGTTGGTTGGTAGCAAATGTTTTGCAATGTTAGAAATCGTAGTAACGTGAGAGGAAGCCATGAAGCATATATATCGGATGAAATGGTTTTTGATCTTCTACCTCAAATCGAGCATGACAATTGGGCGTAGTGCAGGCTTCCATACATATACAACCGGTATCCTAGAAAGAGCTCGGAATATAAATGTATGTATTTTGTATCTAGATGTAGGAAGGCAATACCAAGGGCGAACTTCGCAGGGTTGATGTCGATCCCAATTATGCGAGAAGCACCAGCGAGCTTAGCTCCTTCTGCGGCCTGTCAACATTGCACCCCCTGGGAGTGATACCAGACCTCCAAGTTACAGCTACCCACGCTAAACAAAAGTGACAGAAAGCGGAAGCGCCAAGAACTTACAGCAAGGCCGATAGTACCCAGACCAAACACAGCCACCGTGGAGCCGGGTCTCACGTTAGCGAGGATAGATGACGAGCCCATACCTGCCATTTCATGTCATCAGCCCCGCGCCCCATCACGAAGTTTGTATGTACGGGAATCATCGTCCGTCACATGTGCATTCAAATCAGCCGGTCCTGCCTCATTTTAATTTCTCCCTCCTAGATGACACGAGTTATGGATTTTGACCCTCGATTGCCCAGTACTTGTGGGAAAGGCAGAGGGAGATGAGAACCATTCGACAGTAGACTAAGAACTACAGAAATCTAACCTGAGAAAAATCAAACGCTCCACACTTGTAGGCTTAGTGAGGAATGGAAGACAGAGATCCAAACCTGTAGATACACCGCAGCCAAAGAGGCAAACTTTGTCGAGGGCGGCAGCGGCACTCACTACAGCAACGGACACCTCAGAAAGTACGGTGTACTCAGTGAATGCGGAGATTCCGACGAAGTGACTGATTGTTTTTCCATCTAAGGTTGAAAAGCGGGAGAGTCGATCACCAGTCATCATCTGGCCAGATCGGGTCTCGGCTCGAAACAAAAGGCTACACATATTTGTTGTGTCTGATTTGCATGCCTCGCACTCTTTACACTCTGGCACAAACAAGGGTATGACGTGATCGCCCTCCTTCACCCCTGTGACACCCTCTCCCACACTCTCCACAATCCTGTTGCAAGCATGATTGGGTTTAGGGTTCGGTGCTCCTCTTCTCTCAAGAGTAAACTCCTCCGAGCTTCAATCTATTCGCACCAATCTACCACCTAGGAAATCAGCCTCCTGTAGCTATGCTTTCCTGTTGATTCAGCGAAGTATTGCACTTAACGCAAAATAGTCTAGACGACCTAGATTTTGCACCATGGATGTTGTCTCGACTTGATTGCTTACCCGGCTGCTTCGTGCCCAAATATGCATGGAAGTAGATTCGTGTCGCCCTGAATCCGGTTTCCAAAAGCAGCAGAACATTTAGGACATAGTCAGGATTGAGCACAAGTAGCTTGTACTTGCAAGCAAGAGCTCGGCCTGTCATTCAATATTCTCGAAGACCAAGTCGATACATATATGTTAGAACACCCTGAAGTTAGGAGTATGAGAAAAGTGCAAACAAGCTTTAAGTCAATATTAAACGGAAGCTTCAAGAGAGGACGAACCCAGCTCTTTCCTGACCAACTGAAGATGTCAGTATGGCAGACAGAGGCGTTGATGATTTTCACCCGCACTTCATTGGCCTGGGGAGGCGCCACCTTTATATCTTCGAACACGAGGGGCTTCCCCGGCTCATATGAGACAGCAGCTGATTGGATCCATCAACCCAATACATAACACGTTTAGTCAATCGACCTAATCGCATGTCAAGAAAACTTACTTGAATGTCTCGATTTATCTTTTGTCATAAAGCATGTGATGAACTGCACGACTGTTTCTATGCCGTGAATGACCAGTGGTTTAATTTGACATGTCCAGTCCTCTCGAGATTCACTTCTGAGTGCACACTTGAACAATCTCCATTGCGAGGCCTCCCACAAACACAGCTCAGCTAGTGTACTCTAGATACTCCACTTTTTTACCAGACTTCGACTATGATATATACTAGGCTTTGAACACCTTTATATGCCTAGAATTGTAATACGGAAACACTTGCTGGCCGGTTGGCATCCAGCACCAGAGGCAAAATTTGATCGAAATGTACGCCAAGCCGACTTCTTGTGCTCCCTTTGCAGATGTTTAGGAGCCAACCAAGGACTTGCCTCAATCATCTGTCTTGGAAACACATTTCACAATGTACCAAGTAGACTGACGGAAGGTTCTTAATGGATGCTTTGCCGGAGCCTTTTCCCAATTACTGGAGTTCTCACTTACATAGCATGTATGTTCTACATATTTAATCTTCACTTCATCGCTATGGGCACGTCTATGGCCGCCACTACATACCTATGGTTTGCAAGGGAGAATTATTCAGGAGCAAGAGGTCTAGTAGTATAGTCTCACAGGATTCTCCCTTTTTGAGATCCTGGCAACTGTCTCGAGAACAGCTTTGATTGTAGTACATTTCACTGCATCGATGGAAACTTCGTATAGTCTCACAGGATTCTCCTTTCTGAGATTCTGACAACAGTCTTGAGAACAACTTGACAGAATTATTTGCAGAGCCATAAAGTAATCGAGAGCATACAATGCGAGAGTCATGCACCACACCGCTGACATTACAATATATTTCACTGCATCGATGGAAAATTACTACTACAATATTCACTAACTGGAAGAACACGACAATTTGGGGCAAATTTGGTTGCATGAGCTCATACCTTTGCAGATTATGACTTGGCCTGCAGTCGGCAACATGCTTCCACGCACTTCTTGCCGACGACTGGAAAAAAGCTCTTAAGATAAAGAAGGAGAAGGAGATGTCTGTGAGGTAGAGATCAGAGCAAAGAGATGGTGGGTAGTAGGAAGGATAGAGCACATGGAGAGCTGGTGAGGCTGCTGTGTGGCCTGTGAGACAGAGATAGAGAGAGATCTAGATCCCCTCCGCGCATATGTCCAAAGCGAACGACAGTTTTGACATCGAATCTTATTCTGTCAATTATAATATATTCGCATCTAAGATCTTACACTTGGACTTAGATGACACTTGGGCCCATGGCACATGCTACCCTAGAGGTCGCATTTGGGCCTCGACATAGGAGACACACTTGGATACAAAGAGGATTGCACTTGGACTTAGATGACATTGGACAAAAACCACGATTTTTGTTTTTTTTTGGGATTTTCTGGGGTATCTGGTTCGCATAACGTGAGGAACCCCACGCCTATAGGGTAACATGTTTATCGTGTATAAGTGTTACTTATTTCTTAAGTGATGTTGTGAGGGCCTATGTGAGCTGATAAAAAAAAGTTTCGCAAAGTTTTTAGTTTCTCAATTTTAGTTTCGCTGGAGAATATTCGAAAGGCATCTAAGGAATATCCTTAATATTCGCTTGTGCTCACGAGAGCACTCACACGCTACCCAACCTCCTTTGCCACCCAACCTCCTTTGCCGTTGCCGGGCATTTAGGGACCCCCGGTGGAAATGCTCTAAACATATGAAGGGTTAATATCCGAAATACATCAGCATATGTGCGCCAATCATCGGATCTCAACAGGATACAATAAGGCTTAAGAAAAAAGTGAAATTAATATAGATTTAAAAATAGAAATATAATCGAAAAATATTATATACAGGGCTTCCTATATAAATATAAAATTCACATTGATTTCACCATTGGTCTGAGTTGACTTATTATTTTATTATTAAAGTTTAAATTACTTAAACTGGTCAAACAAAAAAATTAAATTAATAACATTATCACCCTAGACAACCGTTTAGGCATTTTTGCGCCTACTAATAAGATCAATCAATCAGAAAATTAGGCATGTTTTGAAGACAATTTCTCAAATTAGGCATCTTCATCCTATAAGTCTTTAGAATTAGGCACATGAGAAGAGAAAACATTTATTTTGTGGTCATTGGGTACACTGGTTTTCAAATTGGTATGTTGGTGCATGGTGAAACCTCTTACATAATGGTACTCTTGAGTTGTGGTAGGCTGGTAGGCTAGTTATTTCTGCACGCGTATATTTGTATTGATTTTTGTTCAAAGAAATTTTGATCTTATTACAAACAACATGAGAAGACGCTTGCAAATTTTTTGGTGGAATTTTTTAGGCACTTTGGATAATTTCCCAACAATTAGGCCAAAATCTGAAAAAATCCCAGAATTGTTTAGACACTTTTATTTTGAATTAATTGTCGCCTAAACGGTTGTCCAGGGACGGTATATTACATGTATCTGATTTAATATCCAAATTAATCTACAACCACCGGATCTGTTTTTTGTTTTTTTTTCCAAAATATTATTTTACTTTTAAATTTTTAAGAAGAAACCTGGGAGCGACTGCTCACAATTCAGGCGGATATAAATATAATATAATATAATTAAAAATATTATAAATTTCCGAACGTATTTAACCATTGAAGTAACTTGTTACCAACAGTCAATAGCTCAGTTGGTTAGTGCTGATTCTGGGGTCAAATCTTGCTACTTGATGGGTGACATGGTCAGCATTTCTTTCAAGGTATTTACCAGTGTTGGGCGGGTATATTGATTTCAATATACCCTCAGGGTCCGGGTTACCCCTTTCCAAAAAAGCAATGGACCCTCCGGGTCCAGGTTTCAAATTTGTGTGCACATACAATCCAGGTCGGGTCAGGGTAAAATAAGATCTGAATAATGAGCCGGGTTAGGGTATGTCCGGGTATTCATATAATATACCCTCAGGGTCAGGGTAGATGAAGGGTCGGGGCCTATTATTCCTATTATCTTCCTTAAACAAATAATGGAACAACACAATAATAAGGAAAAAAACTTTAAAACTGTCCAATAGAAAATGGCAGAGCTAATTCATTTTCAACACTGTAAAAAAAACAAGTTTGGGAGTTGAATCCCCCGCGGATGCTTCAGGATTGTGGTCCAATAGAAAAAGGGAGCAAGCAATTCATTTTAGCATTTAGTGTGTGGTCCAATACAAAAAGATGCAATAGGTGGGTTGCCGTGGGCTACTATGGGCCCATGTGGATAAACCCGCATGTGGGATATACCCGGAGCCTGTGAGGCAGATAGAAACTGGGTAGGGTCCGGTCCGGGTAGGATGCAGTAAAATACCCGGCCGATACGGGCCCGGGTCAGGGTATATTATATACACGGACCCTGATATACCCCATGGGTATACCCGGTTATTTAGTATACTCGCCCAACACTGGTATTTACATTCTAGCACAAGTGGCATCCATGAGAACCTTAGAGGAGCATGTATACAAAATACATAATCGAAATGGCTGGCGATAATATGAGATTTTGAATGGGTGTTGGGCAAATGAACCTAAAACCTAGTAGACTTGCTGAGGCGAATAACCCAGAATTGACATTGCAAATTGGAGGCTCTCAACATGGAGACTGGGCAGAAATTATGGCAAACACCACCAAAAAAATAAAAATTTAAACCACCATTCATAAGTACAAAACCGCACAACACTGGAAAGAAAACCTATAGTCCGTAGCCTGACCCGACTTTATACATCCTCCTTTACATACTCTCTCATGGGTGGTGGAGCCTTCTACAAGGAGGCCCACACCGCCTCATCATCCCTCTACATAACTCTAGAAGGAGGGCCCACTACCTCACATATCCTACTTCTATGCTTTTTTTCTACAAATGGCCTCACATATCAACCATTCCAACACCCACTGGCCTTCCCCCATTGGGCTGCTCCACTGCTCTCCGGTCCCTGATCCCCTTTTTATGACCTTCAATATTTAACCCCTGCGAGAATTTGGGACCCTTATTTATTTGTTTTGGATGTCTCCCACTTCATGTACCGACATGTTTATTGGGGGGCTTATTCAGCTTACTTTGTTGTCCCTATTAATTAATATACCTATGATTCGTGTTTATGCTTTTTTTGGGGGGCCCTTCGCCTACAGAGCCCACCAGTTATTAACTAGTAAATGGTAAATTAGTAAAAGCTCTAGTTTGTATGCCGTCTTAGGGCGGTGGGACCCTTCTAGAAGCCCCCTAGGAATCCTCACATAGTGGACCCTTCTAGAAGATTGCCTATGTCACGTGTGAGCCCTAGAAACGGCATGCCACACCTTCTTACCCAGTTTGCAGCCTGAACCCTCCCCAATTTAATAGTTGTGGACTTCATGCCTTCTTTTTTCTTACCCCTTTACATGATGTTTACTAATTCAAGTCGTGGTGTAGCTTACTATATCACCCGCTTTTTAATTCCTGGACCACTCTCTAATCGTCACACCCCCCTTCAAACTTAGGCCCCTTATTGCAACTCTTACTAACTTACATATGTTGCATGCAAGCACACAACTAATAAGAATAAGGCGAGGTTCACTTTTTTCTTCTTTTTTCTTTTTTTAAAGAAAAGGGGAGGAAGCCCCCGGGAACTTTATTCGCATTAGTTGATTCACACTTCACACCCGACCACACCGTCATAGTAAAATGATGACTTAATACAGGGCCTCTGTCCCCTGTTCTCTAAATAATAATAATAACTTACTATGAGCACGGATTATCAAAATGTGGTGATATAATATAATTTTAATCCACTCCCTATTATGAGCCTTATGGGGGATATTTAATAGCAAGGATCTTACGAATCAGCCAATCGCCAGGAAGGAAAAACTGCGGTTCGGAGAAAAAGCAAAATCAGGTTGGGTGATCTCCATTGGTTCCCTGTTATAATTTTTGGCCAGGTCGTCAAGCAGAAGAGACCGAGGTGATGCCAACCGGAGGTATAGCACAAATAAGAGCGAGTAAAGCCACCTAACCAGCCTCCATATCAAATTTCAGAGATTTCCGGACATCATTTGTGTACAGCTCCTTTGGACGGCCAGCCAAATTACGGGGCCATCTAGAAAGCTTAAAAGTCCTGGGCAGCCAAAAAGCTCTTAAAAATTACAAGTCTTCTAAATTTCAGCCCATCGGGATCTGGGGTTCAACCCCCCGTGGTTTCGTCTCTCTTCCAGTCTAACAGTTATATAACATATAACCATCTATGGCAATTGTCACATGTTTTGTGACAGGTACAGACTCTGGAGGAAGGATGGTGTGAAAGCAACATAGTACCACTACCTATCGGAGGCTTCTTGCATATATTCTGTGACGGAAACAGACCTTCCAAGACCTTAGAAGAAAGGCAGTTTGAAAGCAACACATTGCTACTACTACCTGTCGGAGGCTCTTTCGAATTCGGTGACGGAAACAAGCCTTCAAGGAAAGTCGGTGTGAAAGCAACACATCCCTACTACCTGTCGGAGGCTCTTACAATTCTCCGATGGAAATAGGCCTTCAAGGAAAGACGGTGTGAAAGCAACATATTAGTACCTAATACCTATCGGAGGCTCTTGCGAATTCTGTGACGGAATCTGAAACGAGCCTTTGAGGTAGGGCGGTGCAAAAGCAACACATTACTACTACCTGCCAAAGGCTCACCTGTCGAAGGCTCTTGAATCTTCCGTAACGGAAACAAAACTTCCGGGAAGGTTGATGGGAAAGCAACATTATCACGGGGTTGGTATCCTGTGAGCACGGCGTGAGCACAACCCACGGTCATAGGGGTTAAATGTTTTCAAACTGCGGTCGTAGGAATTACATGTTAATAGGCATGGTGCATATGAGTACCTTCATATTTATTGTCTTAGTGCGAAAATAACTTTTCTAGGGCTTAAACTGCCAATACCCAGATTGAAAACCATGATTTTTGTATTTTCGGTTCGCATAACGTGAGAAAACCCCACACCTATAGGGTAACATGTTTATCCTATATAGGTGTTACTTGTTTCTTAAGTGATGCGGTGAGGGCCTCTGCGAGCAGTTAAAAAAAGTTTCGCAAAGTTTTTAGATTCGCTGGAGAATATTCGAAAGGCATCTAGGGAATCCTTGATATTCGCTTGTGCTCACGTGGGCATGCTCACACGCAACCCAACGTCCATTATCACCAGCCATCCAAGCAGGCTTCTCACATCTTCTTCCGTAACGGAAACAAAACTTCCGGGAAGGTCGATGGGAAAGCAACATTATCACCACCCGTCCGGCTTCTCACATCTTCTTCCGTAACGGAAGCAAAACTTCCGGGAAGGTCGAGGGGAAAGCAACATTATCAACACCCGTCCGAGCAGGCTTCTCACATCTTCTTCCGTAACGGAATGGATGAAGGAAAGTGCATAGCGACCTCACGTGCAACGACTTGGATGCTTCTTGCACATTCCACGAGTGCAAAGGGCATTGCCGTCCATCTTTTGAACTCTTCATGCACTGTCACATTCCCACATCAATGATTTTTTTTTTGTCTCCGTTATTATTATTATTATTATTATTATTTATTTAATTTTATGATTCATCAGAGTATATCCATCTAGGACGTTGCCCAATCATGTAGAGACACCTGGATGCCTCCCCATTTGGCGAATGCGGATTCGGCGGAGTACAGCGGTCGGGTACTACGGACACGACAGTTCTGAAGGGGAGTACAAGGAGGAGAACAGTTCTGCAGTAGAGCGGCGCCGAGATGGCAAGTGGCAGAGTGGGACTGGCGCTATCTGGTGACGTGGAATAGGAGACACGTGTCGATGATTGACACGTAATTACATTGACGGTATACTCGGGAGAGCCAGGCATGGCCTACATAGGCAGCAGCTCCCCGTTCTTTCTCTACTGTGAAGTTCTCGCTCTCGACTCCATCTGACTTGATCTCGAAGTACTGTTCCTTTTAGTGTGGGAAAATCTGCGTCACTCTGCCCTTCTGTGTCTCAAGTAGTGAGGATTATTAGCTCGGAAGAAGGAGCTGCAGTCGAGATATCTTCTTGATATTATAGTTTGCAACTGTAGTGGAGTGTAGCTGGAAGGTTGTTGTATGATGGCAGTTGTGGGAAGTATGTCGAGCACAGAGATTTTAGGTGCGACAATGGGTTCAGCAGTGGGTGCTGGGATGCGGTCTGTATCGGCTGATTCGTGTGTGCGACAACCTGCGAATCGTGTTGCTTCAAGAGTAGCGATGGGCTATGAGCTGGGACATGGGTCTTGCATGAGCTGTGCAGCGGGCAAGAAGAGTTCGTGTTTTACCAGTGCGGCCTCTCAGTTCTGTGGAGGGATTGTATCTCTTCAAGACCCAACAGATAAATGGTGCCGGCCTTTGAGAGGAGTGCAAGCCTCCACCGCCACCCAAGAGAGAATGTCAGAGGCTGCAATCTCCAGCAGCAGACCCCGTCGAACTCTGTATGATGTTTTGGGAGTAAGCAAAGGAGCGACAGCGCAGGAAATTAAGACGGCATATCGACAGCTGGTGAGGCGGGTTCATCCTGATGTGGCTGTTGCAGAGCATCGGCAGGAGTCTACAAAGTCGTTTCTTCAGGTTCAGAATGCCTACGCTACTCTCTCAGATTCTCAAAAGAGGGCGGCATACGATCTGCAACTATCATTACAAGCTCACCAAGCTTCCGGGTATGGATACAGAGGTCCCCCTTCTACGGCCACCACCAACTGGGGTTTTACATCGTGTACCCCTCCACAATCTAGCACATCTTCCTCCCAGTGGAAGGGTAGAAGGTGGGAGACGGATCAATGCTGGTGATGGGAGAGATAGGTTACGGAGCATTCGCTTTGCCCTCGTACAAGGAAAGGTGGAGTATTGTCCGCTAAAATGCTGCAATGACCTGTCCAGCTTATTTCTTCAGCTGCCGCATATCAGCAGCTGGAGTAGCGGGTCTATCATCTGTATATGATATTGCGAAGATGGACATTCGTCTAGAGTGTTGAGACTTTGTGGTATATACATAGCAGGTTTTCAGCGAGTAATTATGATGCTGAACACCATTGAGCTATCATGCTGCAAGTAGGCCCCGATTCATCAAATTTGTGCAGGATCTGTGAATTAGCTAGATACTAGACATGAGAGGCTGGCCTTCAAAAGGAAAGTGCTGCCCCGACTTCTGTACCATAGCTATACATGTACAAAATGTTTACCAGAGGTTTACCATCAATGTACACAATGCTATCATCAATGTTCACCTAGAGACATACTCTATTTGCACGACCCCGCTGATAGCTGAACATTGTTGTGAATTAGTTTTCTCTTTTCTCTCGTTACGCATCTTGCAACATCACGTAAACAATTTGGTGCACAGAGAAATGCATGATACACTTGAATCTAAGCACAGAGAATGCCAAAGAAAGCAGGGAAGCAAGACAAACAGAAAAAAAAACCTTTTTTTTACTGTTTGGGGGATGGTCGCCATCTCTCCACAAGCCCAACCGTGCAGGGAGGTCTCCGCCAACACCACAACACTGCTACCTTAACCAAAGCAAAGTCTTGATGCCAAATGCCATCACAAGTTACCAATTACAACAAACTTTTGCCGAGCTTTACATTGCACAGTAGCTGTTGCAGACTGGACAAAATCTATGGTATGCACACCACTTTAAACAGTAGGTAAAACAGAGGTGGACGTCAAAAGCAACAAATAGACATCTCACCTCTTTACCAGCACAATCATTTAAATCATACTCCACCTAACCCCCTTATCGAGTGCTGGTCATAATCCCGGTCAAATCACAAGGACCACCTGCATGATCTAGCGACGACGGTTATGACCGACGACTCGCCTCGCTCGCAATGCCTTCCTTCGCTTACTTTGAAACTCAAATCTCCACCCTCAATTTGTGTATGTGTGTGCATATCTTGTGCTCAGATTTATGAGCTTGACCGAGCAGTTGGCTTGGATTGTCACTGCCAACCTCCCTGGGCGACACACATTGCAAATCGCGATCGATCACACAGGAAGAACCGACATCGCAGTCGCCAACAACTTCGGGAACTGGCCCCACCTTCTGACGAAAAGGTTGACGCAGCTGCATTTCTTACTTTTAATTAATTGTATTTATTGCCGTTTCTATTTACCAAAATGAATGTTAGTAAATGCCTGCTCTCAGTCGGATAAGAGGCGAATTGAAGCATACCACGTGCTCGGATCGGAGAGGACCAGCACTTCATCCAAAGATTGCAGCCCGGTTCATCCACCGCACGGGACGTTAAAATGGTCGTGACAGCTGTTCTGTTATCAGGGGTGTAAGCATCGGCTAACCACAGGGTGACAGCTGGCCAACCTGGATACATGTACGACGATCTGGTATTCTGTATTTTTATATTTTTGTTTTTAGCGGCATTTTTAATGACTGCACGACAAGTGGATAGCTTCGACATATGCTGGCGTGGGATACTTAAAGGACAGGTGTTGATGGATAAGGATCACCGGATAAGCTGGCCCGACTGACGTGTAATTCCGCCTGACGTGTAGTGCCGGCGGGGAGCCGATCGTGGGCATAAACTATTCCGCGCACCGTGTTGGTGTGGTGGCTGCGGTGGAAGTGACGGAGTGAGTGAGGAGAGCGAGGGAGGAGATCGAGAGATCAGTGGAGGGTTTGAGGGATCGAGGGTTTGGTGCAGAGATCTAGGGTTTTGGGTTTGGTTTGATGGATCGTGTTGGTTTTGGAGCAGCGAGGGGGTACGAGGGGCAGGTTTATGGGATGGGATGTGCAGCAGCAGACAGGAGGTTGAGCTTTGCAACTGCGGGATCTAGGTTCTGTGGTCGGAGATTTCAAGCTGGTTGTTTTGGTTGGGGGAGAGATGGAAGGTGGCCCCCAAGAGATGGAAGGTGTTGGAGTGTGAGAGGAGTGGAGGCCTCGACGGCGACGCAGGAGAGAGTGGCGCAGGGTGTAGTGTCGTGTAGGGCTGGAAGAGCGGTTCGATCTCTGTATGATGTGTTGGGAGTGAGCAAGGGAGCGACGGCGCAGGAGATTAAGTTGGCTTACCGACAGATCGCGAGGCGCGTTCATCCTGATGTGGTGTTGGCGGAGCAGCGGCAGGATTCTACTAAGTCGTTTCTTCAAATTCAGAACGCCTATACCACTCTATCGGACCCGCAGAAGAGGGCTGCGTATGATTTGCAACTGTCGTTGCAAGCTTTTCAAACTTTTGGTTATGGGTTTGATGGTGTCGCTCCGTTGACTACCAACTGCGGTTTCACGGTGACACCAGAGCCCAGCTTTCCCCAATGGAAGGGTAGGAGGTGGGAGACGGATCAATGCTGGTGATGGTGGCGTAGGGTGTGGGAGAATCATTTGTGCTAGTCAACTGGCTCCATACTGTGCTTATTGATGGAGCTTTGGGGATGTAGCGTGTGTACAGTAATTTTTTTGTGTATAATATGTGTAACACTGCCTAGAGATACATTCTTTGGGAGTTGAGCCTCTGTAGTACGCCTCAGATATGGAACAGTCTTCTAGCTTGCGAGTTTGAGGCTCCATGAAAGGCTTGAATAGGGCTGGAAAGTGCTGTGGAATGTGCACTAGTTAGTTAGACATGAGAGGCCGACTCTGAATGGGGCATCTGTACCATTATTGGACACAATGTTCACTGTCAATGGAGACATGCTGCCTTGAAGATTATGGAACCTGTTGGTTATGTCATTGTTTTAGGAGCGTGATTCCCTCATGGAAGCTTTCTCTGACATTGGGTAATCTTGCTTATAATCCCGGAGGGTTGTGATTGGAGGATTGATCTCTTGAGAGAGATCATGTACATGGAGAGGGGGAAAAAGGTGTGGCAGTAAGAGCGAGGGTTTCCTACAGTCAGATGAAGAATTTCATTTTTTCCACAGGAGGCCCACAGAAGTCAACTGGTGGAGGATGTTACTGGAGTAAGGTATGACATGGGATATAAAAAAGGCTTGGAAGGATAGAAAGTGTGGTATTATCTTCTCCCCTTTCTTTTTCGGTGTCCTATGAGCCTTTATGTTTGGTGCCTCGCTGCTCACATAAGAACGTCTGTGAACTGTGGTAGGGGGCAGCAACCACTGTAAGTATGCTGCGTGTGAGGTGGGTGTGCCCTTAGCCATTGTGTTCCCTTCTCCTTCGAATATTGTATCACATTAGCCTTGATATTTATCACTAAGGCTTCATGACACTTGTGGAATGCCCGAGCTCCCAGCAATTTCCACAGATGATTCAGGCTTTGAGTCTACTTTGTAGGTGAGTGATGGTGGTAGTAAGGTCCTCCCAGATAAGTGCAAGTCAACAGCAATGCAATGTGTGATGCTGCGGGATTTTGCATGCACCTGTTGATCCTCTGTTGGATTCATGTGATGAACACCAGAACTGGAATGGAGGCCAGCTTCACCATGCACTCATCACTTCCTTCCTCAGTGCCTGCTGGACTGATCCTGGTTTATGATGGATGGGATAAGTTGAACAACTCTGCCATCAACGTCCTTCCAGATTTGAGAGAGATGGGGAAGCCAACCTCGCTATCCCTCTGTCGCAGAGGAGAAGAAGCACTTGTGTTGAGCTGTGACTGCCATACTCATAAGCAGGCAGGCTTAGCTGGAGCACAAAGTATTGTTTCATTGTTTCCTCATGTCACTGACGTAGAAGGAAGGTTGATTAGGAACTTAGAAAGGTGCCGGCCACAGAGAAAGAGTACATGGAATCTATAATTACTCTTGTTTCGACAATGCACAGAGACCCTGACTGTCAGTCACCTCAGCATGGGGTCTACTCCCCCATCAGCATCCTCACAGAATCCAAGAGCTGGGAGAGGCCGATTTCACCGTCCTGCTGGTCTGCAGTAATAAGGAGAATTCCACCAGGAAAGCAAACCTGATTTCTCTGTGCGGTCTGAAAGCAGTGATACAGTATTGAGCACATACAAATTGCAGGTGAAAGGTGCGGTCTCAGTGCCTAAACCTGCAATTGCTGTCTTGGAGCAACCTCAAGCATGAACGAGTTATTCTGCAATTTCATAGACTCTGTTCGATGGCATGTCTCACCCAAGCATGGCTGCAATTTGACAGGAGCGTCACAAGTGCATTTTTCATGAAACAAGCGTCCATTGACAATCTGGGAAAACTGTATAATGCTGCCCCACTCCTCTGAGCTATAGCTGGCCCACACCTCACATTAGCTTGGTATGACTCTGACAGTTGGTGGTGGTTCTCATGTTTGAGGGCTGTTTGTTTCTATTCTACCATTTACATCAATATAAACATGTGAAGATTGCAAGTGCTACAGGGTGAACTTGTTCTCAGGATTGAATTGTATGCTAAGAACTGCTTATACTCGGCATTCAAAATCCAGTCGTTCGTGTGAGTAGTGTGGCAGCCAGCTTTTTCTTCCAGCCCTGCCTCTTGATTGCCTTCACTACTGCTGGCCATCAGCTTTCTAATATGGGGTCAGCCTTCTTTATACTTGTCTCAGACAGAAAATGCAGTGACTCCATTGTTTCTAACTTCTGTTAGTGTGGCAGTCACCTCACATCAACATGAGGTCCAGTTTGAAGCATGGAACCTCTTGACTCACTCCCTGCCAGCAATCTGAGGAGGAGAAACATCGCTTGGTAAAGTGTGCCATTTCTGAACTTCGAAGCTAAGCAACCAATTGCTGATAGTAGGTGGGCCATTGGTCAACAGTAATCACTATACCCCTTGGGGGTGCTTTCTTATATCTGTGGATTAAGCCTATATCAGTGTTGTAGAGCAACATCGACTGCTACCACGAGAATTAGTTCAGACAGAAGTTTGAAATTGTAAGAAATATCGAACTGCCTGCAACATTTCTTGGCCAGAAAATTGTCCGGCCTGTGCATGAACAGAAAATTATGTTCTCCCAAGCAGTCAGTTTGATTGATCGGCCAACTATGCTGTTCTAGTGTTCTTCTGCGGAGGTATGGCCGCCCTTTTGTGATCCTGCAGTGTGATTACCAGGGAGTCCATGATGTCCCACCAAGTTTGTTTTGCTCAATCGCTGTCGTGTTTTCTCAAAAGTACGGTTTACTCTCCCCCTCGGCCCGCTCACCGGGTCTGGTCCTTTGACCAAAAAGTTCGGAAAAAAAAATAAGGTCTAATGAATGCAATCCCTCTCGATCTCTGAATAGCCAGTGAAGCACAGAGGTGCACACAACACTGGTCCAAGTTAAGCTTATATCAGGTTTTTCGTGAACTGAACACGAGCATTCTTTTCACATGGGTGTCTGACACGGAATTTTTTGTCCCCGATGTCCTCTGATAAACCCATTGCGTTGTCGAGGACGGCGTTGCCCTGATTCTTGTTCATGCTTATCTCGTGTAGCAAGCTTCTTCATACCTGATAATAGATCGCTGGTCATATCTCTAGGCACAATTCTGCTGTAGACCCACCAGACTGGGCTTGACATGGTGATCGCGGGCTCACCGATGGGATTATTCTTTACGTACTCCTGCACACTCGCTGCATCCCGCAATCCCTCCAAGTATGTGCGCAAGGACACGCCTAAGAAATTATCATCAGCGTCAGTCGCAGTATATGTCCGCGGAAAAATGGCTGTGAACGGAGGATTTCGGAGAGCTTTATAGGGAGAGTCATCAACAAGGAGGGTGTTGGAAGGGTTGTAATCTCCAGGCTTCCACTCTGCCCACAACCTTGACAGCTCCTTCAGAAACACAGGTTTGTGCCTGTTGTCTGGGTGCCTCATTCCTGTATCTGTGCAGTTCGTCTGGTGCCAGATGAACGCAAGTCGGTGTCTCATGTCGTTCAACACAATTTCCACAAGCTCTCTCACTTTTTGGTCCTTTGCTGAAGACCAAATGCCCACATGGAAGTTTAGGAGGCAGAAGTCCAAAAACTGGTCACAGAATGGTCTCTTGTAAACGTAAAGCCGGCCAAGCTTGCAACTAGCGATTGCACCAGGTCGCTGCTCCTTCGGACGGTACGTAGCCACCAAGAGCCCATTCATGTCCAACACAAGTAACTTCGTGCGCATGGGTGCCACTGCCCTTCTCCAGACAGAGACAACTCTGCTCTCTGTTGAAGCAACCTGCAAACTAGAATCCGAAAGGTTGTCGCCGTTCTCCCTCTCACTCTGCGCGATCGAGGAAGTTCCATATTCCTCACCGCTCCATATGCAAGTGCGAGTGGCTGCTGCGGCCGAGCAGGACTTGCGGCGGCTTTCGACTTTCGGAATAAGCTCGCCTTGTGGATCATCGTCTTCTGCTTTCATCAGCGTCCCGACTTCCTGCTGCGCTATACACGCAGCGATCTCCATTCCCTCTCCCTCTCTGCACACAAATGTTGCTTCCAAGCGACCAAGCTTCGACCCGGCACTAATCTCCTCTGAGCTTCTTCACAGCGTTTTCCTAACAACTGGGACTCAACGGTCATCACTTGAAGTTATCCCACTAATCCGTAACCAGACGGAGCATTGAAGGAGACCCACATGCCCGATTTGTGGGAATGCTGGTGAGGAGAGCCATGATCCAACAACGTGAGCGAGATGGATCCTGAAAAGCCCTCAAACAGCCTCAAACAGCTTAATACATGCTCTCCACAAGGAATCAAGCCAGAGACCTGGGCAGGTGTTAAGTTTGGCAGCAAGTTACTTTTCAAAATAAATTAGCGGGCTTACATACAATCCCGTCACAATCAAGGACATTCTAGTAAGCCTTCCCTCTCTCTCACTTCTTCAGACTAAGCAAGCGACCCCAAAACCCAAAAACCTGGTAGGTGAGAATCGCGGAATCTAGGTTGGGTTGGGGCAAAATCCAGTTTCACAAAATAACACCCAAAAAAAAAAACAAGAAGCCATTCGAGTTTGACTTACTTGGTCATTTTTTCTGGCCTCTTTACGGAGATCTTACTATCCTTCCAATCCAGTATATTTCCTTCTATTGCTGATGATATCCACATCACTGGCCCTCCCCCTGATATCCTTTTGGCTTTCCATCACTTTGCTACCCAACTACACTCTCTTGGGCTCACTGATCAATCTCGCAAATCCACAGTTTGGTCACCCTCTGGTCTGCCTTCAGATTTCGTGCCCCCTATCGACTTTCTAGCACCATCTGAGGGTATTTGAGTGTTACGTGTTCCATTTTATAGTACCCCTTACACAACATCTATCCTCCAAGACGCTTTGTTATACATATAGAGCTTCTTCCCAAACTAGGCGATATGCAGGTAGCCCATGGCATTCTCACCAATGTTTTTTACATCTTTTGCGTTGTTTCTCCCCCACTCCCCAGTTTGTGGAGCTTCTGTCTTCTTTTGATACGACTGTTAGGGGGTTTTTGGTCGTCTATTAGGCCCAGGTACATTTGATAGTGAACAGGGGCCTTGGCATGTTGTCAGGCTACCCTCCCGATCTCTTCTGGAGGAGTGGGTTTACTATCCACAGTCGTCACTACCCCTGCTGCCTTCCTAGGTAGTTGGGCTTTAGTCGCTCCAGCCTTGGCATCTCGGTTTCTGTGTCAACAACGTCATTTTCTCATGGAGGTGGTTGCCCACATCGACGATGGCTCTTTGTCCTTCCAGCAACATCTTTGTTCAGCGCGGGATCTCATCCCAACACCAGTACGGGCTTGTCTGCCACCCTTTGACCAGTTGGTCACTCAAGGTCTGGAGCATTTACAAGATACCATCATGGAACGCGTGCACCAACACTCATTTGCCAGCATGCTTTCCGACGCTCCTTCATATGCACATCGGGCCAGATTGTCTCGTGCGCAGGGCCCGGAGCAGGGTGGTGGCTCACGGTACGACCAACCATTGCATCCTTCCGTATGTCTTCTGTTGTATTTACCACCTCCCTACAAGTTCGACTGGGTCTTCCGCATCCCTCTGTGTTAGGACTACAACAGTGTGTTTGTCGTTATCCTCTCGATTCACTCGGCGTACATCTTCTTCGTTGCCCCTACGGTGGAGAACGCACTGCGACCCATGACGTCGTCCGGGATGCAGCAGCTGCGGTTGCTCGTGATGCTGGGATACACGTCATTCGAGAGCATGTACACATACTCCCTTCGACCCACAATCACCATTCCACTCGACGACGGGTTGACATTGTTCTCTCACAGGACGGACTGCGTACATTGGCGGACATTGTCATCGCTGATCTTACTAGATCGGATCTCCTGCCCCGCACAACCTCATCACAGGGAGTTGCCGCTTCAGTAGCTATGCAGGGAAAGGAGCATGACTATCAGGCACGTCATTCCACAGACACATTCCTTCATTTGGCAGTCGAGATCTTTGGTTGTTTGCATCATCAGTTCAATGAGTTCCTTCGCACATGTGCCCATCGTGCAACAAAAAACAAAAGCCTTGGAAGTCCATACGGCTCTGTTCTTGTAGCTTTCTTTAGACAACGAGTTTCTGTTGCTTTGCAAAAGGCTCAAGCTCAATCTATTTTACGTCGAGCAGAGGTTGCTGGGGCGGCTTCATCTCGCCTCCCCGCACTCTCAGATCCACCCTCTTTCCTGTTGTCTGACCTTCTTCAAGCTGTAGGTGATACTAGAATAGTTTGATTTCTTTCTTTGTGTTAATATATCTAGCTCTACGAGCTTTGGTTGCTTCCTCTTGGGGACAGTTACACCCATTTGTACAGTCACCCCACTTGGGTCTTTTTATAGAGCTATGCAGGGTTGTGTGTGTTTTAAGGCATAACTTATAAGTGTCCATGTCTTCTAGGTATCATTTGTAATTTCTAGGGGGGGAAACCCTACTAAACGAAACAAAAAGAGAAAGCAACAGATTTATTGTACATCCTACAAATGAAGCGATCAGAGTGAGCTGACATTTAGTTAGTGATAGAACGATCATAAAAAAAACTAGGACCAAGACTACGACCGACTCATAACCAAGGTTTGGAGGCATTTTGCCTACGTGGCAATGTCTAATTTGTCCTCCACAGGCATGTCACCCGCCGTAGCCCACCACCACCTCGGTTATGTCTAATAGATGGTTGAGAGATTTCTTAGTAGGCTAATCTAAAGTGGTCCTGAAGTGATGTGGGTTCACAAGCTTATTGGCTTATTTCCAATTTGGTTGTACTAGGACCCTCTAGTCTAAATAGGCCCATTATTATATTATGCTTCTGTAACTTTATGTGCTTTACTGTGATGAAGGTGATACCAAAAACTGTAGCCCTGATTCCCAGCTTTCCAGAGACCCTCAGCATCAGCGGTTTTTTTTTCATTTAAGAACTTGAGCCACGTCGGCTCTTGGTTGGCCTATGAGGAAGATCAATTGGCGACTCTGTGGCATGTGATCTCGAACCGGTGGCTACTATCAAGAATGTTTGATGAGTTTTATGCGAACTCAACTTATGTAGTGTTCGGTTAGTGGGAGCGACATTTTTTCTAAGTAACAACGATACTGCATATTGCAAAGCATGTGGTTGAGCAAAAATACCCTCAAGAGGAATTGACCCTCGGCCACAAAGACTCTGCCCACACTGGAGCACAGGGCGGGACCTACACAAGCAAACCACATTAGTGTACAAGAACAAACATAAATGAAAAAAACACCAGGAACACCTTAAAAGTTTCGTGCAGATTAGAACAAGGCAAAGAAGCCATGGAAACAAAGATAACCAGCCTAGCACAACTCTCTCACATGGATACAATCCATTGACAAATATGACTAGTTTTGTCCAACATCAGCAACTCTGCTCAAAGCCTTATGTGCCAATGCAAGAGGCGGTGCAAGTATGCTTAAATGGAGGTGCATGACATGGATACTAGGCGGATAAGCAAAACCTAAGAGTTCCCTACATAGCTCGACCCCTTGACGAAAGCGGGAAGAGTTTGAACCCAAGGCTTTGCTCCTTGAGCTCGCAGGGTTGGTAGGGTTTCTAGAAATCGATAGGCAAGATCATCTGGATCTAACAAACCCCAATGGCATGTGGCTCTTTTTCCTCTGCGCCAGCATACAGGTGACATCCTCATTACAGCGACATGATGGCATTAAGGACGGAGTAATGCACAGTGCCATATTTTAACCCATTATTCCTTGTAGATTTAGTGAGGCCAGTTTCTTCCTCGAAAAGTGGCGAAATTTCGTGCATAAAAAAAACGCTGCTCAGCATGATTTTAACAGATCAACACTTGAACTGTTATGAAGTTTACAAGAGAAGGGAACTAAAGCGTCAAGCGTCACCCTCACTTGGTCTCCGCCGAATGTCATTTGTAGCACATCAAGTGTCTTAAAGTCTGGGGCTGAGCTGATTAGCTCGCTGCGGCTGCCTAATCAATAGATCAGTACTGTTAATCAGTTTCAGATCACAACAAATCTCTGACAAGCTGATGGGTACGTGTGTACCCATTCCAAAATTGAGATCCAGTCAACAAATGATGACCATCTGAGCGAGACGAGGAGAGGGCGATCATTGGAGGCTGCGGTCTCCGTGCATTCATGTCTACCACGAATCCGAGGCTTATCCGAAGCTTGCAGAGCTCAGAGAAGGCAGGGATCCCTGGCCTGCCATCTGCTGCTCCGGCTGTGGCCTTCTGTTGCCATAGGCTGCGGCTATGGAGTGGGCAGTATGCAGACGCCACGTGCTGCATGGAAGCTCGCAACCCAGCTCCTCTTTCTTTGGCACCCACACTGAAAAGCTGGGAATCTGTTTTTGGAGTGGGCAAGCATGGTACTGTTCGCTGACTACAGTTTTCTACTTCAAGAGGATCGGAAGGTGGTTTGAAGGTCTTCTGTGTGGGATCGGCCTGACACATTCCAGCCTCTCCGTGCGCTTGCTGACTACAAAGGGCTCGGACTTGCCGTCGTTCTTCTGTTTTGGGTTGCCAGTTTCTCTTCCTGTCTGATTGGGACCTTTCCAGAGAGAAGCGGAAGCTCTGGGTCATCTGAGCAATCGTCAATGTCAGGTGGTTCATGAGCTGATCGTTGCTGAAGAATGACGTTGATTGCGATACCTTTAACTGTCTATGTGGCAGACAATGACGCCAGGTGCACTTGCAGGTTGGGTTTGTTCTACCACTATTTTAAATTAGGTGCATTTTCTTGCAACTCCCCCAGTAAAGGTGTCGCCATAGCCACAGTTGATGTGTTTTTCTGGACTGTGGCAATTAGATACCTGCGTTGAGGTGTGTAATGAACCAATTCATCCCCTTTTCTTCAACCTGGTATTGTGGCTTTATATCCTTGCACCGGTACTTCTCCTTGTGTAGCCTGAAAATTGTGTGAGCCAAGATGTTTTGTTTCCCTGAACGCTTGTGGGACCGGAAAATCGGTAAGCCGGGAGAAGAAATTTAAAGTCCTGTTCCTGCATTTGTGTCCTCGAGTTTTAGTATAGCATTGTAGCTTGGTAATTCTTCACACACCAGTCTCGTCTCCACTTTAGGTTCAGGTTAGGACTCTTTGCACTGAGCATCTGCTTGAGACTCTTCAATAGATGGCAGCCAATCTTGATGTATTCCCAACATTTTCAGTAGGAGTCACCGCATGAAGCCACTTGCTCCGGTGCATAGCGGTCGAAATGGATGAAGGGGCTGCTGAATATGTCCAGAGATGATGTGCTAAATTTGTTAGGTTTTTAAGTTGTGGTGATGTGCTGAGAACTGCCTAACGCAACCTTCAGATGCATGGCAAACCACAATGCACTGAAGCATCCATCAATCTGTCAAAGTCATGTCTCAGCTGTATGCACAGTGTGTAGTTGCTCAGGAAGTGAAGCGGTTGTGTTGGTAAGGAGAATTTCATTCAGCTGCCGTTGAGAAACGCAAAACATACTTGCAGGTCACTTTTCCTGTCCATCATGCTGTACTCCCCTTTTTGGACCACCACCAGGCCGACTAGTCTGTTCTGTCCACAGCTTTCACTGGGCAAGGCTTACATGGAGCTAGGCTGGTTACCAGGACTCAGTGTGGCTCGGCCTTGCAGGCAGCCGAGATGGAAAAGAAGGCTATCTGGCCAAGAAGAATGCAGTGCAGTTAGCAAGGCAGGGTTGAGATTGAGGTCAGACAACTGGATTTGGGGATCACCGAGTATAAGTTTTAGGTTGGTGACTCGAAGTTCCGCTTCAGGAGGGAGCAAACAACTAGTGTATGTGCAAAGATTGACAAGATTGGGGGTCACGGCACAAAACGTTTTGCCACCAGTGCAGACATGGTTGTTCGAAGGGAACTGGGAATGTATTCAAGGAATTCTTAGAGTAGGATCCACAAGCAGGCAGGAGAAATCGAGACGAAGGCTGATGCAGAGATGCAGGAAGCAAGTTGGGATGGCAGCAACCACTCATAGTGGAGGGAGGAGTGATGGGGTGGAAGACGAGGGCAGTGTGGTAACGAGTGTGGCACAGCAGATGGGACTTCTACTGGAGAGTGAACCATACATGGCAGCGCAGGCAGCAGCTGGCCTGGTCACTTCTATTGACCAGCAGGGACGTGCCGCTCTCCTGACAGCACTTTTCTCAAGTGGTACCTGCATCCTCCTGTTCTCTCTCACTTTTTCCTTCTGTCACCATGTGGGCTTGTGTATTTGGTATTCCGTGTTGACTAGATATTCTCTTTCCAAGGCTACTATTTTTTGTGACCCAGCACTTAGTTGTAGTGTCAATGTGAAAGGGTAGTAGATGGGAAAATCCGTTTGACAGCCCTGTAAGTCCATGTGGTGAAGACTATTCACAAGTAGAACAATAGTTGAAGCTCGGAGGGCATCTGATAATAGACTCGGACTTAGCTAAGTAATGACAATGCCGGGGCACTCCAGCCTTGCTTGCTGGGATTTGCCTTACAGCAGAAGAGATGGGTGTGGTGTGGTTCCTCGGAGTTTGCATGAAAGCTATGGGGGATGGTATATCAAGGTATGTGACGCCTGATCTGCGGGAGTAAATGATGGTTTTGCAGCATCAAATGAGGCGGATGGGCAATTCATGCAGGCAGATGCGAATGCAGATGGAGTACTCGATAGGATGGAGTTTGCCAGCTATGTGGAAGCTCAATCCGTTCGCTATGGCCAGTCTACTAAGCCTCTCACTCCTGCCCAACTCTATCATCTCAGCACCCGAGCTGCAATTGGTAAGATTTTAGTTGATGATGGTAAGGTTTGAAGTACATTGAGAGGTAGGATAGAAGTAAATACTGGGAGTACTATAGAGGTCATTCTAAAGAGGCCTGCAGAAGACATCCGAACAGACTGCATGTCTTATATAGAGGCTTGGGGGTAAGTTAGAGGGAGGGCACATGCAGGCTAGGTGATTTGGTAAGCTTCTCTTCCGCAGGCGTGGCTACCGAGACTGTGTACTAATTGTCCCCCTATATTCACCCCCCAACCTAGAAAGGGATACATCAAGTTAGTATGGAGAGTTTGAGACCACAACTGACTGGGTCCTGTGGTGTGATTGTGCTTGTGCGCAGGCATGATTGGCTTTGGATTCACAGGTCATTATTCTGCACATGGTTATTAGCGTCTAAACCAGGGCAGGAAGATAGTGGCCCTCATTCTCTGTAAAACGCTGCAAAGTTGTCTAGTGGATTGTAAAATGTCATTTTGTTGATTTCCAAAGAAGAACCAATTGTTGTCAAGAGAGAGAGAGAATGTAATCATAAGATGTTTGCCGTAGCCTTGTGGCCATTGACTCTAAGCCCAGTTTGAGCAGAAGAGAGAGAGCGAGAGAGAGAGAGAAGGTACTCATAAGACGTTGTTTGCCGTAGCCTTGTGCCCATTGACCCTGCGCCCAGTTTGAGCGGAACAGATTGTACTCATAAGACGTTGTTTGCCGTAGCCTTGTGGCCATTGAGCGGAACAGAGTGAGAGAGAGAGAAATGATGCTGGCCAAAGCCAGCGTAACTAAGAGCCGTTTGTCAATACTACATCTGGTTATGGAGACTTGAGATGAGGACTGCCATCTTAGCTCAACATTCTCTTCAGTTTAGAAAGAAGTTTTGGCTGATGAATCACATGGTTGGTGTTTTGCAGACAATGCAATCATGATTATTGCAGGGGATGCAATTCAGAGCAGCATTGGTGGCACGCTCGGCCTTCATACCCTCCTGGTATATTTCTATCTGTCCTGACTAGGTTACATGTTGATGAAGTTAGGACTATGCCATTAAGAGAATGTTATAGCCATTAACATTCAGCACAGAACTGTCAGTGAGTTCTATCGTTTCTCTTTATGTCCATAAGTGGTTTCCTGTTTCTCCCATGGATGTTATGACTCTCTCTCTCCCTCTCTCTCTCCCTCTCATGTCTTGGAAGCAAGACCATCCTGTTAATCAGGCTGAGTCTTGGCGGAAAGGGTAGAAGAGATTCTCAAAATCTTGAGGCTGAGCCTAAAGCCCTGGCCCTGTTGGGATCTAACATTTGGGCTGCTCACACATGGTAGATTGATGCTTGTGTGGAGGGCTTTCTAGAGGATATCTGGAAATCCCAAACTAAGTCACTTTACTGGAGGGAGGCCCTCACAAAGGTAGTGTCTTATGTTTCAGTCCAAACTGTGCGCGGGGTCTATGGCCACAAGGCATGGCAAACTAAGTCTTATGAGTACATTCTCTATTAATGGCAGTTGCGGGAAAATAAAATTATAGCCGCAGATGAGCTGTGGGGATAAGCTAAACCCTGGTGGGTGTGAACCCCCAGTAGTGGCTGGAAGGCTATGGCAAGCTAAGGTTCGCAGGGAACAGCATGAGTACATTCTCTCTCTCTCTCTCTCTGGAGGTCTGTCCCTTTGTGTTCCGCTCAAACTGGGCGCGGGGTCAATGGCCACAAGGCTACAGCAAACGTCTTATGAGTACATTCTCTCTCTGGAGGAGGAGGGAGGGGAGATGTTTGTTCCTCAGAAGATTTTTATGTTTAAAACCAGAAATATTTGGTAGCCAGCCTTCCGAGATGGTTCATCTTCATGCGAAGATTTCGGTGTGTTTTCCAAGTGCTTTGTTTGTTTGTTCTGTGCCCTTGTCTCATACGCAATTTGAGCTCTGGGTGGATGTTAAGAAATATTTTTTTGTCTTCACTTCTTTCTGCCTCTCTCTGTGCCTCAGTATTCTAAAGTGGAACTTGGTTCTTCGATTAGAACAGCACGTAAAGAGCATGATTTATGAGATCTGGGCCTGTTAGACAAGTAAGTAGGGTCAGTTTCTCGTCAGTATTGGAATGAAGAGATTTTGCTAGGAAGCCTTTGTGTACTCATTGGCCAACAGGGCTGGTAAACTCAATAATCTGGTCGCTGAAGAAGTCTGAATGGATCTCATGTGGATGTTTTGGCAGTCAGCAGGATTGGGGAATGCAGTTGCAGATTTGGTGGGGACAGCTTTTCGGGGCTACATTGAGCGCATCAGCAGTAAGTTCATGCCAGAGGTGCACTTTTCATCCCTGCAAATGCAATCGAAGGAGGCTTGGTGGGCTGAAACCGCAGGAGCATCAGTCGGTGTGACGATTGGATGTCTGCTAGGCCTGGTACCCCTGCTGTTCCTGCTAAGATCTGATGTTAGCACCAACACTGTGCTTGCTGCAGCAGGGGGGGGCAGTATTGGAGGAGGCACTAATATTTCTCTGCCGACGCGGGATCTTGTGTGGTGCTCCAACCAATCAGCAACTGTAGGCACGAGGATGGGTCACACAGTATTTGCTACAGTGGGTTCATGTGCATCTGAACCATCTCTGACACAAGGACAAGGGGTGATACAAAGATTGGGTGGCCCCCTCGTCATCCTGACTGTGACATTTGCCTTTGCAGTGAAACGATTACACCAGTTTACAAGGAGAAAGCACAACAGCATGGGGGTTGATACAACTGGTCTGTGATCAGATGGCTTCAGCTGGCACTATTTTCCACCCTTCAACATCCCCTGAATGCAGAGAGAAAAGGAAACCCATCAAGTTAGGCTGAGATTGTGTGGATCCAATGTTAGTGAGTGATTCTGCCATCTCCAGCTTCAGCAAGAAGCTAGCTGTAGGTTTGCCTGCCCACTTGTCACTCACATCACACCATGGTGCAGCAGCATTACCTTGCATAAATCTGGATATCTTGTACACTACATTGAGATGTTAGATTTCCACCCTCGTGTAAGCAGGTGTGGTGAAACTGTACATTCATTCGTTACCCTCAAATGGGTAAATGCAGTAGTTGACAAATGGAAACTTAAGTTCTAAACATTCAGTGGCACTGAATGCAAATGTAAATAAGTACAGCGGAGATCTACAAAGATATTCCTTGAAGGAGATGTGCGTAAGAGCCGGGTTCCATGGGCACTCCCAAGCGCCCCTGTAGGGATCCGTCCCTTGAGAGGGGGTGGTTCCATGGACACCTTTCCATTCAGCCGAGTTGAAATCTTTGGCACCAATTGCTGTGGCCCATGACATAGTAATTAGACAATTAATGTAAGTTTTGGATGAAAATGTCAAAAATCATTCCCTCTCCTAAAATCAATCTAACTTTGGATGCAAATCAATAATATTTTGTAACGCTGTGGGCCGCTCTAGGAAAAGACAGGTGTGATTTAGGGGCGCCCTGAAACTCGATCGCCCCTTGTGAAGGCGCCCCTTAGCAAGGGTGATTCTGTGGGGCAACCCCGTAGGGAATATCCTATTTGGACCAATAGCACCTCCTTAATCCTGGGGCGATTCATGGAGTGGCACTTGGAGTGCCCATGGTACCTGGCTCTAAATGTTAACTAGTGTGCATAAATTAAACCCCTTTCAAATAAGCCATTAGGCACACATGTGGGAACGTCACCACCAGACCAACCGGTCACGAACGATCCACACACCAGACAGGGCAGCAAGTTTGAACCCCAGACCACCAGGGCGATACACTGTGCACTTACCAGCTGAGCTACCAGCTGATGTGCTAGGTATTTGTCTTAAAATATTTATTGGTAAAGACTACATACCATCAGCCCTTTTAGTTTATTCAGATTTTCTTAGTGTCGCGGACATAGTGTGATGTCACGAACATTGTGTCCATTACGCATTGTGTAATGCACACTTGTTAGGTTTTTAATCTCCATTACCAAAAAATCTCGATATTTTTAGCTTGGGATCTACTGATCTGGGACGTACTCCCATCCTTCAACATGACATTGTCACTGAGGGACCTCCTATTAAACAATTTGCGTACAGAGAAAGTATTAAAGAACGTGCCATTGTCCAGGAAGAAGTCCAGAAAATGTTAGATGTTGGTATAATTAAGCCATCAATCTCACATTGGGCCTGACACCAAGGGCGGTAGCATATACAAAAGACGAAATGAATCCAATAAATGGTGTCAAGGATGAGAACATGACTAAACACAAATAAGAGATCAGACTAGAGGTACAAGACTAGACAAGAAGTCAAGGTCGGCGTGGCCGAATTGCATGATGGGTAGACATGAATCAAGATGATCTTTATAACAATGGACAAGAGTACAAGATACTGGAACTCAACTTAAATACTGGACTGCTGGAAACTGGAGTACCAGATACTAGAAACTGGACTAGAGTACTGGAAGCTGGACTGGAGTACTGGGGCTGGAAACAAGAGTAGTTTAAACTTGTATTGGCGAGACTGAAGAGTGTCCAGTCTCGCCTCCTATATATACTGGCTATTATGAAGTTCCCTAAGAAGTTTCGCCAATGGAGGTTTCTTGATAGAGAAGTTTCATTAAACAAAGATTTCTTGATGGAGAAGTTTCCTTAAACAAAAGAGGTATTTTGATGGAGAAGTTTCCTCCAAATGAAGCTTCCTGAGCAGTTTCCAAGTTACTCTCGGTAATTTGGTAAACTCCCGGTAACTTGGTAACTTATGGTAACTTATAGTAACTTATGGTAACTTATAGTAACTTATGGTAACATAATAATTTGGTAACTTCTGGTAAGTTCCTCCGGGCTATGTCTGTGACATCACCGCCTCTTCTAGCGCCGAGTTCCTCGATGAGTGGTAAAATCTTGGACTTGCTTAGAGTTGGAAAATCCGGCGAATAGTACTTGTCAAGTATTCGGCTCTTCGTTCTTAACTCAAATAATTTACAGGTCCCTGCAACCATCAACAGCGTCCACCACCTTGAACTTGGGACCACGCAGTGATTTGAACATTCTGATTTTCGAAGCTGCCTTCAAACATGATTTCGCTGCCCTCTAGGTTCAAAGCCTCAACCTCCAACAAGATTATCAGACTTCGACTAATGAATGGACCAAAAAATATGGAAAAGTGTACAAGCGACTTGTCACCTAAGAAATTAGACTTGAATGAAATATCCCAAGGGCCATTATGCCCAACCTTGTAACCCTTGAAGAATGCGCATCAAACATTTGAATTAGGTTTAGGGTATATGGTTTAAGGTGAGGACAATGTAAGGACTGAAGGCCCTAGAAGTATTGTCTTTAGAAAGTCCTAATAAGATAAACAGACCCAAGATAAATTGACCTGAGATGACATGGAATAACGGGTGGCAAAGCGAGGTTCAGGACTGATTAGTGACGAAGAAAATTGAGAAGAATCTTAAGATGATCCGAAAAGGCAATAAAGGAAATGTAACTCTGTACTTGAAGCCAGACTTACAGAAAGCTACTGACGAGTAATGGGAGAAGATTCACAAGATTCACGCGATTCAGAAGTAGTAAACCGCGAGAAAGTCTGTCCATTGAAGCAACAACTTTCACAAATTGCCACGCGGTTTATACTCAGGACATTTCTTAGACCAATCATATTGAGCCCAACAATATGACCATGTGGACCGAGAATGAAGGAGATGGGCGAATATATTGAGGAGAAGACATTTTGGTGAGAACCAGAGAACCAAAAGAAATGGGTGTAATGTGAGAGAGGAACTGCAAAGAGAAGGAATCAGTGACATCAGAAAAACTAGGAACTCCGGATGATCACTCGAGGTTCCTGAAACATTACAGAGATGAGGTCCAGAAAAAAACTGGTGGCTGGCAAAGAAGGTAGATTAATATTTGAACACGTGAAGAGAAACAAATGTAGAGTGGAGGTAAAACATTAGTTTTATTCTTGAAAACATGCCGAGGAGTGAATTCTCCGCCAGAGGTTGCATTGTCTTCATTGTCTGACTGTTAATTGGCCTCATCCAAATTTGCTCGTGCTTTCTCCGCCTCCACCGCGGTACTTTTCTTATAGCTATTACGTGTCGGGTTTTTCTGGCGGGCATTGTCCAAACGACAGAGTTAATGTGAATCCACTGAGGGGGATCATCTGGATTGAACTCCCAAACTTTGGACCAACAATCTCTATACTTATCCAAATCGGAAAGGCTACCTCTTTTCTTGGGTCTCCACCATTCGACATGAATCTTCTTAAAATTCTTGGATCCTCTGTCGCGGACCACATCCGATATTGTCATCCCCATCCAGACTGGAAACGTCATAGTATCTACTGGTCAAACCAAGACGAAGAATCTGTTCTCAATATCCTTGAACGGATTTAGAGGCTGCTTCGGTCTATCACACCGGGGGCCACAATACGGCTCCACGACTTCATCTTCTTCCAACATATCATCCTCTGTAGGTGTATGGATTCCGGCTCTGTGGTGGTTGACAGCCCACTTGGTTGAGGGCCAAAAACCCTCTTTAAGCGCGATTGAATGTCGTGATTCTCCAGGAATGACAAGATCAAGTTTTGCAAGGATTGCTTCCCAGTATTGATCATACTATATCATGATGTCACGATAATGATCGTCAAGCAACATCCCCTTCTTCCAGAACCCCCTATATTTTTTAATTCCAGTTTTGATAAAAGACTGTTTATTGGATGAGTCATCTCCCACAACCCAAATTGGTGTTTTTTTTATAGCCATGGGTTGTACTGCTACAGGCAACTTTGGAGATCCATCGAGATTCGACTTCCACATCTTCATCGCATCTTTTTTGGGGAGCCACTCAAAATCAGTAGCAAACTTCTTAAACTTCATGACATGCCAACCATATTAATCTATATAGAATCGAAATACATGCATTTATGTTTGCCCAACTAAAGCCTATTTTCCATCGAGAATGCAACCGTCCACATACGCCTTGAAATCTGGCACCTCTTGAATGATTTGAGGAATAAATTGCAGATCTTGAGATATCATAAAAAACCTCATAAGATCGGAGAGAACGTAGGTGTTGTTTTGCTTCAGCTTCTTCGATAAATAACTGAAGAATCCGTTGATGTCCTCATGGGTATGGCCAACCATTAGAAATCCCATCTGAGTCTCCTCAAATGCTCCTCTCGCAGTTAGGAGCGACAGAAAAGCCAGCATCCACATGTTTTTGTTTTCTTTCACGTAGTTGTCCAACTGTAGGTAGAGTTTCGCGAAAGAGGGACTTTTCATTTTTTCTTCTCCTTATCGCCGAAAGGTTTCAGAACGTCGAGACACCTCGATTTACCCTTCATGAGAGATTCGAAAAAGGAATTATGAGGTGGGTGGTCAAAGATGTTATGACTTTCGCGGCAAGAGGGCTTTTCTAGTTGGCGGAGGCATCTTGCTAGAGAGCCAATCGTGAAGTTCGGGTCTCCCGGCCAGAAGTACAGAGAGTACTATCCGTTCCCGTGGCCGTAGGTAACATGCCGGTTAGCGAGATTGGAAGCTGACCTAAGGCGCCGGAGACCATCTTGTTCGTCATCTGCAACCACTACAACATATCGCGGTATATATGACTGTATATATGACTATCCCATAGTCATAAACGGTACATATGACTGCAATGACTTTAAGTCGTGCAAACCAAGTGAATACAATGAGTACAGTATGGTCGGTCATAGATGACTGTAGTCAGATGAACCAAGTGATACATCTCACTGTCATATAGCAGTCATATGTACTCCTACCATACATGACTTAGTGTGCTGCTGCAAACTGTACACGTGTCTCTTTTTAATAAGTCCAGGAGGTTTTGTGGATGTGCGCCATATGGCGTCTCCCGAAACTGCCACGTGGCATATCCATGAGGAGGATCTGCAATCATCATCCTGACTACAACCATGCTAATATCTGAACACGTGGCATATAATGAGAGGTCTTAAAGTCATTGTTCTGACTACAAACATCATGATATGTGGACACGTGGCAGGTATTGATGAGGTCATGCAGTCATGATCCTAACTATGACATGCTGATATATGGACACGTGGTATCATATGAGGGGTTGTTTTGAACTTTTAAATGTATTAGACAGTCAGAGCCGCGACTATGCTTATCTCGTTAGGGTTAGTATTATTCAATACTAAACAAAGAGAAGAACAAATGGAAAAACTAAGAGACAAAAAATGACTCTGCAAATGAATGCTTTATTCACACGCAAGAATCACAGGAAAGAACACAGTCAGCAAGTGCAAAGGACAAAACATAGACATTTAAAGACAGCAGTAGATGTAAGAGCTTCTCTTAAACTGCTACCAATCAAATTTACAATATAGCGCCGGAGTCCCAAAATCTGCTCCTCAAACAATAGTATGACAAAATGCAAAGGACACTACGTATGCACTGAAGATAGCAACTTGCACACGCACTGCAAACGCACACAAACCTGATGTGGTCGGGCTTCACCCTTCCCCAATCATTTGCTCATAGGTCTCCAAAGCCTCCATCATGTGCCCCTGCTGTGCATATCCTGCAAGCATGGCGTTCCATGACAACACATCTCGTTCAGCCAGAGTGTAGAAAACTCCCTTCGCATCTTGAATGCACCCACATTTGACAAACATGTCTACCAGGGCAATGTTCATGATGACATCTGGTACAATTCCAGCTTTGACGATGTCACCATGGACCTCTTTCCCCTTTCCCAGAGCTCCCAGACTTGCACACACATTGCAAACACAAACAAATGTGATGTGGTTGGGCTTCTTCCCTTCGCACATCATTTGGTCATAGTTCTCAACAGCCTCCATCCCACGCCGTAGCTGTGCATATCCTGCAATCATCGGACTCCACAACACCCACATCTTGTTCAGCCATACTGTCAAACACTCCCTTCATACATGTCCACGAGGGTATTGTTCAGAATGATATGTGGTACAATTGCAACTTTGACAACTACCTGCATGAGAGTAGTTATAAACTACCTCCATGGAGGTAGTCATGTCCGGAGACCAGACACAGTAGAGCTGCGGCCATGGCCAGGCATGCGTGCTGCCCTGGAGCTTGAACCAGGATTGCCAACCCTCTCGGCTTGGGCCCGGACCAGCCCACTTTGCAAAGCCTGCGAGCTACCCTTTGATTCTCCATCTCTCCCAAAACAGCATGAATACGTGATGTACCAGTCCCGTGAAATGTGGCGGATGGTCCAAGAGGGAGCCCCCGGACGTGAGCATTCTCTTCTTGTTGCAACATCCTCGCCAATATTTCATCATCCCAAGGTTGATCGCCTCTTACTGCTTCAGACTCAGCCTCTTGCAGCTCTCGCGCCAGCCTCTCATTCCCCGCCACCTGAAGTGCAACACAATCAATATTGATCCCGGGTTTATTTGTAATAGGCGTGACCATCATCACGGGGTGGTCGCAACATTTTTTTATTTTTTAATATCTGCGACCACCAGCATGGGGGTGGTCGCAGCATTTTTCAATTTTTTTAATAGGTGCGACCACCAGCAGGGGGGCGGTCGCAGATATATATATATATATATATATATATATATTCAAATAATCTCTGTGACCACGAGCATGGGGGTGGTCGCAACATTTTTTTTTTTTTAATAGGTGCGACCACCAGCAGGGGGGTGGTCGCAGCAAATTTTTGTTTTTTAATATCTGCGACCACCAACATGAGGATGGTCGCAACAGTTTTTTTTTTTTTTAAATAACATGCAACTTCCTCATGCGACCTGGAGCGGTCGCAGCATTAGATTATGATTCGTCGAGCGTGTGAGGCTTGGAGGCTGGAGGGTATATAAGGTAGTCCCAATGCCCATCACTTCTTTTGTGACAAACACTTTTGTGTCGAGTGAATGTTCTCTATTCCTTGAGCAAGAGTGTAAGCCCAAGATGAGGGTGCGGACCGTTTACTGTTGTGGCTTCAACCAGAGCCACTGCAGCAAATTGTCGAAAAGCACAATATTACATGGTGCATTGATCCACTTGGATTGTTGCCGCATTCTTATTTTACCACTAGTATGAAACTAGCTAGGAAATAGCTAGCTTTTACATATTGACATTTGGGATTGGCCCAAGTGTCAATCCAGGGGTCAAGGCAGATTTAGGCCCTGGAGTGGTTATCTTCACGGCAAGCGCGGGAGGCTCATCTTTCTCGAGTTGAGCCTCACCGCGCCTAGCTATGGCGCCGTAGTGTGGATTCCCCATGGCGTGGGGTGCACTTGGCTTGACTTGTATTTGAGTGATGAGGTTATATATGCATGAGTTTATGCTTCAGCTTTGTGAGCTCGCATGAGCTTGTGCTTGTATTCTTCTTCTTTATCATTATGTGGACTAGTGACTGCCATAGTGGGCAGCATAGTGGCAGCCTAGTGACTGACTAGTTGTAGCCTATTGGTTGGACTAGTGGCTGGACTAGTGGTGGACTAGTGATATACTAGTGTGTGGCATGCACATGTGTTGTGTGGTTTTGGACAGCGATGTAGTTGTGTAGCGATATGTATGCGCACAACAACATTTACACTTGTGTGATGGGGAAGAAGTACTTCACCCTGTAAATAAATTTACAATGGTGTCATATTTGGTCATGACGTGTATGTAGGTATTTGCAATGAACTCCGAAAGTTGGAGAACAAGGAAAATTGATGTTAACCAATAAGTTATAACGAGTTACGAACGGTCGTTCATCCAAACAAATTTCGCCTGGTTCATGCGTATTTCATAATCATTTCGCAAAATTTATGATCTTTCTATGAACATACCCACAATGTTCTCAAAGCACAAAATAATTTCAATTGATCTCATATTACACTGGCACGTATCAGAGGGTACATTGAACACACTGGCCAAGTTTCAAAGCCAACGAAAATCATTTGGATGGGCAACCATCCGTTGGCCCATTGAACGAATTTCGATTGATCTCATATTACTCTGGGGCCACTTACATGGCACATTGAACATAGTGGCCAAGACTCAAAGCGAACCAAAATCATTTCGATGGCCAACCATCCGTTGAGCCACCGAATGAATTTTAATTGATCTGATATTAGTCCGGGACCTGTGAGAGGGTGTCTCAAACGTACTGGCAAAGTTTGGAAGCAAACAAAAATGATTTGGATGGGCAACCATCGTTCACCCGTTGAATGTATTCCGTTGGATTTGCTATTGCTTTGGGACCTATTGGACGTTGTTTCGCGTGCTCACGATTTTTTTTTCATTCCGTTTTTGGATGGGGCGTGTAATGTAGCCATATGCAACGTGCGTGCCAAATTTGGGAGCAATCAAAATTCATTTGGACCCAAAACCACAGTTTTTCTTCCCTATTTTGCACTCCAAACTTGATTTGTGTTCCACTTCGTGCGCTCTTCATAGAGAGTTCTGCAAGAGTGAGCGAAGAGAACACTTTTTTTTTGGGGCATTTTTTATTGGTCCAAAATTTGGCGGGGGAGTAGCCGTGGGATGCTGGAAGCCGCAGAACAAAATTGAGCCAAAAACAAATTTGATACATGCCAGAAACCCCCAATGAAAGGCGGTGCAAACCTATTTATTGGCTTAAAATAAATTTAAATTCAATTAAATTGTGGAATGGCTTGAGGGGGGAGCGCGTCGATGGGGAGGCAAATGGTTTATTCGTCTGTTGTGTCTCCGCACATGTGTCGCACACATGTTTAAGCACATGCGGACAAAAGAGGGGCTTCAACCACATCCGTTCAATGGGTGCAATAGCCGTGCACGCATTGCAGGATTTCTTTTTCGCATTGAACAAAAACCAGATGACAAGTGAATGCCTCATTGGACAATTGAACGAATTTCGATTGATCTCGTATTACACTGGGACGTATCAGAGGGTATATTGAACACACTGGCCAAGTTTCAAAGCCAACGAAAATCATTTGGATGGGCAACCATCCGTTGGCCCATTGAACGAATTTCGATTGATCTCATATTACTTTGGGGCCTCTTACATGACACATTGAACATAGTGGCCAAGTCTCAAAGCGAACCAAAATCATTTCGATGGCCAACCATCCATGGAGCCATCGAATGAATTTCGATTGATCTGATATTAGTCCGGACCTGATACATGGTATGTTGAACAGAGTGGCAAAGATTGAAAGCAAACGAAAATCATTTGGATGGGTAACCATTCAATCGCCCATTGAATGAATGGGGTTTCGTCTTCGATTATACTGGGACCTGTTACATTATATGCCCTTTGAAGCTCTTTTTGTAGTGTCTCCTGCCTCGTAATGCGGTGCTTCCCCACGTCCACTTTATTCAATATGTTGATATTCTCCACCTGGAACAGATCCACATATGTGTGCAGAAATCCTTAAAAAAACAAATGACCATCTCCACTTTTATAAGCCTCATCCCCAATTTCCAGTTTTGATGGTCATTTGGTTTTTTAAGTCTTTACATACGCATGTGTGGATATGTTCCAGATGGAAGATATTAACATTGGAAAAATAAGAGTTGGAGAAGCACCTCATTAAGAAGTAAGAGACATTACAGAAGACCTCAGCATGTTGAGCATCTGGATGAAGAACCTTGCCCATCGGCTTCAAAGTTCTAGCGCTTCTGAAATGATCACATGTTTGTTGGTGGAAGCAGATCTCGTAGGCCACATTGATTTCGTACCCATCGAAGACTCCCGAAGGCCACATGGAACGGTTGATGTGATACATTTTCACAAATGCGATGTGATACATTTGTGAAATTGTATCATATCAACCGTTTAATGTGGCCAATGCACCTATTCCGCACCATGGCGGAAATGTTCGCCACTTGAAAGCACAAACACAAATAATCCGTGCAAACAATCTCAAGAATCATATGTACTGCAAGGTGTTTCATACTGCCAATGTTCATGTAGCTAAATTATTTAGGAATCGTTTTGCTACTCCCATGCCAACAACATTAGGTCCACTGCGACTGCCATATTCCGAATTCCGTATCAGCCACCACGGACATGAAACCAGGAACTTCGCACAAAATCTCCAATTCATTCAATTTATGGTGGGCCATGGCTGCAGCCTGCAAGCTAGCCGGGGTGGCTGATACGTCCGTTTGAACATGACAGTCTCAGAGGACGTTGACATGGGAATAGCAAAAAGAGTACTACAGAATTCAGCTAGAGGAATAACAATAGCATGAAACACCTTACCGTAAATATGATTGTTGACATTGGTTGTAACAGCTCTAATCAATAGAGAACTCGCACCATCAGTTGCGCTCCAGCAGCAGTACCGGTCCCCCGAGTAAATAAAGTTCCGTTGTAAATAATAAATTGCATACGCTTGAACCTCACAGATGTCATTTCAACAAAACCGGCCGTGTATTGTGACACTGTTTGTAACTTCGAATGTTTCAATGTTTTTGTCAGGGTACTGAGAAAATGATCTATTGGCTCCATAGAAGTTAGACAACAAACGTTCCATATCTCATTCAATTGTGCGACACTACCATGAGTGACATGGTAATAGGTGTACATGCGACCTCCGCACATTTAAGTAGACCATTCGCTGGACCTAGTATCAAACGTTCGGAGGTCGCATGTGCACTTATTACTTTCCCGATCCATGCCTCTCATGGTAGTATCGCACAGTTGAATGAGAGGAGACGTTTGTTGTCTAACTCCTACGGAACTAATACATCATTTTTTCATTACCCTATCCGAAACCTTGGAACATTACAAATATAAACACTGAGCCAGTACACAAACCATTTATGTTGCGGTGACAGGTGTCAGGGTCGAGCATATGCAATGTAGTATTTACAATGAGACTTTATTTATTACATGCACGATCAAAATTGAGTTATGTCTTCATAAAAGAACCATTGTACCGTCAGAAATCTTATATCTACGAGACTATGGTCTACTCCGTCCTATATACGTCTTTCAGTTCAGGCCAATTGAATCGCTTGCCCATGAACCGAAGTACTACATGGGCTAATGTGACTCTCTCATTCTTGTTGTTGTCGTACAATCTTTGTAGCATTGAATGCCAACAACCTCCTGTAAATTGGTCCTAAAAAATACTTTGATCATAATGAGCGCCGCCATTTATTCGTACCGCTATCTTCCCAACGGCAAAGGCCTCCGACGTCATGTCATGGGGGGGGGGGGGGGGGGGGGCGTGACATTTGTATTGAAAACCGATGCAATATCTTTTTCCACCCACCATCTTTTCGCGAGTTCCCGGTCCAGCTTGTCTTGGTTTTCAAACTGGTAGGCGAGGCTTTGCGTATGCCTAATGGGGTGGCTAAGCCCCAATCACATACCCCAATCTTGATCTCCTCGGTGCCATCTGGAAAATGCAACAAGATGTTGTCGGGGGACAAGTCGTTGTGCAGGACACCGTTCTTGTGGACAGCATCCATGATGCACACCAGTGCCCATGCAAGTTTACTACGCACTTTCCGGAAACGAAGCAAGCGATCACATTCCTGGAACTCTGTTTCCGTTCCCCTTTGTTCCAAAATCACCCTGTTGTTCGAATCGTTGCCCCATTTTCTGTCAAAGTTCATCATGTCGCGTATTGTCTCTCCATTCCACCAACGAGTGTAACCCTCTACCTCACGTGCATTCACAGCAAAATATGAGATAACACCCGGATGCTGGAACTTCACTGCCAAACACACGTCGTTATGTTGTCTCAACGTTTTTTCTGGGTTTTTGGACTTAGGTTTTTTTCCCGCTAGCTCCCAACGCTCCGATATTCTAGAATCGCCAACAATCCTATACTGACAGACCTTAGCATACCCTCCTTCTTTGTAAAGGCCAATCTCTACCACCTTCGCAGTAGAGTTCAGGTAATAAAAACCAGTTGTGCCTCCCCCGCCCGATGACTCCGTCTTCCAAGGGACAACCCTAATCTGGCAATGTGAATTCTGACTTGCCGAGCAAGCCCAATACTCAACACGTCGCATTAATTCTGCTTTGGCGGAGGGCACTTGACCCTCGGTTGTTCTACCCTTCCATGTCTTCATTAGCTGCCTCAAATTCCACGTGGTGTCTTTCGCCCTGCTTTGGATCCACCGATTGAACTTCGGCTTGTCCCTGTCCGCCGTCCACTTAGCCCCTGCCAAATCGTTTGTCATTTTCCTCTCCATATTTTGCTGAAAAATCTGAAACCCCTCCCATCCATGCCTGACATAAGCACTTTCCACCCTCATCATGTCCCTATCCTTGAAATAATCCACTACCACTTTTTCATCTTATCCAAGGCATCCGGTCCCGGGTAGTCTGACTTGTTGACCTGACTATCCCGCTCGTGGGCACGTTTTCTCTTCCTCCACCCCCCAGACGACCCCGCCCCAAAACTTGAATTCACAACCCCCGACATTGTATAAACATTGCCCACTACAGGGTCCAAAACCTCAGAAAACGGCAATGAACTTCGTAGTTTTCTGCAAAAAAAACATGTCATCGGAGATCCAAAAACGGCAAAATGGTGATACAATGATTGAACCGTGAACAAGTGTGTGGGATTGACCAATAGACCGACAAAACCTCCCCCCCCAAATAATCACCATTGCACCTCCCGTTGGCAGTGCCAAGCAACGAAGTCCGAAAGGACTACATGATGCCAAGGAACCGCACCACGAGAGGAGCAAAAGTGATCAAAAAATGAGGGGGGATGGTTTATATAGGTGCCCACCCCCTCTCCCCCACAAAAAAAATAAAATGGCATTATGCTTGAAAAGGCGCGACAGGCCAGTGGCGCCTCGCCACGTGTCAGCGTGACGCGACTGGCCAGTCGCACCTCGCCACGCGCACCCACATGGGAGAGGTCAAGGGTTCAAAACCACCTCCCCCCATCCGATTTGTTTCGTTTTTCCTGACCCGTGGCACCTCGCCACGTGGCTGGCCAGACGCCGCTTCATGATTAAAAAAATTAAAAACAAAACATCACACGGCGGGGTCCCTGGATTTCTAAGAAAAAAAAAAAACACGCGACCGCCGCATGGCGGTCGCTATATTTATAAAAACAAGAAGAGCGACCGCCACATGGCGGTTTTGCTTTTAAAAAAATTAAATTAAATAAGCGACCGCCTACTGGCGGTCGCTTAATTCAAGATTCAAAATATAAATAACGACCGACCGCCGCTAAATGGCGGTCGCTTCATTTCAAAAAATATATTAAGTAAGCGACCGCCAACGGCAGTCGCTTAATTTAAGAATCAAAATAAAATCAAGCGACTGCCTCCAAATGGCGGTCGCTTCATTTAAAAAAAATATATTAAGTAAGCGACCGCCAACGGCGGTCGCTTAATTTAAAGAAAAAAAAAAAATCAAGCGACCGCCTCCAAATGGCGGTCGCTGTATTCTTTATTAACAAAAGTAGCGACGGCTGCCAAATGGCAGTCGCTGTATTTTTCAAAAATTAACTGAAGAAACGACCGCCGTTTAACGGCGGTCGCTTTTATTTAAGAATAAAAATAAAAATAAGCTAAATGGCGGTCGCCAAATTTAAAATATATATATAGCGACCGCCACATGGCGGTCGCTGTATTTTTACAGATTATATCAAAGATATAATAATAATAATATAATAAAGTTCGTGCGACCGCCAATCTGGGCGGTCGCTTCATTTAAAACATAATAAACTTCAACCAACCGCCAATGTAGGCGGTCGCTTATTTTAAAATATAATAAAATACAAGCGACCGCCAATATGGGCAGTCGCTTTTATTTTAAAAATAATAAATTATATGCGGCCACCAATATAGGCGGACACATTTTTTTTAAAGAATTAATAAATATTAATAATTGGCCATGTCTGTTTTATACCGTGGCTGCCATGCCATTACAAAGGGTAGAAGTAAAATCGTAAAAGTCAAATGTAAAAAAAATTACACGGATAAACGTCCGGATTTGACGTGACGTGACGTGACGCACGTCGGACATGACGGCCGACGTGACGGCGCCACGTCACGTCAGGAATGATAACTAGGGTGCTCATCTAGGTGACGACTTGTACTGAATGAAGCACGCGCGCTCGCGCGTTCGCGCGTGTTTCTTCAAACCATTCCCTTGCTGAAAGTGGTTATTGGCCTCGCTCCAAGTCCTAACTAAACCATGCTCCGCAATACTATCACTGAAATCCTAGTTGCAAATTTGGACGTGACGTGGCATTGACGCGTCAGCGTCACGTCCGACGTCAGCGACGGATGTGCGTCACGTTACGTCCTAAACCGACGTTACTATATATAAATATGTTTATTTTTTTACTTTACTATTGATTATTTACTATAAGAACCGACGTGACAACCGATGTGACCTCATTACGTGGACTTCATTATTTATTTGTAAAATTCATATATTATGATTTATATTATCAATTATGCGACCGTCAGCAAAAATTGGTCGGACAATTTAAAAAATAATAAAAAAATGTGCGACCACCAGAAAAGGTTGGTCGCACATTTTTTCTTATTTTTTAAATGGGTGCGACCACCAGCAGGTGGTGGTCGCAGCATTTTCAATTTTTTTAATAGGTGCGACCACAGACAGAAGATGGTCCCACATTTAAAAAAGAAAAAAATTTGGGTGTGACCATCAACAAGTGGTGGTCGCAACTTTTTCATTTTTTTTAAATAGGTGCGACCACCAGCAGGGGATGGTCGCACATTTTTAATTATTTTTTAAATGGGTGCGACCACCAGCCGGTGGTGGTCGCAGACTTTTTCTTTTTTGTTATTAGGTGCGACCGCTTATGGGGGGTCGCACATTTTCGTTTTGTTTTAAGAAAGGTGCGACCACCAGCAAGAGGGGGTCGCAACACTTTTTTTGTTTTGTTATTAGCTGCGACCACTCATAGGTGCGACCGCTCCCGGGACACGTGGCGAGGCGTGAATGGGTAGCAGAGGCGGTCGCGCGTCAGGCCTCTCTGGGCAATATATAAGGGTCTACCCCTCATTCCCAACCCATTTTTTTCCCTCTCTATGAGTGCAGTTCTGGGGCTTCTTGGAGTTTGAACTTCAGTGGCAATGACTGAGTGTGGGGGAGGGGTCGAGAAAGTGGATTTGTGTGGGGGAAGAGTTTTTCCTTTTTTTTCCTGGGACTGTGGTAGAGTTTGCTTTGGATACTATACCAATAGATGGTGAGAAAATTGGTCTGCTAGTATATAAGGTTATCAATAGTCTGGGTTTAGTTTTCCGTTTCGAAGCCACGTCTATTCCGCAGAGTACTTTCATCATGTCCGGAAACGTTGCTTCGAACGCAGTGTTAGGGGGTTCCTCGGGAAGTGGGCGTAAAGGTATGAAGCGTAAACATGCACATGAACGGGATAGTCAGCCTTCAAGTCAACAAAAAAAACTATACAAGCGCAGAGGCCGCGAAGGTGGTGAAGCAAATAGTGCTGGATTATTTGAAGGAAATGACATAATGCGTTGAATCTTTTGTATGTCCGACATGGGAATGAGGGATTCCTTAGATTCCAGCACAATATGGAGATGAGAATGAGGGAGGCTTTGGCCGGGGATGAATGGGAGGAGGACAGGGCAAAGTTCCAGTTCACGAAATGGATGGAGGACCGGGCCCATGATGCCACATGGAATCTGAGGCAAACCATAGACAAGTTTGTTACGAGAACACCTATAGCTGAAGGTCGCATGCCAACTTCGGAGGAGGAGATGTTTGTGCTTGTGGATTGGTGGTCTGACATGGCAAAGGCCCACGCCAAACGACGTACGAAACCACTCCCATGGAAGGCAGGGTCATCGTCCGCGGATGCGACATTGAACGTGAGATACATATCCACAAACGCACAGGTACAACAACTCGACCAGTCCAAATAGGGAGGGTATGATACAATTCGGAGGGTTAGAATTGTTGGGGATCAATTCATTCCTCCATCTTGGGAGCTAGCAGGGAAAACGCCCAGGGAAACAAAGCTGAGCTTGCAAAGTCCAACATAACAATGAGGCGTTGGCTATAAAGTTCCATCATTTCGGCATCATAAAGTATTTTGCATTGCATCCACGTCAAAATGAAGGTTACACACATTGGTGGAATGGGGGGACCATACGATCATGGTTAAGTATTGACAGGAAATGGGGGAATGATCGGGATAACAGAGAGTTAATGGAACGACGGAGGACGGAGTAGGAAATGCAGGACGTCAACCGACTGGTTCGATTCCGACAGAATCGCACCCAATTGGTATGGGTGTTTTTGCACATCATGCTGAACGTCTATAATCACCACCTCTTACACAACGACATGTCCCCCGACAACATCTTGTTGCATTTTCCACAAGGGTCTGAAAATGTGTACATCGGGGTATGCGATTGGGGAATGGCCTCCACAACGGATGACCCAAAAACCACGTTGTATATTTTCGAGAGCAGAGACAAGAGATAAAAGACTCTCGCACATAGATGGTGGATTGCACCTGAAATTGCAATTGTTCATAATGTAGCCAACAACCAGTCAGATGACACACCTCGTTGGACCCCTCTAACCGTGCCATCAGAGACCTTTGCAATTGGGAAGATAGCCCAGGCAATAAATGGGGGTAACACGTTCGATGCAAGCCTGTTCAAGGATATGTCTACTGGAACCTGTTTTGCTTCGGCTCTAGAAAACTTGTGTGTAGACACAGTATAGTTGCGGTACAAACTAGAAAATGTTGTGAAGCATTTCATGACGGGGCTATTCAATTGGTCTGAGCCCAAAAGTTGTTGGAGGATGGATAGAAACTTGTAGACCTCTGACTGTACATCATGTTTGAATAAATGTTGTTTTCAATTGTGTTTGTCTCGTATCATAATGTTTTAATGGTTTGTTACTTGGCCATGGCACCTGGGTCCATCATATGAGATAATCAAGCACCACACCCACGAATCTTGAAGAGTGACAGTGTACACGGGTCAATGGGTGAACCAATCGTTCCCCTGCCAAATGATTTTAGATTGATTTGAAACTTTGGGAGTGTCTTGTACATGCCCTCTTTAAGTTACCAGACAAGTATGAGGTCAATATAAAATGGTTCTAAGGGTGAACCAATAGTTCCCTATTAAATGATTCGTGTGAATTGAAAATTGGTTGAAAGATTTAACGAGTCGTTCGGGGGGCAAATGATTAATTCTTCGCTTGCAATTTTGTGTACGTGATTTGTACGTACTTAAGCACATATGGACCAAAGTTGAACTTCAACAAAGTTGTTTGAAATGGGTTATTCAAATTCATAAGGAGAAACAACCTTTCGTCTGCACATGAATTGTTTTTAAATCCATTCTGAAGCCATATGCTTGATAACAACATGAAGAGTTGCATGCAAAATATCCATGAACAGACATCGTCTGCATCCAAAACACATTTTATTTCCTCATTTGAACTCCAAAGGTAAGTTATCTTCAACTCATGCACTTCATAGAGAGTTCTACAATAGTGAGCATAAAACAAAGGATGAACGTTTTTTTCCAAACATTTTTTTTGGGTACATTTTTTGGCAAGGATGTGGTGGTGTGAGGGTTTCACTCACAGAACAAAATCAAGCCAAAAAAAAAATCATGCGCCCCACAATCCTATGCCCTCTAAATCATTTTTATTTAGTAAAAATCCAGTTCAATTCAAAATTGGATGAAAGGGTGAATGGAAACTTCCCGATGATGAATGAAATGATTTTATTGCTCCGAAACTTTGCAAGTGTCTTCTACATGCCCTCTTACACGTCTTTGAGAAGTATGACATCAATCTAAAATGGTTTAAAGGGTGAACCAATCGTCCCCCTACCAAATGATTTTAAATTGATTTGAAACTTTGCAAGTGTCTTGTACATGCCTCTTACAAGTCTTTCATAAGTTTCAAGTCAATCTAAAATGGTTGAAAGGGTGAATCAATCATGAACATATCAAATGATTTTGGAGTGCTTTCAAGCTTTACAAGTGTCTTTCACATGCCATTTTAAAGGTACCGGACAAGTATAAGGTTAGTAAAATATGGTTGAAAGGTTGAACCAATTGTTCCCCTATCAAATGATTTTACATTGCTTTGAAGCTTTGCAAGTGTCAGCCACATGCCCTCCTACAAGTACCGGACAAGTATGCCGTGAATAAAAAATGGTTGAAAATGTGAACCAATCATTCCGCTATCAAATGATTTTATATTGCTTTGGATGTCATTGCTTTGGTAATTCTAGCCCCCCAATGGCCCATTGTAACCTTTGAATTACAATTCAAAATGCAATTCAAGCCCTTAAAATTGGTAATGCCAGTCCCTAAAATGACCAACCCCGGCCGCCCCTCAAATTGTAATTTGAGCCCTTGAAATTGTCAATTCCAACCCCTCAAATTGCACTTCTAGTTCCTTAAATGGCAATTCCCGCCCCTCAAATTGCAACTGTAGCCTGTGAAATGGCAATTGCTATGGCAGCCCCTGAAATTGGCAATTTCAGCCCTCGAATGGCAATTTCAGCCCCTAAAATTGGCTATGGGTGAACCAATTATTCCCCTGCCCAATGATTTTGGATTCATTTGAAACTTTGCAAGTGTCTGGTACATGCCCTCTTAAACTTACTGGACAAGTATGATGTCAATGTTAAATGGTTCAAAGGGTGAACCAACAGTTCCCCTATTGGATGATTCATGATTAATCGTTAACGATTGATTTCATATTACACTGGGACCTATCAGAGGGTACATTGAACACACTGGCCAAGTTTCAAAGCGAACGAAAATCATTTGGATGGGCAACCATCCGTCGGCCCATTAAACAAATTTCGGTTGATCTCATATTACTCTGGGGCCTCTTCCATGGTACATTGAACATACTGGCCAAGTCTCGAAGCGAACCAAAATCATTTCGATGGCCAACCATCCGTTGAGTCCGGGACCTGTGAGAGGGTGTCTCGAACATACTGGCAAAGTTTGGAAGCAAACAAAAATGATTTGGATGGGCAACCATCCGTTCACCCATTGAATGTATTCTGTTGCATCTGCTATTACTTTGGGACCTGTTGGACTGCGTTTCGCATGCTCATGTTTTTTTTTTTCAATCCGTTTTTGAATGGGGCGTGTAATGACTCCATATGCAACGTGCGTGCCAAATTTGGGAGCAATCAAAATTCATTTGGACCCAAAACCACAGTTTCTTGCCCGTTTTGCACTCCAAACTTGATTTGTGCTCTACTTCATGCATTCTTCATAGAGAATTCTGCAATAGTGAGCGAAGAGAACATTTTTTCTTGGGGGCATTTTTGATTGGTCCAAATTTTTGCGGGGGAGTAGCAGTGGGATGCATGAAGCCGCAAAACAAAATTGAGCCAAAAACAAAATCGATACGTGCTAGAAACCTTCAATGAAAGGCAGTGCAAACCTATTTATTGGCTTATAATTAGTTTAAATTCAATTACATTATGGAATGGCTTGGTGTCGATGGGGAGGCAAATGATTTATTCGTCTGTTGTGTCTCCGCATACGTGTCGCACACATGTTCAAGCACATGCGGGCAAAAGAGGGGCTTCAACCACATCCGTTCAATGGGTGCAATAGTCGTGCACGCATTGCAGGATTTCGATTAGTAACAGAACTCCAACCGTCCGCACATATAGTACTTCCATATTTCCGGAGAGAATCACCTGTCTTTTCATTCACCTTTTGGGTGAGGTCCGACATAGCCACTTCTAGCAATCCTGTGCGGAGATCGCGATAACTCGGAGGTGTGTATGTGGACTTGGAATCGGACGTGGCTTTGACAGCAGCCACAAACGCAGGAAGCCTCAAGACATTAAACGGAATATTGGCCTCGTAGAAAAATTGGGCCCACTTCTTATTCGGAGTCCTCATATGCGACAAATTTAAGCCTTCTTGCATTGATTGTTGCCTCAATGGTCTGGTCCGTACAAGTGCTGGTGTACAATCGGGTGTTGCTCCTGACCCACCGGCTTCTCCACGAGTAGCAGACGCCTCGCAAGAATCCCCCTGGGTACAACTCTGAGGGACATTTTGATTCAAACCTGAAGTGTTTGGCTCAGAAGTCGCGGCCACATCAAGAGACAGTATGATATTGCCTCCACATTGGGCAAAGTGGGCTTTCACTCGCATGAAGACTTTTGGGCACAAACTAACCCCTGCATTCTTCCCATCTCTGTAGCCGAGATGATATAACATGCAATCTTTGCGACCCGCCAGCTTCACTACACAAAGATTGCATTGAACACCGTCCTTTTTGTGCGGATCTACGGTGAACCAAGGGATCCACTCCTCCCTCATCCTCACACCCAAAACCCTAACCACAGACTTAAGGTTGAATGAAGAACACTAGTGTTGGTAGATTTGTCAAGAGCAATAGAAGTTAGAACATGCGCATATATATCGCTACACAACTACATCGCTATCCAAAACCACACAACATATGTGCACGCCACACACTAGTATATCACTAGTCCAACCACTGGGCTACAACTAGTCAGTCACTAGGCTGCCACTATGCTGCCCACTATGGCAGTCACTACTCCACACAATCGCCCCCCTAGCTGGTGCTTAGGTCCCTCTAAGTCCAGGTAGCCACAAGATGTGATAGTGACCATAGCCTTACTAAGTCCTCCACCACTATCCCTACTACACTATCCCTACTACACTCAAACTCGATAGATCAAAGAGGTCGGGTGCAAGAGTTGCCCCATCGTTAGTCGCCATCTTGCAACCTGTAAACTTGAGCTTGGGATCTCATGTATTGACTCCTATGAGCTTGGCCTCCCATGTCTTGTTAGCTGCCTCCAGTCATGTCCACTGCCACTATCCCAAGCAGTGTGGACACAACCAATCTCCGTCATGAACCTTCTCAAGAGGTGGTGTCAAGCATCCCATATGCCAACCCCTTGAGCATCGATTACACACCAGCATGGTGGCTGCCCCTTTGGCAGACCCACAGAGCATGCACCTCAAACCTGCAGGTACCACTGCCAAGTTTGGGTCAATTCTGCCATCGACATTGGGAAGGTGACATGGCGCACAATTACGCACATGGTCCTTCCAAGTCATGCCATCCCGACCTTCCAAGATCAAGACCCCTGAGGGCAACACCTCTCGAACCCTCAGAATAACACGCCCTGCAGTAACATCCAGAGTCGTAGGAGCAGTCTGCTGCAAATAAACATAGTCACCAGGGCTAAATTTCCGAACCCCAGGACGATATCCTCCACCACATAGTGGCATACCTCAACATATCACGGTGTTGTGCAATGGCAAGGTTCTCAAAAGCCATGGGCATGACTTTCTTGAACAACTCTGCACGCTGATCACATGCACGTACCCACACGTCCGGATCGTCAAGGTTAAGGACTTGAGCAGTGTCCCTACGAATGGCTGCAGGCAAATCCGGCTCTCGGCCAAAGAGAAGGAAATATGGTGAGAAGGAGGCAAGTGATGCTTGTTTGCTGAACCTGTAGCCCATGGCTAACCAAGGAACCTGAAGATCCCAGTGTCCTAGGTGTCCCTTCTGCAAGCCATACTTGCGCAAACCCCTCTTCACCGTCTGAACAACTCTCTCTGCCAAGCCATCGGCCTCAGGATGATCCCGAGAAGTGGTGCGGTGGTCTATCAAGGCTTTATCACACAAAGCTTGAAACTCCCCCAAGAACTCTCTCCTTTGGTCCGTGAGTACCTCAGCTGGAGCACCAAATCGGCTAAGCACACGATCCAAGAATGCATACGCAGCCCCCTCACCAGCCTTGTCAGGCAATGGAACCAACTCAATCCACTTGGAGAAGTGCTCCACCATCACCAACACATATCTGTGGTGGCGCATAGTCAGTGGCAACGGTCCTACGAAGTCAAGACTCCACCTGTAGCCCAATCCCATGATTGGTAAAGGATGCAACTGTGGTGTAGGGGCGTTGAATGAAGCACGCACCCTGTCACACACCATGTACCTAGCCACGAACTGTTGCACCTCTGTATGCATACCACGCCACCAATACTGCCCCTGCAGTAAACTGTGAGTGCGTCGCACTCCAAAATGCCCCAACTCCTCATTGGCATGCCGCACTAACCGTGCACGCTGTGTGGGGTGAGGCACAATCCTCACCCGACCATCCTCCCACACTCGAAGCAGGTGTATCCCCTCCCACTTGAACCTCTTGGCTCGTTGCAGGATCTGATCCCTCTCCCTGGCAGCCACAGTGGCTGCCGTGTCTCCCGTGTGGAGGTAGTCCAACACAGCCAAATCCTCATGTATATCTCTGGCACCACCTGGCTCATCACTAGCCTCAGGGTCCTCAGACACTCCGTCTACAATTATCCCTGTTGTAGGTCCAACCTGACCTCCCGATGCCAAGATACACAAAAATGCAGATGCGTGCCATCCCGGCACCATCTCCTCGTCCGTCTCACCATGCCACCGAGCTCTAGTGTCATCCTGCTGGCTCGTGCATGGATTGCGACTCAATCCATCCGCATCCCAATTGACCAAACCCGGTCGATGCACAACCTGAAAGTCATACTCCTGGAGTATGAGTGCCCACTGTGCAAGCTTCCCCGTAAGCTTATCTGACTCCATCAACCACTTAAGTGGCTGGTGATCCGTGACAAGGGTGAAAAGATTGCCATATAGATAGCACCTGAAGTGTGTCACGGCCCATACTGCAGCTAAGCACTCTCCCTCATATGAGCTGTACTTCGCCTCTGCAGCGTTGTTCGAGCGGCTAGCATAAGCCACTACAAACTCTCTTCCCTCATCATCCACCTGTGTGAGCACTGCTCCAAGCCCCAGCATGCTCCAATCCGTATGCAGCTGAAAGGGACGCCCCCTGACAGGTCGTCTCAGGATAGGCGCCGAGGTCAACCTCGCCTTGAGCTCTTGAAAAGTTCGTTCCTGCTCATCTTCCCACTGCCACTCCTGGTCCACCTTGGTTAGCTTGGTTAGAGCCTTTGCAATGGCACTAAATCCCTTGACAAACCGTCTATAATAGCACTAGTACAGAAACTGGTTTTTTTAACGGCTCTTCTCACACATTTTGGTGTGAAAAAAGCGCAAGTTCACACCCCCCCTTGGTGTTAGGTTAACCTAGTCCTTTGCACCACATGTGAACTTTCTTGGTCCTGTGAAAAAAACCATCTCACACCAAACTTGCACCTGATGTGGCAGTAGGCTTAGGTGGCTCTTTTGACGGATATTTTGACGGTCGTTTTGACTGGTTAGTTCAACTACTATTTTGACTAAGTAATCTTAATGGTCTTTCTACGGTACTTATTACACCTCGGCGCCACCATGTTTGCCACATGTATGTCAAAGGGAATGCCACGTAATAGAGTCCATCAGAATTATTAAATAAATAATAGATATTAAGGGCTCTTCTTACGGACTCTCTCACACAGATTTAACACCAGGTTCAAGTCGTGGTGTGATCGCAATGACACTAGTGTGAATACTGTCACATCCACTGTTTTGTTCCTATTGGATGAAAAGTAAACAATTATTATTTGTTGACAAATGCCAAAATGAATAGTCATATTATTATTATTATTATTCTTATAATAAATGGGATAGCACCCCAAAAGCCATTGGCTGCTTGATTTAATATGTAATATATTATTGTTTTAGAATTTTGATTTGTTTTGTTTCATTTAAACAAAAGCTTATTTAAAACATGGATAATAATTGTATTATGAACCACATTGACCAGTAGTAATGTTATTAATATTAAATATAGCAAACAACCAGCAAAATACCACATTCATGTCTACACAAGTTTAATTTGGCTTGATGTGGGAAAATGAAGTTGCCTTTGAACAAGGGGATCTTGTGATCATACATGAGAATAGCAAGAGCATCAATTCAAAAAATACTGTTCATGTCAGAAGAGCAGTTTTGTTCACCTGTCTCAGCAACCTTCAATCCATAAAGAAAACTAAACTAAACTTGTAGCATCTTCAATATCACGCGTGTTTAATAAACTTTTCAGACCATAAGGTGGCACTTCCCTGCGTGTCACCCAATGTGGTATGATTAGGGGTAACAGAGTAGTCCGGGTACGGCAACACAACCTCTGAAATCATGACCGATTTCACATGGATACGGTAATAGTTGTCTGGCACATTTGCTTTCGGAAATCCAGCAATATATCCCACACCTGCCCTTCTTTTTGGTGCACAAGGATCAAACAATAACACCTTGTCGCCGATCTGAAACTGCAACAAAAACCAGATTCCTATATCAGAAATGAACCCTGGAGAACAGAGACTGACAGCTTGGCACTCCTGCAAAATGCATCCTCGTTCTTCCAGCAAACACCCCAACCCTACCTATTGCAGTACTTCCAATTCTGAATTGCATTTGCCTGTCTCTATACTCCATGCTGACATGATCAAAGGTGGAACGGTGCCATACCTAGTTGATAGCAGGTTCTGCATGGTCAACATGGATGTGGTAGGACGATGTCACAAAACTACCTTTGTAGGTTGTCAATCCTGCAGCTACACAGCGATACATAGGGGGTGTATTGATCCAGCATCAGACAAGGAAACAAAAGAGGACAAAGGAAGTACTTACACTGTGCGGATTTTGTTGGTCACCCCATGGTTCAGTTACATCCACTGTGGTTGTAGTCTGATTGATAGCACATATTGTGCTTTCCCTGCCCATTGAACGCTTCACTGGTTTCACCATCTGCATATTGAATGACACATGATCAAAAAATGAGAATAGCACGAATGACACACATTGTGAAGTAGCATTAACAATACAAATCCACCCACGCGCCCAAGCATTGAATCTTTTGCTCTCACCTTTCTTTGATTATGCTTTGTTGTTGCATCGGGAGGCAAAGTCGTTGGAACTCTGGCAGCAGGAAGCCCTGGTTCGGATGCCTTTGCAGATTGTTGTGATCCACTACCCATGGCTGCAGTATTGAACAAGTAGTTGGGCTGCCCATATCTGTATGGGTGCCCTGACACATACTCAGGGATGTGTGCAGCCTTGGATACACCCTCTAACCAAGGCAGTAATTCTTTCATAAGCCTCTTGCAGTTTGGCTGATCCCTCAACTTCCATGGATACGGGAAGATGCAATTATTTGCAGGGTTGGGTAAGCAAGTGAGTGGGGAATCGTCCACCAGCAAAGTATTGGTTGGATTGTAATGGCTGTAGTCCTTCCAAAACTTACATAAGTTCTTGTACATGACAGTTTTAGAAGGATTGAGAGGGTCCACCATTCCCACAGGTTGGTCACAATAGTCTTGGTGAAGCACCATCTTTGGTTGCTTCCCAGGAAACAATGCTTTCACAACTGGAAGGACATTACTCAATGACATGGAAGACCATACACCTACATCAAAAATCTGAAGGCATCGGTCCAGAAACTCCTGACACCCAGGTCTGGAGGTGACAGTGGGCTCTAGGTGTTCCCTTGTTCGTAGTCTGCTCTCACATAACAATCCATTCAAGTCAAGTATAAGGATGTGTTTCTGCCTCTCAGTTGCCGAAGGGCAATTACCAACAACTTGTACATGATTATCATGTACAAAAGACACACCTTTCTGTGGGGCACTCTGCAAATTCATGGAGACCTCACAGGCATATTGAGAGGGTAGTACATATGCCGGAAGTGCTACTGGTGTAGGGGACAACAAAACGGATGAACACTTTGCAGTTGCCTCAACAATATGGGGGGATGGATTGAGTTCACCTTCAGACCAACCCTCCATGTCATCATCCCCCTCCATTTCTGAAAGCCCAAACAATGAGCCTATTGTGTTTGGCTTTGGTGGCGGTGAAGAAACTGCCTTGAACAGGTTGAGTGGTGAGCCCATAACATGAGAAATAGTCTCATTTGTTGTGTGTGGCGCAAAGGTGGTGCATGGTGGACCTGTAGGTTCCGAATCTGGCACATTCATGCCAAGTTTAGCTGCGAGCGCAATGTTGAATGCAGCTGCTGCCTCCAGTTGGCCTTGGACTGCTTCCAAAGCTGCCTTGGAGCTGGCTTCCATCTGCACTTGTTTGTTTTCCATAGCATCGAGGCGAGCTGCTAGTGAACCAATTCCCTGCCCCATCACATAGAACACCTCCAAAGTAACAATTCACTACACTGACTGATGAACTAGTAAGAAAACAGAACCAAACGGCAACTAGCAATGGCATGGAAATCACGAATATGTAATTCACACCAGAATTGGTACTGAGTTTATATACCGTTGTGGCTGCACTGCCTGTACACCCCGAGCCGTAGCCTTTGTCACTCCTGGCGCTACCGGCGATCTCCTGCAAACTTGGTGTACGTCCAGTCTCCTTCTCCTGTGATTGCAACAAACTTGCAAGTGTTAATGACTAGCATAGCACACTGCCAACAGTAAAGAATTATCTAGGATAGCGTCAATGACTCCCCCTCAATAAGAGTGCTTAGTTTCTTGCTGGCGCCCAACTCTGAGAAGGCCCCCAAGTAGTAGCAATGTGTACTAATTCAATGGTGATAGGAATAGACTCTGAGCTCCAGCCAAAAAAACCCAACACATAAAGTTTGTCAATGCAAAACAATGTGGGAACTTCCTATGTTGTAAGAGAAGTATACCAGTCGTGCTACAACACCGCTGATTCCACTGCGACCTGATCGAGATGTATTCTTCACACATCCCCGCGCCTTGACACCATTTGCCTGAAATTTCTTGAAATCAGTGGAACCCCAACTAACAACTAGTTGTGCCCATGTCTTGTCTGGCACATGATGGGGTTTGGGCAGCCCCACACTATAGTAATTTTTGAACAGCTTATTTCGTTGGTACTTGAGCTGCCCGCAAATTGTTTTTGTAATAGCCTTTATGTTAAGACCAGGAGGTCCGTATTCCCAATCTGAAGCCAGGATCTCCATGATCTTTTCAATTAAGTGTAATGGTTGATCCTGAGCATACAATGACCAGTCCAACAAACGTTGACACTGCCCTCGCAGAGCTGTCATCCACTGGTTCCGAGCAGGACCTTCAGGGTTTCCAAGTTCATCACAAGAAATGAAAAATTTCCTCCTCCCTACAGCCACATTCTGAGCAGCCTGGTCTCTCAGATCTTTTGCAAGTGCCCTTCTTTCCCTCCTTAAAGCATTTTTGCGTTCTATAGGAGTCACACCTGATGTCCCCCCAGGACTAAGGCTGGAATCCTGCAAGGTTTCAGCAGTACCATGCATGTTACCACCTTCACTCTGTTGGGGCTGGACTGCTGTCTCCCACCCCACAGGATGATGCGGAGCAAATGCATCCTCGGTCTGTTTCAGAATGCCTTTCCCTTTCAGGGTATTAGGTGTACCTGGAGATGTTGGATAAAGAGGTGGCCGCGGTGCAGTGAAGCTCGAAGGTGCCGGCAGTTGTACTCCACTGTAGTTGGATCCTGAAGGTTGGTGGCCACCATACTGGACCTGCCCCTGGTGTGGTCTTGCAGGGCTGGTAGGATAGAGGGAGGAAGTAGGTTGGTTGTACATAGGCCGAGGAGGATACATACTATGGGGATGCATTCCATAATGGTGGTAAATGGAATACCCACCTTGACTAGGATCATGCATTGGAGCGCCTGCAGGTGGAGCAAAAGAATTGTAATTCTGGCACTGAGAATCATTGTTTGGAGGTTGATAGTGAGGATACGGCATGTGCCCATGCAGATTATACCCTGACATGGCAGGATACTGTGGGTACATAAGCGGATACGAGGGAGGAGCCGATACTGGTGGATACAAGGGAGCTGGAACGTCAGTCTGTGGAGTGGGCGGGGCTGGTTTTTCGTAAGGGGGAACAACCGCGCCACTCATCACAGCAGTTGGCGCAATAGTTGGTGCACACTTTGCTGGAGTAAGAGACTTATGCTCGTTCGCATCCTTCCCTGCAATTCCCTTCCTTTTTTTGACTGAACTCTGCACACATTGCTCAACAGAAACATGTGAAACAATACGACCATACTACTAGGGATGGCAAACCACGTGGGTAAGCCAAGCCCAAAGGCCTATGCAAGAAGACCCTGTCAGTCAGACCTATGGTACAGTCAGCTGAATCGCATGCCTCATACCAGCGACCCTATGATAAATACCTGAATATTAGGAAGGAAGAACTCACCCTGCTAGATGAATCTGACGTGGAGGCTGAAGTGTCTAAGGCCATGTCAAAAGCATGAAGAATGTCCGAACAAAACAATGTTAGGCATAAACTTCCCTGAACTCGTTTCCAGTTTGTGACATGGGTGAGGACTTTGAGGATGATCTGAAGGGCAGACCTACCCTTGGCACTAGACTGAAAATTTAACCTCCGGATGGGGAGTCTACCTTTGAACAATAAACAGATGCAGAGAGGAAAGGGAGATTGTCGATGCTCACTGGTGTGGGTGGCCTGAAGACAATGTCCATTTTGTGATACAAGTCTGGGGTATTCTCATCAGAGAGCGACCCTCTTCAGGACCATCAAGAACATAGTCCCTGCACCTCTGTTCACCAACTATCAATATCTCAAGGCTGAGTCTAAAGCGGTGGGCCCTGTTGGGGTCTCATTGCTTGGTAGCCCACATACAACAAAACTGATGAACGTGTGAAGGGCTTTCTAAAAGGAATCTGGAAAGCCTGAACTAATGTTTATAACACGGTAAGTCCTACTAATGGAGTGAGCCCCTCATTCTAATGGCAGACAGTTAATTAACTGTCTAGAAGATCTTCAGCTTTTCACCTTGAATATCAGGACAAGAGGTGACCAAGTGCAGTGGACTCGTGAGAAATCCCAAACTGGGGAACGCTCCATTGTGGATTATATCATAATGGACAAAAATTTGTTCCCCCAGTGTGCGAATGTGTTGATCGACAGAACTGATATTGCTACCTCTGACCAATTCTTGGTTTGGAATGAGATCAAAAGGTGTTTTCCCAACACCAAGAGATATGTGAAACATTCGATTCGGAAGTGGCGCATAGAAAAACTTCATAATGAGGAGGTCAAGGTTGAGTATGTCCAGGCCTTGCAAGAGGCTGCTTCTTTCATCGTTTCCATCTCTGACTCCGAGCTGGTCTCATTCAAGTCTTCATGTGCGGCATAATCTTGGTCTCGCTGCAATTCTTGATCTCGTGCCTCCTCTGTGTCTGACTCCGCTACCACCTGCGCTTCCTCCTCTTGCTCTACCTCTTTCTCCCGTTGTGACATTGCAGAGTGCAGGAGTTGAACTCTGTGACTTCGGCGAGGAGGACCTGTGTGTTTGAGGATTTCCTCAACGAGGCGTTTAGGGCGACTCAATCTCGCTTCGACGCTGCAAAGAAGAAGAAGAAAGACAATGTCAGCAGCAGCAAAACCCTAACATATCCTCTCTGCAGGTTTGGAGCTTTTAATGCGGTTTCATGGCTAGGGCTAGGTAGGGCATATGAAAAAACGCAAGTTCGGACCTCTTTGCAATGTCGTAGATCTTCAGTCGTGCGAAGAATGCCTTGTTCTCCGCTTGACGCTTTGCTCGTTCTACCTCCCTCGCTGTAGGCTTGCGCCCTGGTGTAACTTCTGGACACTCTATGTCTGTCTCCATTTCCTGACGAGTCTCACTCAGTCGCCAAGATGATCCCTCCTACTGCCCATCGATTGCAAAGGCGGACACAAGCAGAACATGACGATGACAGATTGTGGAAACTAGAGGAAGCGCGAGCAAGAAGACTGGGTCTTCGGAAAATTCTATGTCCATGCAATGCCTGTCATGGTGGGAACTGGCAAACCATTGGCCGGGCTAAGCGTCATCTGCTTTTGAACTTGCGAGATCCTAACTTGCGAGAACTCCCGGTGCATATCTGTGGATTCTCTTCCCTTAACCCTGATGCATACTTTGAAATTATAAGAAACAGTTCAAATTCCTGGTAGCGGGATTGTTGTAAGGTGTAGAGTATTGTACATGCCCGTTTTCCTATTGCCACGTGCCTGTATTATGGCACGTTCCACATCCACCATTTCCAACCCTAAACTCCCCATCTTATTGTGGATTGACATGTGGACTGATATGCTTATAAGCAGGAAAACTCTGGAGACGAACATGAGGGGTTTAGAACGGAAACCAGCCCTGCAGGTGGTCCTGATACCTTGGATCGTAATCTTGACATGCTTAGAATGCTCCGGGAGACATTCGCAACTACAGATAATGGGGTGCAAACTGGTGATGCACATGAGGAACCGGGAGATGGAACACAGGGCCAATGGGACACAGATGGAGTGCCAGAGCAGACTGATGGTGGACTGAAGAGCGATGGTGATCGTGGTGCAGCGAGTGCCTTACGTTTTGAGCAGGAGGCATCCAGGGCTTTGTATGTAGGGAGTTCTTCCTCTCGATTGTCTGCTACCTTACTGCTGTTAAATGCTTGTCAAACCCATGGTGTGTCAAACACCTTTGTCGATGAACTCCTTACATTGTTAGGAAGACAACTGTTGCCAGCAGACAATTGCCTGCCAAAGTCCCACTATGAGGCAAAACAACTCATAATGGAACTCGGGCTTCATTACGAGAGTATACATGCATGTCCGAAAGGTTGTGTGTTGTTCAGAAGGGAGCTTCAAAATTTGGAGGTTTGTCCAAAATGTCAGGCATGTCGTTATGTGGTGGGTACGAAGACACCAGTACCTCGTAAGGTCCTTCGACATTTCCCTATCATTCCAAGGCTGCTTCGAATGTATAAAGCCAAATCCATCTCAGAGTTATTGTCATGGCACTTTAAGAATCGAAGTTTGGATGGCTTGGTTAGGCACCCAGCAGACAGCAAGGCTTGGGCCCACATTGACCAAAAATGGCCTGAGTTTGCAGCGGACCCCAGAAATCTGCGATTGGGTCTCGCATGGGATGGTGTCAATCCTTACAGTGATAAATCAAACAAATGGTCAACTTGGCCTGTCATGTTGGTAAACTATAATCTTCCACCATGGCTGTGTACTAAGCCATTTTTCACGATGTTGGCTTTATTGATTCCTGGACCACAATCTGTGGGAAATGACAATGCAGATGTTTATCTGCAGCCCCTTGTGGATGAGCTGAAATTGTTGTGGGAAGTTGGTGTGGAGGCATTGGATGGAAGTAGCCTAGTGGGGCAACAGTCATTTCGCATGAGGGCCATCTTGATGTGGTCAATCCACGACTTTCCAGCTTATGGGTTGCTAGCAGGATGCGCACACGGGGGATACAAGGCCTGCCCAGCTTGCGGCCCTAATGTTGATTCCAGGTACTCCAAGGCATGCAAAAAAGTTTTGTATCTTGGTCATAGGAGATACTTGCCTGCTATTCATCCCTATAGGAATAACTCGTCCCACTTTAATGGACATGTGGAACATAGAGCAGCTCCTATGGTGGTCACTGCAAGTGAGCAATTTGACCGGGCTACAACCAGAGAGTTGTATCTCGCAATGGGAGGGGCTGAGGGGGGAAAACTGGACCCTTCAAAGGAACATGGCATGAAACGGGTCACTGTTTTGAACCAATTGCCATACTGGAAAGACTTACTCATCCGATACACACTGGATGTGATGCATTGTGAAAAAAATTTGTGTGAGAATGTGCTGAGAACCATTCTTGGGGAGAAGGACACAGCCACATCTAGGAAGGATATGGAACTCAATGTCATTCGTGAACACTTGTGGTTGAGACCCCATCCCTCTCACCCGAACAAGTTGGTCAAGCCTTTGGCCCCATATGTTCTTACTGAAGATGAGAAGGTGTTGTTTTTGGAAACATTGGCTGCAGTAAAGGCCCCCACAGGTTATGCTGCCACATTCCAGAAACATGTGGCTGACAATAAACTGTCTACAATGAAAACCCATGACTACCATGTAATGATGCAGCAGATTTTACCTCTTTGCATTCGAGGGGTATTGGGAAAGGGTCCACGGATGGCAATTATGAGGCTTTCTCGAGTCTTCCAAAAAGTGTGTGCAAAGATCATTAATCCAGCTGAGGTACCGGCCTTAAAAGAAGATGTTGCAATCACTATGTGTCTGCTGGAGAAAGAATTCCCTCCGTCATTTTTTGATATCATGACTCACTTGCTTGTACACCTTGTGGACGAATTGGAGGTGTGTGGTCCCGTGTCTAGCCGTTGGATGTATCCTATGGAACGGTATATGAAGACATTAAAAGGCTATGTAAGGAATATGAGCCGACCTGAAGGGAGCATGGCGGAAGGGTATGCTTTGGATGAGGCCCTAGGGTTTCTAACTGAGTATATGGCTGAATTTCATGCTACAAGCCGAAGGGTGTGGGACTCCAATGAAGAAGACTCAATTAGTGGGGAGGTGGTTGAAGGATTGGGAACTGTACGAGTCCTCACCATTCAAGAACGAGACAGTGCACACGAGTATATTTTGCACAACACAGATTGCATGAAACCATTCCTTGAGTAAGTATGTTGCTTATCATATCCTGTGTGTTTCATTTCTGCCAATGGTATAAGCTGTAATCCTAATTTGCAATTCTCATTTGGACAGGGCCTATGAAGAGGAGATGGCACTCATAGAAGCATCCCGCACTGAGTTCAGAACATCATACCTTTGTGGACAAGACCAAGACCACCACAATGGAGAAATTCCATACCCAACAGATATGCGCTTACTGGCTCCATTCCATGAATGGATTGAAGGTGCTGTCCAACGCAAGGTGAGTTCAGGTGAGTCCTATGATTTGGACATATGCCATTTATGTATACCACCAGCAGTACAGTCATTGGGCTTCAAGTCCATGTATGCTTACGGCAATCACTTTCGAGCAATAAGTGATGGGACTGGCGCCAGAGACAGGGTGACATTTGATTCTGGAGTTGCTCAAGTATTCCATCAGGAAAGCGAAAACAGAGCAGGTATGTCCAGACGAGTGTTATCCCAATTGGAATATGTGGGTGTTGTAAGAGAAATAATTCAACTGGATTACGGAATTCTTCACCCAATTTTGTTCTTGTGTACATGGGTGAGGTCACACATGGTGGGCCGGAATGCCACCATGAAACGAGATGATTATGGCTTTCTCTTGGTTGACTTCAGTCGCATGTTGCCTGGGATGGAGCAGCCCTGGACATTCCCTAGTCAGGTGGAGCAAGTTTTTTTCTCGGATGAAAAAAGTTCACGAGGGAACTGGAAGGTGGTCCTTCACAAGGACCCTCGATCCCGACGAGTGGTTCACGATATTACAAAAGTGGCACTGGGTGAGGGAGACATTTATGTAGGCATGGTGCCTCCTGAAATTCCTCATAACATCATGACTGAGCTTGCTGTTTGTGTTCCTTTGAGTGAGGCACATGAATTGGCCATTGCCAACTTGAATGCACCTGCAAGGCAGAGGCGAAATGGTAGAAGGCGGAGGCAAGCTCCACATGGGAGGTACCAAGCCAGTTGTGCTATGGTGTAGAGTTGGTTTCTGCTATTGCATGTACTTTTCCAGGGTTTAGACTTGATACAACATGGTACCTTCCATGGGTGGGAGTGACTGAGCTGTTGGGGTGGGCAGAATTCTGACAAACACACTTTCATTTGTGACAGTGAACCCTAAACAGTCATGAAGCTGTGGCATGAATACTTTTCTGACCCTAATCAATGGTGGCCCAATTGTGGGAAAAAGGTGAATGCATGTTGGATTATAGAGAGTAGCAGATGCAATTGAGCATAGGAACTAGTGTGAGAAGTTGAGTTGGGTGTTTCCTTGAACAAATGTAGGCTGTTATTGTCAGTTGCTACCAGCAAGGCAAAGATGTATGCATGATTTGTGAGAGGCATGGATAGCTGAAGGAGCAGGGATAGAGTGTGGGTCCAGATTCATCCAAGAGGGCCACATTTCAAGCACAACATTGCCTATGATTCCTTGTGGAAGGATTGGTACAAGAAACCTGCATGGGTAGATGGTCAACTGGAAGCCGCAGCAGCAGTGGCACAATTGGTAAAATCAGGCAATGAGGGCACCTTCTTCAACACATTTCAGCCTGTTTTTCCCCCTTATCACAATCGGCCCTAAATTTCCATGTTGAATTATGCAAGTTAGCTGGTTGACTGAATCTTTGATAGATTGGAGTGACTTTGACATGATACTGCCAATGTGACAACAGGAAAGTATCCAGAAACAGGTACAAGAGATAAGGAGAAGGTGTGGAATGAATACTTTTCTGATTTGGTCAAGTTTAGGGAGTGTTCAACACCATGGCTGAACAAGATGTGGTGTCGTGGAGCGCGATGCTTGCAGGATGTGCACAGCAGTGAAGTGGGATGGAGCCTTTGAATTGCTGAATTGGCCATTGCCAACTTGAATGCACTTGCAAGGCAGAGGCGAAATGGTAGAAGGCGGAGGCAAGCTCCACATGGGAGGTACCAAGCCAGTTGTGCTATGGTGTAGAGTTGGTTTCTGCTATTGCATGTACTTTTCCAGGGTTTATACTTGATACAGCATGGTACCTTACATGGGTGGGAGTGACTGAGCTGTTGGGGTGGGCAGAATTCTGACAAACACACTTTCATTTGTGACAGTGAACCCTAAACAGTCATGAAGCTGTGGCATGAATACTTTTCTGACCCTAATCAATGGTGGCCCAATTGTGGCAAAAAGGTGAATGTCTGTTGGATTACAGAGAGTAGCAGATGCAATTGAGCATATGAACTAGTGTGAGAAGTTGAGTTGGGTGTTTCCTAGAACAAATGTAGGCTGTTATTGTCAGCTGCTACCAGCAAGGCAAGGATGTGTGCATGATTTGTGCAGAGGCATGGATAGCTGAAGGAGCAGGGATAGAGTGTGGGTCCAGATTCATCGGTGAGGGCCACATTTCAAGCACAACATTGCCTATGATTCATTGTAGGAGAATAGCTACAAGAAACCTGCATGGGTAGATGGTCAACTGGAAGCTGCAGCAGCAGCGACACAATTGGTAAAATCAGGCAATGAGGGCACCTTCTTCAACACATTTCACCCTGTTTTTCCCTCTTATTAGAATCGGCCCTAAATTTCCATGTTGAATTCTGCAAGTTAGCTGGTGGTGGACACATGTATAGCAAATGTGGGAGCACTGAGGATGCGTGTTCAACACTATGGCTGAACGAGATTGTGCGTTTGCAGTGCGTGTGCAAGTCTGGCAGCTTTGGATGTATCACCAAAGTTGGAATTGTAACAGATGCGATCCAAATGTGGGGAGCATCAAGGGCAAACCTGGCAGCTCTGGAAAAAGGGAAGAGGTCCATGGCTTCATTGTCAAAGCTGGAATTCTACCTGATGTGATTCTGAACAATGCCCTCGTGGACATGTATGCCAAATGTGGGAGCATCAAGGATGCGAAGGCAGTTTTCCAACACTATGGCTCTTGGAGTGATTTTGACATGTACCAGCGAAGGGGAGAAAGTGGGGCCCTCAGTAGACGAGTTGAAAAGCACTAGTTAAAAAGCACTGGCGCTTGATAGGGTGGGGCAAAATTCAGGCTGGGGTGATCATTGATATCCCGGACGCAATGTAAAAAAGACGGTTGTGAGTGAAGGACACCCGTAGCAAAAAAACCCTGCTGTCTCAAAAAAGGAGGCAGTCACAAAGAGCAAGGCACTTTGTCCAAGCTTCTCGAATCTAGCAACAATGTGGACAGGGATTGAGTCATTGGGAACAATTTATGTAAGGTGGCGAAGAAAACCTTGTCTGAGGATCACTGGATATTTCTCTAGTACGGTTGGACTAGTAGAGATTGAAATCCGTGCTCAGCTCAGCTTCAGACTGTCTCATTGTGAAGGGTCACGGTTGACTGGACAGAAATGGGATTGACATTGCCGGGCTCCCAAATCTCTGAGACGACATGTGGTAGTTTTATCTATAGCTTCTCAAAGCAATTGTTTTACATTGTTCATTATAGTGTGACATTCTCATAACGATATTGTCGTCAGCTGCATGAGCAGTGCATCTTTTTGGATTGTTGGTACCCATAACCCTAATAACCTTTTTGAACTTTTTAAATTCTCTAAACAAAAGTCTATGTGTTATGTCGTCCAGGGCATGTTGAATAGAGGTGGAAGTCATTTTATCCATCCATCTTCCACCTGGATGGTCAATGGGCCAAGTCATATCCACCTTGATGGTCAATGTGCCACGCCATATAGTTGCCCCAAATTCCTGTAGGACATCTGACACTCACCTCACACTCCATGACTCATTTGACACTCATGTCAAATGCCCCATATGAATTATCTTGGTCAACATCTGTTGACCGTATGGGTGTCATTCGAGTGTGAAATTTGTAACATCATGTGGCTTTTCCTACAATGATCCAAATCACACCTTGCCTCGTCTCACATGGGTGTAAGAAGAGCCGTTCAAAGTGCCAGGTGTGAACTATGGGTGGTGTTGGAAAAACCGGTTTCTGTAGTAGTGTAGTTTGCCAACCCCATGAAAGCTCGAACTCGGCTCACATCCGTGGGGCGTGGAATTTGTGCAATGGCCTCTACCTTAGTCTGCTGTACCCCCAATCCTCCAGGATATATCATGTGACCCAGATACTCAATCTGGTTGTGGAAAAACTTGCACTTCCCCGGATGCAACTTCAATCCGTGCGCTCTCAAGCGCTCCAATACCACCTGAAGGTGTCTCTCATGCTCCTCCACCGTAACACTAAAGATGATGATGTCATCTATGTAGCACCGAGCAAAGTCCACCCCTGCTAGAATCCTATCCATGACTCTCTGAAACTCTATAGGAGCATTCTTAAGCCCAAATGGTAAGAACCGCCACTGATATAGGCAATCCTTGCCGTGCTCATTGATCCCCCAGAATGTCGTCTTCTGCTTGTCCGCCTCCTTGATTGGCAACTGGTGATATCCGGATCGTAAATCCAAAGTGTTAAAGACCTTAGCATGCCCGATGGCATCAAAGATCTCCTCTGGAGTTGGCATGGCATACTTATTGGACTTGGTTTGACGATTTACAGGCCGGTAATCACCGCACATACGTCTCTCCGTCCAATTGCCATAGACATCCTTCTTGGCTGGCATCACTATGGCTGAAGCATACTCTCCACCAGAGAGCTCCACCAAACCTGCCTCCCAGAGATCTTGAGTCCTCATCTGAATCAAAGACCTCTCCATGTCACTGTATCTATAGGGTCTCCGAAAGATTGGCGTGTCAGTGGCCAACTCGATACGGATCTCTTGACCCTTCAGTGCTCCCAAGTCTTTCAAACTGAATGCAAAGTAATTCCTGTAAGCCCTCAGGAACCGCCGTATTCGTCTCTCTCCTCCGGTGACAATGGGTCCAATATCAGGCTTCCAATTGTCCTCCGTAACTGCAACCTTAAGTCCAGTGGGCTTAGAGGTAGAGGACGCGTCCAGTGGTTGCTATGTTGCAACCTCTTGAGCAGTGCTCCCTACCTGCTCAGTCAGTGACAAGGCCTCATCCTGCCCCATCATCTCATCCTCAAGGACTTCCTCCACCCGAGAAAAATCCCCAACCTCATCTATTATCGCCACCTTGGCTGCCAACTCCCTCTGAACCTCGAGCACCTCCCACGTGTGCCATGGATGTCTGCACCCCGTGGTCGTCACATGCTCGCCCCCACTCACTACATGTACCGTCTCGGTAGGCAAAGAGACCATCGAGGGAAGTGTACTCCGCACTCTGCGTTGCTCAACCATAGCCAAGCTGATAATCTAGGTCAAGCAATTGAGATCCATTGCTTGCCCCAACACCTGACAACGTGATGCCTCAGAAAGAGATGACACCGCCGTGGTACCAGTGGTAAAACCCATTGCCCGCTCACGCTCGTCAGCATTAGGCTCCACTAACTGGTGCAACTGAGCATACAACAGGAGGCCAGGTCCACTATCCCGGAAAGCATGCGATCCTGGGAAGCTGAGCAGTGTAGGTAATGCTGCTCGTGGTTGACCCACCTTGTTGACCACTGCCAAAGGTGAACGGTCGTCGTGTCTCACACGCTGAGACTGCCTCCCTGTGTCTAGAATGCTATCCACTGTGAGATGTGCTGGCCGCTGCACCCCATCAAATGCACGCTTGAGCAGTGCGGGTGACATCAAGTTAGTCCACCATAGCCGTGGACGATGAGCCCGTGACCCCACTGTAGCTGCATCTAGCAACACTGCTGACCCAAGCCACGACCGGACTTGATGCACACTGGCCATCACCCTGGCCCCAGAATCGCCCATCAATGGCACATTCTCCAAGATGTATGCTGGAGATACAGCTTGATGAAGCTGCAAGTGGCGCAAAACCCGCACCATCTCCCAAAACAGACCCGATCTCGAGTCTCGCAATCCATTGCCATGCCCGGCTCATGAATGCCCTTGGCAGGGCCAACCTGCCACTACTTGATCAATGGAGCCAACCCGCTCCAAATCCTGCGCCCCCAGCAACGAAATGTCTGCTGGCAATGCCTGCTGATATCCACGAACTACAGACACCGACAACAACTCAGGGTACCGCTGCACCAACTGAGCAACATGGTGAAGTGAAACGCGTCGTGCAGTCTCATTCCTCTCCACATACAGGTAACGCCGAACTCGTACACCTGCCTGTAACACAGCAGCCAATCCGGTGCTGATCCCGCCAAACAAGTCCAGAAGACAAATGCCTTCATCCGGATACTGCCACACAATAGGTGTGGTGTCCAATGGAGACAACTGAGGTGGTCCTGGTGCAATCCCCGCACTCTCCTCCTCCCCTGACGGTACAAAAGTATCCACCCAGGCTTGTTGCACCCGTTGATCAGCATCCCGATGCAAATCCTTGCTCGTGCCCCACAATGAAATCTGAGCAACCATGGTAGGCAACTCTGCCATACCATACATGTTATCCTGCTCTCCCGGAGGTGGCACATCCTCTGAATGAGCGTTGCCCTCAAGCAACTCTCCAAGCCAACTTATTGCCACTGTGAATGCTGCTAGTGTTGGCATCTTGCCTCGCTGAGCAACCGCAACTCCTCCTATGAACGTCACAGGGAGCTGCACACGCCGACCCTCCCCTGACTGCCATGCAGGCCTATAGGAAGCTGACTCCTCCCAAAAATCCAGGGTGAAGCCCATGGGGTACAACACTGCCCCACCAACCAGGACATCGTATGGGACCGCGTCTGTCACAATGGCCTTGGCTCGCATCACTGAGCCATCTGTAGGGTGATCCGGCCGTAGTCTGATAGCCAACTCACGCTGTGTCATGCCCCGAGCCTGCTCCGATCCTCCCAGAGACGTCTATATCTGGAAAGGACAAGGCTCCATATCTGCCTCCGTGAGGCCCAAGCCTGCAATAGCAGCTCTGCCCAGCATCAATGGCTAAGCTCCCGAGTCCAACAAAACCCGCAGTGGCCGGACCTCTTGCCTGCCGGTCCACTCAAACAGAAAATGCCATCCTGGTTGTCTAACATGACAACTCCAGGTGTAACCATGGCGTGCTCAATGGCTGGCCTAGCTGGCAGCTCCATCAACCTGGCAGCTGCAGCTTGCCATGGCGCCGCCGTGACAGTCTTGACCCTCAAATCCGAGGATCCCTCCGGCACTACACCTCCCACTATCTCCACAGAAGATGAAGTAACCTCCCCACTCTCACAGAGTGTAGCTGCCAGCCTGAACACCTCAGCTGGTCTTACCCCCGACGTCGCAATCATGGTAGCCAAGAACAATGGAGCCTGGCACACAGATGTGGCCACTCCTAGCAGCACACTAGCTGCCGTAGCCTTGCCAATACTAGGTAGTGGTGCTACCCGTGTAGCTCTCCCCAATGGCATAGTAACCTCCGCCTCAGTAACAGTCGGGCGAGAACTAGGTGCCATGGATGGCGTCGACACTGTCTCCACCAATGTGAATGACTGAGGAAGCCTAGCCTGACGGCTTGCCTCCCCACGCTGTGGATCCAACTCCACCTCTGCACCTCATGGCTCAGGAACTCGTGCTGCTCCTCGAGTCACGGCTGCAGCAGACTCCACCTGCACTAGTGGTAGTGCTGCTCCGCACATGAATCCCATGCCTCCCATATCTCCTCCCTCAGGAGCAGGAGGTGGACCATCCGGCCTTGGAGCCGGTACCACCTGAGCTGTAGCCGTGGCAGCGAGCCTCTGCTCTAGCTGCTGAAGCCGGTTGGCCATGCCTTGGTCAACACCCTGACCTCCGCGTCCTTGGCTATGTTGAGCTTGCCCTTGGCCTGCACCTCGTGCCTGGCCACCTCGTCCTCTCTGGGCTGCTCCACCTCGCCCCCGGCCACCATTGTTCCCTTGGAACTGGCCTGGGCGCAACTCAGGATGCAAACCATAACACTGGGCCTCTCCATGCCCGTGCTTGCCACAATGCCCACACTGCAATTGTGCAGGCTGTGCATGTGCTGGCCATTTGCCTCCCTCTGGACAATCCTTCTTGACGTGGGGTCCTCCACATATCCAACACACCACATCCGCCCGTTGTTGGCCTGCAAATGAAGGGAGAGACCCCTGCATCTGAGGTCTTCTCTGCCCTTCCCTGAGCTTCACCTGAGCCCCCTTGTTGCCTTGAGTACGTTGAGGTAGTGGTTGGCTAGGAGCACCACTACCCCGTGGTGTCTCCTTAGCAAATCCCACCATGACCACTCGTTCCTCCACCATGTTGAGCTCTATCTGCTTTGCCAGCAAAAACACATTTGCTAAGGTGGGTTGGGCCGCTTGTAGGAGAGTTGCATCCCACACCCTTTTCCTCAGTTCCTTGTCCAATATCCCATACCAGAATTGGACTGCCTGAGCTTCCGTAACCCCTTGGGTTACATTTATCAAGCGCCTCATGCGAGTGAAAGCCTCCCTCAAGCTCTCAGTAGGCTTCCGTTGGAACTCTTGCAAGCTCCGCAACTTCTTTGTCCTCACCCCTTGGTAGTTCCCTCTCAACTCTTCGAAGAACTCCACAACAGGGTTGAAGGCAGGCACGGGTACTGGTGCTGGTGCGGTAGTGGCTTGGGTGGACGTCGTAGCTACTGTACCACCAGTCCCACTAGTCCCACTGCTACTTGCTGAAGCTGCCGGTGCAGCGGCAGGTGTAGCCATTGCCCTCGTGGCTCTAGTGCCCCTAGTAATGGAGACATAGTCGGGTGACCAGTACATCCTCCACTCCTCGATCTCAACCTCATGCCCCTGCCTGAACTCATGGTAATCATCCATAGGCGGCCCCTCAAGGTGCTGAAACAGCCCCTTCCATGCCATGAAAGGCGTAAATAGTTGTGGATTGCGCATTTGCTGCAAATCACACCAACTATCAAACTCTTGGATAAAATCATCCAACTCGATGGTGCCCACCGTCCCAGAGTACCTCCGTGGCCCCTTTGGTAGCTCCATACATCTCCTCCATTGTGTCCCACAACAATGGCAAGGAAACAACTTGCACCGCCGGTATGAGTCCTCCTGATTCACAATCCGAATCAGAACCTTCCGTAGAAGACACAGGAGGTGAAGGTGGCCTAAACCGCACACCTCGTCTCGTGTACCCACTAGTATCGCTAGTGCTCGAACCGACACTGTCCCCAGCAACTAGTGGCACCTCCGTGTTGACAAATTGTCATTCAACCGGTCATGAACATGTCCCTAACCCCCTCTTCACAAGGTAACCGGGTAGAGAACTTGTTGCGGCTTATGGTTTGGAATACTAGGTTCCTAACATAGCCTACACCTGTACCTGCATACACCGCAAGCACTTCTATGGTTGGCTGGTCATCACCTCCAACCTCACCACAGGAGAAACAATGATGGTCTGGCTGGTCATCACCCCAGCCTCACCATCGACAGCATGCTCTAGGACTGGCCGGTGATCAAATCCGGACCAATCACCTATAAAAAACAAGCGCCCACACAAAACTAGCATGGCGCACAGTCAAGCATGCAGGTATGGAGGGGATCCAAACACAAGAAATCAAAACGACAACTCCCCCACACCAAAAACAACTCCACGGTGTTGCTCCTGCAAAGACATCCCAGCCCAAACCCGGACTGACTCTTGCCTCCACCTATGGAAAGATCTTGGCCTAATGAGAGGGTGGAAACTACGAGGAAGAGAAGCTAAAGCAATGCCTAACCCCAGCATGCCCTCATCCCAACACTCTTCATCTCCTTTCTTCCCTCACTTGCATGACCATGGGAATATCATGAAGATACTCCTCAAACGCCCTCCACGAGCTTCAAAATTCGGCCTTCAAGACCACATGTCAGTCCTTAGTTAGTCCACCAGTACCTCCATGAGTCAGCACAGGCCGTCCACAGGTCAACACGGGCCACCACAGACCAGCACAGGCCCACACAACTCACTGGTCACAGCCGTCACAGCCCCACACAGGCACAGCCTGTCACAGCCCTACACATCACAACGTGTCACAGCCCATCACAGCCCCACAGACCACAGGGCACAGCCCACCACAGCCTGTCACAGCCCATCACAGCTTGTCACAGCTCGCCTCAGCCTATCACAGCCCATCACAGCCCCACAAGCCACAGGGCACAGCCTGTCACAGCCCGCCACAACTCGTCACAACCCCACAGGCCACTAGGCACAGCCCGTCACAGCCCCACAGGCCACTGGGCACAGCCTGTCACAGCCCCTCACAGCCCGTCACAGCCCCACAGGCCACATGGCACAACCTGTCACAGCCCGCCACAGCCTGTCACAACCCATCACAGCCCCATCCATGGCCACTCATGGCAATTTAGCCATTTCTCCAAGGGGTTTAGCCACGCCAAGCTAGGGTTTGTGTCTCTTGGACTCTAGGCTTCTTTGCACCGAGCTATGGCGGTTGTGAAGAAATCAGCAAGGTATTCTTGCTATTTTGGCTCCCACACACCACCAATAGTAGCCCTAAGCCATGAGGAAGATGGTTGCCTCAAACCAAGTCTTCTTTCTCACTTAGACTCCCCAAACACGCCACTAAACTCAATGGCAAACAATCAAGCCTTGCTGGTTTCCAGCCCTTGTGAGCACGACTGAAGGCATGCTCCACACATGCCCCACTCTCACCACAAGAGAACCTGAAAATACAAGCTTCAGCGGGCTGGAAGCATGCTCCACACATGCCCTACAGGGAAACTAGCCCCTTCCTTCCTTTCTTGCACTCCCAAACTTGAAAGTACAAGCCTTCAACAGGGCGAAAGCATGCTCCACACATGCATTGCCCTCACATAAGGGAAATCAGCCCTTCCATCTTCCTTGCTTGCCTTCAAGCTTGAAGATGGAATTCCATCAACAGATGAGTGTTTTTATGACTTCACATATGACTATTTTTTCAGTCTTATATGCGTTCATGACTACATCACTCTGTAGTGAAAAAAACCCTGTCATAGCGACTAGTCTTTAGGACTGCGTTTTGCAAGTCATATCCGTGACTGCTTGCGTGACACCTGGAGTCTTGCTGCAGAGAAGGTTGCAGTCACAACTATATGACTACATTGTCTGTTGAGCGCTGCTTACATGGAGAGGTTTCAGCGGGACACGTGCGCCACTGCGCAAGCGACACGTCATGCATTCGTCAGGGGATCATATGACTATATGTCTGCAAAGTGATGCTTACATGGAGAGGCGACGGATGGACACGTGCGCCACTGCGAATTTGACATGTCACGACTTCTTGCCATAATCATATGACTACATGTCTGTACAGTGATGCCTACATAGAGAGGCGCTAGCGGGACATGTGTGCTATGGCAGATTTCACACGTGGTGATTACATGACTCGCTCATATGACTACAGGGATGTCTACATGGAGAGTTGTTAGCGGGACACCTGTTGCACTTGAGATGTGACATGTGGCACACAGACAAAATATATGACTAGCATATATGACTACGGATCTTTACACGTGGTGAAAATATGGATAAAGAATGTCGTGTCATATACTGCCACGTGTTCTGGTTTGAGCAGGAGTGATGCCACGTGTCATCAAGATTGTTTTCCGAAATAGTTTATATTTTTAATGTTTATATTTTATATTTTAGTTTTCATTTAATATTTAAAAGAACATGGAGATTGCAGCCTTGGATTTTTTTATAAAATGGTATTATTTTTAATATTATTATTTAAAATGAAAGTGAATTAAATGATTTAAATTCTTCATTACATGGTGAAATTCCAACATGAAAACAGAATGGATCCCTCCTGCATACTATCAACCCCAAGGAGAATGAAAATAGTCAACTACAGGGCAATACAAGCCCTAAAAATCACATTACAAAAATCCAAATGAGACCAATGTCCCAATGGACACCTCAAAAGCCATAAGGTCAAAAAATCCATGCCTCAAAAGGCCCAGCAAAAAACAAGCAAACCCACACATGGGCTGAATTCTTGTAGCTAGTATGCTCTAGTACTATTAGAATCAAGAACTCTGTTAAACAGTGCAATACTGACTATCCCTTCCGCATAAGTTTCAGTAACTTTAGACTCCAAAGTGTTGTCTGGCCAACCACCTGCCCCAACTCGGTATGTTTCCTAACACCATTCACATATGGTAGAGGGGTGTTACTGCCACATGCCTCTTTGATGTACACACAGGCATAATCAAGGGGCACAGCAGGGTACCCGTAACCCACCACAGCACCTTGAAGAGCAACAATCAGCCCTACTCCACATTTCTTGCGTTTGGAGTTCACATCCAACAGCCGAACCTCGTCACCCACCCTGAACTGTGATCCCGACTCCACACAAAAAAGAACACGATGTGAAAACCCATGACATACACACGACTATGACACTCAACATTTGCGAATTAAAGAGAGCCCCAAGGTTGGAAAAAATAAAACAAACAAGACAAGGGCCTGGACTTACTCCATTTGCAGTCTCGAGTGGTTGTGAGACCTCTTTTGGGGGGCTACTCGCCGGGTCGACACTCTTGCCCCTGGTCTGTACCGGCTTGTCGACAATATCACCTTTGTTTGTCACAAGTTCCTGTGTCACAGACCAGAGAACAACCATGAAAGCAATGAGCAAACAGGAATAGTGAATAGAAACAAAATCCAAGTATGAATCAAACAAAAAAAGCCAACATGAAAACCTGCAAAGAAAACCTAGCATTAATCAAGCAACCGAGGAGAAGCATCTAGGAAAGCAATGCAATGAATGAACCCACAAAATTGTAGCCTCTGGAGCACTGTTAGAATGTTTGTACCTTCACAGTAGCAGTGTTGTATGGTTGTTGTCCGAAAACAGGCTGAGACTCCAAAAACTTGGGAATACTGGCAGCTTTCGATGCCTTCCACAAGAAATGCCACAACACCTCTGTTAAATACTCATTAGTTGGTGAATCTGGTTGCACTTTCCATGGCTCTGGAAAAATCCCACTGAAGGGAGGATTGTTTGCCGCCTTTCTTGGTGTGTCGTCAACAAGAACAGTGTCCTCATAAGTCCATTCTGGCCAGTCTGCCCACACTCTAGACAAGTTCTTGAAATATAATGGCTTTGAATCAGACCCCTTACGGCATGGGAGGACTGGATCCTCGTCACAGTGAAGGGCATCCCCCTGGAAAACCAGCTTAGTGTGGGCTGCAAAAATATAATCCACCATTGGGAAGAAGTTGCGAGCTTGGCAACAAGACCACACCGCCACCTCAAAGTGTTCAAAACACTTTTGCAAAAAGTCATAACAGCGTGGTCTCAAAACTACCATCTTCTTGCCACACATCTTCCCCACAAAACCTTTGGGAAGGGATGCAGGCCCATTAGCAAAATGAAAAGATTCACATAACAGACCATTTAGGTCCAGAATTAGTAAATGCTTCCTCGTTGGTCCAGGAAGTAAACTGTCATTTGGCTTCAACATGTGAGCAGGAGAAAATAAAACAACCTGCTTGTTTGTTTTGTCCCCGTCTGCATCTTCCTCCCCATTTAAACTCCCATATACCTGCATACCAGAATCCGGTGTGCCCGGCGGCTCTGTCACCATCCCCCTGGACTGCTACTGCCTTCGTACATGGCAAGGGCTGAATTTCCACGTGTACCTCACAGCTGGCCTTCCCTGTATCCTGCTGTTGCTCGGTCAAATTCAAAAGATCATCAGTGACAGGAAGACATAAGGGCTTAGAGTGAGCACCAATTACCGTGTGAAATTGGGATTCCAAACATTTTGATACTGTCACAGCAGACGCATCCATCGTAGATGTCACTGGTCCTGCGCCTGGTAGATTAATCCCCAATCTGGTCACAATGGCTTTCTGGTACTCAATCATACTCTGCATCTGTAATTTTAAGTCTGCCATGTCACGTCCTTGTGATTCCACCAGTTTGTCCAAGCCATCCATCCTGCCAACTACTGTAGAATATGCGAGACTTCCCTCTTGCCAATCCATGAAAACTTGCCTAAGTATGAATCAAACAAAAAAAACCTAGCATGAACAACCATTGGAAAGAAAACCCAGGCCAAAAGCCTTGAAAAAAACCCTAGCAACCTATGATGCAGCAACCACTCTAGCAAACGTGGAAAACACACTTACCCGCCTGTCACTCCCAGCTGACAACCGTGACACTGAACCCTCTTGAATTTCATATAATGTAGGAGGGCACCCTGATAGTGTTTCCTACAAATTAATCCATGCCACAAACAAACCCATGCCACAAGTCAGTAAGCAATGTGAGGGCTGACTATATACACATAGCAATTCAATGAGGAACAAAATACAGAGTCGTGATGATGCCACTTACCAAGCGTGCTTCCACCATTGCCTTCCCACCACGGCCAGTCTTGGTAGGATTCTGAATTGCACCATTTGCCTTCTTCATGTTGCCCGACACTTTGTGGAATACCTCTGTCTGCCAGTAACTTACAAGCTTGTTCCATACCTCGTCAGATACAGTAATGGGTTTCCCCTTACCACCCAACCACGCAGTGTGTGCTTTATAACGCTGGCTCTTCATTATTCTGCCAATTGTTTGTTTTGGGTGGAAGTCTTTTAACTTGTGTGGCGTATATGAAAATAGCTTAGCTAGGTGATCTCTGATTTCGTATACAACTTCATCAGTTTGGTTCCGATGGGATGAGGGGATCGACGGCGGGGGGAGCGCCACGTGGCGGTGGGCGTGCCATGGGGCCTTCATCCGGCCGTCGTCCATCCACTGCGCGGGAGGATGGCGGGGGGATGAGGGGCGGATGACCCAGAACATCCATTGTTTTGAGGTTGGATGGATGAGCAGGGGATCGACGGTTCGGGGGAGTAGCACGTGGCAGGCGATTAGGGGTGGGGGATCACTGCGGGTCCGGAGTGGGGATCAAGCCAGTACGGGGGGAGCGGCGACGTGTCGAGGGACCGCGCCGTGGATGGGAAGAGGGGATCGGCGGCGGGGGGAGCGCCACGTGCCGTCCGATGGGTGGAGGGGGATCAGTCACCGCATTGGACGGGGATCAACGGAGGGGGGGGGGGGGGGGGGGGGGGGGGGCGGCGACGTGTCGGGGGATTGGGCCGTCGATGGCGGGGGGAGCGACGGGATGGCGGGGGGATGAGGGGCGGATGACACTACAACATCCACTGTTTGTGAGGTCGGATGGATGCGCAGGGATCGACGGTCCGGGGGAGCCGCACGTGGCGGGCGATTGGGGTTGGGGGATCATTCCCGGTCCGGAAGGGGGATCAAGGCGCGTCGGGGGAGCGGCGACGTCTCGGGGGAGTGCGCTGTGGATGGGAGAAGGGGATCGACGGTGGCAGGAGCGCCACGTGGCGATGGGCGCGTCATGGGGCCTTCAACCGGCCGTCATCCATTCAATTGAGGTTAGATGGATGGGGAGGGGATCGACGGTTCGGGGGTAGCGCCACGTGGCTGGAGATGGGGGTGGGGGATCACTCCGGCACTGGAAGGGGGATCAACCCAGTGAGGGGATCCACAGCGGGGGGCCGCCACGTGGCTGGAGATCGGGGGTGGGAGATGGGCGCCGCGCGGCCAGCGGTGGGGCGGGCGGGTGCGGGGGGTCAGGGGGGCGCGGGGAGCAGCGGGCGGGCGGGGGCGGGGCAACGGGCGGAGGGGTGGGGATGATTTGACATGGGGCGTCCAGCTCGCCGACGAGGCTGCTGGAGCGGGGGTTCCCACGGCTGTACCTCGCGGGCCGTACCCGTCAGCTCACAAGCTTGCAATAAAATCAAGCCACATCCATATTGGGACCCGGGAGAGACAGGCAGACCATTGACCAACCATCTAGCTATGGTCAGAGCTGGAAACTTGTTGAAAATCAATGCTATCAGATATTGCTCTGAAATTTATCATACCTTCAGGCAAAGAAATCAATGCTGTCAGATATTGCTCTGAAATTTATCATACCTTTAGGCAAAGGTATTGGACAGGACATGGGATGATGGAAGGGACATGGTTGAAAATGATGAAGAACCATCATAGAAGGTAGTGGAGAATCACCTACCTACAACAACAGTTGCTCCAGCCCCAGAGCAACCAGAAGCTGATCCACCAATGGATGTATTGGAGGAATACCTGGATGAGCATGGCCAAGTGACATTCTTTTCATAAATTGCATAAGGGAATTAAATATCAAGTCAATGTGAATGAAAACCGACATCAATTCACAACAGAGATTTGCACTATGCCAGTTTGCAATGCAGTATGCTCTCTCAAATTACAACTTACTTGCACATGCAGTCCAGAGTGGAAGATGAGCACACATGATAATCATCAAAAGTAGATAGAGAGTTGTGGAATAGTGAAACTCAATCTGCTGCCTGGAAAGTGCAACCAGGTCTGTTCCATCTCTTGTGGACTGTAATTGCCTTCTGTGAGTACAAATTGTCATGCAGGGCATTTCCTCATTGTTCCTGTCTACACTGTGTCAATGGTTCCTCATGGTCAAGCTTGGGTATCCATCCTGCTTGAAATTGGATCTCCTTGGGCAATCTTGGTTAAGTAGCAATTCTTCAAACAGCACCGGAATCTTGTAACTAGATATTGCCGGCCTTGTTGAGAGTATTTTAGCCATACAATTTACGATATTAAAGACCAGCTATGATAGATCTTTCGCAGGTAATAGAGTGTGTCAAAGAATGCTGAGGGCCGGATCAATAGCGGACATGGCTAACAGGTGATGAGCATCGTCTGATTGCGAGACGACTATATACTAATCCGCATAATCTTTGGCGAATCCCAAGACCTCAGGTTGCAAGGGTTCAGACACGAGCTCTCTTGAGTTTCTCAGACACCAAAGCAGCTGGTTTGAGAGCACGAAATTGTCTGCGACGAATAAAGCTACGCAGGCAGCCGTTAATGATTCGAGGGGCACAAAACCTCTTGACCAACTCCACTGTTTCGTTGACAACCACGCCAGGAGGATCGTCCGTGGTCTCAATTTTGGTTGAACCAATGTTTGTTGCAGGTACCTAGATAACATGGACAAATATTATGCAACTTCGATGCTCCTCTAGAAACATCAGGCATCTCTACAACATTGAACCCTTAAATGCCGGCATTACTAATGGTGGCTGCCTGACCACTTGTGTATGAAGATAAAACAGGTAGGTAAGTCCAACTTGCAAACGTTGCATGAGGTAACCCCTTGATTCATAATTCATCGTTTAGACTGGACTCCTGAGGATCTGACCTTAGCATCTCTCAGAAGCTGATATACAGAAAGATGTCCAAGTTTCTTTGTACACCAAACCTTAGGTGGCACTGTTGTTGCATACAGTGGCTAGTAAAGATGCTTCAGTCATGTGGGTGTTACCTGATGACATGATCGTGCTTGCTCCAGTAATGGCACAGATGCTTACCTGTTGTTGCATACAGTGGCGAGTAAAGATGCTTCAGTCAAGGGTTCAAGCTACTTTGAGAACATATTGTGAGTCCAGCACCAATTAACAAATGCATAACAAGTAAGCAGAAACAAATCTGAAGCATTGAATCCTGACAATAACGAATCACCCAACATAGCAGCCAAATTAGATGAAATTCTCCCTGTAAGAGTCATGACATTGTTCTTACATTTGGAAATCAAGAGCTTGGTGGAAGATGCCGTGGTCTCTTCCGAGCCATCTCTTGGTCCTCTTCAGAACTCTTCTGCTAACTTGTTTTAAGAAGTACACTTGCATGGGGAAAACATGTTTGAGAGCATGTTCACTGGGCACATCTTCTAGATTCTCCAAGTCTGTAAGCATAACCAGAAGCCTCTTCCTCCACTAAGAACTCGTTGTTGCCACAGGCCTGTCCAGAAAACACTGAGGAACATAGGTGGCTTCCTGCCTTCCCTGCCTCCACTGCTCAAAAGAAGTGGAGAAAATGTGGGCTGTGTCGTTCCTATCAGTAAGACTTCTCAATTCGGTGAAGTAGAGTACCAGCGGAGTACCAGCTCCTCCCCAACAGCAGTTTCTATTGTTTCCTTCCCAATAGTACAACCCAATGAAATAGGATGTGAATCATTCTTCTTCGAAATCAATTTCCTCCCTCATCCAGGGCTTGAGTGGGCTTTGTTCCCCAGCCATGCTTCTTCATACAGACCAAAACATGATCTGTACGCAATGTAATCTCTCCAACAGGCCCTTGAATAGGTTTTGACTTCATCATGTAGATTTCATCAGAAGAACTGGGATTCAGCTCCCTCAAATTCATACTAAAAACAAAAACATTTTCACAATCAGATCGATGCACAATGAAACTTTGGGCATTTAAAATTGGGTATTTATTTCTAAAGACTCGTATAGCAAAATTATCTCAATCAGTATTACATTGAGCATACCAAAATCTGACCGCTCCCTACCAGTAAGGCCTGGTAGATATCTAAATGCAATGAAAAGTACAGATGTCAAGAGTACATCACAAATCATATCTGCAGCAACATAAGCTGCGGATGCGATTGTCAACCCATGCCACCTAAACTGTACATAACCAGTGATCAATGCAATTGCTGTGTCGGGTTGGAAAACAGCCAACTAGCTGGTTGTACTGCTCCAACTCGTCAATCTAAACTGACTCGATAGAGACTCAATAAAGAGTCACAAACAATAGCAACTCCACCTCAAAATAGTGAGGCTATTTCACCTAACATCACGCAACTGTGAAGACCATTGCCTATAAACATAGCCACAGAGTGTTGTAGCCACATTGTAAGAGGTACTGAATTGGAGGCAACAGGCTTTCAGTAAAACTAGAACCACCAGCCTGGCATAGGATGTCAGTCATAGGGGTTGCGAAACTTCTTAAGCAGGTCTGGAATGTCCTGCCCCAGCATGTCATCCACTGCCTGGACCATCTTGGGCTTGAGCTTGTCGAACTTGTCAATATTGTACCCTGCTAGGGTCTCCCTGTAGTGCTCCACATTTGGGAAGTCCCCCGCTGGCAAATGATATTCTCGTTGAACCTATACAGGTTCAGCACCAACCCAAGATACTTGATGTAACCAGAAACTATTTGAAGAAATTTATAATTGTATCCTACAGCAACAGGGATGTGTGCGCACCAAGGCGTCTGGTCCTACCCTTAATCCCCTTGCCATGGTCTACGGTGTTCAATTGTTGAGAACATACAGTCCCCACAATCTCTACAAAAGAATTGCATGCAAGCAGAAAACAATACGCCCAGTCCCTGATCAGGACAGTGCAGGCTTATCCTGCCTTCATTACAATTAAAAAGAAGAGGAAAGCACCCTCAATAACTGATAGATCAGGGTTGAAAGTAGAACCTTGGCAAACTCATCTTCCAGATTGTCAATGAGGCGTTGTTGAGCTTTAACCTTGCCCATCATTGATGGCATCTCCTTTTTCAAGTGGCCCATAATGTAGGAGTGAATCTTGGCTGCCCGTGCGCGCTTCACAAACTCATTGATCTGTCCTCCCACAATGTCCCCCATCAACCATTAGATATTCGCTGAGACCAGTCAGCTTGTTTTGACACAATGTCTAGTTAGCCATGCATTGACCAGATTGTCATACAAAGACTTACACGGCGATCACAAGACTTCCTGGGTATGTCCTTGAGATCAGCCAGTAGATCACTCTGTTCTCTTTCAAACAACTCCTTGCCAATTGGCCCTATTTTCTGCTCATCGATTGGCTTATCATTGAATGACCTGCCATGCACCAATCCACACCTGCAAATTAGTACAATGGGATTGTCCATTGAACAAGGATAAGACAGCATCCGCAAGATAGTCTCCTCTCAATAGCAACACTCACATAACCCTCTTCATGCTTCTTCTGAAGACTGACCCTCCTCTTCCCTCATGCTTGTGCTGAGGTGCAATCCAGAAAACCTCGGTTGGGATATATCTAATTGAGGGCAAACAGCAGGGAAGTTATTTGAATCCAACTGGGAGGTCACTTATACACCCACCCAATGTAGACACGCATGACTTCAGGAGTATTGAGCACCTTGCCCAGTGACCACATGAGTGCACCATAGACTCGCATCAGCTGCACCAGCACTCCAACCCAACATCCATTAGCTCTATGGAGCTTCCACACCTGCAACTAAACCTGGCTGAAAGCAAGGAAGACACGGTGTACCTGTTGGGTATCAACTTGGTCGGCTTTGTTCAGGACAACACGGATCTTGTCGTCGTGGCCACGTAGGGAGCTGATGACCCGCTTGAACTCATCACTAATGTCCAGCTTATGCGGGTCAAACAGGAGCAGGATAAGGTCACACTTGGCTGCAAACCATTCAGTCACACCCGTGAAATCATAGCTCCTTTGGGTTCGCTGCTTTTCTCCAGACAGCACTCCTGGTGTGTCTACAAAAGTGATGTGCTCCAACAACTGTTCCAGCCCAGACTTTCTTCAGCCTTGCTACCTTCAGAGTGGAGCACTGCAAATCCAGCATGTATCAATCCAGTAGAAGAAGCAGAAAAAGAAAGGACAGGCAAGCAGGCTCTTACAGGATGCGGCATGAGCGAGCACTCAAACTTGGAGAGAAAAGCTGTGCCAAATCTGGTAAGGCCAGTGTAGGGCATATCATTTTGCACCGCAATTGTGTTCCCTGGCACACTTCGCTCATCTGTGCCTCCCTGACTCACCATCCCCCATCCCCGTCCAGAGTTCCATCCCCTTAACGCCACATGACAATGAACCAATTTCAGGCAAACATCAAAAGCAAAGGTGGCTCCAGAGCCATTTGCACCCCAAACCTCCATACTGCTTCAAAGTAAGGCACCTAGACATCCATGGTACCTAAACAAGAAGAGAGGCACCCACCATTACTACAACAAACCGATCCGTTGTAGGCTCCGGTCCAATATGCGACCCTGCAGTTCCCGATTCACCTCAGTCTTAATAAATAGATGTTTCCCTCTTCCTGTAGTCACCCTATAGCATGCTCTCTTCTACAGGTAAAAACACCAGACCACAGTAGACGTACAATGCAGACTTCCTGGGAGGGCGCAACACAGTAGACACCCCAAACAAGAAAAAGCATCAATGTGTACCTGGGTAGCCAGCCCGTAAAAGATGCTTGATGAAGGTTGTCTTGCCTGTTGAATACTGACCAAGCAACATCACCATGGGCTTTGCGTCGAAGTCACTCTCTGTCTGCGTATTCCACCTCACTAGTAAATCCGCGAACCCAGCAATTCAATGTGGACCAACAACCCTGCCTTGAAAATGGAAGTCAACGAATGCTACAAAACAGAACCTTGGGGAGAGTGGAGTGCAGACCAATGTAGGTGAGACAAAGTCATTGAAGCGATACGCAATTTCCAAGGGCTTCAATTTTTCAAGATACAGCTTCTTCAGTCCATCAATTATGGATGTCACTGATGCTGCAGATATTGACTGCATCCATCCATCCCTTCTCATCAAAATTGGTTAATGTACCTTGCTCTTGCCTCAATTAATGGACAAGTTGAAGCCTGGCACATCCTGCAATCTTAAAGATACTGTTCAGGTCAAGCTATCATCCCGGAGATGTCCTGGTTCCCAAAGCTCTATCACAAAAGAATGTACTCATAAGACGTTCTATCACGGAAGAAAGAACCTATGACACATTCTCACGAAGCAGGATACTCTTCAACCACTGTTCGTTCAGCTGACCTTGCGTGTCGTCTTCTGAGAGAACCACTGTGCTGTCTGTGCCTGCAACTGAGGCGATGTTCCTGTTCAAGACCACCGTACATCAACGTTAACTACTGCAACCATCACTTCCTCTCGATGCCTCCTCATCCCTCACCTGGTTGGGCTTTATTCACAACATGCATGAGGTATGGTTAATGCAGCAGAAAAGAAGATATGCACACGAGACTGGAAAAAAGTGGTAACCAGTGAAATGGGCAGTTATACACTATCTGCATCTGGATGCACAGCCAAATTAAATGTCTACCGTTTGTGTGGTCTGAGACTGCAGATGGTGATGAGCGGCGCCCCTTCTGTACAGCATAATTCACCAATTCACATCAATTCATGCAATTAAATAGCTCGTCTTCCATGGCTACATTAGAGCACAGATCAGACTCTTTCAACTTTCACAATCTGCATGAGGTCTTACCAGAATACCACCTAGGATGTAGCTGGAGGCAAAAAATGGTATGTTGAGAATTGGCACTACCTCAGCCCAAGAAACCCAGAGAGGACTAAGGGAGTGTGACCTTACCACCATGAGCTCCTCCAAACCATCCATGTTTGGTGGGCTGATATTCTCCACATCTGCAACCAACAATCACCTCAATATCCTGCTGCTGCGGAAACATCCAAAATGCATCATCTAGACACCATACCCCCTGACCTGGAACCAACCAAATAGGATGTACAGAACAGACAAATACAACAAACACAAACTTAACAGCAACAGACCTCAAAAAGCTTCCCTGAGCAGTATGCACTGGCTTGTGTTCTTCCCAAAGATTCATACCAAGTCTTCTTAATCAAAGGAATGCTTGAGTAGAATCCGAGAGAAAAATGTGCCAAATTAGGATTCACCCCCTACGGCTCTTCATAATGCTTGATGTATGCAGCAAATAAAATATAAAAGCAAACAACCTCAGACAAACTACGACCAACCTGCATTTTTCAGCATATCAGCAGTAATGTCCTTGCCAGTTTGTGCCAATGATATGACCTGCAGCGCCATAATCAGAATCCTGTTCTCTATGCTACCCAAACCGACATAAATTAGCAGACAACTGGACCGGCATCCCTCAAAACTAAGACCTCTGGCCACAATCAAGAGTACACGCTTGTGGAGAACTACATGACTCACATTCAGCCCAAACAATGCAACATTGCATGAAGTCTAATGGAACAGAACATGAGATTGAATCCTCCATATCTTCTTTTTCACATCTGTTTCTTTCAATCGTAGCAAGCAAAGGCCTGGCAAGTTGACCGAATTTTACTGCCTTCTGTAAAAGAGAGAGAAGGGTGAAGAGAAACCTAACCTGCATAGCTGTAACAAATTCTCTAAAGCCAAGAAAACCCTGGCGCTTTGTGTCTGCAACAGCCCACACCTAGCAGCAATCCGCTTGAGCCACAATCAGTCCAAGCATGTTATGTGGGCAATGCTAAGGAAAAAGTGCGAAAACTCAAACGCGCCCCATCCCATGTCATGCACTTGCATAAGGCTGCCTTCTATATTAATTTGTTTTTGTTGGAATTAACCAATTCTTTACAATTGTCATGGCCACCACAAACCCAAGACTACCACGTCAAAAGCAATTCCACTGCACATCAACAATTTTTCGTTGGTGATGTGGTTGACTAGGGCATTCACGTATAATCTGTGAAGAGGTCCCAGCCTGGGCCAAAATCATGAGAGTCTGCAACTCCTTTCTCATATAAAGCTCTAAGCGGTTTTACACCCCGGCTGGTAGATAATTCTGTTAAGATAGAAAGAAACATCAACTATATTCTGCACACCTGCTTAAGGTCTCCCCTGGGAAGCTGTGACAGTGAAAAAAACTTGACAGCATCTGGTCCTGTCAGCCTGCCATCAGCGTCTGCAAAGGCGTGCAATGTATATGTGAGCAAAGATCTTGACACAATCCTGCTTCAAGTTGCTGGCATTAAAGAGAATGAACAGAAAACTACAACGCCAGATAGAAAATCCTCTTTGAGCAGCACCGAAATGTTCGGCATTGAGGTCGAAAGATTTTGTCATGTCGAATTGTCAACACGCTGTGAGGCGCAATTCAAACCAGAGAACCAGAAGGAATTAAAGATTCGAAAGATGCAAGCTGACTCGGTGCCAGCTCAGGAAGAGATAGTGAATTTCATGTTACTACCGATGCAAACTCGAACAGATTCCAATGTGCTGAGATCTACTACGATTAGACAGCTCCAAATTATCTTTACTTCCACGGCACACAAGTCTCCAATACGTCCGTACTGCCAATATCCCTGACTTTGAACGACGTGCATCCCGAATGCCAAGATGTTCCTCCTGTGATGACCTAACCAAATGGGAAGCGGAAGCGGCAGACAGAAACCATACCACTGTCAGCGAAATCAAACCATTGCTTGTAAGTCTGCTCATCCTGCTTGGCATAATTCGTAGATCTGACCGCCAGTATGTCCATTTTCCACCACCTCCACTCAGTGCTCCCGCTAAACTACCAGATTCAGAGACTCCCAATATATAGCACCTCCAACACACACCCGATCACAATCAAGCAAAACGGAGCCAGCGTTTCCACATCCGATCCGTTGGCACAGCACCGCGATGCAACTTTAGCGATCGAATTCAAACTCTACAACAGAGAGGAGCTGCACAGCTAAGAATAGAAACAAGCGCTACAAAGCGAGGAGTGAAATGCAGACGCGGCAACCATCCGCCATAGCCACGTTGAAACCCTAACGTTGCAAGGGTGCCGTTGGCGGGAACGATGGCATCATCTACCGTTGCCTTTTTGCCCCCTCAAATTTTGAATTGTCTGCATACATTATCGCCGTTAAATAATGACCGTTTGTAAACAGCCAAAGAAACATCAAGACACCACATGGCTCCCGATGGTTCCCAGATTCGACACCCAGATCTGACGCTCCCCGGTAAAGACTCCAGTCTGCCGGAATCGTACTCCGACCGTCGGTGGCAGCAACGACGGCGGGGGCCAGCACAACAGCCGAGCTGGAATCTGCACCATGGATTCCGGCCGCGTGGCATCTCGGAAGGGGAGCTTCTCGACGCGTGGCCTATTGGGTACGCGCCACAGCAGGGCGAGCATGCTAGGTACAAATGCCTTCACTTCGTCTTCTTCCCTGTCTCGCACGCCCTGCACCCTCTCCGATCTGTCTCTAGAATCGCTTTGTGCTTAAGAGTTTGTCTAAAGTCTGTTGAATTAGGAAGTGATCGCATTGTGGAAGGGGGGGTTTCGAGTGAGGAGCAAGGCGTGCTTGGGATTGTTGGCATAGGCTGGCTCAAGGTCAGCTTTGAGGATTTGTGGCGGGCGGGGGAAAGCTCTAGGATATATTCAGCTGCTGGGAGGGGAGAGAGAGTTGGAGGGAGCATGTCTGGGGCTACATTGGCTGCGGGGCCGAGAATACCCAAGCCTGGGAAGGAGGGCCGCCATGGGGAGTTTCGCGGGAGGTCTGATCCCGGTGGTCTTGGAGGGGTGATGGGATCGCTGCGAGTAATCGAGCTGCAGCTGGTGGCATTTATAGTGGTGTTTTCTGCTAGTGGATTGGTGCCGGTAGTGGACCTGATCTTTCCGGTCTTCATCACCATCTACGCTTTCATTCTCTCTGCATTTGTATTTAAGACTTATGGGCAAGCGGAAAATCTTCAGGTTTTTAAAGGCAACCGCCTGTTCCAGGTTTACGTGGTTACGGGTACCGTTGTAGGTCTCTTCTTGCCTTTGGCGTATGTGCTCGGTGGATTTGCGCGAGGCGATCAGCGCGCTGTGCGGGCTACCACACCCCATCTTTTTCTTCTCTCGTTCCAGGTCCTGAGTGAGAATCTAATCAACGGGTTAAACATCTTCTCTCTGCCTGTGAGAGCGCTGCTACCCATTTTGTACAGTATGCGTCGCCTGTTCTCTCTTTCTTCTTGGGTTACCGCCACCTTGTTCGAGTATAAGTTACCCGAGGATCCACGAGTGCAGGTGGGAATTCTGTAATCCGTTTCCTTTCAAGTAGTTAGAGATTGTGTTGAAGAGTGGACAAATGTTTGTTGTATATCGGAGATTGTTTGTTTGGATCTTTGTGTGTTTTCTATCACCGGGAATGAGGTATCTTGAGCTGAAGCTAAATGCACTGGTATGGAATTGGTATGCAGGATACAGCATGGTTATGGTTTGGACGGGTCCTGGCTGTAGCAAATACAGTTTACTTCACCCTCAACCTCTTTGGCTTCCTCATCCCCATGTTCCTCCCACGGGCCTTTGAGGCTTACTTCAAAGAGAGGGATCAGTACTTAGCAGAGCACCCACCAAAAGAGAAGAAAAGTCCAAAACCTCTCCCCACCCCTGCCCGTCCGGCGGGAGAGCCGAAAAAGGCTCAGTAGTGCTTAGTTACAATGTGAGGAGTGTCTAAATTTGTCAATTATAATACACATGTATTGTAGAGCCTGGGGTGTGCCATGTTTGGAAGTGGCGGACCTGCGCTCAGAGGGATGAGAGATGCGCAAATGACTGCAGCTGTAGATTTCAGCAGCACTCAAAACGTAGGTGGTGTGTACAGTGACCATTCTTTAATGCCCCTCTTTTCAGAAACAGATGTGCAGGTTTTGCCTAAATGTTTGACAATGAAGCCCTCTCAGATGTCTCGCATGAGGGATGGAGGTCCTGGCGAATTAGCAAATTTCGAAATAAATCTCTTTTATCCGTGGTTGATGACAACTGCCCTTGGTTATGTAATATTACATTGCGCTTAAGATGCATTGCCCTCTATTCACACCGGCTAATACAGAAGAGAGTGAGTACATTGAAATGTCATGCAATTCTTCGTTACACGATAGTCTAAAATCCATCTTTCAACTTTCGGTGAAGTGCTGGTTTTAAGGGGTCATGCACAAACACACTGGATCGAGCCTTGTTGATGAGTGAGAGAATCTGCCTAGGTAGTGAAAGTCTTCTTTATGATGAGCATCACAAAGGCTGATTTTAGAAAACAAAATGAAATGTGCACTACACCAGCAGCATGAATTTTGTCAGCAACAGTTGAACTTTTGCAATGCGGAAATATGACAGACACTTCAGCTTAACCAAATGAAATGTGTACTACCACCAGCAGTATGAACTCTGTCAGCACCAATTCAACTTTTGCATAGAAATATGACAGACACTTCACCTTAAAGACAGCTTGTAATACCTCGCAGGGAATGCCAACTCAGGCAGATCATTGGTAACATATTCCTAGTGATAGTAGCCAGTGCCACTTCATAGTGACAAGAGCCCATTACAAGTTCATGCAGTTCCTAGATCAAGCAAACCGCAAAACTTAGTGACTTGAAATCCTTCAAAAACTGTCATAAAAAATACCCACTACTTTAGGCCATGGAAGGTGGTATTCCACCTTGAGATTGGTTTCATATGCCAGCCTCTGTTGTACTGGGTCTGTCTGACTTCCAAATTCTCAAGAGCTAGGCCCCCTCAATGATAAATACTTCTGGTGCACAAAACATAATTGACATCTACCTTTTTAAGTCCTCTAGTTGACCTACACTGGAGTCAACAAGACATGGAGGACACACCCCTGGTTTGAATGCCACAATGAAACATGCACAGATATGTACTTCAGCGACTTTGGCCACAGAGCAAGGAGGATCTTTCTCTTTTGACAAGGATTTATGCTAACAATATGATACGAACTTGTCTCAATGGCGAACAATGAATTGCTTTGATTGTCGTCTTCGAGTTAACTTCCACAAGAACGTAAGTGCAGTAATGCAAGAAAGCGCCAACGCCGCACCCACCAAAACTCCAGGCCCTGCAAGCCTGACACCCACACCCAGTTCATGTGAGGCCAATAGCCCACTTGGACAACATCCTCACCCAAAGTGAGCCATCAGTTTCCAATAAAGTTCATTTTCCAATCTGCTCTACACGCTGTCGTGACTCCTGGGGCCTCAACATTTACTCTCTACATACACAGGGAGGCTTCAAAGCCAGAATGATAAGAAATTTCCCCAGTTGCACTATATACAAATACAAATTGGCCAAGTGGCAAAGGGCATACATATTCTGCTACCCTATCATGACCAGTGGGAATCCTCACTTCGTACTTCGCACACACTTGCTGGACACTGCAACGGAGAGCTTCTACTAAAGAGAGAAGCTTTGTACAACACAGCTATTTGCATGTCTTTCACTCTTTTATGTCCTTGTCTGAGAGCTCCATAGGTTAGAAGTGAGAAATATAAACTGTGTGCAGATGATGATTAACAATATCAACTTCAGAACCAACACTAAACGCTGTGACATTCTCAGAAAAAGAAAACAATCTTGCTCTCAACTTTTCCACAAGCACACACAAACTACACAATCTTTGGCAACCCTGGCAGCACCTGGACGGGTAGTCTTTGAGGTAAATGTGCTTGCTCAACCCAACAATATAGAACTGGAGTGAGCTCTTCCCTTGGGCCACCAGGACTCGAGTGACAGGAATCAGATGTATCTGGTGCCTCTCACAAATAACACGTGCTGCAGGAGGCACTTGAGCACGCTCGGCAATTGTGTCAGAGGAGAGCTTGGTGAGCTCATGAGAGTGGGGAAAGCTCACAGGATGGCACTGATATGATTGGCTATTGTACAGCTGCACGCCCTTGGCTTCATGGAACACCTCATCCGGGATAGATAATACATTGTTCGGTGCACTTGTCTTCTTGGTTAGTAAAGTACTCCTGCTTCCCAAGTGCTTGTTAGAACACTGGCACCTCATTTCCCAGGCAAGCTCAAATACTATACATTGCACATGGGGGCACTTAATAGCTTGCTCTCAAGTAGCTCACAAAGGCTACACAGAACCTACTGGGATACACAGTCTCACAAATTTTCCATGGTGTCATAACTATCCAGTCAAGGCACAAATACCAAGGCCACAGGGCACAACTCATTTCTCACATCATTGTAGGTGCCTTTGGTCACTGCTGTCCATCAGCCTGACATGATTTTAGAGCGACTACAATGGAGAGCGTACCATGTTACAGTGAGTAGCTTGCTGAAAAGCCAGGCTCCTGAACCGCAGCATTTTACACAGGTGAGGAGTCCACGCGAATTGCACTGGGCACATGGTAACCTCCCATTGCCTTGGCATTGCAAGCACCTATATAAAAGACCACATTCAGAGAAAGCTGGTAAGGATCAGAATGATATGGATGTCCATTTTTACTGGAGGCATTGCCAGTCTGGTGAAATTGTGCCTGTCTCAAATGGGCAACCACATACCAGTCTGAAGTGCTTATGAGTCGTATAAGCTCTAGTATGGGACTTCCAGGGTGGGTTTTGGTTGCTTTCTACATTGAAAAGACCTAACTTCACACCCTGGGTAAGATGAATAAACTCCAAACTAGGGACACGGTTAAAACATCAAGTGCAATCATTCTCCTGAAGTCAACATTGCTGAGGACTATACACAGGACAACACAGGATAATACTCAGCACTTAAGGTCTTCTGTGCTATGCATAGACATTTTATAACAAGTGCTTGAAAAAACATCTGACATTTGCCAACTGCTACACCAGAAAACTTTACTGTTTCCACAAACTTATCACGAATGAAAAATACTCTTTAACTGTTTCTATCAAGCGAGAGATAAGGGCACCCACTTGGAGTCTGAGCCATCTTGGTGTGCCAGGAGGCCCCGTCCATGACAGTGAGGACAGAGAGACGTCTGTCCTGGTACATAGGAGCCTGGTTCCAGATTATTAGTGCACACTGGACATGGAACCTCCTTCCGCCCAGAACAAGCTGCACATGTCATGTTTTGGGAGTTGTAACATCGAGCAAACAGTATCACGATCTATTTTCTTGTCTTCTTTGGCAATGATAGACACAGAAAGGTCATCATCCAAAACTCTCTGGACCTTTCTATGCTTTTCTGAAACGTACAGTTTTATTTTACAGATGAATCATTACTGGTGTTACAAAGATGGGGGATGCTCTTCTTGACATGTTGATGCTTATATTCAAGCCACCATGCCCATACCCGTAGCAATGGAACCAAGGATCAAGATCAGTGTTGAACCTGGACAATTGTCCACTGATTCGGAGTGAGGCAACTTCAAGCATGATTGCTTTCTTGAACTAAAAAGAGGTGGAAACTCGGTTCTCATATCCACCTCCCAAGCACCGGGAGGGTGACCAAAGTTGTTGTCATCAATTTGACTCCCTGCGTAGGGTGTGACCTGCTGCACTACTTCTCTCTCCTCAAAGAATGTTTCAAGGCTGCCAATGTAGACATTAAAGTCCTCCACTTTCTCAATGGCCCATTTGTGAGCTGGAAAGGCCCCCCACCCGCAATGCTGGTCCACATAGTCAGTGAACAGTTGCCGAATCTCTTCCTCTTGCAACGTTTGGCCACTCCTAATTTCCAACACCCCTTTCCCCACAATAAGGATCATGTAGCATAGAAGGTAACCCTGTGCATTCATGTTCGAGGTGTTGTGGAAGAGGTCTCCGGACAGGTATTCTCCAATTGCACAGGAAATATCAATAAAACTACATGAGTGCCAGGCAACCATCCCATCTCTATAGCTATCAGGGAACTAAGGGTGAAAATGAAAGGTGGAGATATAAGAGGAGGAGATGTTGCACAACTATTGATCTTTATGCAAAGAGGATGTGTATGAGAAAGGTACTCATAAGACGTTGTTTGCCGTAGCCTTGTGGCCATTGACCCCGCGTTCAGTTTGAGCAGAACACAAAGGGACAGAAACTACCTTTGTCAGGGGCTGATGCTGGTAGTATGACTCACCTTGGAACAGACAATTAATCCGAGTTTTCTAGATATCCTCTAGAAATCCCTTCACACAAGCATCAATCTGCCGTGTGTGGTTTGCCCAATAACTAGGCCCCAAATTGGCCTGGGCTTTTCATTCAGCTCAAGACTTTCAAAGTTGGTAAACAGAAGTTCAGGCACAATTCCCTTGATGGATTTGAAGAGGGCATGTGTATGAGAGAGAGAGAGAGAGAGAGAGAGAGAGAGAGAGAGAGAGAGAGAGAGAGATGTACTCAAATCATTTTGCTTGCAGTAGACTTGCGGACATAAATTGGGCACCCGCTTCACCAAGAGTAGAAAAGGGGTATGAGAGGGAGACAAAGAGAGAGAGTACTTCAAGCTTACTCATCTTCTACAGCACATAAAACTCAACTAACCTGGGTGGACCTGCCTTCAGTTGTTCCCCTTGCGGACCTTGAACTTGCTGGTCTGCAATTTTAAAGGAGACAAGGTCCATAAACAGCCTTACTGACAGGAGGCAAAAAATAACAAAATAGGTTTGGCACAAGGTTGACCCCACAAGCTCCAATACATATCAAAATTTATTAAATCCTAGGGTGCTGAAACATCACTACATGTTTTGCAAACTGATGTAGCAGATTGAGGATGACCATCAGACCTTTCAAGACTGGATAATACAAGCACAATCCTTTATGCCACTCTAAGAGTCCCTTTTCACTAGCTGTCATACTAACCAACCAAGGGCATCCTCCAAAATGTAACTGATACCATGGAATTTACTCCCACTCACAAGCCGAACACTCTTACCTCCATCCAAGTCACCTGCATAAAGAGGTTTGGCAGGTCTACATGGTACACTATCATATTGCAGCAATGATAATTGAAGTCGGTAAATATGCCCATTAAATGGTGTGGTTCAAGGATGGTTGCCGTTAGTCACGCTCGCCTGTTTATCAGCGCGATTATTTGCAACTTTTCCTTGACCATCTCAAGGCACCAACAGCATGAATTCGTTCAAGTGGAGGCTAGGACGATAAGTGGCCACTCATGATTCATACTTTGGCTAGAGGTTTTGCAAATTGAGTACACTAAGAGTAGCATAAAGTACCTGATGGTGCCTGGATATGAGCATGTGCTGATGCTTCAGGACTAATGAGAGCACCATAGATCCACTGGGGGTAAGGATCCTGTGATGCGCTCTCCACGGGCGGCACACTGGGCTGTGTTTGTGAAACCGTAATGTACTGCTCCTCCTCCCTTTCCTGTAAAGAAAACTACTCAATTCAGAATTTGGGAGGTCAATCATCGTTTCAATATGAATTCATAACCAAGATTTCTTGGCACCGCACATAAATCCGCCCATTCCCACCCACCCACCCACCCCGCCCCTTCTGTATGTGTGTGGGCATCCGGGCCAGCCATCAATGTCAGAAATATTTTTGTTCGTCTTCTCCCCTGATACACCAACCCTCCCCTTGAGTCCCCGCCAACAAAAAGAAACCAAGAGCCTCCATACTACCTTCATATGTTAGATAAATTACTTTCGAGAATGCTCATAGTGATTCTTCATCGCGGCTGCCGAAACACAAACTGTCTGAACACCACAGTGCTACCTAATAGCAAGCAATGCAAAGGCTGCCACACTTGACCCGTACGATTCACGCACCAACTAAATCCCACAAAACAATCGAGCACAAGTCGATTCTCTGCTGAAAATTTCTACTGTCATCTTCCTCACACATTCTGGAAGCCACATTTCTCAATGAATGATTAGAAAGATTTGAATTCCAGATGGGCTGTTCCACTGTAAGGCAATTTTCTGAAGGCCTCCATTCCAACATTGACTCAGGAAAATGACTGACAGAACACCTTCGACCCTTTCAAACTTAGTTTTGTCCTTCCGGATAAGAATCAGGTTGGAATACTCATACATAAGAGGGATAAGAGAGTGCAGGCAGTGATACGGACGTGGGTAGGCACGGACTGCGAAGCAGACAGGTCAGGCGCAGAGGGAGTGGAAGAGTTCGTCCCGGGCTGCGGTTCCAGCTCAGGCCTCTCCATCAGTTATTGTGCAGTTGCCGATAGTGAAAGGGAGGAGCGTGTGGGCCAAGGAAGTGAGGCCGTCCACCATAGCTAGAGCTCAGCCCACTGGTGTCTTTGCTTGTAAGATAAGGGACTAGAATCCTGGCATTTGATGATTGGTAGACAGAGGATTGAAGATTTGGCAGTTGGGTTCATACCGTAGTGTGGTATGCAATCGATTTTGGATCCGAAACAATGCACAGATTGTCCTAAACAAGACCCAGTGTAAATGACGAATACAGCACCGGGAAAACACGAAAACACCCCCCACACAATTTTAGAGATGAAACAAGTTTGGAGCAGATGCGCAAATATTTCCCTAAAAGTGCAATCCCAACGGCAATATTGCAACTCTTGACATGTTCTAATAAGCTTGTCCCTAAAACACAAGTAGCCGCTTGACCTCTCCCTCTCACACATTTCAAATTTGCATACGAGCTAATGGAGAGGAGGCTTGATCGGAAGCTATGGTTTACGGAATGAGAAGGTGACGATGGTATCCATTGCCAGTAACGATCCTGAACTGGGTTCTGGTTTAACTCCAATACCCGCGATTTTCCCACTTGGAGCAGGCGGCTATGAGGAATTGCCAGTGCAGATTGGCCTGAGACAGTCGCATTTCGGTGGAGATAAAGATGTGATTATTTGAAAGAGAGAGGCTTCAGAATGGAGCTGAAGGAGGAGCAGTGGCGGCGCATGCAGGCCAATCGGGCTGCAGCTCTGGAGAGACGGAATGCCAAGCACGGGCATCTTTCGGGGGCCCAACTTGCTCCCGATGTCAGGATTCCAGCGCGCGATTTCAATAGTGATGGTACTCATGTTGGAGGAACAGCAGAGGCCGTTCAAGCTCCTTCACGTTCCATCCATCTGGGCACTTCCCTGTCACATGAATTTTCTGGCCCTAAATTTCTGAAGTGGTGCTCAAAAAATCTGAATATCCAGGAGGCGCGTACTACAGCTGAGCAAACTGTAATTGGCCAGCTGTTGTGGCCTTCAGCTGATGGGTTGTTTCAAACTAACTCAGGGCAAGAACCACGCACCAAGCTGGTGGAGGTGGCTCTAGAAATATGTGCTCCACATAGTTTTGTCTTGAATATGCCCAGCAATTGTGGCCTCTCGCATGTTGATGAAGACAGCTCTCTGCAAGCGATTCTTCAGAGCATATCATCCGTGAGTATATCAATGACTTGTAATTTGAATCCAGAGTGCAATTACAATTTTCTGAAAACGCATCTGCCATTTTATCAGGCTTCCTTGTAGCCAATCTGTTCCAAGGTACGTGTAGAAGGAATTGTCTTGGATCCCAAGTGATGAACTTTGTGGTGGTAGCCAGGGAAGGCAATGGAGCTAGAGATCAACATATTCTCCACCCAGCCCATCTAGCAGTGACTTTTATCCATGGCCTTGAATCTTTAACCTCAGCATGTTTCCATACAAATTCATCACAGATTTTGTAACTACCTCAGATTTCTTGCAGGTACTGCACTGCATTGCTTGGGATGGTTGATTGAAAATGATGCGTGACGCGCACTGTTGGGTGCATGTTTTAGGTGACACCATCCCAGTCTGTGCCATGTAAGAGCTATGAAAGACCAGTTTACAAGCTAAAGGACTACAATTTGGTGACAGATGCTCTTAGGCGCATGCCTGGATTTCAATATCAGCCAATTCCTTGGCCCACTCGCATGGTCCTGGAACGTGCTCCAGAAGCAAGTCAAAGCTGGGTCCCATTCAGACCAAACCATGTTACAAATACAGATGTGGAGATGCTCTTGCAGCATTTACCTCAAAAATTGAAGGAAAGCCTGCTGCCTTTTCAGTGGGAGGGCGTGCGGTATGGTCTTCGCAGAGGTGGCCGGTGCCTCCTGGCTGATGATATGGGTGTTGGCAAGACCATTCAGGTATTTGTAATGTTGTGATATCTCCTTGCTCTCCTGCAAACACTCCCAAGAAATTATTGTTGTTACAACAATCAATGGATGGTTGGTATGAAGTTGTTATATCAGTTGGGACCATGATATCTTTGGGGACTGATGCGGGGCAGGCAATAGCAATGGCAGCATGCTACAGGGATGAGGGGCCACTGCTAGTGGTCTGTCCGGCCAGCATGCGTTTGGTGTGGGCTGAAGAGCTTGAGCGATGGCTTCCCTTTCTTTGTCCTCTTGATGTCCATCTTGGTACTTATCAACCATCTCTGTGTCCGTTGTTCTTGTTTGCACTAGAGACTACTTTGGTGGTTGAGGTCCAAAAGTGACACTGTAGTTTTCCATGAAAGACCCACCTGGACAATGTTTGTAGTTGTTTACCTTCCTCATTTTTTGCCCCTTGCCATGGGTCGTGTGGGCCTGCTTTTGGACTCACTAAGTCTCGTCTTCTCTTTCAAGTGTACGCTGTCCCATGAGTCCTTGGGCTGTTTATGGATTTCTTCCTTTCTTTTGTCTCCTGTGGACACAATACATCGATTTTATTTTGTCTTGTTTATATTCTCTTGTTTGTTACTTGTCCCATATGCTCTTTGAGCTTTCTGGGACTTTATGAAGTTCTACCATAGCCTCTAGCAGAGGAAGTAAAGTCTTCTTCTTCCTGTACTATACTGTCAGTCTCTCTGGATCTTCTGCTTGTGATAGATGTTTCATGTCACCTGGGGAGGGTATTAACTTAGTTGCTGGCAGAAGTACTACTGAATTTGAAATGTTAGGAGGACCTAGTCTGCTTTTTTGGTTCAATGGTGGAGATGGTGCAGAGATGAAGCCCTCCTGGTATGTGTGCAAACCTCCATGTAAAAAAATTCAACTTCTAAATGCACACAGTGGTCTTCTAATATGTGTACACAACAGATGTGTCAGGTTAGAAAGTACTTGAGGGGAACTCTAATGACCAGTGGCAAAGATTCAGCCTTGCTTAGTGGGGGAATACAGTATGCAGTCTGACAGTTTTGCAGTTTCTGGATGCAGTGTTTGGTCGGAGTGATGATCTATCAAAGCAGATTCAAATGCCAAGGGTGGTGGTTGTCTCGTATCACATGTTGAAGCGCCTGCGTCAGAGCATGCTGTCACACAAGTGGGGCATGCTCATAGTGGATGAATCTCATAATCTCCGCTGCACTAAGAAAAAGCTGGAATGTGAGGAGGTATGTGTAACTCTCTCCGGATAAAATGGGTTTTCAAAATATGGAGGGAGAGCAGTGCCATGTGTGAGTCGATGCCATGTGTGTTGAATCCAAGTGGATATATTCGGATCTATGAGGGACCTTGGAGGATGCCTACTGAGAGGGATATTGCATCGATTTGTTTGAGCATGTGCTTAGGACTTGTCTCCAGTGGTGCCCAGGTGCAAAAAGAGGAGGTCCCAGCAAGTCCAGAATCCCATGTGTAGGGAAATCAGTCAAGTGTCCAGATCAAAACTAAATGGTGGTGCTAGGTACGTCAGAAGGGAATTTTATGGGTGTGAATGGGTGTGCTCACTGGATCCAATTTGGACCTCATGTGTCGAATTAGATGTCAGCAAGTAACAAGGGCCTTGGGGGTTTCTGGTTGTATTTCAGACAACGGCAGTGCTTGAGGTGGCTCAGAATGTGAAGCGAGCTGTGCTTCTGTCTGGCACACCATCTCTGTCAAGGTTTGTAACATAGTTTCTGATTCTGACAAGCACTTACCTGCCTTCATCCTTCCAACATCCTACCAATATCTGAAGATCATCTGTGTTTTGTGTTACAGCCAAAACCCAAGAGGTTTGACTTCCAGTCTGAAGTCACTCATTCGAGTTGATTCTCCAAGTCTGAATTGTCAAAAGTCTGGTCTACGAATGCATGGAATTCTTCAGTCCATGAATGTATCTAACAACAGTGATTAATGGAAGAACAAATCTATCAGAGTGGAGAGATGATAGGCCAAGACAACACACTTCAAATTGAAATTGATGTATGTTGCATGGCACTCTAATCTTCATGTTCTAATTGTGGTGATGATGCAGGCCCTTTGATATTTTCAATCAGGTCGATTGCATATGGTAAGCCCAGAAGCTCTCTCTTTCTCATGGTATTTTGTTGTTGTGCTTGTGTCCCTTGGGCTCTTTGAGCTTCTGAGGGATGTAATTTTCTTTCCTTTTGCTGTTTTGTTTCATAAGCACTCTCTAGTTCCGGACAGAGACTTTCCTCATCATTGGGGACAGTCTATACTCATGACGTTTTACCTCTCTGCAAATCTCTCCACATCACACACGAGGACCTTGGGCACCTTCCCAGTTTGTTTTCACACCCATAGATGGAGATGGTGTGCTGTCGTGATATTGTTTCCAAACAAGTAAAGTGGAAGTCATGGAGTTGAATGATCTTATAGAAAGGATCTGTGTGGGTATCTTTGGGGACAGGCGTGGGTTGCTTGGCAAAAATAAGTATGAGTTTGCACGTAATTATTGTGACTGGCAGCCATATTCAGTTGGTCAAGGGACCTGCTGCAAGGTATATGCCTACCACACCTGGTTATAACCTATAGTTGTTTCCATTTGCATTTGGGTCCTCTCTAGGCAGCTTGGCTGTTTTATTCCCTTGTAATCTCAAGTCACAGGGCATGATAGTCTCGGTGTATTCAATTGTATGACACACTGTGAACTTGTGTGCTCCAGGACTTCTCTAAAGGGACACGACTTCAGGAGCTGAATGTGCTACTTACAGAGACTGTCATGGTATTGTTTCCCCTCTCCCTCTTGGCTGCTTAGCTTCATGAAGTTCTTCGTCTTTGAGCTGTAATTGAGGCCTGTTTTTACTAGTTGTTCCTGTGGTTACGTGAGGACATTATTGAAGTCCTTACATATATCTCAATCTTTCTTTCTCTTGTCCCATAGGTGCTTTGAGCTTCCCATGGGCCTTCCAGGGACATTTAGTTTTATTCTCTTTCTCTGCATTACGGTCACATTAACTCCATTGGCTTTTCGTGGACGTTATAAATCTCCTTTTTGCTTTCCCTTCTCTCTGTCGGTTGCATTGCCAATAATTGGAAATATGCTGTAGCTTCAGCTAAGTAAGATTCACATGAACTTTCCTCTGATGCAAGCTGAGTATAGATAGAAGAGAATGTTCTTGGGGAACATCTCTCGACACTCCTGTGAGAGTTGTAAGACTGAGTAACATTGTCTTGTGTTGTTTATAAATTTGTCAGTCTGGACCCGATCTTTGTTCGCTTGGTCATTGGATTGTAGGTGAGGAGATTGAAGGAGAGTGTGCTGACAGAACTGCCCCCAAAGCGCAGGCAGGTTATCCGATTGAAATTGGAATTGGAGGATATCCGGGAGGCTAGGACTGTTATTGCTTCCAGTGAAACTTCCAAGAATGCCAGCCATAGTGGGGAGGACCTGTGCAAGTGTGGTTTCAGTCCAAAGGGAACATGCGATTGTGAGGATGACATTGAGGATGACATTCTAGAGGAATCTGAGCTGTCTGAGAGTATGGCACAAGGTCAGCAATCCTCACTACTGGGAAGCTCAGCCATAACACTTGACTACCAAGAAATCGGAGTGGCTAAGCTACGGGGGTTTCGGGAATGGTTGCTCAATAACCCCATTTTTGCCTGCTCTGAGGCAAGTGAGGCCAGTGTACATATCGAAGGTACCAAGGACAAGATGGTCATTTTTGCACACCATCATAAGGTTCTGGATGGCATACAAGTATGTGTTGCCGCTCTTCCATCTTCATTCTATCTGGTTTAGTTTTCCTAACTGCATGTAGTGGTCTGTCTGGACCGAAAGGGCAGCAGACATTTTATGACTTATTGCAGACCGGATTTCCCCAGTCAGACTAGTTGGGGCAAGGGTGGAAGGCACCTGCAGCTTGAAAACATGCAGTTTCTTTCTTTCTTGACAAATAGCTTAAAGAGATAAAGAAGTTAGAGCTGCCCACAACTCTCCTAATTACGTGGATATACAATGTGTCGACTCGCACTACATGAACGTGGAGCAGGCAATTGTGCTAAACAAGGCAGTGGATCATGTGCGCATTGATGGAACCACTTTGCCCCATGACCGTCTCAAGGCTGTTGACCTTTTCCGAACTAAAGCTGAGGTGATGTTCTGCAAGGTCTTTCTGCAAGTTGAAAGTGGCATGGCCTGTGGACTTTCTGGTAACTCCTTGATTTCTGCCAATGGGGTTGTTTCTTTGGAGGTTTACGCTTGGATCCACTTAATTGGGGTCATTTCTCTTCTAGCTTCCTAACTTGCTTAGCTTCTGATCATGTTATGAGCATGCAGGTAAAAGTGGCAATCATAGGAGTGACAGCAGGCGGTGTAGGGCTCAACTTTTCAGCTGCACAGAGCGTAGTGTTTGTGGAGCTGCCCAAGTCTGTCTCTGAGATGCTACAGGTGGGTCCATAATGCAGTACACAAATCTGCAGAGTTGCATGACCAAGACTTAAGCACAAGCCTGTCAGCTTACCCAGTATATCCTCCAATGCCAAATCCGGTATTCAACTGATGCTTGTGTGCAACAAATTCCTACTATACACATCATTGCAAAGTTTTTTAGTTAGTATTAATCATGGTTGTGGAATCTATGAAGAGAAAGGCTGGGGTTGAGTAACATTATGTGACTGGAATACATTTCAATTGGGGACATGTCAAACCAATTCAAGCTGGCCTTAACATTTGTGGCTTCAGACTCTCCTACGCACATGCTGTGATGTGATAAAGGCCTGGGTGTTGAGGGTTGCTGGTCTCTCCTAAGCTTGTTTGGAACTCAACTTTCCAGGCTGAGGACAGGGCACATCGGCGAGGCCAGCAGAATGCAGTCAATATTTATATATTTTGCGCTAAGGTACCTGTCCCTCTGTTTTACCATCAGATTGTGTCAGAGCTGGGATTTGCAGCAAATGTTATCTTTCAACTTAGTTTAGGGTTTAGAGTCATATGGGATCTTTGTCTTTGACAGGGAACTACAGATGAGGTCCAGTGGCAGTCTCTAAGTGGAAGCCTTGAGCGTGTTTCAACTATGACAAATGGTGCGGGTGCTGCTCTCCAGGTAACCTTCCCCTCCTAGTGCATATGTGGTTAACTCCTGGAACTCTTGGTCGATGTGAATCCATTGATAAACACTTTTTCTCCAAAGTTCAAATTGAAGTGTGCATTTCGGATCTCTGTTGTCAATTCTGCTTGTTGTGGCAGCATTGAGATCTTGAGATGTCATGGTTGCTTCCTACCACAGGTGGATGTCGTACACAACTTGTCCAGCCCCCCACGTTACCATGAGAGCATCCTCAAATCTTGTAATGAGAAGGACATGAACTCATTGTTGCCATTGGAGGACGCTGCTGCAAATACCGGAAAGGACTCTTTAGATTCTCATGATCAAAGCAAAACTAATGGTGAAAGTCTATCAACTGTAGTCACTGGGAAAGTTGATGTGGTTGTTGATTTTGCTACCTGCCAAGCTCCCGTAGAAGGCACATGCAAGGTATTCGACACACCTACAAGATTACCACAATCGGATGCAAATCCTCCTGTCTTGTTCACCTCCTTATTGACAAATGTGGCCACTTGTTCAACTTCTCATGAAGAGCCTACACTGGATAATTTACGAGCAGGAGAGGAGCCTGTGTTGGGAATCCCTTCTGAGGAGGAGAGGCTCTCAGATGCTGAGTTTCCAGCCGAATCCTTGATGTTTGAGGTAAGGAGTGGATTTTGCTTAATTATGTGTGTGAACCTTTGGTAGTCATTTGTAAGAAGTGTATTGTCAATTGTCATTTCGACATGGCTTCGTGGGTACCAAGTTCTTGTTGAATGACTAAATTTTCTTTGAGATCTAGGATACTCTGAAGCAAGGAATTCATGTGATGCCTCTTTCTTGGGAATAGGTGAGCTCAAACACAGGGCGTGTACACTTATACCTTCGACCATCTAATATAACAAGCAAGCCTAAGCCTTTGCAAGAGAATTTTAGGCCTGAAGACTTGGAGCACCTCCGGATACATGGTCATTGTGAGACAGGGACACTGCCAAAGTGTTTGGTGAACAGTGGTTCCCACAGAGATGCAGCAAGTGCTTTCGTAGGGGAGTGGAATGGTTTGCGCGCTGTGTTTCGGAAAAGGCTGCTGGGTAGACCTCTTTGGTTGCCGTTATCGGCAGAGCTCAGCTGCCTAAAAATTGCATCGCAATATGCTCCTGGGGTACGGACTTGTCTACGTGTTGCTCAGGCTGACTTGCATCCTTCTTCAGTTCGTCAATATGCAAATGTCTTTGTCAGCATCATCATGACAACTTAGCTGGAGGGAATGTTTTTAAGTGGATATGCCAGATCTCTGCTTGAAGTCCAGCTTTTTCTATGCGGTCTAAGACCTATTTCCATTTGCTATGATGCTGAAGTTCTGGCAAGTTTTGTGAGTTTACTGTTGCCTATGTATCCCAAGTTTAGCGAGTCTTGTTAATTTTCAAATTCTGAGAATCTTGTAAGATTGTTGTCTCCTCAGGCAATACATTCTTCCTCTCTTTCAGGGTCTGGCTAATGGTGGAAGCAAGCGACGATTTACACCAAAAGAGGATGTGGGTTGTGCACCCCCACACGGGTCAACATGGCGAAAGGTAGCATTTCACAAGCGTTTTGGCATGAAAGAAAGTCAGACTTTGCAGGCATGGAGTGTCGAGGGAACGCCTCTTTGCAAATCGTGTCAGCACCCTTGCGAGTAAGATAACTCTCTTCTGGTTGCTTTGTACTTGTAGCCAGTATTAAATTCCTCGTTAGAAAGTGCTTCAGCGGTTAAGAGCAAAGGCCATTTCATAGGTACATTTATGTTGTGACATGGATGGTTTCTCTTTTCTTGGCTCATCAACCATCAGAGTCATCCAGGACTTGCTAATTACTTCATTTGATGGTTGCAATTGTGTGGATGGGCTTACAGAGAGAAGATGTCGAAAAAGCCCGAGTCCTTTGAAGATTTGTTTTGCAGAATGGATTGCTTTGACGAGTACCTGCATAGGACCAACCGTCGCTACATACGAGAAGTATCTCCCAACTTTATACTTCTACTAAGAAGTTGCTTTTAATCCATTCGACTCCTTTGGCATCGGCATTCTTGCTGCTAGAGATGTAATTATCAGCTTGAAATAACAACCAATGCAGATAAAGGAAGAACATATCGCGGCAATCTCATCAGTCAGTCCATGGTATGGAGTAGTTTCTAATCTGTAAAATCTTGTGGAGACCCAAAACTCGTAACATTATATCCCTAGGAGTGTGCTACCACATGGGGCATATCTGACACAGGTCCTTTGCCTTGTGTTTGGACAGGAGCTTTTCAAGCTGGAACGTGGAGTGTGTGTGAAGTGCGGGCTGGACTGCCATGCCCTGGTGGCAAGTATGTGCATTTTACCTAAGATCCAGCGTGGCAGCTACATTCTTCAGAAGGCTCCCCAATTCGCTAAGCATCAGCGCATGTACTTTCTTTCTTCTCTCTCAGTAAAGAACCATTTCATTTCATTTCTTCTCTCAGCAGCATACCTCTCCGTTCCAGTGATATATGGGGATATCCAACAAGCCCTTTGTTGTTTTCTCTTGACTTAGAGGCTGTAGTGTTCAAAGCCATGTCTGTTGCCAGGAAATTGTGATGAAAATGAAGTGAGGCAGAAAGCTTCCCTGAACTTGTTTCCAGTCTGTGACATGGGGGAGGACATCATGGATGACCTCAAGGGTTTACCCACTCTCGGCACTAGACTGAAATTCAACCTCGGGTGCGGGAAGCCTACCTTTGAACAGCAAACAGATGCAGAGAGGAACAAGGGATTGCAAATGCCCGTTGTGTGGGCAACCTGAAGACAATATTCATTTTCGATTCATTGTCCTGGGTACTCTCACCAGAGAGACCCCCTCTTCAAATCCAGATTTGTGCCTGTACCTCTGTTTACCAACTTTAAAAACGTCTAGGCTGAGCCAAAAGCCCAGGCCCTTTTGGGGCCTCGTTATTGGGCAAATCACACACAGCAGATTGATGCTTGTATAAAGGGATTTCTAGAGGATATCTGGAAAACTCGCATCGATTGTCTTTCCCAAGGTAAGTCATACTACAGGCATTCGAGGTAGTATGGTGATGAAGAATGGTGCTTGATAGAGGTGTTACCATAGTGCTGCCATTCATGTCCGTCTCATGTACATATCTTTGTGCACTTTTCTGTCTGTCTCCTGCTACACTTGACAGGAGACAGACGGAGACGTCTGCTCTTGACAGATTTTTGCTCTGTTATACTCCCAATATGGTCTCAAGTCCAATACGTTGTGCAAATTTGCATCAATAGGAAGGGTTGGCATAAAGTGACTTAGAGCTGGTTGTCACACATGGGCAGGCTGGAAAGGCTAATTGAGGATCCATCTGAGGGCAATGCGTGGCATGCGGACCACATTGTGGCTGTGGCTGATGGTGGAGGTAAACCTTCTATCTCTAAGAACTTCCTAAAATTTGCTGGAAGGGATCCTGAACAACTTAAATCAGCTGGGACTCACTGGTATTTGGGGCTGTCTGAGTAGCACGGAGGACTTGAGGAATGTTTGTTCATAAATTACTTTGTATGCATGTCAGGGGAATGCAACCTGGAGAACATGCAAACCTTGTGTGTGGTGTGTCATGCTAAAGTGACAGCAGGACAGCAACGCCAACGGCGGTTAGAACGAAAGCAAGCTCATTGCCGTCTGCAAACCACTATCATGAAGCTTATTGAACATTCAAACCGTATCAAGCGCCTAAGGCCATGTTTCTCTGAGGTTCATTGCTCTTTACCAGCTCCTTTGCTACTGTGTGATTTGTGGCTCATTCGCTCAACTGTGACTACACCTACAAATCTCAGCTTTGTTGTGATAGAGCAATTTGGCATCCCAGTGAGCATTTTTCTTTATGGTTATCTGTTGCATCCTTCCCAAAAATGGTAACATTTAAGGCCCACTGAGATGCACTGACTCCAGCATTTCCAGGATGCTCCCATGGAGTGTGGAAGTGGAGTAAGGCCTGTCAATGAGGAGGCACTGGGCCCTGGTGATTTGAGTGATAGTGATGACGACAGAGCTCTGCTCGATATCAAGGTTGCAGGCAGTGCCTACTCTGCCTCCATGATTCCAGCCACTCCTCCATCATTGACTGGCAGCCCGATGAGTGTGACTTGATGATACAAGGTCCCGGACTGGTCTCAGTGAGGTCAAATACACACTGAGCCAACAGGCATAGCTGGTGTTGTGGTGGCCCCAGTTTCTGTCCGACTACAGAGATCTACATGCTGATTCCTGGTTTGCAATCAGCACATAATCTTTTGAAAATAGTCGTCAATGAGATGGACAAATAGGTCTGCGTGCTATTTCAGTACCTTAACATGTGGTAGCTGCTGGCCTAAACCTTGGAAACCAGACCATTATTGAACCAGATGATCAAAATCAGTAAACAATGTTTTCTCTGCTTGTTGCTTGTCGTACCAACATCCTTGTCAGTCACCACATACATTGAAGCTATGACCATTCAATATGCATGACAATTAACTCATTCTTAAACAATGTAAGAGTATGTTCACAAAGGCAGTGGTTTGACAGGGCAGTGCTACTGATTTAAGGTTGAACTAACTACTGATGTCATTCTCAACGCTATAGTAAAAACCAGTCTCATTACCATGTATGATTGCACCTATCTTACTCACTACTCAGGATGAGCCTGATAGCATCTTCAGGTTCTCTCAAAAATGTGAGAGAAGGCTGATGTGGAAAAAAGAAAGATGAATATTTCCATTACCTCTGCCAGCATCACAATAGTGGTGGAGTAAGTTGCGAATTGTTTCGGGTGAAAGAATGAAAGAAAGTAACTTTACAAAGGGAAACAATGGACACAAGTATAGAGAGATGTACTCATCCTTGCCATAGCCATGTGGCCATGGATAACAGAAGATATGTTTGAATGTAACCCGGTAGTGTAACCCACCTCATGTGTAACCCAGTAGTGTAACCCTTTGTACTGTAACTCTAATTTGCCCCTCTCCCTTGTCAAAAGAGTAAAACGACACTGGGAAACATATCACATACACAATAGGAACCATGGACGAGTAAGGCCATGATAGCAAATGAGTGAGCAATGGCACTTGCAAGATACCTGGAAGCAAAACCCAACCCCTTGAAATAATAATAGACAGTCCTATAAAGAGGGAGGGTGAGAACGAGGTTAACAAACAGAGAGTTCAGTCAAAAGATCAAGCACCAAGTATGCCAAAAAAACATCCCTTTCTTTTCACCATCTGCTTGAGGTAAGTCGTTAAAGGCAGAGATATTGACGTGATTATGATTTACCTCATCTACTGTCGCTAGATGGACTGGTTGATCAAACGAACCCGCTCCCTCTCCAGGGGCCTCAAGAGATTGTGCCACCATCAGCTTCAATGATTCAAGTAGATCCAAAGGGCCAATTTCATCAGCGTGACTCTGAGAATCTAACAAAACAGCATGACTACGGGTAGCACGCAACACTGCATTTCCTGCCCTGCTCACTGGCAATCCTAGCCACTCTGCAGCCATTGAATCAGCAGTGGAAACGAGAACCCATGCTTCCCTTCAGTTAACCTCCTACAAGCATTAGAATTTTCTACCTTTTCAATTTGTACTCATAACGATCTGTGAGTAATCATATATGGGGCATTAAGCACAGCATGCCACTTTTCTTTCTCAGCAGCAAAGGTGAGGTCCTCCTGGAACGACAGCCAGACTTTTTTTGTCATTCCAGCAGGGCCCAGGACAAATTGGCGCTCACTCTTGATACGTTAACCGACCTCTGTGGGACGCCAACGTCCAACGACTCGAATTAATCTACAGTGGGCAATCCAGCCACCTGGATACAGACGCACCCAGAGAGCTGAAAGCCAACTGCATCAAGGGACCTGAAAATAAAATTGAAAATAATAGATGAATGGGTGTCTGTGGATGTGACTAAACGGAAACAGTCAGACCCAACATCAAATGCAGTGTGCCTAGAAAACATATGAGAAAGGGTATTTCAGAGTTACCAGGCCTGAAGTAGAAACCCTGCACTTCCTGCTGCTCCTTCTCCACTGTTGTGGATTGTGAACTAGCCTCACCAGAACGGCCACTCGTACCAGAGCCTCCCTGTATAAGCACAAAAGATCAAGTAACCACCTTGGATATGTTAGGCTGTTCCCTGAATCGTCACCTCTACTATCCAATCCATCAAGTAGGATAGACAGCCAAGTCAACCACCTGGACTGACCAAGCTTTTACCACAACAAAGACGATGAACACAGTTACCTTATTGGAACCCTTGCCACCTCTACCATAGAGCTCTGGTTTGAATGTGCACTCAGCCATCTCCTTATTCTGTATCTCTTGTCGCATGGCTTCCACCTTTTGTTCCCTTTTATCTCTATCCAAACAGATAAGCTTATACCACTGACGGCTTGAGCTGCACATGGATGAACGCACGAATCACAGTCACCAACAAAGAATTGAATATTCAGCCTATCAGAATATGTACAAAGAACAGTTGGCCGAGGAAAAGGGACCTACTAGGCAACCTCACTGATAATCTTCCATGAGCAGACTGTTGCAAACACTAACCAAGCATCAACCATGAATGATAGTATAGACAACATACCATTCCCTGATTGCCATCATCACCTAGCAACAAGATATTTCAAGTTGAGGCCAACTTACTTGAATTTTCGTCTCTGGATGGCAAGGTTGCGAGACAAACGGTCCATCTTGAATTGATAAGTGTATTGGCTGTCATTGGAGTGAGTCTTGTGATTAAGCACCAGGTGTACTTGAGTGCCCTGGTGTGTCTTATTCTGTAGAGAATAAATGGAGTTAAAGTCACTTTCTATGTATGGTCACTCGCAGACATTTGTACCCACTGCCTGAATCCAAGCAGATGTGAAAGTGTGCCTTTTGAGGCTTTCTGCTAGTAACAGCTTCCACAGTAACTTTTAGAGAGAACCCCATATTGTTGGACATCACATCACACCTGGCAAGATGGCTTTTCAAGTCAAGGCAGTGATAGTACCTGAACAGCAAGCATAATGTCTACAAATTTTTCAAAAGAGAGGATCTTCTCAGCATCTTCCATCTTGATTACTTCAGAAATATCTTGGACTACATCCTTACTCAACCGCTGCAAATCTGCAGTGGCTAACTCCACAAGGCCGTCCTGGAGATGCCAAAAACATACTTAAGCACATCACATCATATGCCATGACTCATGTTCTGAGGTGGACACATAGATGTAATCATAAGACTTTGTTTGCCGTAGCCTTGTGGCCATAGACCCCGCGCCCAGTTTGGGTGGAACAAAAGGGACCAGAAATGAGGGCTCACTCCGGTAGTATGACTTACCTTGATACAAACAATTAGTTCGGGATTTCCAGATATCCTCTAGGAAGCCCTTCACACAAGCAGCAATCTTCTGTGTGTGAGCAGCCCAAAAGTTAGACCCCAACAGGGCCAGGGCTTTAGGCTCAGCCTCAAGCCCATGTTCTAAGGTGGACACGTAGAGATATTGACAAACTTTAGTTAATTACAACCGAATCTTTACAATGTACGAGTGAAGGAGGGTAACAGATCTTAACCTTATCTTCATCGAGACTATCAAAAAGTTGCTTGAAACCACGCTGCCTTATGCGCCCAAGTAACTTCTGAGAAGTGGGTCCAACATAATGGCAGTTGGCTTTCTCTTTCTGTCTTTTCCACTCCCTTTCTGCCAAACCTTCCTTTTTGCAGTCGATGGTACATCTCATTTTATACAAAAAGTCCCCAATTGGCAGAGTCAGTGGATTCCTCTGCAATTGACAGAAACACATGAGCTGATGAACAACGGTCGAAAGCTACGTGATTTCTCCATGCATGGAGCTTTGGGATTCTCCCAGATGATTGCCAGCTTTCTTGCAGGAGACCTAGCAGATCTGATAATTGTGGAGCCAATGCCATCCTACTTAAGCCCTGAAGATCAGCAATTCCTGCAGAAGCGATGTACAACCTCCCTACCCAATGTCCGTATAGACCAGTAAGGAAATTACTTACTTCAGTTAGTGGTTTTCGGCCGGTTAGAGGTCTGAAAAGCTGCCGACCCGTGGCAGGATCAATGGGTCTGTGGACTAACAGCTCCTGCATTTGCTTCTTCTCAGCCAACTTGGAGGCATAGTGCAGTAGCCTATCAACGACAGACCCCTCGTGTTGATATTCTCCATCCATTTCCAATCCATTTTGCCTCCTGTTGATAGCTGGCCGGAATGTAACTCTGCAACATCAAACAACATTCAAGTCATCAGTTGCAACCTGGAAACAGTTAGCCCATATAGCAAAGAAACTGTCCGTTCTGAAGAAAAACAGTAAAACAGCAATATCTGGCCCAACCACAAACACTGACCATGATCAGTAAGGGCCTCCAGTCGATGACAACCAGAGCAATTTGGCTGCAAAGCTTTGGGGACAGTGTCTTTCCTTGCCATTTTTCTAACCATAAATGGGTTTACTTTGGATCCAAATTCCCCTGCATGATAGATGACAAGCAAATGTCCTGGAACAACTCTGCTGCTAGTGTGCTAGTGGCATGTATCCCTACAATGCAGCTTTTTGTGTGGCTCTTCTTAACTGTCCTACCAGAAGAATGATGGGTCTTGATGACCAAATCAGAGAGCAGGTGGAACTTGTTTTGAGGTTCTTTAAGACTTGAGATATGCAGTCCTTCCATGGCCATTGCAGGCAAATTGCAGTGTGTGATCCAGTGCAGGCGGTGAATCTCTCACATTCAGTCCAAGGAAAAAACCCGGGACAGCATGCCAATATGTGCAAATGGTATGCAACAATTCAAGAGATGGTCGCAATTCTGTACTTACCCTTCTGGATACCATTGCATGTATTCGACTTGGCGTTGACGCCGACTCTCGGCATCTAGAAAGAGCTGATCAAAGCGAGAGTAAGAACCATCATGCCTTTCCTCCCGTCCATCGTGCATTTTACCGGGATTTATTTGAGGTTTGAAAGTGCACTCCATAAGCTTGGCCTCCCAGATCTGTCCACATGGGCTCCAAGTTTCAAGGATCCTTTACAGTCAGTGTACAATTCCCTCGAACCCACTTGATTTATTGTCTACAAGCAAAGCTACCAAGAGACCTCCAGTCAGCCATCACTGGAATGAGCTAACCAACACCAAAACACAACCATATGACATTTAGTGACTTCACAAGTCTGAGGGCCATATTAATGAAACCCTTAAGGTGACGATGAACTGACTTAGATAATATCAGAGCACAAATCTTAAATTGAGAAGTCATGATTAAAATAGCGTGCTTGAGATAAGTCTAATGTGTATGCAGCTGGAAACAGCAAGTACCTCATTCCGAAGTTCCTGCAATTGATCCTGCTTTGGCTTGTCTTGAATTTGCAGCCTCTTCCAAACCTGCCCATTCTCCGGCCGGAGCTGCTTTGCTCGCTTGCTTCACAGCCCCCCAACTCTACAGTCAGCAACTGAGAGACTTTCCAGCAGAAAACTGAGCACTCCAAAAGTTTACTCAGACAGATAAGACAACGAGTCAACCTGAACTCTGGTAACCTCTTCTATCGTAGCCTTGCATACCAATGTAGTTATGAACCATCCCACCTCATTATTTCTCATTATCAATGCCACAGCACTACAGTATAACAGGCAAACAAGCATGTTCAAGAACAGATTATGGCTCCCAAGTTCTTTGAAGACCGTTTCCCCACATAGATCCAAACAAGCAATTCCAATAGACCCAGAATTCTACAACAGGTTACAAAGGTGGAGATTAGCATGAAGATAAGCATAAACAGGAACGGAGAGTATCAGTAAATGGCCAGCTACTATATTCAAAATCGGCATCAATAGATTCATCCAAATTTTTTAAGCAGAGGCCTTCACAAGTACAGGTGTTGCATCGATCAAGCACAAAGGGAGACACCTGATTTCAGGCTTCAAAGTTAGTTCTGCAAGTTCCCTAGCTTCATCGTCTTTCTGTTTCTTTACAATCATCTTTTGCTGATTCTCTATCTTCGTAAGACCTTCTGTATATAACAATTCACCGTAATTCCTGTACTGCTTGGCTGTTCTTCCTCGAATTCGCATTATCCTCCATGATTTCTGGTCAGAAAACGGTAGATCAGCCATTGACTCAATCAGAAAAGCAACCGGTCTGACTGAGCAGGCGCTGAGAGAGTTCTCTACTTAGATGCCTGTGAGCTAAGAGATTTGACAACATTGCATGGTCATTTGAAAGTCAAATAGGGTATTTTACCTGCTATGTACAGCTCCACATTAAAGGCTGTAGGACTAAGTGGCCCTAACAACAATCATAACATACATTCTGCTAATATGGCCAGTAAGTGTGGGGAAACGGAAGTCCGCATCTGACCTGCCTGTGCAGAGTGCTACTGGCCACCCTGAGGCTCTTACACTGTAATGTATCTTTCAGACCCTTCATCACTCTAAGCCAAAACCTCTACTGCAATATTCCAGTTCACACCCTTCTGTTCCCTGCAAGTCCTGAGTGGCTTCCAGATTTTACTTATTACAAATTCAGCCCCTTCACAATCAGCCAGGTAAGACCACCAGGGAGATGATTTTGGTACTAGAGCAAGAGCACTTTATTTCAATCCTCTATGGGAAAAAAGCCAGGCCATGCTGGCGCTGATGATAGTTACTTGCATCTAACCATAATACAAAATAGGGCCTTTTCCAAGTCTTGCTTGAGAATCCCATACCTTTGAAATGCAAGTCTTGTCCCTTTCAATCTTGTCCTGGTACAATTCTAGGTTCCTCTTCTTGTCTTCCTCAAGTTTCTGCTTTTGCCTCAGAAACTCAGTATAGAGCCTCATGTAAACAGCTTTCTGTTTCAACATGAACATGCGAGCAGAAACAGATTATGAGAGTGCAACCTCTATTTGCGGTTCCATTTGTGACGCAGACAACTTTATATGCATGTTGTTCAGCAAGTTACTGACTAGTTTTCCCACCTTAAAGTATTGCTCAAAGAGCCGTTTCTCAGAACTAGGAGTACTCGGGGCTTCCACTTTGATACAAAGGCAACTGTTGCTGGAAAAGGGTGTACTATGATAAAGCAACAAGGTGGGAGAGGAGCAGGTAGCATTACCCTCTTATCAGAGATAGGACCCGTGGAAGCATTGGATCTATTTCCTTTTTGGTCCTTCTGTTCAGCCCCTGACATTTTTGCCCGGCTTGTGAGAGTAGGAGCAAGCAAACGATCCGAAAGCATATTTCGTCTCGTCTTTTGTCTGCCCTTTCTAGGCAACTTGGGAGTCCTCCCAGAGCCAGATTTATTAACTTTTTGAGATAGGGACAAAGGAAACTCCACAGATCGAAATTTGCATGCACATGATCTACTAGACTTGTTTTCGTAATTTGAGTCATCCATGTAATCCTTGTCGGTGGGCATGTGACTGCCATCTTTGGGAGTGTTTTGTGGCCAATTCTCTTCAAATGATGTACACTCACCTTTAGAGCAAAACACAATATCCTTGTCCTCCTTGCTGCAAGTGTCAAATCCATTCCCATTTGTTAGTAGTGTTTTGGAGGGATAAAAACACTCTAATAGTGAGTATAAACTTGCTACAAATGTGTCTACAAATCGTTCCAGGAGGGACATTGGAAGAAGGTACTACATCGACTTTCTATTAGATATGAAAGAATGTTGAGCCCCATCCTCCTCTGGGAAAAGGTCCGATCCACAAGGCATTCCAATAGCCAAATTCACAACTTCACCCATTTGTTCAGAAGGTAAGCACAAATAAGGCAACTTCCAGAAGGTGTCATAATTCAGATGTAGTAGACCAAAATAGACACCTGGAAGAACCTCTCCCCAAAGATGTAAAGGTCCATTTGACGCAGTTCCACATACCTTATGCTTATGATGTTGCTCACAATATGCTCAGTAAGAGGTGCCACAAATTGATCGGGAAGAGAGTGATCACGGCAGAACTTTGTAGCCACCGCCTCAGCTGAATCACCCTCCTTCATTTCAATATGTTCCACGCACCCATCCTCAATCTCCACCGTGATGGCCAGCAGAACCCTCCGGTCATCAGATTCATTTTCTGCTGGAACCGCATGATGTTTTCAGTTACCACCAATCCAACATAAACCCTGCATCCTTCAAGAACTCAAAATGCTGCAAATGCTCACCCTTATTCCCATCATTGGATTCTTTCTCCATCTGATCATCATTGTTTTCCCTGAAAATTGCAAACAGTGTACCTCATCAACCAGCTTGGATGCTTACCTTTATTCCCATCGTTAGTTTCTCTGTCTTCGAGAAGATGTTTGTATCTATCCTGCATAATGCAAACGGTGTACCACATTAAACAGAGCAAATCAATTGGGTTATATTTTCCAGGCTCTGCCCTATGCCCCAATGTCATAGCAATAAGAACTTAGAAGTATTGAATATTCCACGCATTAATGACTCTTACAATAAGCCATGATGCCACAGACAAGTGGTGGTAGTTTCATCATCTGTTAGAATTGATGCTATGTTGTTAGTGAATCAGAAAACTTATTATGAACCGTTCTCAAGGTAGGCAGCTTTCACGGCACTCCATATGCAATCACAGTTTCACTCCAGCATTGATTTTTAAGGTGACTGGTATCTATTACATGACACAGCTCCGTAAAAACTGAAGGATGGTTGCATGCCCAGGACACACCTGATTTCTTGGAGTCCCACTTGCACTAACCACAGATCTGTTTTCATCCTCACACTCTCCACAGTGTGGATAAACCGACTTCAAAGCGTCATCTTCACCCCTTCCCTTAGGTTTGTTGTCCCTCCTCGACATGGTTGGATAGCTCTATCAACTCCTATCTCCCTTCAAAGAGCTCCAAATTGCAACATGACTGCTTGACTGCTCACATACAACAAGCTTACACCTGAAACACCACAAAAGGTCGAAGCATTTGTCAATAAATATGATGTTAGTTCTGATCTAGCCTACTAAAAAACTTATATAGTTACTACCTACAATACTTGTTTCATGAATTGAAAAATACTGGTTGGGAGGTTCTTGGTGGAAGTTAAACATATAGATGTTTTCTAGGGGCTTCAGAGCAATAATTTCACCACCACATGTTCCCCTAAACTACCAGGCTGGTCTTTCTACCGGACACGTATCATACTTATCTGTGTGGTACCCGAAATTGAATCTGAGCTCATGCAACTTAAAGTTGTGGTAGACCTCAAAGTAAAGCTGCTGCAGAAATGACAGTGAGTTGAAGCATACTCAAATGTTGTGGTAGACAGTAAGCTGAGTATACTAAGTAGTGACGATTCTTCTACTCCATACCTTCTGATGCAGAAAACATGGAGGCTCAAAGATTGCTGCATCCTAAAGGGAAGAAAAAATCCTAACACGTTCATTGGGCTCTTCTAAGTACTCCCGATGAATGTCAGTGTAAGAGGCACAAATCTGTAACTGGTTTCCAATATCTAACGTTCTCTTCTGTGTGTGCAAAAACTAAGACTTTTCTCTGGAGCATGGTAAAGTTGAGGTAGATGGGCGTCCAGATAAACACTGCCTGTAACCACTTCATTTGTCCGGCTTTGTAGAAGTACTAGGCTGCCGCACCATTGCGGAGGGTCATCGTCATGAAGATCCAGGTTTCAACTCACTCGTTTCAAAGTTCTCATCAACTCCTAGAAAATTTCAGCTAAAATCAAAGGACTGTCACCCACCCTCGTTCCTTGCAGCATGTTAATAGGAAGTGGGGCTTCTTTGGCGGAGGACATGCTACTGTCCATTAGAACAACTGGAGACCTCTTTCCGGTGGCTCAACTTCATATGAATCACTTCAGGAGTTGCATTATAGTGCGCGAGAATGCCCGGAGTTTGGTCTCAAGAAAGTCTCCACCCGAACAGATGTCAGCTTTTAAATGACGGGAGCGTAGCATCTTTGCAGTTCTACCCCAACATGGAGGATGAATCTTCGCGTGATCTTCCAGAAATGTGAGCTAGTAATATAATCCATAGTCCCCTTGTTGTTTGTGACTCTTTCTACTGTACTTATCCCCGCTGTTATTTCGGAAATGATACACCATCGCTCGAAACAGTGTTATAGGATGTAATCCATTTCTAAGCGACTGTGAAGGCCAGCTCCTAACGAGCTTACGTTGGGATCTTACAATTGCCTCGTTGTGTTAATAACCATAGGGCTTTCCTTCTCCAGCTTCATACCATGAATGCAAAGCGTCATGTCTTCACCACCAGGTTAGCGAAGCACTCTTGGATTTGAGTGCATGAATTCCTTACTATTTCATGCTGACAGACACTACTCACGTAAATATTATCACGAACAAATTCAGTGAGTATACATACTTCTGTCCACCCTTACATAGGAGAGCTACGGCCAACGTCCGTGCGTGTCCTGCTGAATACGACTATGGCACTAAACAAGCTCATCATTGCGCTGGAAGCAATCAACGTGATTCAGGTGCGTACAGTTCAAAGTTCCCGGTGAACCAAAGCGGAGTACATTGAACAAAACAGAGGTGTGGTTCTGCTGCATGGTGAAGGACAAACACAAAGAACTGTTCATAGACGCGGGAGATGGAGCGCTTCATTCACACCAAAGCTCCAATTATCAACATCTATCGTCACATTCAATTTCCAAGTTACCTGCCTCTGCTCGATGCCCTACAAATCTTTTCTCTTCCACTTGCGCTATTGCGCCCTCACCAAACAACGGGTCCTATATTCCCACACTCCAAACAGGTGATATACTCGGCAAGAGCCAAAAGCTCCAATCCAAACACCTCTCCTCCCCGACTACAACTCGTTTCCAGAGATTTTGTTTTTCAGAGATCCAGAGATTGATAGTCGATGCACGGGGCACTAGTTAAGGAGTTAATTTTGGACTACACCAATCAACCTCTTTGGCTCCCCGTCCACTCCAGAGATGCTGTACCATGCATTGCATTCCAGCAGGCGATGTCCTAAGCTCCCACCAGCACACCCCGCAGCTCGCAGTGTGGGAGGCCGGGAGTGCGGAGCGGGCAGAAAGGTCACGGTGAGCGGTGCGAGAACGTAAGCGAGGGCGCCCTTTACCCTAAAACCTTTCCTTTCGTTTTCTCGCTGCCCGCCCTTTCACGTGCTGCCCCGCGCATATTGGCGCCCCTCCCCCCATTGGCTGCGGTGGTTGGGCGCCAATGTTCTTAGCAATAATCGTGTGGGCAGATTTCAACAAGAAATCAACCCGGAACTGCTGTTACTTGTGGATCAGAGTATTTCACATCAAGGCACCTTTGGAATTCCCTAACTGATACCCAAAGAGCTTTGAGGATCATGGCGATGCTGCTGCCCTGTCCACGCGCGGAGCTGCCATCGCTGTCGCATCTGGCCCCAGCGTCTCTGCTTCGATCGCTCCAGAAACTGGGTCCGAAGCAAGCCTACTGGCCATGGGATGCGGTAGGCTTCTATATGGCCACCTTTTCATGCTGTGGTGGGCATTCTCGGGAAGAATCTTGCAGCTGGTTGCCACGGAAATTGCGTTTCGTTTAGTCATGTATGAATGTTACTGGAGAGGTTGGGTTTGTTGCATATGTAGTTGTGGAACCGAAGCATGCGCTCTTTGGGGGGAGTGGTTGTTGGGAATTCCGTGTAGGAGTCTGCCTAGAGAGAAAGTTTCCGAAAAGCCTCGTAAGCTGACTTGTCAACAAAGCCGTCCTTGAGAGAGACACAATGTGGCGGAGCTGTATCTGGGCTACATTTTTGTGATTTTGTGGTCGACTTGCTGATTCTTCAGGTTTTATGGCTCTCGAAGTATATTGGAGCTGTTCGGATTTGATTCTAGACCAGAATTCGTTGATTACGTAATAATCTCGACACCTGAGAAGTGCAGGTCAAAGTGGGGCCTCTCTCGGTGTCGCCGATGGGACTAGGCACGTGGGCCTGGGGCAATCAGCTGCTATGGGGCTACGAGGAGGAGATGGACGAGGAGCTGCAGAAGGTGTTCAATCTGGCTGTCAGCAAGGGCATCAACTTCTTTGACACTGCAGACTCATATGGGACGGGCAAGCTCAATGGGCGGAGTGAGTTACTGCTGGGCAAGTTCCTCCGAGAATATACAGGTAATCTTGCCAATGGCACCTATCTAACCGCTTGGGCTCTAACTAGGTACCAGCAAGAGTGAATGAATTACTGCATGCATGTGGGAAGTAAAGATGACGCAGGGTGAACAATTTTGGTGCCTATGTGCTTCCTGTCTGTAACATTTTGTGTCAAGGGTTTCCTTTTCAAGGCTCATTCTTTATAGAGTTCTATCACAAGGAATAGTAGTAATTAATGGGGGTCTTGTTCAATGGAATGGCATTCGCAGTTAATATCTTTCCATTATGTTTGTCATTGGAACCTACAATCAACATTTGGGTTTGCAAAATGCCACAATGAAAGACAGAGGATTGCACATTCTGAATTCCTACTTTTTTTTTATACTGGTGTTCAATTAAGTGCCACAGTTCACAAAAGAAGCATATGCTGGAGATTGAAGTGGTTGATTGTGAATCATTTTTGACAATAGTCGTAGTGACTCGATATGGGTAAAAATTGGAGTAGCTGCAATGGGCAACCTAAACTTGCACGAAGTGATGGAACTGAAGTGTTGCATCGGTTTGTCTTAAATCTCTAGTTACAAGAAGATTCCAGTGACTTAATCTGATGCAGTAGACCAGTTATGAACTCTAGCCTCTTGGGGGTAACTGATCTTCCTTTGAAGAATTTATCCTACATCCTGTTTCTAGAGCTGGAACATACCATGGAAAGCCTAGGATTTTTCTACGCAAACAGCCACTGACTTCATGGTGGTATTTAAACAAAGACTGTCAACGAGATCTGCATGAGGGTACTCAGGATAGAAAATGGGTCGCAGAGTTGTGGTCTTACCAAATATGCTGCAATACTTGCTAAAGTGACAGCAGACAACTGATGGACTGATGCATGGACAGGTCGGGAATCAATAGCGAAGAAGGTGAACATAGCCACAAAGTTTGCAGCATATCCATGGCGCCTTACGCCTTCACAGATTGTGAGCGCTTGCAAGTATGTTGGGTCTACATGATGCACCGTGCCGGTAGCCTGCTTTTCCAACACGCTGGGACCTTTTTATGGAGTGTAACTGATGTGGCCCTCCTCTACACGGGTGAGGGGTAGAGATACCTGAATGAGCGCATATAGTAATTGCAGATCGAGATTCAAAAGTAAAGATTTGAGGTTCCTGTAAATTTCCATACGTCTTTCAGCTTGCAGTAAACAAGCGGCTTCCATCTAGCCCAAAGACTGGGCATGGTGAAGGTTGGTTGGAGAAGCCTGCCTGCTAAATGAACTAACACTGCTACATGTGTTGAGAGACATTGTTCCTCATCTTAGCATATACCCAGGACATTTAGTGATAGTCGGCACCCATGGTCGCCACTGCCTGAGCCTGAAAGGACTTTTGAAATGATAGGAGGTTGGCTCTTTACCTGTATCTTCATCACAGCTGTAATGATGCTTCACGAGATGGGACAAGCTTCACACTTTTCATGTCATCTTTTGTGACACAAATTGTGTATCTTCTGCTTTGAAATCCATAATTCCAAATTCTTAATTTCTGTGGATCTGTGTGATTGTCATGGGGTGATTGTATGCATTAGAAATCTGGATGATGGGTCTAATTAAACTTGCGATAGCTTGAGTGTGGTGTTTCTGTTCTTAGAACTTTAGTTATAGTGTAACTGGCCCTAAAGTAATTTTGGGTTTTGGACTGCAGGGGCTCATTGAGAAGATTAGAGATGGAGCAACTGGCACTCGGGCAACTTCATTGGAGCACTGCAAACTATGCCCCATTTCAGGAGCAGGCTTTATGGGATGGCTTAGTAGCTGTTTATGAGCAGGTGCTTCAGCTTCTAACATAGTGCACATGAAATCAAGAAAGAAAGAAGCGTATACTGTCCAGAGAGAAAGGGATCCGGAATTTAGCAAAATGCGTGAGAATGATGCAATTTTGAAAGCAAGCCACCTTCTGCTCTTGTTCCATTTGCTAAATTAGTGGGGGCTTCTTTTCCCTGTGATGATCTGTCACTCCTTCACTTTGTTCTCTGCAATTTTGATTTTACAGAGTGCTTTTGCATAGTGTTTTAGTGGACTGCTTTCTCTGGAACTCGTTCAACTGTTTTTTAGGGTATGGATTGAGAAGATATGGATCCAGTGCCTTCTGTTTACTGATCAAGACAGCTGTAACGTGTCTGGGCATGAGCAGGGGTTAGTTAGAGCAGTTGGAGTAAGCAACTATGGGCCCAAACAGCTACTTCGAGTCCACAAGTATTTGCAATGCAAAGGAGTCCCTCTTAGTTCTGTCCAGGTAAAAATATATTTACAACCAAAATTATTCATCTCATCCGTGTGGCATTGAAAGCCTAATTGATGTAGTGACAAAGTGGGCCAACTTTTTGGGAGGCATGAGTGATTTGTTGCCCACAGGCATCACTTCTAAATGTGCTTTAGGAGCAAAGTATTAGCATGGAGGAGGAAACAATTGAACTTTTGCGAAGGGAGTGCTACATTCAGTTACAATATTTCCACTCCAGCTTCATGATATGTGTCATGTATGAGCAGCTGTCTCTGGGCAGCTGGCCTTAGGCGCCTGTTGATTTATAGATAGTGGACCATACATGAGTCTGCAGAATATGCTTCGGGCTAACAAGTTCTGTGGAGTATAGGTGCAATTCTCATTACTGAGCAAGGGCACCGAACAAATGGAGGTAAAGGCTGTATGTGATGACCTGGGTGTCAAGTTGATCGCATATAGTCCCTTGGGACTTGGTATGCTGACAGGAAAATATACTCCTTCCAATGTCCCTCAAGGGCCTCGGTGAGCACCTCCTTAATTCCTGTGCATGTGGCTTCTGACATTTTCGCTGCGTTTTCAACCCTGATGTTCACAAATTTGTGGCGTAGTGACAGACATTTATTATTGGCTTTGTGTGCATGGTCTGATACGAGGACTAGAAGTGATCTTGGATTGCATGTGCATTTGCGCTCCTGGTGAAAGCCCTAGCACCGGGTGGTCCCCATGTTTTCATGATATAATCAGGTCAAATTGGGAGAGGTAAAGAGCGCATGGGCGACCTGCTTTCATGTTATGGCAGATGCCCCAGCCTTTGCAGAGGCTAAGGAAGTTTTTCTGCATGTGGGAACTCTCCTCAGATGGTTGCTTGGAAAGGTTGCTAACTTGAGGCAATGTTGTGCATGCATGCAGTGGATTGTTATTCAAGCAGTTGTTGCCAGGCTTAGACCCCCTGCTAGACACTATGCGTAATATTGCACAGAAAAGGGGCAAAACTCTCTCACAGGTACGGTAGCTGACCCACAATACTGTTCTCCTTTGCAACCATCAGTGAATTTGCTGCTGTAGCTGCAGGATCAGCCACTCGGTTAGTGCCCAGTCAATGTTCCCCAGCCTTTCTTGATTCCCAGGGAGTCATTTTGCCAGGCATGTTTTCAGATTTTCTCTCATTCCATGGCCAAAAGGGCTGACTGCTGTGTATTGGAAACTGAATTTTAATGAAGAGTGTAGCCCTATAAAAAGCAATGTGGACCTCTTCACAGGGTTAAGAGTGTATATGAAGAAGTCCCCTGATTAGTCTCCCATCTCATTCTAGCTTCCACAAGACAGTTGACGTTGGGCTGAATGCTGTGAGTGGTGCTTGTTATGAAAAGGTGGCTATAAACTGGTGTATATGCAAGGGAGCTATTCCGATCCCAGGCGTGAAAAACCTTCGCCAGGCAGAGGAGAATCTGGGGGCACTGGGCTGGCGACTCAATGGGGAGGAAGTTGCCAGTTTAGAATATGCAGCTGAAAGAGTGCCACGAGCCATGATACAGAACATCTTCCAAACTGCCTGATTTCTATCCAGGGGACAGCCGTCACCTTCCACAGTGGCGATATTGATGTTGCTTTAGCTTAGATCTGATCATGCCAGAACAGTGTGAATTTTTTTTTTTCTCATACCAAAAAGGACAGAGGCCTTTTTTAACATATTGAAGAGGAGGGACAAAGGAGAAACAACCTAAACAACAACAGTCCGAAGTAATGACTGACCTCAAGCCAGCAAAGCGATAAGAAATTATGTGACAAATTTACTACAGAGCCCTTGGGGCTTGAGTGACTGTTTGTAATAATCCTCCACAACTTGACTAGCGAGGAGTTGAATCAAAGAGAGCTCAATCAACGCGACAGAGGTGACAGAGGTGGTTTGATCTGGAAACAAAAATTTGGTGCATTGTTGTGGAATGGTGATTGTTGATTTCTGTGAATGCCAAGGTGGGCAGCATCCCGAAGGATGCTTCACATGAATGTAGATATGTATAACTCACGACAATCTTTGACCTAATCTGCTACTTGTAATATACAGATTGGCTTTGTAACGATCCGAGTGCAACTGCCCATCGTCCATCAACGTATCGATCCTCGATCCACAAAGGGCAACGTGTGATCACTCGTGTTGTTAGTTTGGAGGCATCTGGCAACAACCCTTTTGTAGCGCATGGCGGCAGATTTGAACTTCATCCGAAGGAGGGTTAGGTTTGTCTATGAGAGAGAGAGAGACGAAGTTGACACACACAGAAAGTGGTCATGGGACAGCAGGCCAGCAAAGATTTGGAGGTATCTGGCAGTGGCGTTGTAAGCTCTACGGTAAATACCGTGAAAGGCGCTCATGGGGTTGCCAAAAATGCTGCAGGTTGGTTTTAAATCTGTTTCCTCTTATATCGAGGTCTTCTTGGGTGTAAAAGGGTCTTGGTTTTTTTGGATACAAGTCTGGTGAGATGTGAACTTGACGTATTGATATGAATCGCTCAGTTGCTAAGGAAGGGCACGGGGGCACTTGGTCAGCTGCAGCAGTGATGTTGAAATCAGGGAAGAAATTTGGGTGCAAAATTCGTAGGCTTGGTGGATTTCTGACGAGAGAGATGGAAAGGGTTGTTCCGAATCTTGTAAGACATCACAAGTGCATGAAGATCAGTCTAGTTATGAACTCGTCTGGAGGAATTATTATCATTGCATTAGTCCTCTAAACCGATGGAAAGAGCGCGTCCAAATTCTTGAAATCTTTGGAAGTCGGAAAAGCTTTCGACGTCTACTGGCAATAGGAATCGAGAATAGTGGTCACAGAAGAATAAATGACGCCAGGGATGGGCAGAAAGCAACGGTGTGGTGACGACCAGATGCTCGTGACTCCAATATTGTGTGTCTGCATTCGTTCTTGTGATGTTCGGGTCTGAGCCACATGGAGATCTATCCAAATACAACAAGTCCTATTAAAACAGCCCATTTTTTGTAGTCTGTTCATTCATTGGGTTTGCACTTCCAGTCCTGATTTCTACTAATGAGCCTGGAAAAGCGGCCAGGCGCTCAGCCATTCCCTGTTTCAGGGTGGCATAGGTATTTCCACTTTCTTTGAAATCTCAACAACCACGTGTAGTTTCTACTTTATTCTTACTGTTGATCAAGTAGGGAATGATATGAACTGCATGTGCAGGAACTGTTACAGAGGTAGTGGGAGCAGTAGGAGCTGAGGACCGAGAGGCCATCCGCTTGGAGAAGGATGAAAACTGGGGGAGGGTGGAAGAGGGTGATACACTGTGGACTTTAAGTGAGAAGCATCTTGGAGATGCAACCAGATGGCCACAATTGCACTCAGCCTGCAGAAAGGAGCTTGGCTCAGACCCACTTTTGCTTTTGCCTGGTAGCCGTGTCACAGAGGCCTGCATTGCCCATGCCAAGGGGGGTCGTAGTTAGATTCAAGAAGCACATTTATGGCATCAATTTTGTGTTCCACTTCTGGAAACGACACATGATGGGCTGGTAACACTATGAACTGGCCTGCTATACTTTGGATGTGCACTGCAGCTGTGCCCTCAAGGGCGATAATGGATTATGACTGTTCCAGCAAAGCAGTCGTATGGCTGTGTAGTTTATCGAGGTATGTTTTGCTAAGTTCCACTTTTCTCCCCAGGCCACTGCGGCAAGCCCTCAGGCACTCCACCTGCCATGACAACCTATCCCCAAACTTTGAGGGGCTCTCCACTTCCAGAGAAAGAGAAGCCTAACTGTTATGGCTTTATTGAGCCAGTTTTACTGCAATACCCCACCATATTGAAGTCATATGCAATGTGGAGTCTAAATTTCACCACTGCAGCCAAGGTTTGTATTCTAGTGATCAAGAAATGGCTGCTTATCTCTCACATGTCTTCCATACCTTAGTAGCTACTGGTGAGTTTGCTCAACTTGTCATGTGATTTTTATTTATTACGCTTTCAGATGCCCTTTCAGGAGGTATTGCCCACTTTATTAGTGAGAGATAAAGACAACTCTGAACGCACTGACAGTCTTCATCCTGGGCTGAGGACATCCCATATCGCACATCTCATGACCAGTGGACAAGATTTAATCACAGGTTGTAAGGGAACACTGCCCTTCAACAAGAGCCATACAATGTTGCCACCAAATAGGTAACAGAGACGAAAGTTGAAGTGGCTAAAGGTATGATCTCATAGATGCCCCATAGATTGCAACAATTATCCTCAAATTTAAGGTAAACAAAAAGCTCAAATTCTACATGCTGTGCTGCTTTGAATGGCTACTAACATGTAAATGTCAACCCATGCACAATTCTTCCACCCCCTCTGAACTGATCAAAATTGTGCCCTGGTCCACGCCCTGCATCCTTTGCTAACAAATCTATCGCAATTTTTCCATGCCCATTTTGTCTACTGGAAGAGTGTATGTAAACCACACTGGCAGTTGATCCTGGGTCCAGAAACTGTTGCAAGGGAGTTTCCATGATCATCTCGTGTTGGCCATTTGTTGCTAGTCCCAGACAAATTCCAACATGAGTGGCCTTGCTTTTGCCAAAAAAGAGCTGCATATGGTCAAAGGAGTAGGTGCTCAGCAAAGTGATCCAATTGGGGTCTACTAGATTCTCTCTGAAGAGCACCATTCACGTCTGTAGAACTCTACCAGCATGTTGCTCCAACCCTCATCCCAAATTGTTGATGAAATGATTTGGAGCTTCAAGGGCCTCCAGGATTAGATTGAACACACCCCATATACCAGGCCACTGTCCTCTGACCTACTGAACACAATACACCTTGCAGACACATTAAATGTTAATCCACTCAGATGTGGATGTGGGGACACTCGGGCACGACTTTTCTACTCTGCCTGGAATATGAGGTAAGAAGTTACTGACTGATAACATTTGTTATGAACAAGTTACCATGTCCCCGGTCCTCAAATCAGCAATTGGAATGCTCTTGGCGAATGCCTCCTGCATTAAACCATACATTATGAACTTGCCAGATTGCACACTTACAGAAATTCTGTGACAGCCTTCAATGAGTATGGAACTTAACTCCCATTTGATATGCCTATGTTGGTAGAGATAGGACTATCAAGGAAGGCAAGCACAAATCAACGAGAGTGTATATTTGTGTCTCCCCACTTTTCCAAGCCGCCTCTTCTGTTCCCATAACCAGCATTATATGGGCCAAAGAGCCTCACATACCTGTTGGTATGCATCACGAGGAACCCAAATTCCGGTTGATGCAAACGCCCTCTGAACTATCTCGCAAAAAACAAACATGTGACAGGTGGAGGATTGTAAGTAAAACATCTCAGAATCACACCTTCAAATTTAATCAAAGAAATGAAAATGATTCTTACTCTGGTGAACTTCATTGAATGGGAAAAGATTATGGGACAAGACCTGTAAGACTGTTACAAAAATCCTCTCTAGTGAAACAGCATTATGAATCTCAATCACTTCTCCCTGACTAACTCTGCTTCACTCCCTCTCCTCATTCTCCCTCCCTTTGGCCACACCTACAATGGACAGCAATAAGCAACAGGCAGATGAGAAGCACACCAAGTCCACTGCAATCAAAATCAGGTCCAGCAGTGCCACCCCAAAGATAACGATTCTGGACCTTCGAGGCCGCTACCGCAAACTCTACCACCATTGGAATCTTGCTTGCAATCTCGCTATGTGTTAGAGCTTTTGGCTGGTATTGCTGGTCTTCCTCAACAGCCTCAAGTCCATTTGTGGCGATCTGAAGAACATTTCTTCTTTCACTGCCCTGTCTACTATGAGATCCGTGGAGATTCTTAGACAATCCCTTCAGCAAAAGTTGCTTGTGGGCTGCTTGTAGCCCCGCTCTCTTTCTTGTTTCTTACTTCCTCTTGCCATAAGCTCTTTGAGCTTTCCACGGACGTTACAAAGTACCATGTGATTTCATATTATTTCTCTCGTTATGGTGGCTGGTTGTTCAGAGCCCCAGTTGTCTTTGTTTTTTCAGTTCTGCTCCCATAAGCTCTTTGAGTTGTCCCTTGAAGTTTTTTTCTTTCCCAAATGCAGTTGTTCCTTTTGGGCTGCTTCTGGCTCTTTGTCTTTCTTTCCTGTTTCTTGCGTTCAATTTGTCCCAGAAGCTCTTTGAGCATTCTGCGGACGTTATAAAGTTCCATTTCGTTTCATTTCGATTCTCTATGCTTCTGACTAGATGGCTCAAATCTTCCAGACACAAAAACATGACTCATCTCTAACAGCGGAAGAGACAACAGAGAGAACCTGGAGCGAGGCGGGAAGTGATCCTCGGACGAAACAACAGGTAGCAGGACATGACGGCCTTCCCAAGCCTCAGTTACCCGATCACGGCATGTGCCGTCCTCATAAAGAGGCAGGCACTGGGTCACCACCCTGTACTCCTTCAATGTCCTCAGATCCATGTGCAGATACCCTATCCTTTACAGATAAATTTAGTCACCTCACCTCCAGATTTATATAAACAAGTGGATAACATACGAACCCCATGCGAAAAACTAACTTGCTAAGCAGATTATCCCGCAATGAAGACAGAAGCTGAGGAAATGCATGGCCTCACGCAACCCACACCTTGGCACACACCCTGTCAAGGCCGGAATATAGTGGCGTCGAGGAGAGAGAGAGAGAGAGAAAGAACTGGCGCAACAAATTGACATTTCTACTTACCCATGCCATCGTTTCCAGCTCACCCAAAAGACAACTTGCGAACCCATTTACATAATCTTGTGCTTTTCCTCATTTACACACTTTTGAAACCAAGGCATATTTGTGACACAATCATCAAAATATGCACTGCTCGACACCACCACATGCAATTGGGAAAGCGCCTGAGGAAGATCAGGCAAAAGCTCAAACTGCAATTGTTCCTAATCTTCATCACCATGATTTGCAATGAAACCATCTGTTTGGAGCACAAATCAGCTCCATATCTGAGCATATGCTCACAAAGAATTGTGGAATAGAAGGATAAAAGATGGGCTCTGAAGGTTGAGCAGTTAGGATGCCATAACTACACACAACAACACAGACAAGCAGATGCTCGCCCAAATCACAGGTCTTCTTAAGGAGACTTTGATATACAACCAAGGGAGAGTATCAGAACCCTCGATGGGGCTTCATCCCCTCGCCGAAAAAAAAATCCCTCTAATGTGCATCATGGGTATATATTATATATATATATATATATACACCTAAAGGCCAACCACAGCTAGTGTAAATAAGAGCCTCTTCCCCTTGCGGGTACTGCCGGAACGGGTATACAAGTATACACTCTGCCCCCCCTCCGCACAACTGCTTGTTACTATGACAGTCTTACTGAGATTTGCGGCCGGCCGAGTTGGAGACACTCCCTCCGACCTCCGCCCTGCAGAATGCCCGGTGACAAGGCTGGGAGTCTCACATTTCCATGTAAAATCGTTAGAATACTTTTTAAAATGATTTTGGTTATGTGGTGAACATATTTCAATTTACATAACACGGTGTCATATATGGATTTGATTTTAATGCTAACAGGTGATGATGAGTACTCATTTCCAAACTTTTTGCTTCTTCACCATTCTTTGTATATATACTCTAAAAATAGAGATCTATTATTAGATTACAAATACACATCGACGAACTCCATGATAGAATATAAATGTTTGTAAGAACATGAAGACTGATCTTGCCAAGCAAGCGTAACTTATCGAGGCCATTTCATCCCCGGAGGAACACCATGTTGAACTTTGAATCCATCACATTTTCTTGGATATTGTTCGCTGAAGTCGTCACTAGGATCAGTGCGGAGCAACGGAAAGCCCGGCTAGCACATCTTGTAGTACAATGTTTGTAAGAAGAAAATGTCATTGCCTTGGTGGTATGATACATTACTTCACGACATGTGGGTTTGTGTACAAACCTCTCACCATATCACCAAGACAGTGATATTTTCTTCTCATAATTGTTGTACCATACACCCAAGATAAAGAAAAATGTCATATAGCACACATTGGCGGAGTCACGGACGAGGATGGAATATAAAGTGATGGCTGAATAAGCATAGATAAATGAAAAACATATGTTTGTCTTGGATGAAAGAAATGACGTGTATTGCAGAGCTCTTGAAAAATAGTTCCCTCAAAAACAAAAACAAAAACAAACATGCAACTTCATGAACAGTCACTTAGGCTACCTTTCTCGTGCTCGGAACTACTCGCGTTGGAGGTGCCCAGTCATATCTTGGTCAAATTCTTGTTTTCTCTTGTTCGACAAGCTCTTTGAGCTCTCGGCTGCAATCGCAGCGTATTGTGCGAGAACACGACGTCACATATTGGATTCTTTGATGGTTGTCTCTGAGCCTTAGAACTTTGAGGCATGTTTAGAGGCCACCTCTCATCTTCTTATATTCTTGGGATGTTCGCAGGTAGTTTTTTTGAAAGGGCGTTCTAGGATAGTGGATAAAATTAGACACCTCCACCATAACCACCGACTCATAAAAGACCACCATAGGGAGTCCACAAACCAAGCACATTTCCATTCATCGCTAGAGAAATTCAAAGCAAAGCAACATACCGCTTTATTGTGAAAATGACCACCAAATTGAACTTTGAATCCTCATCCTACACCAAGATAAAGAAACTTTCATATTGTGTACACATCAAAGTCACGGAGGAGGATAAAAAAGATGTAGATGCCCGCCCATTAACAAACACCCAGTTCCATCCAGTAATCAGATTGTACTCTTTATGTGACCGTTTGAAGCCCCAAGCATGAAAAATTGGACCGGGTCTCATTTACGAGGGTGGGCTGCCACCCAAAACTAGCTTTGTGTACAACGTTATATACAACTTTGTATTTGCTAGCGTTGCTTAGCAAATACACATCGACGAACTCTATAATGATAGATAGACTAAAAAAAGACCACCATAGGAAGTCCACAAACCATGCAAATATCACTGGAGGAATTCAGAGCTCAGAGCAACATACAGCTTTATTGTTCACGAAGGTCTTCTTAGGTGCTTCTTGTGTAGTGGTGTGTCTTAAACATATGTACATCTTTTTTCTCCTACCTGCTTCTTGCATACATGTTGGATACTTAGTTGACATGAATATATGAAGAGGTACATCTAGGAAGATTGTCAGGAAATTGACATCTACGCTTTGAAAAACCGTTTAGTCGATTTGTTATGGAGGCTTCTGTAAGGTGCCGATGTAGGGTGCATCCCATTTTGGTTACCGTCGAACCATTTCAAAGTAACTCAAGTTCTTGATCTGTTTTGATTTTATATTCCCTGCCCAACGTCTCTTTTTCCGTCCCTGAATCATCACTACCTGCCCCATGCATAATATCTTTTGCAAGCTGTACGACGAGCAGTTTGGAGCAATGCTGGAATCATCTTTATGCTTTTACTATGATGTAGATGCATCCACCCCACTGATTAACACTCAGTTACACGTAATCAGATTGCCGTCATGACCGTTTGAAGCTCCGAGCACGAAAAGTTGGGCTGAGGCTCATTAACCAAGGCGCTCGCTGAAGTCGTCACGACTAGGAGTGCGGAGCCAGACGAAGCAATAGTATATTCAGTGGTACAATAATTGTGACAAGGAACTGCCATTGCCTTGGTGACCTATGATACGTGACTACTCCACGGCCTGTGGGTTTCGGAATTCAAACCGCGTACCATATCACCCAGGCGGTGATGGTTTCTTGATATAATTTTTGTACCACGTACCTACACCAAGATAAAGAAACTTTCATATTGTGTACACATCAAAGTCACAGAGGATGATGGAATAGATATAGATGCCCGCCCATTAATAAACACCCAGTTGCATCCAGTAATCAGATTGTACTCTTCATGTGACATTTAAAGGCCCTGAGCATAAAAAAATTGGACCGGGTTTCATTTATCAGGGTGGGGTGGCACCCAACACTAGCTTTGTAAAAGGGCCAATATCTCACAGGCTCTACTACTACAACTTTATTTATCCACGTACCGATTATATCAAATAGGATAGTTCGTGGAACACGTTTAAGTATTTAGTAAAGGGAAAAGAAGATAAACTACGTGTGATTTGACATGAATCTAATTATTTTAAATGCTCCTGAAGGCATATTCGATGTAAAATCGTTAGAATACTTTTAAAAATGATTTTGGTTCTGTGGTGAACACGTTTCAATTTACATAACACGGTGTTCTATATGGATTTGATTTAATGCTAACCAAACTTTTTGCTTCTTCTCTATTCTTTGTATATATACTCTAAAATAGAGATCTATTATTAGATTACAAATACACATCGACGAACTCTATGATAGAATATAGATGTTTGTAAGAACATGAAGACTGATCTTGCCAAGCAAGTGTAACTTATGAGGCCATTTCATCCCCAGAGGAACACCATGTTGAACTTTGAATCCATCACATTTCTTGGATATTGTTCGCTGAACAATCGCAGCGTATTGTGCGAGAACACGACGTCACATATTGGATTCTTTGATGGTTGTCTCTGAGCCTTAGAACTTTGAGGCATAGAGGCCACCTCTCATCTTCTTACATTCTTGGGATGTTCGCAGGTAGTTTTTTTGAAAGGGCGTTCTAGGACAGTGGATAAAATCAGACACCTCCACCATAACCACTGACTCATGAAAGACCACCATAGGGAGTTCACAAACCAAACACATTTCCATTCATCGCTAGAGAAATTCAAAGCATACCACTTTATTGTGAAAAGGACCACCAAATTGAACTTTGAATCCATCATCCTACACCAAGATAAAGAAACTTTCATATTGTGTACACATCAAAGTCACGGAGGAGGATAAAATAGATGTAGATGCCCGCCCATTAACAAACGCCCAGTTCCATCCAGTAATCAGATTGTACTCTTTATGTGACTGTTTGAAGCCCCAAGCATGAAAAATTGGACCGGGTCTCATTTACGAGGGTGGGCTGCCACCCAAAACTAGCTTTGTGTACAACGTTATATACAACTTTGTATTTGCTAGCGTTGCTTAGCAAATACACATCGACGAACTCTATAATGATAGATAGACTAAAAAAAGACCACCATAGGAAGTCCACAAACCATGCAAATATCACTGGAGGAATTCAGAGCTCAGAGCAACATACAGCTTTATTTTCACGAAGGTCTTCTTAGGTGCCTCTTGTGTAGTGGTGTGTCTTAAACATATGTACATCTTTTTTCTCCTACCTGCTTCTTGCATACATGTTGGATGCTTAGTTGACATGAATATATGAAGAGGTACATCTATTGACATCTGTGCTTTGAAAAACCGTTAGTCGATTTGTTATGGAGGCTTCTGTAAGGTGCCGATGTAGGGTGCTATCCCATTTTGGTTACCGTCGAACCATTTCAAAATAACTCAAGTTCTTGATCTGTTTTGATTTTATATTCCATGCCCAACGTCTCTTTTTCCGTCCCTGAATCATCACTACCTGCCCCATGCGTAATATCGAGGCTTGTCCTCCATATAGCATGTGTGGAATGGCATTGCAAAAATAGCGGAACAATATGTGCATGGCTGGCTGTATAAAATTCCGATTTCCTCCCGAGTTCCGTCTCTTGGATGTTGTTTGCAAGTGGACCCATCGATGCAGGACGAAATGGGCATGTGTGGCGGAATTTTTTGTGCAACGAACCAGTGGACCTTCCAAGTGTTACCATGACAGTACGGGGATTTAGAGACCCAGCCGGGGGACCATTGAAATGGTGAAACGGGTGGGGACACACTGCAGACAGAGGGCTGACCAGATGGGCAGAGCAGGAGAAGAGAAGAGTGCACCATGCCAGTCCAGACGAGAAGACCGAACCAACAGACCAGCCTGGAGAACTCTGGTAAGACCTCGACGGCAGACCGAGTGCAGACAATCTTTGCCTCACGAATGCGACAGACCAGTGCCACAGACCCTTTTGGCAGACCCTTTTGGCCGACCCTTTTGGTGGAGACTTAGGGCAGACCACGGAAGTCCTTGGCGGTGGCCATTATTGTGTCTTCGGGACGTTTGATGTTTCGACGACAGTCCAATGGCCGACGTGCATGGCCTCGGCGGTCGCACGCGTGCTCCTGTCACGCTTAGCAGTGAGCCGTTACTTTGGGGTCCTCGCCTCTTCCTCCTCTTGCGTCTTTCGCATCTCTCCACTTTGGGACTGCACGGTGTGTTGCGCTTCGCTGTTTCTGCCTCTTCGACTCGACGATTCGTTTGTAGCGCCCGCCCGCTCTTCAAAGGCCGCGTGCCCGTCGTTGCCGAAGTGCAAAGGTATCAACTTCACCAGACTTCTTCACCGCCATACCTTCATTTCCTTTTTTGCTTGCTCTTCTTCATTTGCATTTAGCAGACCGTCTCTGACACAATTCCTCCTTAGGTTGTAGCCATGGAAGAAGCTTGCCCAAAGGGCGGAGCCGATTGGGTGGAATATGTGCATGCCCCTCGCCACAAAGCCAAGAGAAGGTACTGGTATGAGCCAAGTGAGTACGATGCTAAAATAGTAGAAGCATTTTTGGACTTGTGCGTAGCGAAGGAGAAAGAGAACTGGCCAAAGGATCGGTTTCAGTGCCCCTTTTGCCCCGATATTATGGACAAAGAGACTCTAAACCGCCATGCCCTTGATGGAGGATGCAAAGGTATGGTCCCTGAGAACTTCAAGCCTTGTCCCAAGCCAAGTTCGTCTAAGGCCGCAAAAGAAATCACTGCAAAGTGTAGGGGTGCGCATGCCGTCGCTCGGTCTGCTGAGGAAGTGCGGCAGCGTTATTATACTGAAGCCGACCTGCTGGGCCTCGGCCTCGTTGTGCCAGTGAAGAAAAGGAAGCTCCGTGATGGAGCTAAAAAAAATGTAGACCGCAAAAGTCACAGATCTGGCAGTACCAGTACTGGCAGACCACGGGATATGAGAGTGAGTAGCAAAGAATTGCAACCGGGTCAGTCCCAGCAGACCAACACCAGCAGACCACAGGCTGCCGTTTCAACTTTGTCGTCCAGTGGGGATGACTCAAGTGAGGAAGACTCTCATGAAGAGGAGGATCATGTTCAGGACATGTCGACGAAGCGGCCGGGACTACTTGTGAGACCGTACTTGGTGAACGACCCCATTGGGTACGCCCCGCCGGTACATGACATAACCCTTGACTCGGACATCCCCATGGAGGAATCACACCCTCAAACAGACCCACAACGCCCACCACATATCAGACCCAACAAGCACACCAAGAAACAGCAGACCCTGACTGACGCTCATGGAGATGTAACGGGCACCCCTGTCCGCCCTAGCACATTGTACCTGCTTCCCCACGGTCTTCTGCCAGACCAGTACCCTGATGAATCAGATCCGGATTTTTTCCCCTTTTTGTATGCTTATGTGAGATCAGGGCAGATACAGCAGACCGTTGACACAGTCGAGAAGAAGTGGGTGGAGGCACGATCACACCCAAGGGATGAAGACTACAACGGCCTCCAGGTACTTGAACCACTCTTTCTGCCGTCTACCGTATTTGAGTATTTCGATATCCTGGTTGCAATTAGTGATATGTTATGCTGGGTGTTGTATGTGTGCCCGCTGCTGTCGGTCTACTGTTCTGGGTTTGCTATTCTGTACATGGTACTGCATTACTTGTTCTGGCTGTGGTCTGCTCTATAGGTCCAGAACCGTGCGACTACTTTCCCCTGTTGCAAATCTTAGTGTTATTATTATTATTATATATGTGGTCTGCTGCGAACCGTCTACTGTTTTGGGTTTGCTTTGCTTTGAAAGGCGCACTACTGCCGTGGCTGTGGTCTGCTGCATGGGTCCACGGCTATGGTCTACTACTATGCTCTACTGGTCTACTGTAATGTCCTACTGGTGTATAGTCTACTGGTCTGCTGTCAGGCCCAATCTTGACTGGTCTACTGGTCTATGGTCTACTGGTCTAATGTGAAGGCCAATATTGCTGTTTGTTTTCAGGAGGTGAATGCGCAAGACAACCGAGTGTACAGGGCTTTGCAAATCTGGAAGTACAGGTTGAATGGTCCTCCCTTGGAAAATACACTTGTCCGGAATGAGGTCCGTGACATTCGTGACTACATCCTGAGTTTGTATCCACAGTCGGCTGATGCCATTGCATCAATTCAGGATGGTACCACTGGCCGCGCAGCAGGCCTCCCTCCGTCTGCTGTAAAGGCTTTTGAGAGCGCCGGTTAGACTAGGGGACCCGGCTCAGTGGACCTTTCTTCCGTGACCCGTCCTCCAGCGGACCTTCGTACCTCTTCAGCAGACCCTCAGTAGACCACATTGCGTGGTCGAACTGTTTTCCCATTTGGCAGACCATGGCGACCTCCACAGCGGTCTGCAACTGATGAGGAGGACCCCACTCTTCCGAAGTTTCGTTGTGGGGAAAGCAATCGGCATCTGGACTGGTACAATGAACTTCACCGCATCGTCGCCTCCCGGTGGACCTTTGCTCTACAGCACTCATCAATGGAGTTCACGGCGGAGGAGGCCACCCGTGTTTTGGACAAAGCCCGTGAGTATGGAGTGGCGCTTCTGGCAGAGGAGACCGAGCCACCACTTATCGCGCAGCTCTTTCTCATGCACGACCCACGCCCACTGGAGATAAGACACATGGCCATCACCCACCCAATATTTGGTGTTTGTCCGAAGCACTTAGCGAGCTTGACAGAGACTGCTTTTGAGGAGATGGCAGATTGTTTCCTCCGCCGTCAATGGATGCAATTTGGCAATTTCAGGTTTTACACCAAATTAAAATAAAACGTTCACAACCTGCGGATGGACCTGCTGCACGGAAGCGAAGAGGCTCGGGAAAGTATCACGCAAGACGCCATGATGTGCTTTGTGACTGTGCAGGAGCGTGCGGTTTTCGACATTGCATTCAACAAACGACATGCTTTCCAAGTGTTCTGGAGCGGGTTTCTAGCAGAGGACCGTGTTGCAGCTCTGGGAGAGCTTGATGAGGCCTTCATGGATCGGCTTATGAAAGATATTGGGCTGTGGACCACAGTCCTAGATCATGGTATGTCATCAGATCTAACAGACCTTGTTAACAGACCTTTTATACCGACCTTTTAAACAGACCTTTTACACAGACCTTTTGAACAGACCTTTTAAACAGACCTTTTAAACAGACCTTGACGTTGACCACGAACGAAGACCTTCTAGCAGACTTTATGAACCATGACAACCAACAGAGCCCCATATGAATCAAACCCCCATGAATTCTTCCGTTTGTTAGCAGACCAGGGATGAGTGGTTTCTTTTTGACGTGTTTGTGACATGTTGCAGAGTATGATCCAGAGGACGAGCTTGGAGTTCTGCAAGCATGTAAGACAGCCTAAACCCTATCTACATATTATGCATGTACATGTCCGGCAAGCACAAGCACAGGGCATGTACATGTCCGGCAAGCACAAGCACAGGGCATGAACAAAGAGGCAGTGCGGGAATATGGTGCAGACATGACAGAGGTTAGATATGTGTTAGCTCTTGGAGCTCTTCGCGGTCCGGGCTTCGCGTTAACATGCACATTTATGTAAAATTAGGTGAAACACCCGTCTCTACTCTTTTCTCCAAGTACAAAGTCGGGCACTCTCTGCCACGGAATACAGTCCGTGCGGACCCGCACTTGAGAGCCCATGTATCTAGAGCGACTCTCATTCTTCCAGTAAAGGTCTTTGCAGGAAAATGACCCATCTTTTGGTGTTTGAAGACATTGTCGCAGTGGACGTATAAGAAAGCTTTCTGGTTGGGCATCGACGGCCGCTGCCATATACACTGCAGTACCCCTTCGCGTACTCGAAAACACTTGCAATACGACCTGGAAAAGTGGAAGCGAAGGACGACAACACGCACGTTCTTGGCAGGACGGAAGCACGTTGGCAGGAACAGACCAAAGGGAGGAAAAGATCGATGAAACAGTCTTCGCCCACGATTGGCGACGGCTGCCATGCCCTAAATCCGGACGGCTACGATAGCAGCGCAGCATCACTGTGAGATGGGCGGCACATCATCCGGGGTGCGTTTGGGTCTGCTGGCTGTTTGGTGGCAGACCGCGCAGACCGAGCTTGGGCAGACCCCAGCAAGGGTAGACCCACTGGGGACCCGATGGCGGGCGGACCCAGCAGCGAGGGCGGGCGGGCGGGGGCCGTGGTCCGGGGGCGGGTTGGGCGGCGTATGGGCAGGGCCACGGGCGGCTGGCAGGTGGGGGTGGGCGAGGCGGGGGAGGGCGACCCCGCGTCCGTGCGGTCGTGCGCGCCCTGTCCCACTCGCGCGACATAAACTCCCAATTATTCAAAAATGAGAGGCGTAAATATTCAGTAGTGACAGTTCCTTTGCCATGCCCGCGAATTTTCGGTAGCCACGTCATAATGACGCTGGCTCCCTGGTCCCCCATCTGCGCACCTCCCCAAGCTCCACACGTCTGGCCACATATGTGGGCCGCCGATTCCATGCCATGGAGGCTGTTTGGTTTTGGCTCGCCACTCCTATGGGCCCGCCTTTCCCTGCCCTGCCCCTATTTTTCCCAAAAATATGTATGTTCCCAAAAAAATATATTTCTCATATTTTAAGAAAACATATTAAAAACGGAAACACCATAGAGCGGCCAAACCCCACTAGGACAAAGAGATGTACTGAAGTACTGGAGTTACATAGCAACAGTATTCATGGTGCATACAGCTTGAGATAGTGTGGGGGGATAAACAGTCAAAAGAAAAGTTCTGGGGCGTATTGGGGAGTTACGTGAATGACAACATCTGCTTCTGCTCCTCCCATACAGCGATCTCTACAGAAAGGCTGAAACTACTGATTGGGCTGAACCCTCTCAGCTTCGAGCTGCTGGACAGGCAAGCTTCCGCCACAAACGATCCACTCTTGACCACATTTTCACTCTACAAACTATGACTGCAACAGATGCATCAGACTGAAGCTCATAGAAATAAGGCGAATCTGGAACCCAATCATTCGATAGTAAAATCTTGCAGCCCAAGTACCTGTCTGCAGCTCTCTCTCCCTCTCTTCTAAGGACAACCTGCAGCGTGAGGATCGCCAGTGCCGCTTGCGCTAGAGACAACAGTTGGGAAATTGGAAGTGAAGAACATTTCTTTTTTCGCTACTACGAGACACGTGGGACTCGGTAGACACACACTGTCTAGCCTATTCCGAAATAGCCAATCTCTAGAGAGGTTCTCTGAGGATCAGAAATGCTTAGCAGCATATCTGCAAGAGGCATGCACTCTTGAAGATTGCAGAATCCTTAATAGTTTGGGAATGCTTGTTGGGGGGGGGGGGGGGCTCTCTCTTTCTTGGTTCATGCTTTCTCATCCCATAGGCTCTTTGATCTTCCCATGGCATTATCAAGTATCATTTTATTTGTCTCATTTTGCTGATGTTGATTTTTTCGCCATTCATGATTCATTCATTTGGGGAATTGAAGTTTCCTCTATGCACTTGAGTCGTAATAGGAGATTGATTAGAAGTGCCACTGTTCTATTTGTATGCTTTCGCATTGAGAGAACATCAACAGTGCAGCAACAGTACCGTGGGGTTGGAATAGAGGCAAGAAAAACCAAAGCATACTATCTCCATTTGCAATGGTGATAGTACACTTAGAAAGAAAGTGGGTAGTGCCGCACAGACATTTCGAAGGTCAGCACCATTGAAACCCTGTTGAACACAATGAGCAATAATTGTACTGGATCAAGAGAAGCTCACTTCATCAGCAAGCACCATCACACTTCTACCCAGAAGTATACTTAGAAAGAAAGTGGGTAGTGGTTAGGCAACACCCATCCAGACATGAAAAGCTATTTAAGCAGCTTACTTCACTTTAGTCATATGTTGGAGGAAAACCACCAGAACCACCAAAACTGTTTCTGAAACCCCTCTCAAGAGGTCTAATTGAACATACACTCAGCAGCCTGGCTGTGAGGTTAGCACTCCAATAACCTACAGATGGAATATACTGTTCGGGCCTGCTCATTTGGCAAGGGAATTTCAATCTTGCGATCCAGACGACCAGGCCGCAGCAACGCAGGATCCAGAACATCAGGCCGGTTGGTTGCCATTATCATCTTCACCTGTACATCTCAAACCAACAATCTAGGGCCACCCTCTCCCGGTTGCAACAACCAGGATGGTAAAGCAAATTCTGCATAAATCTCTCCCTCATGTTCTTAATATCTTACTGTCCCATAAGCTAAATGGACTTCTCATGGATGTAATTTGTTCCTTGTTTCTCTCTACGTCTCTCTACTTGTTACCAATCTGCCCAAACTGGGCGTCTATGGCCACGAGGCTACGGCAAACAACGTCTCATTAGTACATCTCATGTACTGAAGAGTGCCATTTGCATGTTTTGAACATCCCATTTGGCTTTGTAAACATCCAGTCCTACACATGAAACACATCCTCCCATGTCTGTCCATCCTGCTGTGTTTCACTGTCGGGGATCAGTTCATCACAAATTAAGTCTTAAGGGAAACCTGCAGGCTCAAAGGTGGTCTGCCTACTGCCTGCCTCTGTCAGTCTCTTGCTCGCTTTAGCGGTAACCCACTGGAAATGAACCTGAAGCAGGAATAAAAGCAGGCAGAGCCAGGTCTCAGGGCACCTTTCCAAGTTGGTCGAAGCCATCTAGCTGATTCAAGAGCTCCATCAGTGTATGCTGGATCTCCCGATCCGCACTAGTGCCCTCGCTGAATCGCCGGCCACCAATTGCATCAATCTCATCCATGAAGATAATGCATGGCTACACAGGAACCTCGACATAAACTTCGTCTAGTGTAACTACTCCCAAACCTTCAACTCAATAATATTTAAGCTAAGCCAAAATAAAGTTATGCATGGAAAAATTACAAAAAGTACAACCACTTCAAGGAATATGAGAGAGAATGTACTCATAAGACGTTTGCCGTAGCCTTGTGGCCACTGACCCCGTGTCCAGTTCTAGCGGAACACAAAAAAGACAGAACCTACCTTTGTCAGGGGCTGACGCCGGTAGTAAGACTTACCTTGGGATAACAATTGATCCAGGTTTTCCAGATATCCTCTAGAAATCCCTTTACACAAGCATCAATCTGCTGTGTGTGGTTTGCCCAATAACTAGGCCCCAAAAGGGCCTGGGCTTTTGGCTCAGCCTCGACACTTTCAAAGTTGGTAAACAGAGGTACAGGCACAATTCCCTTGATAGATTTGAAGAGAGCGTCTCTCTGGTGAGAGAACCACGGACAATGAATCAGAAATGAATATTGTCTTCAGGTTGCCCACACAACGGGCAATTGCACTCTCCCTTTCCTCTCTGCTTCTGTTGCTGTTCAGAGGTAGGCTTTCTGCCCTGAGTTTAAATTTCTGTCTAGTGCCGAGAGTGGGTAGACCCTTGAGGTCATCCATGATGTCCTCCCCCATGTCACAGACTGGAAACAAGTTCAGGGAAGTTTTCTGCCTAACTTCATTTTCATCAGACAATTTCCTGGCAACAGACATGGCTTTGGACACTACAGCCTCTAAGTCAGATTTATCCAGCAGGGTTAAGACTTGCAGGCTAAGTTTCAGATCCTTAGAATCTCTTCTACTCTCTTCCGCCAGGTCTTAGCCTGTTTGACAGGGCAATCCTGCTTCCAAGATAGGGTCGATTAACTTCGGATATCTGATGTTGGACACATGTTGCAGTTGACCCCACCATCTGACCTTGAATTCATCTCGTTGGGAGCTTAAGGAAGGGATGTGGAACTCTCCCCGAACAGCCACATTGGCTGTTTTGGAGCATGCTGACATGCACTCCTTAAGCACCCCGACTTGAATGGATTCTAGAGACTTAGCGTGGTTGGAGGTATCAACCCATATTGCAGATGCATACTCCAAGGCCGGTCTAATAATGCGACAAAGCATGGTTTTTTTGACCTCAGAGTTGATCCCTCTGCAGTGGAGAAAAGAATGTACTCATAAGACGTTGTTTGCCGTAGCCTTGTGGCCAACCCTGCAGTGGAGAAAAGAGAGAGAGAGAGAGAGAGAGCACACTTGATGATCACGGGCATATCCAAACATCTCCCGTATTAGCCTTGCACTCTCACCAATGTATTTATCCACAATTGCACTTGAAACGACCTGCACAAGGAAGACATATGTTGGATGTCAGCCTTCTGAAACTTTGTACCTTTGAATCGCATTATGCATCTAGGAACATGATACGCTGCTATGATGAGATGAAAATCTCAATTATCATAATGGAACATTCAAACACAAGAACCCTAACCCTCGCATCCCCTTCTGCAGTTTTTTACAGCAATTCGACTCACCCTCCTGCATAGGGTAGTCACTTCCCAGCCAACCATTACCAAAGTGCAAAATGGAGCAATTGAAATGCACTCAGACGAATCCACGAAATTTTACACAAGTCAACATGCATTCAAGACTGTGAGACCAGTCCTGGCAACATCATACCTTGAGAAAATTGGCATCAATGTTGCTAACAATAGCTCGTGCTAGTAGTGTCTTTCCTGTTCTCCATAGAGCAATACACCCTGGAGTAGATCATGCACACAGCTGTATCACCCTAATTTAGAGCACAAATCACAAGAAGGCATCTAACCTGATCCATGTTCAGGCTTACCAAAAGTTGCCAACACTGACCTCAACCAATGACAAGAATATATCTCCTACTCTGCTAGAAAGTTTTCCCTTTATATGTACAGCAGTTAGCAAAACAGAGCATTTGTGAGAGGATCAATTACCTTGGGTGGCTTGATGCCAACACGAAGGAAGAGTTCAGGATTCATAAGAGGCAGTTCGATGGACTCTCGAAGCTCCCTAATCTGTTCACTTAGCCCTTCAACAGCAGAGTAACTCACATTCCCTGGGTCCTCATGTAGCATGTTGTACACGACTGGATCTACCTGACCAGACAAATGACACCCTCATCAAACTAACGAACGAGTCACACATTCTCAAATACCCTAGAAGAAAGTAGTTCTGGAACTTCCATCTCACCCTACTGGTGTCACTTTCGCTGTTGTCCTTTGTGGATAAAACATCACGTTTCACCATGCAGGCAGAGTGCATAATTTCCAGAGACCACAACAAAATTCCTTGACACTCCATGCCATTCCAATAAGGCAATATCCCCGTTGATTGCTGCACATGAAAGGGAACTCTTTACAGAACGCTCATCAAAAGAAAGCAAGTGAAATAAAACAAGCACTGATATGACTTAAATCTGCCAAAAGTTCATCCTCCGCCAATTCCCACAGGTCCTCAAATCATAAAAAGAGTAAGACTTATAGAGGACTTGTGCTGTTTTCAAGGGTAACTTTAGATGGCAACCAAATCAAGTCCAGGTTCCTATTACAGCCAGCAACCGCTGTAGGGTTCATAGTCTAGGACATTACACATAACATGTACCTGCTAATACCAAAATATCAGGGGATGAGAATTCACCTCTCTTGGTAATGCACGCATGATGGTCAGTGTGGTCATGTCCAATGCAACCCTCGTACCTGCAACCAACTTCTCCTTGTCCACCTTATTGCGGCACCCTACAACATAGGGGGGGCCACTGCTTGCCTTCACAATCACTGGCCCCCATTATGCAACCAGCTTAAGAGGATTATCCTGCATCTTGGATCACAATGTACAAAACTCTGCAAATGAGAAGGGCGAAAGAGGGGAAGCTCACAGTGCTCGCTATCAAGTTGCCTCAGTACTTCCCCGATGATCTGTCCCACACTCTGGAGAGCCTTCAAGTCGTCTTCTGTTCTGTCAAACTTCTTCTTTGCTAGCTTCACATTTTCCCGCTCTGAGACACAATGCTTGTCAGCGGCTGACCAAGAATATCCTTAATCTCTCTCTCTCTCTCTCTCTTTCTGTGGGTGCTCTCACTCTATCCTTGTATATGGTTAACTCCACTCTCTCTCTTTGCTTGCTTCTCTCTCTTTGATTATAAGTGAAGAAGTAAGGAAACTTTCTCTACCTCAAACCTTCTCCTTAGACATGTGAACTCTCTCTAAGCTTAGGCACAATTGATCATCTAATATATTCTGGTAATAGTACTGGTAGCCAGTGATTTGAAGCAAATATTACGAAATTTCTATGATGTGATTTCAGTAGTAGTATGGTGGCCAGCCCTGTTCTGATATGGATGGTGATGAGACAATCTATCTTGTTAGTTCCTGAACTTTCTCATGAACCATCATAGGAGTTTGTTCAAAGAGAAACTATGCATGGAGGTTTTCATTTTTGGTAAAAAGCTGAATGCTATGCTATGACTTGACTTGATCTTAGACCACCTAATAGTTCAAATCTGACTGTTCTGGTGTTGTGGTTTAAGGAATCTACGTTGAAAGGCTTGAACATGGTTCAGATCTATAATGTCTTTATTTTTGGGAACTAGATCTGAATGATCTAGAACCTAACTAGTCTTGACATGCCCAACATACACGTTCTCTGTTTACTTTCCTATGTAACTCCCACTACCGGAGTGAGCCCCTCACAAAGGTAGTGACTGTTCGCTCTTGTTCTGCCCAAACTGGGCGTGGGATCTATGGCCACAAGGCTACGGCAAACAATGTCTAATGAGTACATTCTCTCTTTGCTCTGCACTTTTTCCTGACACTGCAATCACAATTGCATGTGTTGTGTCTGGTGAAAGCTAGAGGGCTAGTGGAGCAGCACTGGCTCAACCTCATGCTTTTCTAGTATGTGGTCAATGCCTCATCACAGAATTCCTTGTACCTTGATGGTGGTTGACTGTGCCTCAGCCTACAGACGTTCTGGACTGTCTCAAATATCATGGTGGCCTGAAGCACCCAACCGGCTTTGAAGGGAGTCCTGCTGAAGTAGCAATTGCTGAGATCAACATCATGCTTTCTAAGATGATGTCAATGCTAGTCCTTCATTCAATACTCAATCCCTTGTACTCCAATTGTTTCAATGACAGTGTGGGCAGCATCACAATTTGAGCCTACTTTTCAAAACTCTGGCCAGTTGAAATCCCATGACTAATCTGACAAGTTTAGTATCCAGTCTGATTAGTCCTTGCAAGGATATGGGGTAAACCACATGATTCCACATATTCTCTCTCTCCTCATCTCTCCGTCACACAAATATTTCGAGTTTCAAATTTAGCTATTAATTCAGCAGACGAACTACTCTTTGGTAGGTAGGTGGGGTGTTTCCTCTGTAAATTGCAGGTTGACAATTCAGCTACTTTTCACAAGGGAAAGTATCTATCCATCTTTTTGTGGAGAGACGGATATCTGAAGCAGACAAGGTGGACTATAGGTGTCCAGAGGTCCAGTTTGCAAGCACAAGTTCGAATGAGCATTGTGGGCAGCGCAGTTATTTACATCATGAACCTCTACCATGACAATGCTATTAATGGCGGACAAAGAGAGGGACTCCGGACGAACTGTTCTGGGCTATGTGCATGCGAGGACACTAGCAGGACAAATGAGAAGGGCGCTTCACATTTCGCAAAGAATGTGTGGTGCGTGATCTGAAACCTCTCCCATGAGGGATCAAACCTATGAACTGATATTCCAAGCCAAAATCAAGTCAATCCCCTTTTAGCAGTAACTTGCACTCAATCGCACCTGTGGTCTTTCACAACACTCACGTCAGGAAATATGGGAGAAACTCACGAGTTTTGAGTCTGGAATCAAGCTCCTTCTGCAGCAGCAGCTTCTTCCGAAGCTCAGCAATTGCACGCACCCCCTCCACCTCCGCCATCTCCACCTCCCTCTCTATCCCTCGAACTCTCTTGTCTCCAATCATCGTTGTGGCTTGTGCAGATGCTCATCCTTGTTTTTTGTCGATCGACTGTTAGATCGGAGCTTTGTATTGTTGGTTCAGCTTGATCAGCCCTCCGGGTGTCCTTTTGTATGTCTGTCTGGCTTCATTGAACAAGGGTAGCCTTCTTTGCTTCAATTGCTACATTATTGTGGGGCGAGGCTGTAAAAGGAGAGAATTTACATCGAGCGTCTTGTGAGCTACTGGATAGGTGCATCCTTACCAATCGTATACCCGAATTCTGTATTTTGCAAGAGTTGGATCTCTACATTTTCTCGCTGGCTGTTCCTTTGTCGGACAATTCCTGCTTTTGCCTGCAAAGCTTTCACTTGGAATGATTGCAGCTGAGCTTTTTCTTCTGGAGGGATGTTGTCACTATCCCCTGGTGTTTACCACTGCACATCCAGCTACACACATCACTGACTTTGGCGGGGATAAACAGCCAGACAGAAAAAGGACTCAACGTGCTGGATGGGGTAACCACAATCTCCAGGTCCATGATAACTATGAACACTGAAAAGATGAAAATGTGGAGTATTCTAAATGACAGTCTAACTTTGTGAAAGAAAGAGGGGGTGGAGATATAGGTGACTTCTAATTTCTAAGTACTTGTAGTTTATGCTGCTTTCCTTGCAAACAGGTGTGTGAGGATGATGCTCTGTATGTCCTCTTGATACTTGGGAGGATGTGGTAGAGATGGTTGACACTTAATAGATTAGCACAAGCGCTTCTGGAGGAGGCTGCTGGGGAGTGTGAAGGTCTGAAGCATCCCTTCTTTGTTATGGGCATTATCTTTCCAGGATTTGGACCCACCGATCTGTGAGGTTGAGTTCACAATTGTTGAACCAGGTAAATTCAGCTCTAAGGTCCATGTGGCAGAGAAGTGAGATGAGATAAGGGATGGTGATTGTAGAAGTTGGCAGTTGTATTCACTTTGCATTGCCAGAGGTCTACCCTGTGTTGATTTCTACGAGGGCCTTTATTCTGACAGTTCTAAGTACTGTCTTAGCAAGGACCTGATTTAGAAATACGTTTGGTGTGTTGACTGAAAGCATCGAAGATGTTGAACAAGTCAATGTACTTCACCTCTCCTTCATGTGCTGAATGTGGATACTTTGTATTACCCCAGCAAAGGAGGTAGCACAGGTTCGATTGCTACTACAGCACAAGATGTTTACGCCTCAGCAAATTTCGTTTGTGACATACCCATAAGGCATGGTCACCATGATAGCCACAAAATGCCACATCTACTTGAGCCATTTGTGGGGCTCAAGCCACAAGGGTGTATTACACCATCCTTACATTGCCATGGCAACTGCTATGAATCTGTGTGTGGGTCCGGGTGTGGGAGGGAGGGTTGGAGTTGTTTTGATTGAGGGTAACAAGCGCCTGGTTTTATGCTGCAGAAAAAAATCAGAGGTCAATCAACTGGGCCGACCGGGCAGAAGCAAAGAAGTGATATGCTCCTCTCCAGGCATATTCAAGGCGTTGGTAGCCTGTCTTTCTTGCTGAGTGTAGATGTAGGCTATGTGTACCATCCATTGACATGCTTTGTGCGTTCTTCAGTGGCTTGGATGACATACATAATGAAGCTCCAGAAGTTTGTCCTACAGCGTCCTTCATCGGAGTATGGTTCAATGCACTCTCACAGACTTATATCAGTCTTACTTAGCATTCGAAGAAAGCACCGCATATCCCCATCGCTTATAGATAGGTTCTTTCCCGATGCTGAAGCCCCGGACCACAGTGAAGTCCACAGTTTCACCACAGTTTTACCACCGAAGTCGTCGTATGTGATTCGTGTTCCACTGTTCGAAGATTGTTCTTTACAGGATGGCCAGAGAGTACGATAAGTTTGACCACTTCAAAGGTCTAATGGCACACAGCTTCCTAACACACGGATCCATTTTGTGACTTTTGGAACTCCCAAGACCGCCCACACATTGACAACTCCTTTCTTGAAACTGCCTACTTTTCATCCACGAGTTAGAGATCCGATTGTGTTTTGCTTCTTTTGCTCCGAGAATCCAAGTTAGTGTCTTTGTCATCTTCGTTCTCTCGATGCAATTCAACTGGCCATCTATTGGGGAAGTTGTCTTGAACTGAATTTGTCTGCTTCTTCAAGCATCTTCTTGCGACAGGTTAGGTTAGACTGTAGGGTAGCACCAACTACCCGACATGGTCTTCGCTGACCATCTGGTGTGGCCGCAGAGTCTTCCCCTGAATTTTGGTGCAAATTGGCCAAGTTCAGATATGACATCATATCTATATAGTACGTGGGCCAGATTTTGCGCAGTATTTCTACGGGCTGCCTCATGCTAAGCTTGACGGAGGTATCCCTGGAAGTTGCATCTATCCGAGCTAAGGTGACTCATCCATCACAAGCAACAGGAGCCTCGCAGCAATACTGCCTCCTGCCTTTGCTATTTCAAACTTCCATCTCCATGACCCATTTTGTCTCATCTCTCATACTTTGAGCCGGGCTCTTAGCAAAACCTGCATCCAAAAAAACACAACAAAACTTGCCGTTTATAGATTCAACAACTACAACTCTGCCAGCCTCTCTCCACAAAGTTATGGACCTGAACTTCACCACCCAACAATCCCACGCGCTTGAAAATACTAGGCTTGTGACCCGGTAACAAGTTTCAGGTTCCTCATCTGCAGAGCGGAGCAGATGATGAATTCGCCAAAGATGTTCTTCAGTACGGGGAAGCTTTCGGGAAGTTGGGTGGTGCAGATATTTTCCATCTGCTTTAGGTCTTCCTTTAGATCTTCCAGTTAGAGTGCTTTAGGAATATTCTTACTGTGACCAGCCTGTAGGTAATTAAAGAAGTATGAACGGCGCCATTAGTACTGGTACTCTTCTCAATCAGTCCATCTTTCTCTATGCACCCAGTTGAGAACCGGCGTTTGATCCGATGCTGGAGCTGCAAATTTTGCATTTCGCAACCTTGTCAGTCAAACTGGCTCGGAAAGTCGTTGGTGGGTTCCATTGGGCAGAAGCCTGCTACCACTGACACGATGACTAGTAAGCTTAGCTTAGGACTAACATAAACGACGTAAAGTGGGCTTAATCTGCTTTGTTTCTTACAGTCACCCATATTTTCTGGCCTGTCCCTGTGCATCACTCCAGCCACTTTTGTAGCTTTTGTTTTAGTCCAGGCAGTGGAACAGTTGATGTGTTACATTCAAGCAGCCGTCATACTTGTGGGCAGTACTTGTGGTGAAATAGTTGAGTGAACAAGAACAACTCACCGTCCCACTCCTGTACCCCACTTGTATAGGTAGTGACACCAGTCCTCACTTACCAATGAGTAAGACAGCAATGGCTAACCTGGATTTGCCAGTGAGCAGCGCCTGCTCATGAGACTGGAAGAATGGGACTTGTGGAGCGAAAATTCTGCGGTCAGTCCAATTTTTACGTGCCTCTCCTATTTCTACCAGGCTTACTAAATGTAGGGGCAGCAGCGCAAAGATAGGAAGGATGCACGCCTCCCCCTGTAGTTACCTCGAGTCTGTTACACAATGTGATGACCGCGGGTTAAGATCTTGTTAACTGGTTGCGAATGTCCTGCAAACTGAACGTAAGACACAACAGTACAGTAGGTAGCTCCTCCAATTAAGTAGAGATTAGGTGCTGCACTTTATTAGGAACACGATCCGACATTTTTGGTTAGAAAAAACGAAGTTGGGCTGGACGGAGTGAGCTTCCCAAGGATTGTAAGGGATAATCTGGGAAGTGTGGACGATGGAGGCCCCCAATTCAGTGCGGGCATGGTGGCCCAGGTCCTCTGCACTCATCATGCCTCCCGTGCCAATGCGTTATTACCCAGCGCTCCAGCTTCATCAGCCCACGTCCCCCTTAAGCGAGATCCAATGCAAGGATGCCACGTGGCCACCCACCTCAGGTTGGGGCGCCATTGTCCTGCGGCTCAATCCCTGCCGTGTGGCCCCCTGCGGTCATCCTTTCTGTCTTGCCTTCCATCCCACGTTCCTGTCCTTTTCTCTCTCATTTTCAAGGTCTCTGCCATCTCTGCCCTCTGTTCCCATGACCACCGTAGCCACTCATATCGTCCCTTGATTTTCCCCAACTTCCCCGTTCAATAGAGAGGCAGAAACCAGGATTTTTCGTCCCCGTATGTCTTCTGGATTTTCTGGGTTTACCGGGGATCTCGTTGTGCTCGAATTTGCATACCCGAACCAGGCTCCCCCAAAAACCTATTGGGTTTTTGGTTTTTGTACGTACATCAATCTTTACTATACCCTCAGTTACCTGGAAATCCCTAGACCACCGAACCCATTTGGGGGTTCTTGCTGTCGCTGTGTTCTCTCTCCTTTCTCTGCCCAGCTTTCCCCTCTCCCCGAAGTTCTGCAGTGAAAGATTTTACATTTGTAAAATGTAGACCCTTCTACCTGCACCCAGCCATTCTCTCTTTCCCCCGGTTCCATTAATCCCCTTGGTGGTACGGACACCTCTAGGTCTTCCAGCTGACAGAAGGCGGCTGGGAGCTGCAGTGCGGAATTTGGAGACCGTCATCGGTTTTGCAAGCATTTTTTATGACGGGAGTTGCCAGGCGGAGCCGCATTTGGGCAGCATTTTTTCATCAAAAGGTAGGGTGACGATGCACTTTCTGGAAGTAGTCAATTTGTTGATGTCAGTTCAGTTGGTCGCATGGCACTCGAACTGTATCGGTAACTTGGGTTGCTATCATTCGACCCTCTTACCAGGGTTTCCGAATATGTTGTTGTTGGGACGAGACGCCAGCACATGGTAGCAGATTTTGTACTGTCACTTGAAGAGTTGCACAGATTGCAGCATAAACTTGAACTCGCACTATATTAGAGCTGAAAGTAGGGTATGTTAGATTTAGCAGCCACTTTCTTTGTCTATGGATCATAAGACAACACTACCACATGGGTGCAAAAATCACCTTGGCTGCTTATACATGCAACTTCACAAAAAGGTTTTGGGGAAGGGGGTTGGGAGGGGGGGGGCGCAGCGTGGGGTGGTGTTGGCTTTAGACACAAGTTTGTTCATTTCCCTGGTCTTTAACACATGCATGTCTCATCATTTAGGGATAAGAAATGTGGCCAAAACCTAGGATTAGGCTTGCCATTCCTGCAAGTAATTGGCAACATGCACCCTGAAGTTGAAGAACAACCTGTACCTGGAGCTATAACCACCTGTATGTTTTGCAGTTGCCTCCCCTTCTTTGGTGGGGTGGGTGGAACCTGCCTTTGTGACCCACCAACTAATCCTGGTTAAGCTGGTGCTGCACGAGGTTCTTCTTGCCTTTACCTTGGGCAAGGAAGAGTCACCTTTCACTTACTTTTCTTGAGACATTCCAGCTTGAATGTGCCAAGGATAAAGTCTCAGATATGGCCACATTTGTTGCTTTGTGTCATGGTTATACCTGCCAAAGAAACTCCTGACACGTAATGACCATTTTTATTGGTGCTGGAGTTAATTGAACCTACTTTTGACTGTTGGTGCTATAGATCATCCTGTTCTACCTGATGATCAGTGTATGCCTCTGGATATAAAACCTTCTTTGGCTTGGTGGGGTCACTAGGGTGCATTTTTCACTTTAAATTTGTTATTTCTGGAACTGAGGGGCCAGGCTCCACTCTCTCCACCATCCCAGTACATCCATCATCAAGAATACTAGGTTATGCTGGGTTCTACAAAACCTGCTGAGGTGGAGTGACTGCTGGAGCGCGGCGCATTGATGGACCTCTGTTTGGTGTGGGTCGGTAACAGCCACCTTTGAAAGCCACCTCTGCAGCATCAGGCAAGAGTTTCTAGGTTTTGGGTACTTCATTCCGTTTCATCGATAACTCGGCCAAACACTCCCTGTAATGAGGAACACTCCCTGGCAGTGATGTCATGAGGAGCTGCATTTGGTTGCATCTTCCATTCAACCACATGGAGTTGTATGAACAGATCAAAAGATTCATTTGCACCTGGCCCTAATATATGTGGTAATTTTGTTCAAACCAGGTATCCATCTGCTCAAATTGAAGAAGACATGCAGCAATGAAAGGACAGTGATCTTGAGGACCTAGGTCTTATGTTATATGAGCCCTAGACTTTCTGGTGATGATCACTTGTAACTGGTGAAGAATCTTATTGGCACTAGCTCAACAAGGATGGAGGCACTTGAGAAATCAAGTGAAAATCACGAGAGGTCTGGTAATCACAGTGGGAGCAAGGGAAGTCCTAGTCGGGGCTCGGCAGCCTCCCATCCTCCAGTAAGACTCCGCATCAAGCTACCGGCCTCTCCCCCATCCTCGGCCAGCCTGCCTCTCCAAGGGGGGGGGACTAGCAGCAGTGCACCTTCTTCCTCTGTGAAAACTGAGCATGCAATCTCACATTCAAGCGATCAGAAGTCTAGTGGCACAGACCCACTTTCTCCGCCATCACAACTCCAAAATGCTTCTCTAAAGGATCTGCGGGTATGTTCTTCGGAAATTTTTTTTGCCATCCTTTATAGCACTTGATTTCAAATGAGCTTTGGCCGAGTCGCCAACAATTGTTAAAGAGGTTTCACATTTAAAGATGGCTTAGTTCCTGTGAGAGGGAGAGAGAGAATGTACTCATAAGACGTCGTTTGCCATAGCCTTGTAGCCATTGACCCTGCGCCCAGTTCGAGCGGAACACAAAGGGATAGAAACTACCTTTGTCAGGGGCTGACACCGGTAGTGTGACTTCCTTTGAAACATTGAAGGAAGTCCCTTGACGTGGGTCTGGAATCTGATGGCAAAAAACTTGCATAGTTCAATGGAGTTAGCTCCATAGAAATTGGGCACAGGATGACAAGACTGCATTCAGAATCATTGCAGATATGCAGTGATATTTTTTGTAGATGAGGAAATTCAACCTAAAATGACGTTGGGTTACATATGTGGAGTGCCAGAAGATATTTGAGGCCAAGTTTGGGGCGAGCACCACATCAAACAACAGCAAGTGGATAAAACGCAAATTGGCAGGCCAATTGGGTGAGTTTATTCCACAGTCCAGGGAATCTTTCTGTCTCCACTGATGTTGAAAGGACTAAAATGTATTGTGATTTGTGGGGCAGGAAAGGAAATTGGATGGTACTTGAATGTCCACATGAGTGTAGAAGCATGACAGTGAATGACGGTGAATGTTATACCAGGGTTTTTAAATCAATTGGGGTGCTAGAAGCTCAAGTTCACATGCTACAGTAGGTCCTTAATCCTAGGAAAGCAAGGGCTGGAATTCTTCTTCAAAGTCAAGTGGAGCCTTCTATCCGTATTTCCAGTTCATTGGATCCTCTGTCCTAATCACGGCATGAAGCTCCTCTGAGTGGATACAGATGGACAAACCATCTAGAGGATGACAGAGATCTAGTGAGGGTACCTACTCAAGGCTTTAACAGGTATTGCGGTGATGCTTCTCATTCTGTCATCTATAAGAGAGTGAAATGATGGCTGCCGATTCTTCCCTTTTAAAAGTGACCCTCCCTTGGCTTATGATAAATATGGGTACAGAATGATCATCTGTAAGATATAGACCCCGGATGCCCATACAGTGGTACCTGCAAAGCCTGAAGATGTTTGCCACTTGACTCTCACGCATGGTTTCCATGAGTTCTGACACAACTGTTGTCTTTTTGCATCTGGCGATGGGAAAGCAAAGTGAAACATATGTGCAGATGTGCAGAAGTGGTGAAAGGGTCATATTCAGGCAGATTTTGCTGACAGAATTTGGACTTGAGAGAGTTCTTTGTCCGTTTGTGCCTGCAGATCACTAATTTAGGAATGTGCCTTTTCTTTGTGCAACCATGGAGGCATAATGTTGCTTTACTCAAGGAACATCCAAAATCTTGTCTGTGTAGTCCACAACTGATGTCAGTCATTTGAACTTGTCTTGCTCGTTTGTTATCAGGTCCGTTGCGCCTGCGGAAAGCAAGTACAGAGCAGGACGTCGTGGTTGAAAGTTCTCCAACAGAAACAAGACGGTAAGTGTATACTGTTATAAATTAACAATGTTAATTGATATGTACCTGTAGGTCCATGCAGTTTTACCACTTGCTGCATGTTTGTTTTCGAAAAATAATGTGTAAGCACCAAGTGAACTATACATGGGGGTGTCACTTCTGTAAGAATGGAACTCTTGTTATCTTTTTGGCAGTTTGCTTGGATGTAATACTGTGGGTTCATGAAGGATTGTGCCTGGCCAGCTATGTGCTGCATAAAACCCTATGTCGGCTGACAACAGTCGCAAGTTGCTTGTAAACCGGGCACTGTATGTTTTGGCTGCTGGTCAGACTCACATCTCTACCTTTTCAATGTTTATGGATCAGGAGTCTGGGTGATGCCCTCGGACTGGAGTTGGAAGATCAGAGGACTGATGATGAACTGGAAGTTCCAGCTCCTATGAAAAAGCTGCGGAGTGGTCGGAAAGCTGGGGGTGCAAATTTATGGACAAGTGCGGCAGTAGAGATTCGGAGAATTGTTCTCAAGAAGAACCGAAACCGACCCTTCCCTCCACAGACACTTGTGTGGGCGAAACTGGAAGGTCGACCCTGGTGGCCTGCACGTGTATGTTCCCAACCCCTCATTGCCAATCAAACTTTTGCACAATCCGGGATGGGCTGTTGAAGTCTTTAGCTCTGGTGCAGAGTAGGTTTGTACAGGACATATCAATACCTTGGGCCAAATCAGTTTAGCCACAGGATTTAGTTGTCTTCGTAGTAGATTGATATTCAAGCAAACTCTTGAATGTTTATTCCAGTGCTTGGTGATGAATGCTGAATGACGTGTGGATTTTCTCAGGTGGTCAGTCTGGAGGAGCTCCGGGATGAAGTTTTAGAGTGAGTCTATCACCATTACTGTCATTTTGTATTATGGTGATATCATCGTTTTGAAGATTCCTGGTTGTCCAATTTGTCAGTTTAACAAGTGATGTGGTCTCGTGATCTCTTACAGGAAGAAGATGGTGGGGTGGACGTGTGTAAAATTGTATGGGCCATCAACATCTGACAGCCAACCTTTGTAAGTCTGGGTATCTTGACAATTGTATATATCAATGCACAGGTAAACATGTGCTTTATTCCTCACTCCCCGTGGGGGTTGTGTTCAACCCTTGAGGACACCTTCAGCAAGATACTACCTATCTTCTAGCCAATGAGGATAATTACAGCCTGAATTGCCAAGCGTGCACTTATTTTTCATCAATTTGAGAATATGGAAATTGTAGTTGGTGTAAGGTGGTGTCTGAATGTAGATTGGTTGATGTGCAGTGCCTGGGTGAAGCGAGAAAATTTGACTTCATACAGAAAGTACCAAGAAGAGAACAGCAGACAGGTTGGCTGTCGACCCTATATAAAAGAATTCTAATCTCAGCAATGTATCGAATCATTTTTTATGAAGCAACATGTTTGGGTAAATTTTTTCTCGAGCACTTGTGAGTGCTGAGCTCCCCTAGGCTGTCTTGTGAATTAGGTGAGTTTTTGGAATTTACTCTCAGGCTTTTGAGAGTAAGTTTCCTGGGGAATATAGTTCAGCTTTAGCTACAATTTGGTATTAACATTGGGCAGCCAGCCTACAGTAGATTTCCTTTTGGAGGAAGTGGGGGATAGAGTCTCTTCAAGCAGGATTCAGAAACATTTGGTGCTCAAGGACTTGTAGGCTCGCTTGTGAGCTGGATGAAATCTGAGTGACATTTGATGAGGATAAGCTTGTGTAATGGACGATATTGAGAAACATAAACCAGTCATTTCTTCTTTTCAAGAAGATAAACAAATCGTTGATCTCTCTTGCACCTCTTCTTTACTGAGGTGAACCTGGATCTTGGGACTTTTGATACGCAGAACATTTCAGACACTTTTGAGGCTGGCAATTTTGAGGTAGCTTTAAATGAGGTAATCGAAGAATTACGTCGTCGGCGTGCTGTGGAAGGCAGTCCCAGTGTTAAAGTATCATCTCAACATGAAGATGAGAGGGAATTTTCTGCAGACATCCAATCATCATCACCTGCAGCTACTGATGAAGAGGGCATTGACTGCCACTCAATGTTAGTCAAAGAGAGGCCTGACTCATCAAGCAAGAAACAATTGAAGCATAGGGCAGAGATTGTGCAAGGGAAGCTGAAGCAAATGCGATTGAAGTCAGTGCATGGGAAGGATGAAGAGTTGAATGCTGGATGTTTGTTGTTGCAAACCAAAGGTAGGGGAGAGGACAAGAATATTAAGATGCAATTCAAGAGAAGGGAAATGGAGAGGACTCACAAGCGAAAAAGGCCGGGCCATCAGGGTGCTGGTAAACAAGAGATGAGCTTGACTGCAACCAATGGCGAGGAGCAATTTCATGGAGCTTATCTGGAATCACCATCAAAAAAGTCGACGAGTGTACCTGGACGTCATCGGCAAGGTTTGGGGAAGAAGTTCAAGAAACATGCTTCAAGGTCTTTATACAGAGATACGATGGGCAGTGATGGTTCGCCACGAGAAAAGAGGACAGGGGAGGATGGGGTGAGCTTCATTTCCTGTTTTTAGCATATTTTGAGGTGTTGTCATCTTAAAGGTAAGGGTTGGTTTCATGCTTCCGAAGGGGGACTATAATGAGAGAGATCTTTGGTGTTCAGTAAATTTTGGGATTTCTTCAAGAGAGGACCTTCACATTGTACCCAATGCTGGTTGCGGGTCAGTGTTACAGATGGAGATCAAGGGTTGTGTGGTAACAGGGTGAGTTCATCTGTTATGGGTCTGTGGGGATGGGGTGCAGTATTACTTTGACTGTGAGGTGTGTGGTATCGGCGGAAATCTGCTTTGCTGTGACTTGTGCCCCCGTGTGTACCATTTGCAATGCCTGATCCCACCTCTTAAGGTATTACCTTCGGACTACTTTTTGTGACGTTGTTTCTTCTCTATGACTCCACATTGTTATTATCTTCCTGGAAATCTCAGGATGTAAAGTGAGAATTGACTGTACTCACCCAGGTTTGTCCCACTGCTGGAGTGAACCTTCAGCGATGGTAGTGTCCAGTTCTGCTGTCCAGTGACCCTGCACTCAGCTAGAAAGAGCAGCAAACAGGCAGAGATGGGCGAGAAGAGAGTTCTGCTACAAACCATGTGGAATGAATCGCTCTCTCTCTCTCAGAGGCAGAGAGGAAAAGGAGATAGTGATAGCCCAATGTGCGGGCAACCGGGAGACAATATCCATTTTCTGGGGTATTCCCACCAGACAGTGACCCTCTTCAGGAACATCAAGAACATGGTTCCTGCTCCTCTGTTCACCAACTTTCAAAATGTGGAGGCTTGGGCTGCTCACACACGGGAGATTGACGCTTGTTTGAAGGGCTTTCTAGAGGATTCTTGAAAGCCCTAACTAGTTGTTTTATATCAAGGTAAGTCATACTACTGGAGTGAGCCCCTCACAAAGGTAGTGTCTATTCCCTATGTCTCTGCCCACACTGGGCGGGGTCTGTTGCCACAAGGCTACGACAAACAAAATCTTATGAGTACATTCTCTCTCTCCAACATGGGTGAGGACCTTAAGGATGAGCTGAAGGGCCTACCTACCCTCAGCGCTAGACTGAAAGTTAAACTTAGGGCACAATAAAGAGATGCAGAGAGGAAAGGGAGATTTTCAAGGCCCGATGTGTGGGCGGCCTGAAGACAATGTCCTGTTACATTGTCTGGGGTATTCTCATCAGAAGGCAACACCATCAAGAACATAGTCCCTGCACATCTGTTCACCAACTTTCAAAATCTCGATGCTGAGCTTAAATCCCCAACCCCGTTGGGGTCTAATTGCTGGGCAGCTTACAGACAGCAGATTGATGCTTGTGTGAAGGGATTTCTAGAGGAAATCTGGAAAGCCCAAACCAATATACCAAGGTAATCCCCACTACTGGAGGGAGCCCCTCACAAATGTAGTGTCTTCCCTCTTGTTCTGTCCAAACTGGGCACGGGGTCTATGGCCACAAGGCTACGGCAAATACCGTCTCATGAGTACATTCTGTCTCTCTCCTCTTTGCATGAAGCACTTTTGTCTTCAGGTGTCTTTTGATGTGTTTTGTTTTGTTCTCCTGCTTGCTCGCAAGGTCCCACAGTTCTTCACGGTCTCTCTCTCTGTCCTTTGTATTATAGTTAGAGAGAGACACTACAGTCACTTCAGAGGCTGCTCATCACTGGCAGAGGCTTCACGTTCGATGATCAGAATTTCATGGCAGCTGATCTCAATGAGGCACACCTTTTGATGCAGTGATTTATAATGATTTCTAGATGTGTGTTTGTTAGGTATTAGTGTCAGTAAGCTCTTTGGGTTTTTGGTGGAGTCCAAATTCCTGTCTTTCTCTTGTACTTTTTTCTTCCCTATGAGCCCTCTGTGTCTTGTAGTTCTCTCCTGGCTGGTTTTGGCTGATAAGGTGGGTCATGTGTTTTTCCATTCATAAAGCGCACTCCTCCAGGCAAGTGGGTGTGCCCCATTTGCCGACAGCAGCCTGGGGCTTGCAATACTACTGAAAGTGGAATCGTGGAGGCTAAGCTGCGTTCCAAAGGTAGCAAAGGCATTGAAGAACCAATGGTGGGCACTACCCATAAGGTGGGTTTTAAATTGTCTTTCCCCTTGAAAACTTTACATATCACCTGTTCTGGATAACCATATATCTTTTTGGTTAGATGGAAGTGCATCATACCAGTGTGATTACCATCTGTGAGGGAGAAAGTGGAACTCTGCTTCGTGTCCACAAATTTTTTCCAACATATGGAGATAGAAGTTATGTATCAAATAGCTACTGTCTAGGAGCTCAGAGTTGAAAAGTTCATTCCTTCTGAACAGTGTCTAGTAAGGGAAATTTTATTATTAAGAAACACGTTTACAAGGTTTTGGTAACGTTTGTAGAATTTGACATTTGGAAACAGGTTCAGAGGAGAGAGAGGCGTGGTAGACCCCCTTCAACATCAGAAGTGGTGAAGAGGAAAAGGGAAGATGTGGATACCAGACAACCAAGGAAGAGGGTGAAAGCCAAATTGGAAGAGAAAGGGAAAGTGGGAGGCCAGTTACTCTCCAAATGTGGGTACTGTGGGGTTGTTGCAGCTCCCTTAAGAAGCTCAGGCTTGTGTGAGGAATGTGCTACTGAAATAGGAGATGACAGTGAACACCCACCTGCACTGGCTTCTCAGGATCACTTGGGTCTGGGTCAACACGAGAGACAGGTGAACATGGTGCGAGAGTGGGAGCCCCTTGGTTTCTGTTGTATTTGGTCACTAGCTGGCCATGTAGGTTATGTTTTAATAAGACTGGGTACTGGTTGCTGTCATATCTTGGTCTTACCCCTCTTCGGCCATCTTGAGCTTTGCAGTCTATCTACTGGCTTTGCTACCCTTTTGGTGGGCCTTGCTTTTTGCTGAAAAGTGGTAAGCTGGACCATTCTCCTGGTTTCTCTGCGTTTCCCTTGCTTCTAACTCTGTATGGGTGATTTTGGGCTTGCAAGGCTTTTATTTTATTGATCTGTGTCTGGAGCGCTTCCCCTTCTCCTGACAAAAACAGAGACAGAAGAAAGAGAGTGAGAGGGACTTCCTAGACTTCGTGTGCTTGGGGTCCAGCACGAGACTTTCCACGACATCAGAGAAATAGTGACAGATAAGCAGAGAAAATGTGAAAGGAGAAATTTGTGCATGGGTCCTTATGTGGACATGTTACTAAGCCCAATGTACTATCATGTTGTTTCAGACGTCGGGGAGGTGCCATACATGTGGAGAGCCGGGCTTGGTTGTTAACTGTGATGGGTGTCCGCGGGCCTTCCATAGAGGCTGCCTTGTCCCTCCTTTACGGGTACATGAATATCATTTTAGGATTTCCTTTGATCAAGTTAGCAGAAGTTGGCAGAAGTTTTGGTTGGATGAAAGAAGTCAAAGTTCTACCAGTTGTCTGGCAGTTGTTGAGCACAGGCACATAATCATAGGGTATGAGCCATCCTCTGACACAGAGGTTAAGTTCACTGCTTGGGTTATGTATCCAACTGATCAGTTTGGGTGCCATGCTTGTGGGGAGTCAGAGATTTTCAGTTGACCAAGTTGTCGGTTGTCATTGGTCACATGGTGCATGAAAGTCATGTGCCTCTGTATGTTGTGCAGAGAGCACCGAGAGGGCAGTGGCTATGTCCAACATGTGGACAGAGAAAACAGAAACGAGGCGACCTGCCTCTTCAGAGTGATGTTTCTCTTGAGGCAAGTAACCAGACCTATGGGAGCTAATTTGCTGAATTAGTTAGGTGAAAGCTTTAGAGTTCGATGTTTATTTCGATGTCAGTCTGTCAAGTTTCTTTTGATTACTTAATTTGTGAACCATTGTAGACACAACAGCCTGAACTCTTGAACGTTATTGCCAGTCTCAAATCAAGAATTTGTGTTAAGATCAAGGTACAGAGTGGGTTGCTTTCTTTGACAAGAGCACCAGTATCTACAATCAGGAAAGCAAATTATTGTAATTAGTTGTTTAGACAAGCACCTACTCAGGCAGTCAGGAATTTTGAATCTGGTCTTTCTGGACCATCTGCTTTTAGCACTTTCTAGAAAGCTTGGCATTGTTCGCTCAGCATTGGCTTTCTTTGAGCTCAGAGCCTAAGAGACAGATTACTATGTTGAAAGCAGGTAGACCGAATTCTGGGTTGCCGGGTTGCTGGCAGACATTTGCTGATGTCTCCATTAGGGAGACAGAAAGAGGTGGTCAATAGGAGTGTTTCTAGCAAGGCAGGGGCTCTTGCCCACGGAGAGACCTCGGTCACAGTCGAAACTTCATCTTGTGGGCAGAAGTGTCAAACCTCTCAAGGCACTGCAAGGGCAATCCTGAATGGTTCGGAGATTCCCCCAGGGCAAGAGACAAGTCCTGGGCAAGAAAAGACAGGGAGAAAATGGGGGAATGAGGCTGATTTGGAAGGACTTCAGAAAGGGGAGTCAGGTGACCACAAATCAGATGGAGCAGACACATTGGAAGGGGCAAGTCAGGAAAAGGGTGCAGTTTGGAAGGTAGTTAAAAGAGTAAGGGCAGTTGAGGCTGCAGCAGCCGGGGTAGGCACAACTTCAGAGAGAATCCACGCAACCACACCCATGGAGATAGACTCTGTTACAGGAAGGAAAACAGGTGATGAGGATTTCTATTGGCATGTCTCAGAACATCTATTGTATTTGTTGCTTTACCTTTCATATATATCAATCTTTGGACATCATTCCTTTCTTTAATCATGGGCACCACCTGCTTGGGGAACTATCCTTGTTTGTCGTTGCTCTGGCCTCCTTTTTGACACTTTGCTCTCAAAGGGGTAAGGCATTGTCTGTTGCTTGGCTTCTGGAAGTGTCCGAGATCCGCTTATGATATTTGTGGACTAACTAAGAAATTGCTTACCAGATGGCATGTCAGATTCACCACAATCACAAGGAGACATTTCAGCTGACTTGCCGATGAAATGCTGTAAAGGACCAAAGGCTTGTGAGGCTGATTCAGGGAAGGACAGTGGTAAAGATGGAGTCCCTTGCCAGGTCTCACCAAAGACATATCATGGTACTGTGGATGTGTCACCTGCCCCTGGTCAAGCAGGCATTACAGGTGAACTTCACACGCCATTGGTTATTGAACTAGGCGGGACTGACATCAACACGAGTCTCCAGGAGCTGTCGAAGGTGGATGCAGAGAATGAGTTAGATGGTAACCTTGGAATTTCCAAGGAAGAGATTACAGCTGATACTGGTCCACAGGATGCTAGAGAAGCAAATGGCAGAGAAAAAGAGGATGTAACACTCCTAAACACAGGGTTGGTAGTTGAGATTGGGGTACAGGAAAGGCTCATGAAAGATGGTACCTCGGTCCTGGTTGAAGTCAAAGAAGAGAAGGTGGAACTTGAGTTTCTCGTCAAGTGGGCTGGCAGAGCCCACATACATAACGAATGGGTCGGTGAGAAGCGGCTGCGACTGCTATCGAAACGAAAGCTTGATAACTATAGAACCAAGTATGGGACACAATCCATGGTGCTAGCAGAGGATCAGTGGTCACAGCCACATCGCATTATTGCCCGGCGGGCAGTTCGCGGCCAGTCCATTGAAGTCCTGGTGAAGTGGTGTGGGTTGCCATATGATGAGTGCACTTGGGAGAAGGTGGATGATCATTTGGTTGTGAAATCTCAAGAGCTCCTCAAAGCATTTGATCGGTTTGAGGCTGAGGCTCTTAGGGGAGTAGGTAAGGTAGTCAAGAGAGGCTGTCGGCCGTCTGAGATTGAAGCTCTCACAGAGCAGCCAGAATGGCTGAAAGGAGGGTCGCTTTTTCCTCATCAGTTGGAAGCCTTGAACTGGCTAAGAAAGTGCTGGCATCGCCGGAAAAATGTCATCCTGGCTGACGAGATGGGGTTGGGAAAGACAATTTCAGCGTGTGCGTTTCTCTCTTCTCTCTATTGTGAGTTCAAGGCAAGGGCTCCTTGTCTGGTGCTTGTTCCTCTCTCCACCATGCCCAACTGGCTGGCAGAGTTCTCTCTATGGGCCCCTTTTCTGAATGTGATTGAGTACCATGGAAGCGCCAGGGCAAGAGCTATGATTCGCGAGTTTGAATGGCATGCCACACCCCCTGCTGGCTCTGGTCACCTTGGCAAACAAGTAAGCCCCCGCACCTACAAGTTCAATGTAATGCTGACCACTTATGAGATGGTCATTGCAGATTCTAGCCAGCTTCGAGCAGTGCCCTGGGAAGTCCTGATAGTGGACGAGGGACACCGGCTTAAAAACTCGGAGAGCAAATTGTTCACTCTTCTCAACACCTATTCATTTGGACATCGGGTGCTTCTTACGGGTACACCTTTGCAAAACAATCTGGGTGAAATGTATAATCTGCTCAACTTCTTACAACCAGACACATTTCCCTCCCTTGCTGCATTTCAAGATAAGTTCAGTGCTCTGAGCACGGCTGAACAAGTTGAGGAGTTAAAGAAGTTGGTGGCCCCACACATGTTACGACGGCTCAAGAAGGATGCAATGCAAAATATTCCCCCAAAGGTGGAGCGCGTAGTCCCTGTTGAGCTAACCTCCGTGCAGGCTGAGTACTATCGTGCTCTGTTGACAAAAAATTATCAGTTGCTGCGGCACGTTGGTGGGGGAAAGACTGGGGGCCAGCAGCAATCAATGCTTAACATTGTCATGCAACTTCGCAAGGTTTGCAATCACCCTTACCTCCTAGCAGGATCTGAGCCTGAAGGAGGAAGCGCTGAATTCCTACAAGACATGCGCGTGAAGGCATCAGCAAAACTGACACTATTGCACTCCATGCTACAGATCCTGAAGCCACAAGGTCATCGCGTTCTAATATTTTCTCAAATGACCAAACTCTTGGATATATTGGAAGATTACCTGACATTCCAATTTGGTCATGAGAGTTATGAACGAGTTGATGGATCAGTGCCGGTTGCCGATCGCCAGACAGCAATTGCAAGATTTAATCAGGATCACTCTCGTTTTGTGTTTCTGTTGTCCACTCGCTCTTGTGGACTTGGCATCAATCTCGCAACGGCTGATACAGTGGTCATCTATGATTCTGACTTCAATCCACATGCAGACATTCAAGCTATGAACCGTGCCCATCGTATTGGTCAGTCTAAAACTTTGTTGGTATACAGATTGGTTGTACGTGCCAGCGTGGAGGAGCGAATTTTACAGCTTGCAAAGAAAAAACTCATGCTGGACCACTTGTTTGCAAACAAATCAGGGTCCCAGAAAGAGGTGGAAGACATTTTACGTTGGGGCACTGAAGAGCTTTTTCAGGAAGGTGGTAGTTCCCCACTCGAGGAACTGGCGTTGGCATCAAACGGATGTGAAGGATCGGATATTGACTGTGCTGTTGATGGAGAGATAAAACAGGAGAGAGTAGGTGGGCCCTTGAGTTTGAACGAAGTGACAGTAACTGAGGGGACTGGTGACAAACAGAGGAGGAGAGTCGGCGGTCTTGGTGATGTCTATGAAGATATATGCCATAAGAAAGATGGGCGTTCAAAGAGTGTTTGGGATGATGCTTCTGTGGCCCGTCTCTTAGACAGGTCAGAGATTGGGACCAGCAATGTGGAATTGACAGAGGGTGAACAAGAAAATGACCTCCTTGGTTCTCTTAAGGTGAAGCTCCATACCCATGCCAAAGAGAAATGGTCAAATTGCTTCAAGATCATAAGGAGCCCTAGATCTTAGGCATTCATTTATTGAGGACAATAATAACAAGATGCCAGTATTACACATATGAGCTATTTCTAGCAGTAGCTAAAATCTGAGGGGACAGTTGTCCTTATTCCCTAATTCTACTTAGGAATTTGGAGAGATGTTCAACTGCGTTATGTCACACCAACACTGTGCCTTACTGGTGGCAACAGACTTGGGATTGGAACGAACAAGATACTTTGGAGGAGGTAGAAGTGGAGGAAGTGCCCATGAAGGATGCTGAAGTGGTAGCTAGCAGACCTGGCACAACAGAGGAGGAAAACAAATGGGAGAAGCTTTTGCGTACCAGGTAACTCTCAACAAGTAGACATTCTTTTCGGCTTTGTAGTATGGACATGTAACTGGACTCCCAAGTACAGTTTAGGTGATGAGCTGACCATCTATCATCTCCTGTTCACACGTAGGTGGGAGAAGTTACAGACAGAGGAAGAAGCAGCACTGGGGCGGGGTAAGCGCCAGCGTAAAGTAGTGTCCTACAATGAAGCTGTTCCAGTCAAGTCAGCAGAAACTTCTAATGACGTAAGCTTCCTATCGCCATTTTGGTGTTATGGTATTGTTTGTGGGATTGTTAATCTTGGATGTTCTCTGTTGCCAAAATCCTTTTAGAATTATTGTTGGGTGCAACCTATTTTCTTGTGGGTAAAGTCCTTGCCAGGTGACAATGACAAAGATGAGAACGAGGGGTTGTGAAATCGGCTGACAATTAGTTACGATGAAATCCAAGTGGGCCACGGGTTGTTTGTTTGTATGTAGGGACTTCCCAGTGTTGAATAGGCAAGTTTTAGAGGGTTTCCAAAGTTGAGCAGGAAGAGAATTTAATAAATATACCACATCACATTCTTACCGTGGATGGCAGCACTCCGAGGAGGAAGAAGGGGAGCAGAACGGCACATCTGAGTCAGCACCAGAGCCTGAGTACACAGCTGCTGGTCGAGCTCTCAAGCAGAAACTGTGAGTGGCTGTCCAGCACCCCTAATGTCCGATTGGATTGACCTCATTATGCGAGATTCGCATTTGCTTGGGGTCCCTTGGAATTAAGAGAGTTTCACCCAAGGTGGATGGTTAAACCCAACCTCTGACCCACCCATGGCTAAGCAAAGCCGGCTGATGATTTGTGAGTCAGATGGCTGAGACAAGGAATCTGCCATTGAACTAAAGGAATTGGGACTGATTGAAGGACAGACTAGATCAAGTTCCTAGGGCAGTACATCGGTGAGCCTATGCAAAGATTAGAGCTGAAGTAGACTGATTGTTAAGACATTTGGCTCCACTTCAAGGTCTGGATCTGCCAAGAACACCTGTCTCGAGATGCTCGACAAGGAACTGATATGACCTCCTTTTGGGACCACCTGGGGACCAACAGTGAGTCACATCTTGGCAGTGGTCTTGACTAACAATGACTTTTCAGAGTTCAAGCACCGATAGCTACTAAAGAAGTTGTGCTTGATATTCTTTCTTACTGCTTTTGTCTGGAACTATGTAGGAGCAGATGGAGATAATAGCTGCCATGGTTGTCTGCAGGGCCACGCTACGTGCGAGGCAGAAAGATCGTATACTGAAGGGTAAGGAAGCTCAAGCAAGTGCTGTTGAGAATGATGCAGTCATGGTGGCGAACAATGGGACAGACAGAGCTTTAACTACACATATTGGGACAACCGATCATTGGCCACTTGCAGGTGCAGGGGACAATCAGAGGTCACAGTCTTTGGATGGTCCAAGATTTTCAGACAGTTTGCCAGGAAGCACTCAACCATCTATGTGTAAGACTCAAGTAGAAGGACTAGGATTCAGCAACTATCCAATCAATGTGGAGCTTTATCGAAAAGGCAATGCCTCTTATCCCCACCGGGTCTATACCGTCCCAGGAATCCCAGTAGGACCATCTCCCACAACAACGGGAGGCTTGGGAACCTCTATAGCTTCTGATCACGCTCAGCATCAATTAAGACAACCTGGTGCTCCTTTACTGACTGGGAATTTTTCAGGGAATTCCAGAGGCAGTTTGGTTTCTTTTGGAAGGGGACCAATGTCTGATATCAGACCAGAGTCTCTGGTCCTCCCTTCCATCTCTCCTGCGTTGCAGTCTAGTCTGGGAAACCAAAGCGTACGTGAACTTTTACCACCATTGCCTCAAGGTTCAGGGTTCCAGTTTAGGAGTTCTTCCCCACACAACCTTATGCCCCCACCTCTCCTTTCTGATATTTCATTCATGCACAGTGGAGGTGGCGTGCAGTCGCACGGCTCTGTGAGTCAGCCACCAACACCATCTTCTCAAGGGGTTGTTCCGAGTGGGTCTCCAGCATCAAGTGATGAAGTGAAACACAGTTATGGTCTCGGAGAGGGTGTGAGACAGGTGCCTGAGCCTCAGGAAACTCTGACCGTGCCTGCTGGTCTTCAGTTTTCAGAGTACATTCAGAGGAAAAACCTTGGCAGGGATTCAAACAGCTCTGGGGTGTCGGTATGTGCATTAACTTTGCTCCTAGCTCACACGCATCTCTTAATAGTGCTTGCAACCTTTGCTAACATATCTGTGGTTGATTAATGTCTGTGCATGTTTTGCTTACCACTGGATTATAAGAAGGGTGGTCAACTCAAGTCGGAGGTCCTGTAATAACAAGTTGACCTTTACTGATTGTTTGTTGTTTATGTAGGCACTAATGGGACGCTGTGGTACGATGGACTCCAATCTGCCTAAAGATGGCATGTACGCTTCCTTTATGCAAAATGCCCGAAGGCAAGATGGAAACCAGAAAGACGGGGTTTTGCCATCCGCTTCTGCAGAGGAGAGGACGATATCACAGTTGCTGTCTAGGAGTTTGGGCCCCAATTTTCTCGGGGATGGTCAACGAACTGCACCACTGAATCAGGGGTCGGCAAATATATCAATGTCTACAGGGTATAGGGGCTTGGCTTTATCTAGCCACGAACATGCATTGCTAGCCAGGGCACGCGCCAGTCAGGAGTCTCACTTCACTACGAGGCCCCAAGGTCCTGCAGCAGCTTCCAGTTCTCGATTCAGCACAGAAGAAGCTCAAAGGCCTCAGATCCCAGAACCAAACCTGGCCTTTGGTAGTGGAGAAGGCCCGAATGACTCCGATCCATTGCAGAGGGGATCTACCAGACTCATGGCCAACTCTCACGAAAGGGAAAGTCCCCAGTTATTTTCCAGCTTAGGTGCACAAGAAGGAGGGGCAAAGAGAGGTCAACAAGAAGAGGATGGTGAGGGTGGGCAATTCAAGACGGAGCCCTGGACAGAGGATGAGCTGGACGCCTTATGGACTGGTGTACGCCGACACGGACGGGGTAATTGGGCAACCATGTTGCAAGACCGCCGTTTGTGTTTCTCCAGAAACCGGGACCCAGCTCATCTGGCAGAGCGCTGGAGAGAGGAGCAGTTGAAAATGTTTGGGGTCCCACCACTGGAGGTGCCCAAGAAAGGGGGCAGGAGAGGAACTAGCCCCTTCTCTGGTGGGGAGTCTGTGAACTTAGGGGGTTCCAAAGGGTTGTTATCTATTGGTGAGGGACTTCCAATTAGAGGGCAAACTCGTGCACAAAGAGAGAAGGGTGTGGAGCAATTACCCACACCACATCCACTGAGCTCTGTGAGACCAAGTTTTGAAGCTGGTGCAGTGTTTCAGGGGAACCAATACAACCAACAAAGGAGGGAGCCAACAGCAAATTGGTCACTCCCAGATGTGGACATGAAGCCCCACACCCCAAGAGATTTCCCATTAATAGGTGCTTCTATGCCCAATAATGAACCACTGAGTTCATCTCTTACAGATCACGAGCGCAGGCATGGGTTGGAGTACAGTAGCTCAAGAGACTTTGGTCCCAGCAGGCTGCCAGTCCCTGGTGCATTTCCATCAAAAGGCGGACATCTGGTAACCAAAGGCCAAAACAGTGATAGGGTGTTTGCAAGCAAGTCATTATTTCCGCATATGCAAAGTGGGGGATTTGTAGCAGGTGGTTTTGAATCAAGGACCGCTTCATCATCCACCTTGAGCGAGACCAGAAGGTTCAGGATTGGTTTGGGCTCTAGAAATTCAGGGTCATCCAATGTGGACGAGACGGGCAAGAATCTACCCCACTGGTTGAGGGAAGCATTCACACCATTGCAACCCCCACCCCCAAAGCCTGCACTTTCGCCCATGATTGCTGCTGTAGGACAGGCAACAGCTTTTATCTACAAGGGTTGCAAACCTCTTTTCCCGCCCTTTGTGCATCCTGGAGCCCCACTCGTACCACCGAAGGATTTTCCAAAGAAAGTGAAGAAGAAGAAACGGAGGAAACTGGACAGTAGAGTTTCAGGGGAGACCGAAGGCGCAGGTGGTAATGAATTTGCTGGTGGCCAGAACATTCTTTCAAATGTAGGTTTAGTGGATTCCCAGGCCCGAGTCTCATCCCTTTCTCCTGCACTGCAGCAGTTGGTGGCAAGCCTCAAGTCAGGGCCCAATGCTGGTCTTCAAACTGCAAGTTTTCCACCTTTTCCTTCATCTTTCTCGAAAGGACTCTTTGACTTTTCTGGTTTGCCAGTGGTGGACCCCACACCACCACCGCCTCCTTTGTTGAGACCAAGTGCACTTGCAGAGTTGATGTCACGGAAGACCCTAGGAACTGCACCACTTCCAGTTGGACCTCCCTTGAGCGAGTCTGTCCAAACTGGGCTAGATAGAACTGTCTTTGCACAAGGTGGGTCCTCTTTGTCAGACATGAACTTATTAGAGCCCAACCCAATGCTGGGCAATGGGGAAAGGCAAGTTTATCCGGGGGTGTCCCCCTCATTTGTTGCTAGTAAGCAGGTAAGGGAACCACCTGTAAAGGCTGAATTATTGAGTGGAGAGGTTCATGCAGAGCCTTGGAAACAGTCTGGGGAAATCCCTCCGCTGACCAAGAAACATGCTGAAGATTCTCATTTAGCAGCCAGTGGACGATCTAGTGTTCAGTCACTCCGTGAAGTTGCTCGAACTGTTCGTTCTCAACTTGGAACTACACAAGGTTTTGGGTGGACACCTCCACGAGTACCTCCTGCTCCAGGGGGAAGGACTAGGGAAGCTCTCTCTAAGAGTGTAGATATATGTTTGGATGGTGACAATTCTTCGAGCCAAACTGAGTCAGACCCCCTTGTGCGCCCGAAAACTGGTGTTGCGAAGGATTTTGATGAGGTGTCTTCTGACGAAACAATATCGGATGATCGGACACAGTAGGGGGTAAGCATATTTTCCCATTGGGGAGCTTGTACTTGTATTGACGTTTTCTATATTGTCTCAGTTTGTTTGAGAAACAAATAAGTCGAATGGAGTTGCCAATACATTCTTTATTGAAATTTCAGTAGCAATTTTTCTTGCCACTAACTCCTGTCTTGGTCAAATCTCTTTTGTTTGTCACTCTAATTCAGTGGCAAGGAGGAAAGCTGACTGCCACACTTTGAATTTGATGAGGACTGAACAGAGCAGAAGATGAATCACTGTGGGGTTTGCTACATGTGAGAGGGGGACTGGAAGATAGGGTGTAAAGAGAGTCATGATAATTTGTCAAGGGAAGTTGGACTATACAATCAAACTGCCATTTGAATTTGATGAGGACTGGACAGAGGAGAAGATGAATCACTGTGGGGTTTGCTACATGTGAGAGGGGGACTGGAAGATGGGGTGTGAAAAGAATCATGATAGATTGTCAAGGGAAGTTGGACTGTACAATCAAACTAGGCCCAGTGTCTTTGGAGATTCTTGGGATATCAATCATTAGCTAAGCATGAACTGATAGCAACAATATGAAATGCAATCATCTACAATATGAGACATTTTCAGGCAACTTAGAAACAGTGGTATAGGATACAATGTTTTACAAATACTACTTCTGTTGGCCCAACATGGTGAAATATTGCTATTATTGTAGGACAAAATTTATGACAATGTGATTTATCTTACATCAAAATGTTATGATGATGGGGTACATTATGGATGGGTACATCAAGCAGTTCAAAAAATTGAATGAATTCCGCCCATCTTTGTGGGCACCGCAATGGGCAGTTAGGGGCTAAGTGACAATCGGACTAAGTGAAAATAGCCCCCATGATTGAATTGTCCATTTGTGAAAGTGGGTTAGTGACAATTGGACTAAGCAAAGTTATAACCAATGAGTGAATTGTCCCAATTGTGACAGTGAGCTATGTGAGGGTTGAATCGGACTAGGCAAAGTTTTCACCAAAGAGTGGAATGGCCAACTCTGAAAGTGAGCTATGTGACAATTGGACTAAGCAAAGTTATCACCAATGAGTGAATTGTCCCAATTGTGAAAGTGAGCTATGTGACAGTTGCATTACACTAAGCGAAGTTTTCAACAATGAGTCCAATTGTGAAAGTGGGCTATGTGACGATTGCAGCAAAGTTATCACCCATGATTGAATTGTGTGGGCTAAGGCCGAGTTTAGACGTGTGTAGGCCATTACTCTACTATGAATATGGTGGGTTGCAACTTGCTGCTGGAGCACACGCAATATCTAGCTTGCATGCCTCATCATATGCCTCACTAAAATAGTGATAGAGTGGCAGTATAGTGAGCGACTCTTGGTCATGCTCTAGGCCAAGTTATGACCAATGATTGAATTATCTAAATTGTGACAGTCGGTTACGTGACAATCCCTAGAAATGGTGAAGTTATCGCCGATGATTGAAGTCACTGTCCAGTCCAAGGATGTGGGCTGGAAATAAATGAGATGGGGCCAGAGATGGGGCCAGCCTGCACAATCCCCAGGGAGAAAGACGAACCCTGGGAGTCTGCCTCAAGACTCAAGTGCACCTCCTTGGGGATAGAGTGCAGGTCTTGAGAGTCTTTGAAGGGTGGAAGCTGTGGTCTTTTGGGAAGTGGGTTGGAGAGAGAGCACGGTTTCGGGGATCGACGTGAGGGGGTTGCTTAGTCTGCTGGGAGGACATGCCTTTGGCCTGCACGATCGTTGATCCACACATGTTCTTGTCGGAAGAGGTTGTGCAGATATGAGGCGTTCACGTGTGATGTGAGAGAGGGAGAGGCAACTTGGCGAAGTGAAGTTGATGCGAAGGCCTGGTGCGCTGACAGTTGACGAGCTTTAATGGGTTCGGTAATAGAATTGAATTCACGGTTTCCTGAGAGAAATTTGGTCACGAGTCTATCATGACTCCTCACGTGACTCGAACGGGTTTCCGTATTGAGGATATGGAAGATCACAGAAAAATACTGTTCGGCATGCAGAACATTTGATAAGCACATTGTCCAGGCCACAAGAGTCCTTGGCTGAAAAATTAGAATCCAGGCAAGTGCTGCGTAGTCATACAAGCGCGAGGTGTATGAGCCTCATTGAAAAGGTGAAGTGTGACAAAAAATGCAGACATGAAATGGTACGTGCTGACTGTAGACTGACTGCATCTTCATAGTTTTTTGGCTGAGACGCAGAAAACATGTTCCCTACCTTCAGTCGAGGGCATCTACCGTTCGGTCACTCCAGCCCAACTGGTTCCTGCGCAGCACACAGAGCAAGATAACCGAGAACGAATTTCGATCTCACATTTAGGCCTTTGAATTACTAGTAAACGGCATATGAAAGAAGACTAAAAAGAGAGGGTTTCTCCCAGTCCAGATGACACGGCCAGATCAGGGCTTGTACATATCTGATTCAAGTGACATCCAGCATTTTCTAAGAATGCTGATGTCCTAAATTTCGACTGTACTAGATTACTGCAAGTGAAACAGAGAAACTAACACGTACGCTCTGCATCATTTAGCCCTACAGATTCAGCTCCCAACTACATGATACCATATTCTGCAGCTCCAAGCACCTACAACCCAAGCTTGTGACGAAAATTTGCATTTACAGAGTACTTATCAAACCGAAACGATCCGAAACGGGAATCAGAGATTACAACGTGTGCATGCTTAGCATGCAAACTATAACCCGCCCGCCCGGAGGCAGACGATCAGGCGAATGACAGGGAAGGCGTCAAAGGATTCGAACTCGGCACCGGCGGTGGCAGGGATGGTCAAAGATTTGAATGCGGGACCGGCTGTAAGTTAGGGTTGGAGTTGTTTGTTGCGTGGAGTGTGTGTTCTTGCGTTTGATGGAAGGCAGGGCTACAGTGCGAGGGGATGACTGGATTGATTGCGGAGAGCACATGCAGATTGTGTCGGAGTGTTTATGAGAGAGAGGAAATGTGAGGGGATGTTGGTGTAGTGGGGTCTGGAGAGGAGGATTCTTGAGCTTCTTCGTCATCTTGATCGTGCCTGTTTCTCTCGGCAACTCGAGGCGTGGTGCGATTGTTCCGGGGGACATGTGAGTAGGATCATCCACAATTTTGGGAGCAATTTCACCGTCTTGACGCAGCTCAAGCATCCACTGCTTTTTGGAGAATGTAAGTGTATTGAGTGTGCGTTTGAGCGCTTGGTGCGCTGATCAGGGATTGTTCTGAGCTACGGCAGTCCTTGTATGGTATGCTCCGTTACATTTGGAATTTCAAAAAGGGTGCTCACCAATTTGAAGCTGCCAGGCCACTCCCCCATACATGTATGTTTACATCCATTTAGGTCTAGGGTTTATGACAATTTTGGCATAAACAGGGAAGTTCTGTACGCTGTGAGGGGATTGCTGATAACACTAGTGGTTTTCTTGGTAATATGATGAATTCCAAGTTACTAGCTTTTTCATGGGTTACAATTAAGATCCTACTGTGTGTGTGTGTGTGTGTCTCTCTCTCTCTCTCTCTCCGTCTCTCTCTCTCTTCCTAGGTGACAACCGTGGCAAAATGATGGGGTATGGGGGACCTGCGCCACCCCACTCAAGTGCCATCTACGTATGCAACCTGCCCCCCCGCACAGATGAAGCCTTGCTGGCTGACCACTTGGGGAAAATTGGTGTCCTGAAGGTAATTTCTGTCAGCCCTCGTTCTGCTCGGGAAAAAGTCATAGCCAGGGTCCTTTGGCTGGTCATCGCTCTCTCGCTTTCTCAACTCTCTCTGAAGAGCTTCGACGAACTGAAATCTTTCATGGCTGAAGGCAACCCCCCTACTACTACAAGCCTTTGCCAATGTCAGCCTCAGTTCCTGTCCTTGCATTCGAAGCAGACAAGGGCAATGGCCAGAAGGCTTGACAGATATATTCTGGGAAAACATCATCTCTCTTTCTCACTCACACATACCTATAATCCTACTGGTAAAAAGTTATGCCACATGTCCTATGCGTGGAGATGATTGTGAGGATACCAAATTTTTTTGAAGTATCTGAATGATTACCCTGCCAACTGTCCCTCTTAAACGCATCAAAGAAACTGTTAATCTGAGAAACATGACAATGCGACAAGTTGTGGCCCTCGCTGGGTCTGAACTATAGGAGGAAGATGAAGATTTTTTTTCTGGGATGGAAAGTTAAGAAGGCCAGATTTGTCATGAGTTTTAAGGGAAAGTCCCTCTTCTAGAGTGAGCATTCTGTAGTCATCAATGGGTAAGTTGCTCTCCTCCCGGTCGCATCCCTCCCTATCGATCCCTTTGCTCCTCGGTCCATACAGGCACTGGGTGTATGGCCACAAGTCTGCAGCCAGCCATCTCTCTCCCTCTCTCTCTGCTCTGAATGTAAAGGGATTTCTAGAGGATATCAAACTCGGATCAATTGTCTGTTCCAAGGTAAGTCATACTACCGGTGTCAGCCCCTGACAAAGGTAGTTTCTGTCCCTTTGTGTTCCGCTCAAACTGACCGTGGGGTCAATGGCCACAAGGCTATGGCAAACAATGTCTTATGAGTACATTCTCCCTGCTCTGAAGTGTTGGTGACATGGGTGAGGCCATCATGGATGACCTCAAGGGTTTACCCACTCTGGGCACTCGATTGAAATTTAAACTCAGGGCGGGAAGCCTACCTTTGAACAGCGGACAGACGCAGAGAGGCAAGGGGGATTGCAAAAGTCCATTGTGTGGGCAACCCGAAGAAAATATCCACTTTCTGATTCATTGTCCTGGGACTCTCACTAGAGAGAACCCTAAGCCCAGGCCCTTTTGGGGTCTAGTTATTGGGCAAATCACACACAGCAGATTGATGTTTGTGTGAAGAGATTTCTAGATGATATCTGGAAAACTTGGATCAACTGTCTTTTTCAAGGTAAGTCATACTGCCGGCATCAGCCTCTGACAAGGTAGTTTCTGTCCCTTTGTGTTCCGCTCAAACTGGGGCCACAAGGCTATGGCAAACATCGTCTTATGAGTACATTCTCTGCTCTGAGGGCCTACCTACTCTTGGCACTAGATTGAAATTGAAACTAAGGGTGGGGAGCCTACCTTGAACCAAAAAACAGATGCAGAGAGGAAAGGGAGATTGTAAATGTGCGAGCAGCCTGAAGACAATATCTACTTTTTCATCCATTGTCCAGGGTATTCTCGCCAGAGGCTGAGCCTAAAGCCCTGGCCCTGTTGTGGTCTAATTGCTGGGCAACTCACACAGCAGATTGATGCTTATGTGAAGGGTTTTTAGAGGATATCTGGAAAGCCTGAACTAATTGTTATATCAAGGTAAGCCCCACCACCAGAGTGAGCCCTCACAAAGGTAGTGTCTGTTCCCTCTTGTTCCGCCCAAACTGGGCACAAGGTCTATGGCCAAACAACATCTTATGAGTACATTCTCTCTCTGCTCAGTGGCCCTGGGTCCTGTGTGCTTCCTTTCAGTCGTTCTTTCTCTCTTTCTCTCACTTTCTCTCACTTCTGTGGTAACAACTACTTATAACTCTGGAACAACATGCTTTGTAGTGATACCAATGCGGAAGACTGTGTATCGTACTCTGAATTGGCCGGCGCAGACTGAGCTGTGCGAATGAACCAGCAAGGAATTTTTACGACAGGGTGGTTTGGAGGTCAGGCACATCAACAATTTGAGTGGGGCACAGGAGCCGGTCGATTCCACCTTCTAGGGGTGCCGTGTTGGTTACAGTTTTCTCCAGAAAAATGCCACATCAACATCTTGTTTCTGGTATTCTCTGGTGAAGGAGTTGTTTATCTCATGCACACCAAAATGGCTCAGAAAGATATTCCAATGGCCTATGAGTTTGGGTTCACGGGCGTGCCAAGACGGGAGGTCAAATCCCTGGAGGACCTGTTTAAAAACTACGGTGTGCGCCTGCAAAGCATTGCCAAAATGAGTGATATGGGTTTCACTGTCAACACCCTAATTCGAATGACAGAGCAGGAGGTGGACCACGTAATCCAGACAATGGTGGAGAATTTTCAGGTGGAGCTTCTTTTTGGCGAGAGATATGGGATAAAATCAGCAGTCCGTGCAGAGAAGAAAGCATTGGACGATGAATCAGATCGGCTGCGGATGCAACTCATGTCAAAATCTGAGAAGAAACGAAGGCTGGAAGGTGCTGCACTGAGTGCATCCTCCAAAGACGGTTGGTGTGCATGGCCCTATCCTTCAGCTTGCAAGGATTTTCTAAAGAAAGAGTTTTGGTTCAAATTGAAAAAGCCACTGGAATGCTGTGTACAAGAGCACGGTAGCAAATCCATCCAAGATAAATCTGGGTTCTGGGTATGACTTGTCTTTATACTCTTCTTTTATAGCATTTTTTAAAGGTGCATTCACAGATAAGGCTGAAGGTAGTTTTTGATCAATACACAGTATTGCCACTCCGTCAGTGCGTTACTCATCGGCTTTTCATCTTGGGATCTCAAGAGTACTCATGCTAGATTATCTTCAGGAAATGCCTGTGATCCTCCTCTGATTCAGGGCATTACAGCCCTTTCCCAATGATGAGGAGGTCCTGTTGGTTTTTGAGCTTGTGCCCTATTTGCAAAGTTCTGTGTTGGTCAAAGTCAGGATCCAAATGGCTCAAACATGGCACTCACTATCACTTTAACTATGACATGGGTTTATAGGAGCATGTTGATCAGAGAGATGTGCCCATTTATTGGAGCTTGTTTCAGTGACAATTTATCAGGCCACTATGCTGAGAACTTGGGTCATCGTTTCATATTGTTTCTCTTGGATGTCTGGTATGTGCCCGCTACCAAATTGGACTCTTGCGACCTCACTAATGTAGCTATCCAGTTCAAAGTATATGTGGAACTGAATGGAGGATGTTGTGTGCTTGATTTATTGATTTTGGTAGGGGGAATGAATGACCTAAGAAGAGACAATGCACTTCTTCTGCCTGAGTCAATGCAACAAGTTGGTCCCCTCAATCTTAATACAAAGGATCCATCTCTGCTCCTCAATCAAGCCCACCCGACTCTCAACACAGCTGGACTCCTGGATCTTCCTGACGACAACCCCAGCAGTGACAACAGTGACGAGAAAAAAGGTTGATTGATGCACTCCCTCCTCTCTATCCCAGTGGAGTGGGGAGACTTTTGTTACAGTTGAGGAAGACAAAGCTGGTGGAAAAAGTTAAGCACTTGGCTGTGTATGATTTTGTGAGAATGCTTCCAGTACAATGAGCTTTGAGAAATGTGCACCCTGTGTGCAGCTGGGAAGAAGAAGCAGAAACGTCGGCGGCTGAAAGAGCTTGGAGAAGATGGAGAGGACCGGCCCAGAGAACATCCCTTTATTGTGACGGAGCCCGGAGAGGTGGCAAGGGGGAAAAAGAATGGACTTGACTACCTGTTTGACCTCTATGAACAGTGTGGAAAGTTTTTGGAGGAGTGCCAACAGATTTCAAAAGAAAAGGGGGAAAAGTGTCCTATGAAGGTGAATCTCAGAGGCTTTTGATTCTTTTAGGAGGCTGGTGGGTAGGCTTAAGAGCCTCTCCTACGGAGGGTACCTGCAATATGCAAATCTGCAGCCTGTTTCAATCCTGGATGGGGTTAGTTCATTGTGTCTAACTTTTCCATCTGCAATTGAGCACTCCAGGGCACTGCCACTTCCAGTCAGAGAAGATGATAGTGAATGTCATGTCACATTTACATGTATTTTCCATCTCATCATATCCCTGATAGAAACATAATTCTTAAAAGCTATAATCAAATCAGCAGTAGGCATTGTTAGTGCTGGGACATCCTCTTGGATGTGCCGGAGGGTGTTTTCGTGTTATCTCGGCGACATTTTTTGACACCCTGTGGAGCTTGGATGCAGGTGACAAACCAAGTGTTCCGACATGCCAAGCACACTGGCGCAGGCTACATCAATAAGCCAAAAATGAGGCACTATGTACACTGCTATGCGCTGCATTGCCTGGACATGGAGCAGTCAAATGCCCTGAGGAAACTGTACAAGGAGCGGGGCGAGAATGTTGGGGCGTGGCGGCAGGCTTGCTATTGGCCTCTAGTCAATATGGCGAGGGCCAATGGATGGGACATCGAAGGCCTATTTAATAGAAATGAGAAGCTCCGTATCTGGTATGTGCCAACCAAGCTCCGGCAATTGTGCCATGTAGAAAGAATCAAACTTGGAGAGTAGATGAACTTGTGTACATATTTTGGTAGGGGATAAGCCGCGGGCAAATCTGTACTCAGTTCATGAGACAAATCGAATGCTTTCCTTACCAGATTCTCTTTTCCTGCCGGGGGAAGATCTTGTCGACAAAATTTTGTGTAGGATTTAGGTTCCGGGGGTAGGAATGAATCACACAGGGCTCCTATAGAACGTGGATATACTTTTCTTGTGTGAACTACAGTTAGGCATCTGGGCTCGATCCTGACGAGTTCAAAATGAGGCTCAGTTTTTGAAGGGGCTGTGAAAAGTCCACATTGATGCGGCAGCATATTCGACCAGGCTTTGGTTTACTGATGTCTTCCCTTCTTCAGCTGCACTCACCTTTCGAATGGGGTCATAGGCTTCCAAGCGTTCTTCACGTTTCATGGCAGGTGCATTGTCCATGGTAGTCCGTGGTCCGTGTAAGAAGATACACCTGGTTTTCAAACAGATCTAGTGTATTCACCCTGTTAGTGATGGCTTGTGATGGAGGTATGATTCGATATTGTAGTATGATTCAGTGTTGAATCTCCAGTGCTAGTAGCAGTAACCTGGTAATACGCCGAGTCTTTAGTTGCTGTCATGGTGGCTCCCGACCCCATCTCTCTATTTCTATGTGCAGCTTTGACAAACTGCTGCAAAGCAGTGAATACCCAATTTGTGTTTCTCACTTGCGCTCATACCACACTTTCTCCAAGGCCTAGCCACAGTCTAGTTTCCAATGCCTGTTGACTTCAGTGCGAAGGTGAGAAGCAAAGAAACATAGTGAAACAAGTAGGAAGAGAAACAGAAGACAAAAAACACATAATGTCGCAGCAACGGGAACCTGCAAACAAGACCAACTGCCGCTTGCACCATATGCATTCTACACAAAAGAAAAGCACGCGAGAGAACATGACAAACGCAAAACACAGCTCAGGGAAGTCGACGATCCATCGTGGATGAACAGTGAAGGTGATGGATGGGAAACATTCGTCGCGAAGAAAGGTTTGGCTGTGACCTAAAGTGCAATCTGAGACTGCGAGAGGCACAAGACGAGGCAACGTTGGCTGTGGGACGCTGGCTCGATCGCGGCTTGATGGGATTTCGCACATCGCAGGTATTTTCTGTTTCCTCGCGCGCTCTGCAATTTCTTCACCGCAAGTTTTTGTCGGATGCTGCATGTTTACAAGGGCAGAAACATGAAGCGGTGTGTGAAACGACCAGATCAGTAGCTCGTCAGGGATGGATCAAACAGGGAAGTCACGCGAATGCAGGAAGGGAGGCTGTTGTAATGTGGCCAGAGAGATCTGAAGCTCAAACGAGTCACATTTGGATCCAGGTAGTGGATGGAGTAGCTGTGAGGGATGGCTACCCTTCGTGCATAGAGTCGGGGGAAACTCAGTGGTGGAAAAATGTGGGGAATGTGCCAAAGTCACATTCGACGGCGCCTGTGGAGCAGGGTATTTTCCAGCAGTCAGCTCAGAGTTCGGGTTTTGTGCCAAAAGTCTGTCCTCCAGGGCCTCGGCACGACACTTCTTTAAGAGAAGCAATTCTCAACCCTCATTTAGCTGCAGAAGATTGGGGTATGTTGTTGCCAGGGGCGAACGGACACACGCCTTTGGAGACTAGCAGCGTAAAGCGAAAGAGGAAAAAAAAAATGAATAAGCACAAGCAGAGGAAGCTTCGGCGCCGTGACCGGCACCGAAAGTAGTCATTTATTTTATAGTCCAAGATTTATTGTTTTGCTGGTAGGAGTAGTTGATCGTCATGAGGAGCTTGGTCAGCAATCAGTTGGAGATTGTTGAGGAATGCTCCTTATGAAGGAAAAAGCATCATGCATGAGCGCAGTGGTGGCTGTACTCGGTTATGAATGATCTGAGGTCCAACGTCTTTCGTGAATGTTGAAGTCATTAGCTTTAGCATCGCCTACATCATGTGCAACATACTTTCCATGATTTGTAGACTTCCTTGTTCGATAAACATCGACTCGAAGCGACGTTGTAGAAGCACTACGACTTGCAAAAAAAGAGAACTAATCACGTTCTTCTTTTAGATGCCTCTGCACAATCACGCACACTCATCCAGAAGTGGAAAGAAAATGCATTGTAGGCATCTTAGTTGAGGATGTCTGTAAAGCATATTGCCACATCACAGTCCACACCAAGATGTCTTGCATATGAATATACAGATTTGGACTCTTCCAGTGATACAAATGTGGTTTGTATTTGGCTTGCAAAGTTGATAACAATGGTGTGCACAACTGCAATGTTTATTTTTTATTGAGGGACTGATTCCCTGTGCAGAATGGGGAGTTGCAAGGAAACGAGGAGGCCCAATGGGCTGGCCGGGATAGGGATGAGGAAATTTGCTACATCTATGTACACCTCAGGGTGTCTTTGGGGCGTAGTACAACAAGAAGAGAAACAAAGATTGTCTAGGCCAAAAACTGCAATCCTTAGAATAAAGAGAGAGGACGCATGACTCAGGGCTATAAACCCTGTCCCCAGTGTTGGTGGAACAAGAGGGGACATACGGGACCTTAGTGAGGGGCTTTATCTTCAATAGTTCCTTTCACCACCCTCTCAACGTACATCCTTTTTAACGGTGGATCTCAACAAGGCACCTTCCAGAAATATAATTTGCACTGGAAGTAAACGTATACTTGCAACTTTCAATGAAAGCTCTGCCAAATCTTTGGAGGTTGTGTAATGTCACAGTGAGTGATTGATTAAGCCTGTCGGTTCAATCTTTCCATTGGTCTGCAGCTGCACCAGAGCATGTATTTGCATGTAGAGAAGTTTTAACCACCTTCAATATGACTTACACTGCTTCCATGAGCTCATGGACACCAGACCCCTCCAAGTTGTGCAAAACTTACACTGAACTCAAAGGTGCTGGCATTGCACCATAACGAGGTCCATGCACTTCAACACAAGTTCTGAAGACTACAAAACAACTTCAAATCAACCCTTGTGGTAGGAGATTGGTGTTAAGTACATTGCAACCTAACAAACATGCACTGTAATCACAAAAAACCACAGGTGTATACAATCTACCTGAATATGTCGCTTTTATGATGATACACTGCGAGGGGGTAAATTCCCAAACATGGTATATATAATTAAAACAGTAGCGTTCATGAATACTAAAACTTCATCACATTGACCACAACTACCCGACATCTTTCACAGAAGGCCCAGATTAGCTTACAACACATAAGCCCCGAGTAAAAGAATGATCCAACATACTAGTACCTTCTATGTTCTCTTTGTGATGCTCCCTGCATTTTTACAAGACATAAACACTGCTTACCTATCAAAGGTGGATCTAATCAATGGGTTCAATAAGATCATTTGAATCCTCAATATATGAATCCACCACCTGCTCTCCTGCGCCCTCATTGATTCGATCACTTATAACCTTCAGAATTGGTTTCCTCGTCAGGCTCTCATCCTTGTTATGCCTAAGATACTCATTGGCTTCCTCAGCAATTTCTAGTACAAGCCCAAACTTACTATTAGACTGCTCCAGTAAAATCTCAGCATCCACCAGGATCTGCTTGTTTGCCTCTAACCAAATTCGCTCTTGTGTTTCCAGGAAGGGAAACATCTGTTCGTTCTCCTCTAATTCAGATCTCGCATATATATATATATATATATATAAGGAAACCTGACAGCCCACAATTTCGGTCCTTGAGCGGGGATTTTTTTTTTTTTTTTTTTTTCCCCTAAGAAACCTTGGAGCAACAGCCCACAATTCAGGCCCTTGAGGAGGGGGAAAGATTAACCCCCTTTCATTTATGGGCCATGAGACCGACAGGACGATCAACGCCCAGACATACCCTCACGAACAATCCCACACACGGGGGCAGGGTAGCGGGTTCGAACCCCGAACCACCAGAGCGACACACACACTGCACTTACCAGCTGAGCTATCAGCCGCTGTGTTTTTTTTTTAATCTCCAAACCTCCTCCATCTTGCATTGGAAATTAACACCAAAACATTATGCAATATCTTATCAATTTTCTCTTAGATTGTTTTTTTTGTGTTTTGTACATATTGAAGAACCTCCTTCCCTGATCACAACAAGAGAAGCAAATGTGCTATACAAATAAATTGGTTGTCAAAGTACCATTGAGTCTCACTCTCTCTCTCTCTCTCTCTCTTGTGTCACACACACACCGTACACTCATATTTAAAGAAGAAGGAAAGAAGACCCAACTATTCGAGGGAGGTTGTCAGGTCTAATATTCTACAGCATTCAAGGGCTCACATTTTCTCAAAACCCCAACACTTCCAGTGATGTCGTTTTATACTCACCGATTGCCGACCCCTTCTTTTGCTGCCAATTCCTCCTCCACTTTTACATTCGATCCTCATTAGACCTCCAGCTCCAAAGCAATTGGAGGAGAGTAGGACCCTTGAACCAGTGCCTTTTGAAGCATGGGCAGGTGCCTCCATCGCATTGTTGAAAGAAGGACAGCAGAGCTCCAATTCGCATAGATGCCATTGCTCGTCACCTACCCACAAAAGAAAAGATGAGATCGAAAACTAAAACCCTGAGCCCTAATGCTTGACCTGTTACTACCGGTAACGGAAGCAAATCCAGACGGTCCAGATTGAACTGGCTTTCATCATAGTGCGGTCCACGAAACAAGCGTTCCTTTCCCTCTCTCAAGAACAGGTGAAGCTCTGCCTCAGCCGTAGGGGTTCTAAGCACGATGGTGGAGAACGATATTGTCTACCACTTCCACCTCCTATTCCTGCCATCCAAGCTACCCTAGCATATATCAACGCCTCTGTTTTTACAAATAATTGGGACGTTATGGCGCACGCGCGAGCTGACCGGTGGGCCCCGCGCACGGACTCCCGGCTCCCCCCACCCGGACCCCCGCCCCCGCTGCGCGCGGTCGCCCACCTGCTGCCGCGGCCCCACCAACCGCGCCCGCGGCAGCCCCGCCGCGCCCAGTCTGCTGCCCGTGAGTCCAGTTCCCCTCAGTCCACCAAACCGCCAGTTTGCCGGCCAGTCTGCTGTGCACGCCAGTCCGCTGTGCCAGTCCCCGCAAGTCCACCCAACAGTCCGTTGTGCCCGTCTGCTGCCCCCCAGTCTGCCAATCCGCGCTGGCCGAAGGATCAGGATCGTCCATTCTGATAAACCCATCCACGCCATCCATGTTTAGGGCATGGAAGATCGTAACACCCTGCCACGAACTCGCCCACTTGTTCTTGTTGTCTCGTTCTTGCGGCTCTTTGTTGTCCAATGTTACGGAGGTGACTTTGCATGCATACAACTGTTCTTCTTGTTTATGGCGATTTTAATGACGATGAAGGGTGTGCCTGAACATGAGAGGGCTGGCGGGGCTCTACAGCCACCATCGTGCATATGCTTCCACTATTTTCGCCTTCGTTTTGTGCTGACGTGCTTATTTTTTAGGACGATATGTGGAAAAATTGCATGCGTTTACGGTTTGTGGTGTGTGTCCGAGTCCGAGCTCCTTCGTATGGATTAGGAAACCATTGGTAACACAATAGCGGAAATCGCGGAAGCATATGCACGTGGGGGCGTGTATACATTGCAGAATTTATGTCCACCGATGAGACTGTTCAGGGGAGGACGTCTCTGCCACCACATGTCTGGGAACTGTGGAGAGTGTGAACGGAAGAGGATCCAGTCCGAAGGTCCTCAAACATCCAGATGCACCTCCTGAAACATCACATCTCAACCACTACCGTCTCCTTGAAAACTGGACAATGGGAAAGGAGACGTAGCCTGAGAGATGTGGATTCACGTTGCTTGTGGATGTTCGAGGTCCTTACGACTGTAAATGCGCGTGGATCAACAGGCTCTTCGATTGCGTCTTTGTCAGTACTTTCTCTAAGCAGTGTGTTGTGTCGTGAGTATGGGCATATGCAAGTCTGCTGGACGGATGAAATGCAACCACGACATGACGACGACGCCAAGCGTGGTTCTGATGGGATATCAGTCTGGTCTGCTGGACTGTTGGTCTGTAAGGATACAAGTCTGGTGTGGCGCGAGTCTGTTCTTCACTGGACTACTGGGCCGTCACTGCCTACCAAATTCCGAAGTGTCTTCTCTCGTCTTATCCCCGAAGTATCTTCTATCGTCAGTCTGTTGAACCGTTGGTCAGCTGGAAGTCCGTCGATATGAGTCCGTTTAACTACTACCTTTTAATTATCCGCATTGCCGTGAGTCTACTGAGCCGTCGAACTGCTGGTTTGTCCATCTCTTCTGATATCAGTCAGCTGGACTGTCACAAAGTCAGTCTACTGTGGCGCAAGTCTGTTTGCGCTGGGTCTGTTGAGCCGTCATTATTATCACATCACGTGTAAGTCTGCTGGACCTATTAATGCAACGACGGCGGAAAGGGGCGCCAGTGATCTCGCGCCGCGTCCGAACTCGGACAGAAAGTGCGGTTTACGGTTTACTCCCTTATCACCCGGCCGCCTAGGGGATACTTTGTCTTTTGGGATATTAGTCTGTTAGAAATCAGTCTGTTGTCACGCAAATTACTCTACGCTAGTCTCTTCGTCAGTCTGTTGAACCTTCCGTCTGCTGGACTATCCGTGCAGTGGCATACGAGTCTGTTGTTGCGCAAGTTTGTTTGCAGTGGGTGTGTTCGGCCGTTATGTCATTAGGTTTAAGTCTGCTAGACGTAATAAATGCAGCGACGGCGGTAAGGAGGCCCAGTCACGTCGCGGCACGTCATCAGACTCCGCATCAAACTCCGCACTCGCCTTAGTCTCTTCGTCAGTCTGTCCTTGCGGTGGCATATGAGTCTGTTGTCGAGGGTACTGGTTCTGCTCGGCCGTCTTTGTCATCAGGAGTAAGTCTGCTGGACTTAATGAATGCGACGACGGCAGACTGACGATAGTCCCACTCATCCCGTCTGCTGGACTGTCCGTGCAGTGGCATACCGCCAGCACGTGTGAGGGGTTTGCAACTATTTAATGCGATGGCGGCCAAAAAGGGGCGCAAGTGAAATCTCGCCACGTCACTCCGCACATGCAGGGTTATACCTTTTCTCCACTTCCCGCTGGACTTCTTTCGTACTGTTTCGTTTAGGGCCCGTTCACCTCCCATTTGTGCGAGCCCGCTTTCCTTTATTCGTGTTAGCTTTTCGAGGCGCGGACAGTCGCGTGACCACCGAATCGTCGCAACAACCGTCGCCTGTTGCCCGGTGAGCTTTCCTCTTTGTGCTTTGTGCTTTGGTTTCTTTCCATTCTCTTTTCCGCTCTTCTCTGCTTTCTTATTCTTAGTCTGTCTGTCGCTCATTGCCGCTGCATCTCTTGTCTGATTCTGCAGCCATGGAGGATGCTTGTGCAAAGGGTGGAGCAGACGGGTTGCATTTCATGCACAAGTCCAAGCTAAAGGAGCGAAGGTACTGGTACTCACCTGAGGAGTATGATGCAAAAATAGTCGAAGCATTCTTAGACCTCCGCGCAATCAAGCCTGCAGACTCCAACTGGCAGAAGGATAAGCTCCACTGTCCCTTCTGTAGTGAAATTATCAAGGACAAAGTGCAGCTAAACCGCCATTGTGTTGACACGGGTTGCAAAAACAAGTGCTATATCCCACCTGGCTTCAAGCCGTGGCCAGTTCAAAGTTCAATGAGGATGGTGAATGCGGCCACCGCCAGACTCCGTGGCGCAAACCCAAAGGCCCGCACTTTGGCGGAGGTGCGCGCACGGTATGGGGTGGGTTCGGATGTTTCAATGCAAGATGTGCATGACCTGACATCGCCATCGCCTGTGGCTCCCAGAAAAAGGAAACTTAGTGATGGGGCCCAGAAGAAGGAAAGAGAAAAGGCTGTAAGGTCTGCTCGGGAGGCGAGGGCAAAATCTCAACAGCAAACTCGTCCCCAAGGCAGTCGGGAAGTGTCACGGGCTGTGCCAGGGAGACGGTCTATGCAGCAGACGCAAACCATCAGTACTTCAAGTGAGAGCCAGTCTGCTGAGCCGTCTGTAGACATCATTCGGAATGATGAATTCGCAGGTCTGGGAGGTGTCTTATCTCCCGTCGACATTGTCTTGCCTGACCAGTCGAGGGTTCACGTGGATGAAGTCCAGTCGAAAGAGACTACCAGTGGAGTCTGTCTTGGCACATTGCGCCTCATATCATTTGGGCTTCTCCCATCGGTGTGACCACCAGTAGACGATCCAGACTTCTTCCGTTTTTTCTACAGTTTCGCCCAGTCCGGACAGCTCAGCAAAACCATCCGAGCAACGGAGGAAAATTGGTTGAGCTCCCTTGAAGATGAGGAGGACGTATGTGTCGACGACGACAACGAGGTAATGCCCAGTCTGTCCCCACAGTTGGTAGTCTGTTGCGTCAGTCTGCTGCGTCCCCTCTTGCAGTCCACTGTGCTCAGGTGTCTCTTGTCATAGAGTCTGCTGGTTCAGTCTACTATACGTGCGCAGGTGTCTTTTGTCGTTGAGTCTATTGGAGTCCGCTGGTTCCTTTGTTCTGTGCCACGATGCTTGTGAGTCTGCTCATGAGTCCACTGGAGTCCACTGGAGTCCACTGGTCTGTGCCACGATGCTCGTGAGTCTGCTCGTGAGTCTACCTGCTCGGTCTGTTGCGTCAGTCTGCTTGTGGACTTGCTCGTCAGTCCCTGGAGTCTACTGGTTCCTTTGTTCTGTGCCACGATGCTGGTGAGTCTGCTCGTGAGTCTGCTGCTAGTGAGTCCGATGCTGATTTTTTGGGTTTTCTGTCATATACCAGGATGAACGAGCCAATATTCGGGAGGCCTTGTGTGCTTGGCGGACAGTGAGCTCCGACCCTCATTTAGCAGTGAATGCGGTGCGCCGGGAAGTCGAGCGGGTGCGGGAGTACATCTTGTTAAGTACCCTGGCTCAGCAGACGCCATAGCAGCACTAGACTCTACAGACAAAGCACGCGCCAACTCCCTGGTCAACACCATACTCACTGCAGACTCGGTGGACACAGACCTCACCCAATCTGGTATCCAGCAGACTCGCCCAGCAGACTCTTTCTTAGCAGACTTTTTCCTAGCAGACTCTTTCCCAGCAGACCCACAGTCAGCACAGTCTTGTCCAGCACACTCCCATGTACCAGACTCTCGTCCAGCATACTCCCATCCAGCAGACTGCCACCCAGAAGATGCCCATCCACCACATTGCTGTCCAGCGGACTCCCAGCCAGCAGACTCTCATTGTCACGACCACCATGGGACTTTTTGGAGTTTGGCGCTCGCCATTGCCGCTCATTGATCCCGAAGCTGTGGACCTGACACTTGCTCGTCTGAGGGTGGGGGAAGTCAATGCCAATGTGGATTGGTATAATGAGCTCCATCGCATTGTCACGGACGGCCGGTGGCCTTTTGTTCCCTTTCATTATTCCATGGAATTTACTATGGCAGAAGCGAATGAAGTCCTCGAAAGCGCACATTCTGTTGCCCTGGCAGCCACGAAGGTCCAAAATGCCCCGCCACTGCTTGTCCAATTAATCCTCATGGATGACCCACGGCCTCAGGAACTCAGACATATGCCCATGGCACATCCTACTTTTGGGGTGCGGGGAAATCACTTGCTTGGAATTACTGAAGAGTACTTTGATAGCATTGCTAATTCTTTCCTTCACCATCGATGGATGCAGTTCGGCAATTTCCGTTCATACAGTAAATTGGTAAAGGACCTGCAAAGTTTGAGGAAGTATTTGTTTCATTCAGATTCGGATGAGGGTAAGAAGAGTGTTGTGGATGAGGCGTTGCAATGGTTTGTTGCGGTAATGGAGCGGGCAGTGTTCAATATTGTGTTGAATAGACCGGATGTCTTCAAAGTCCTTTGGTGCGGCTCACCATTTGAAAACCGCATGCCAGCGATTCGCCATCTCGATGGAGCATGCTTGGGACGCCAAATCCAAGATATTGGTCTCATTGGCAACCTCCTAGAAGGTAATGTCGACTTCTTCTGGACCGTTGTGAAGTTCATGGTCTTTGCTTCCACCATCCTGTCAGACTCACTTTGTCCAACTCATTTGTTTCAAGAATGTCCGATTTAGACGAGCACGTGCAGTGTGCTTTCGATTCCCTTGCCAGAGGTGCACGAGATGTTGTGCTGGCGTTACAGGGACTCCATGACACCGTTCAGCAGACTGCTGACGACACCATTGCTCAGCAAACTGACCCACTACAATAAAAAGAGCGTGGACAGACTGTCAACACTATCCCAGCCACTGTTCAGGAAAGTGGGCGCACTACAGGCCACACCGAGGACGAGGAGACTCATGAGCAGACCGGCGAGCAGACTGAAGGACTGCCTCTGCACCAGACCGTGCAGCATACCGATGACGTCGTTGTCAAGCAGACGTCCAGCATACCAATGAGCAGATCAGGCTGCAGACGGATGACCTGGCTGTGCACCAGCAGACTGTGCAGCATACCATTGAGCAGACCGTCCAGCAGACTGAAAGCAGTCACCACAATGACAGTGCCCTGCAGACTGTCCAGCAGATTCACGACCACACTGACTCGGAGGACCCAACTATACTTCCTGTCCACCAGTCCGGATCCTGGCTCGTTGAACAGAGTCAGCTGCACTGGCCTCAACGGGACCCTGTCTCTGAATTTCTGCGGAGTTCTATCAGTGCATTGACGGAGTTTTCTTTTCCCGCCGGACCATCTTCACATATTGGCGCATCGTTTGAGGATATAAGTCGGGCACCTGTAAACCATTCTTCTCCAGTGGCCCATGGCCTGCCATCTATTTCCATTCAACTCAGCCCGGTTTTGGTTCGTTCGCTTGCAAAAGCTCTAAATGATTCTTACATGACCGACCGCAATATGGGAACTCAACCCCGTATCATTGACCTTACTGAAGAACTAGACGATGTAGTTGCCGCGGATAATTTAGATGTCGGCGGTAGTCAAGCTTTTTTTGCATCAGTGTGCTGCAGGTGTTGGGGCACCAACCCTCTTCCCTATTTTGCATAAGACCCTGGGTCGCGTTTTCCATGCCTCAACGAAATCCCATTTCCTTTTCAGCGACATATTGTTGTTGTCATTTACAGGACGGAAGCTCTTTGTTGCCGCAGGGTGCAACATTCCTGCAACACTCTTGGCGAGAATATCAACAAGCTGCCCCCTACAGATACGAAGAGAAGACAACACATGTTTCTGCAGGTATTTGTCGTCCCCAACAATGCGAAATATGTCTGCAAATTCTTCATCCATGGAGGATGGTACGAGGACAGGCTCCGCATCATAGGGGAAGTCATCTATGGAAGGGCCCTCTGTTGCATTTCCCAAACCCTCTTCGTCGCCGACACTTGCATGAACCCTAAACACATTATGCAATCCTCCATGAATGGTTCCCAGCGTCGTGCCACAAGCGCGCACTATGAGTCCATCCTGCAAGTGTGGATGAAGCTACTTCAGGACTCGGACTTGATGCTTGCACAAATTGCCCTTCATTGCCCATGGGCAAGTGCAAGAAGCCCATTTGCATCCGGGGTTGTAAACAATGTAAATTGTGTTTGGGTGATTGGTGCTTTAGAACATAGGCTGGTTGCCCAGGATGGAACTGAAGAGTGACATTGCAAGCTGGGATATCGCGTGTCGCAAGCACAGAACTGGACATGTACTTCTCCTGTTTGTCATTCCTTATGAATCCGTGCGTCTTCAGGTGAATTGCATACCTGTAGTGTGTTAGCAACGGCCTGTGAGTTCCCATATGAGCCAATCCACTCTACGCCCAGTCATTTTTCCTTTCCCCATCCTTAGTCTTGCCTTCAAGTTTCCATGGTATGCCTCAATGCTAGCATTGGTGTCTTGACTGGCATGCGGAACATGGCGAGCTGTTGTACACCACATTGTTATTTTAGGACACCATTCCTTATCGATGTAGTCCAGAAATTCATGCCCATTCGGATATTTCTTTCTCATGCGTTGGAGCATTGTTGCTACCCATGCAAGACCTTCTTTGGGATTGATTGGTCCACCTCTACAGTACATGAGGTCTCCCATATCTTTCAGCAAGTTTGCGGTAGTGATAGGATCTTTGGTTTTCGCGCATGATTGCTTCATCCATGCCCGCCGGACATGCCAAAGGCAAAGAAAAATGAGCACTCCTCGAAAAACAGCCCTGCAAAGTACACATGCCCACATGAGAGACTTCAAAGAGGACTTCGTCGGTGGACTTGGGCACTAACCCAGTAAACTGTCTAGTTGACTGGTCTGCCCGTCTGTTCCAAACGGATTCAGGCAGCAAACTCGCCCACTCTGACCTGCCATGAGTGTTGCCCTCACGACACCGGACTCGCCTGCGAGCGGACTTGCTCGACCAGACTGAGGTCGCAGCAGACTCGCGCACGTGTGTCTTGCAGCGGACTGCTTGCGAACAGTCCCCTCCGGCAGACTCGCCTGCGAGCGGACTTGCTCGACCAGATTGAGGTCGCAGCAGACTCGCGCACGTGTGTCTTGCAGCGGACTGCTTGCGAACAGTCCCCTCCGACGGACTCACCTGCGAGCGGATTTGCTCGACCAGACTCAGGTTGCAGCAGACTCGCAAACGTGTGTCTTCAGCAGACTGCTTGCGAACAATCCCCTCCGGCGGACTTGCTCGACCAGAGTGAGGTTGCAGCAGACTCGCGCACGTGTGTCTTGCAGCGGACTGCTTGCGAACAGTCCCCTCCGGCGGACCCGCCTGCCAGCGGACTTGCTCGACCAGACTGAGGTCGCAGCAGACTCGCGCACGTGTGTCTTGCAGCGGACTGCTTGCGAACAGTCCCCTCCGGCGGACCCGCCTGCCAGCGGACTTGCTCGACCAGACTGAGGTCACAGCAGACTCGCGCACGTGTGTCTTGCAGCGGACTGCTTGCAAACAGTCCCCTCCGACGGACCCGCCTACGAGCGGACTTGCTCGACCAGACTGAGGTCGCAGCAGACTCGCGCACGTGTGTCTTGTAGCGGACTACTTGCGAACAGTCCCCTCCGGCGGACCTGCCTGCCAGCGGACTTGCTGGACCAGACTGAGGTCGCAGCAGACTGGCGCACATGAGTCTTGCAGCGGACTGCTTACGAACAGTCCCCTCCGGCGGACTGGCCTGCCAGCGGACTTGCCCTTAGGAGACCGGCAGCAGACTTACCCAAACGTTGCTGGCAGCACACCCGAGCAGACTGACCTTGCAGCATACTTGCGCAAGTGAGTCTTCCAGCGGACTTCGCTAGAGGACATTATCACCGGACTGGTTTGCCAGCAGACTTGCAGAAATGACTGGCCTAGACTTGCAGCCATGACTGCGTTGTATGGCAGGGGACTTGCCAAAGAGACAGACAATGGACGCAGACGACGGACTTGCACGCGAGTGTACAGGAGGGTACGTGAAACTTACGTAATGGCGTTTATTTCGGCGTCGGCATCGTCCACAATGAAGGCATTGGGTCGCCAGTCCGGCATTTCTGCGAGGAGAGAGTCCCGCAAGGCTGCCATCCACGGCACCAGGTCTGTTGTCCACTCATGCGCGCATATGATGTACGCAACTGGTATACCATTAAGCCACTCGTCAAAGACCATCAACGTGTACAATGGGAACTGTTCAAATGCAGAATGTCAGATGCTGCCAGTGTGCGTACATCCACTACTTCTGCAAGTGGATAAATTGTGAAAGGGATGAAGAGTACCTTGTGGTGATTTGTCCCGAAGGTTGCATCGCATGCAACGATACGGGCATGGCCTAATTGAAGCATTCGCTTCTTCTGCCACTCAGTCTGTATGCCGATTGTGAATGTTAAGTCGCCATCGTAGTGCTTGAATGTTGGCGCCAATTTCTCCTCTTGATAGAAGAAGACCGATTTCGGGTTCTGGTCTTTCCACATGCAGACACTCTCTGCATCGTTGGCATGTTTTTTGAACGTTTGCCACGCCCGTTTCTCGGCCAGGTTGCGCACATCCTGCTCCAGCAAAAAATCGTCTCGTGTCCATGCATCCCCCAACCCGGTGTTGTTCATGACGTGCTCTTTATGTTCCATCATGATTTGGGCGACTGACAGGCCTCGGCACAGACACTCCATGACACATGCTTTCAATTCCTCGCTAATGTGTGGTGCATAGGCGTGGCGAGTGTTCCTGAACTCAACGGACTTCCCATGACAGGCATTCCCTTTCGCGTCTGTATGCTCCATATTGTTGTAGTACGTGAGGACACAAATGTCGGGGGCGAGATAGCATTGCTGGACCCTGAAACAGCACTGGCAACCACGCTTGTAAGACTCTCCATATTCGGACCTCTTTCTCCTTGGGCCTTTATGAGGGTGAGATGTTCCAGCACCCACAAGAGGTCCTCCACGTTTCAGTTTGGGATCCTCCACTATCGCATTGTTGGTGTGCTTGTCATCTGGACCATAGCAGCATTGATACCTGGACATAAAAATCACAATGGATATCCTTATCACCAGTCTCCCAGCCTCCCAGCCCCCCTTTCTTATTGCAGAAAGAAACTATCTAGGTCAGACCGTGACTAAGAGGTCCCCCGCAACCCACAAAGGGCTTGCATGAAGAGGACCTCTGTGTCGAGAAGAAGACAAACGCATTAGTGTTTAGCTGCTGTTCGAAGAACGCATAAAAAATGTAGGAGCAGTTCCCGTCTCATCTTCATCTGAGTTGGCATTTTTCAGAGCCTTTTCAATGTCTTTGGAGTTTTTCTCCCACTGAGCCAGCTCAATAGCATCATGTTCAAGTATCTCATGAAGTGCACTCTGATATTCCTTTACTAGCAAACTTTCCTTTTCTGTTTGCTATCAGAAGTCCTGCACACATGAGCAAAAAACGGGGCTGATCCGCTGGAAAAGTGGGCGGATCCGCCCCTGACACCGCTTCCCCGCGCTGATAGCGATATTCGCCCCGCGCAATCGCTCAACTTGCGAGCTTATCCGCCGGATAAAAGTAGATGAAAAAAAAACCTTTTAGATGAAAAACAAAAGTTAGTTTTCATGTTAAAACAAAGCGGCTAGTCACGTAATGGCTCCACCCTAAAACTCTAAGTAGAAAATTTCCTTAAAATGTTATGTTGAAATAACATAATTACATATTCAAAACTATATTTTAAACATATTCTAAATAAGACGAAAATTTATTTACTTATTTATTTATAAATGAAGCTGGGGACAGAGGCCTGGCGAAACTATTTTGATATGAGTTAAATATTGATGTATAATATTACGAAACTGATATTTGGATTTACTAATTATTATTCAAATGCATTTGAATCTGCTGAAATGCCTCTTGGATTAAAGTCCATAGAGCCTTTTCCAATCGCACATAGCATCCGATCCAGACAGAAAGTGCACACAAAACATATGCAGCCAAATATTATAATTCATAACGGGACCAAATGCCTAAGGTACTGTCCCTTATCAACCGTTTAGGCATTTTTGCGCCTAATAATTATTAAAAACCAAACAGACTGCTTTAGGCACGTTTCTCAAACCATTTCTCACATTAGGCATCTTCATGCTATATTTTTTTTGAGTTAGGCACATGAGAAGAGAAAATATTTCTTTTTTTAAGAATAAAAATACAAAATAGAAACCCAATGCCTCATGAGTCCACACTCCATTAGGTTTTCATAGGATTTGTAGGAAGTTATTTCCGCACGCACATATTTTTATTGATTTTTGTTCAATGAAATTTTCATCTTATTACAAAACCACATGAGAAGAGGCTTGAAAGTTTTTTGCTGCAATTTTCAGGCATTAGGCACTTTGGTCCCATAGTTTCCGAACAATTATGCCAAAATCTGAAAAATTCGATAAATCAAAGAAATTACAATGCTTTATCCATCACTCAGAATGGAAAATTCAAGACACTGAAAACCTGGTTACTCCCATGCACCTGCCGTCGCCCCCCCTACACCTGCTCTGCCAGACTATGCCCCGATATTCTGCTCGTACATGGTCTACCCATTAATACCCCTCCACCCGCCTCCCCCTCCCCAAATATTACTATATACTTTATTGAATTCACATATTGCCATGACCGCTATCTTACCTCCTCCATACTAGAAAAGCGACAAAAATATACACCACTTATCCTTGCTATCCGTCGTAAGGGCTGGAAAACCGGCCCACTCACTGTTACTTTGGCTGGTACTCGCGGCGGCATCCATAATGCTAGCATTGTTGCACTGCACGATAACTTTCATATCCCGATATCTCCTATCCACAAGTGCTTTAAGGCAATACACCTCATGGCTTTACGCTCTCTCACAGCTATCGTTACGAACAAACGACAACTTGAATCCAACCTCCCATCGGCTCCCTAGACTCCCTTGGTCACCTTAGATAGATACCCATGGATCCCCAGGGTATCCCTTAGGGTACCATGTGCTCCCCGGGTACCTCTATCCCCCGGCTACTGGTGTCCCCTGGACACCCTTGTTGTTTATAGGGCCCACCCCTCAAAAGGGGGCAATAGCCGTGAGGTGAAGTGGCTCTTAGTTACGCCGGCTTTGGCCGATGTCTTCTCTCTCTCTTTCTCTACGGGTTGTATGCATGTAACACCATGGGGATGACCCACCCCTTTTGTGCAAATTGAACTTAGTTCTTAGAATTCGTCCTAGTAGTGCGGATCTAAAAGACTCTGCATCATGTCGTGTGGATCTTATTGATGACTCGCTCATTGTAGGGCATGGTAGGGCAGGTGATTTTGAGGACCATGGATAACATAAAGAATGAGTTCAAGCTGAATTATGTCTTCTAATAAGAATCCATGGAGTCTCCAACCTTTGATCTCTTAAATATCTCTGGCCTTTTGTCCTCCATCTCTACCGGGTGTTTCACTCGTCCGTTGTTGTTCAGTTTAGAATAGCGGGATCCCTCCATCGACCGCTGACCCTCCGCCAAGCTTAGCGACACATCTCACAAGTGGGCAGTTCTTGAGCCCAACCCATCTCGTCGCCAGACTCCAGGCCCCGGATTGACGTCGTCTTTCCCCCCTTCGCAATTGCGCGCACGGCGAGGCTCGTCAAGGAGTTAGATTTACCACCCTGAATTGTCCATCTCAGCGAAGCAGGCCACAACGGGCTGGAATTGGGGGTTGCAGCAACAAGGTGATGCTTGACAAGGTGACTCCATGGGCTGGTCAAATGAGTGAAAGTCCTAGGCACCCACTTGGCAAGAAGCGAAGTGATCTGCACCAGCAGATCCAACACACCTAGATCTCCATGTTTTTTTTTTGGGCACAATTGCGACCGGCTTATCAAAGCTCTTTTGTTCATTGATGCCGAGGTCGCTCCCCATATAAAGTTTCTAGCCAAGGCTTTGAATTGAGTGATAATTGATGAGCCCGGCGACCAAAGTGAAGCAACGAAACAAGTGGAAGCAGCCCCTCTTTCATGGTCAAAATTTCTCCTGCAAGGGCCCATTCTCCCAGAGTTTGATCATGCCTCGGTGGCGGTGGCGAATTGGGAGAAGTCAGTTGGACTTCTCAGCCGCGCTCCATCCTGCTGCAACTTCCCATCATTGTGACCCTTGGGGCTCGGATTTGGGCCTTAGATGGCTGATGGAAGGGCAAGCTCATGAAACAACTGGGGAATTAGATAGGACATGAGGACACAAAAAGCTTGCCTTCGTGTAATTAGCCACGAAGGAAACGAGAGAAGGACAAATATACAAGTTCAGATTTCTAGCACAGGGTCCAACTCCTATGCTCGCAGGGCAAAATTCATTTGTGTGACCTACAAAATCTACTCCTATCTAATTGCCTTCCAAGACTTCTTTATTAGCGTTAACATGGCTTCACCCCGGAGCTATCGGTCTCCTCGGAAGGTCCTCTCGGTTTGGAGTGACTGCTTTCGGAAGAGTCTGCAAAGCGTTAATGGCAAGCTGCTTAGGTCTAGGTTGCTTCACCAACACGCTCCACCGGATCGCACGTGTGTGCAAAGGGGATGCCTACGTTCCCACTATCCGGAGGGGAGAGCACACCCTAGCCTAGAAGAAAAGCTCTTTGCCAGACAATATCCCAATTTTCCGCTAATTTCTAGGGCTCCGCGCTCATTTCTAGAAATAAAGTTCAACAAAGGAAATGGGAAACATATTATCCTAGGCAAGCTTTTATAATTAGAAATAAAAATCCTAAGATTGATTATCTCTATTCTTATTTTTGGTAATTTTTAAAGCAAAAAACCCCTTTTAAAACCAATTACTAAGGCTGGAAATTCACTAATTCTAGAAAAATAGGCATTAGGTAGGACTCTCTCTAAGCTTTCCAATGACCCATGGCCTGGCCTCTAGATAATTCTCTAAGCCCTTGCTTAGAAAACCCCTATTAAAACCAATTACTCAGGCTGGAAATTCACTAATTCTAGAAAAATAGGCATTAGGTAGGAATCTCTCTAAGCTTTCCAATGACCCATGGCTTGGCCTCTAAATAATTCTCTAACCCCTTTTCCTTGCCCAAAAACACTTATTATGGCGAGAGAACCATAGGAAATTGGCCCTATAGGTCCAAACAACCCCTAGGCCCTTAATACATACCCCCTAGCCTCTAGGTCCTAGGTTCAAACTGTGTGAGCCGAGCGGCCGATTCCGACCTGACCACCTATGACATACCAAAACGAAGGCCTCGGGGCCCTCATTCCTCCATTCTAATTTCCAACCCAGCCGCTAAGAGGACAACATATCAAAACTCCCTCAATAGACCAAGGCAAAAACAATTCAAAAGGTATTTTTCCCTTTAAGAACCCCCTTTAAATTCATTACCTGCTGGTCCGTCCTAGTTCTTTTACCCGCTGGTTGAAAACCCGTGAAGAGCCACGTGGCGAGGCGTCATACGCTGAGGCGACGGACCGCTGGTCGCGGCCGCGCGGATAAAATGACGGATCGTTGACTACCCCCCCCCCCCCCCGCGTGGCTGCTGTCAAGCAGCTTGGGGCTGGGGGTAGTCAACGCCCCGGGGTTCGCGGGGCCTGCAGCCCGCTCCCCATCATGTACCATCCTTTGGCTATAGCCATGGTGCCCCTTTGATGGCGCCTCGTTTTTGGGAGCCCATCAGGGCTCATGGCCACCTAAAACAAACAAGAATAAAAACCAAATGCTAACCAGCTTCCCTTCCCCCAAGGTTAGCTATGGTCCTCCATAGCTTAACCAAGCTAGGGAGGCCATTTAAGATCAGATTTTTGAGTAAATTAGTTATGCATATAAAATTCCAGCGACAAAATATGCTTGAAGAAATCACAAAAACTTTGCTAGATCTTCTACCTTGCTTCTCCTCTATGGGGGTAGAGATGCTTAACAAAGACACACATGCATGGCAAGTAGGTAGGCCTAGCTACACTAGACGTCCCTCATCTTGCTTCACACCACAACAAAACAAAGAAAAATGACAATGCACAATGGAAAACACAAAACATCTAATCAACCTCTTGGTTAGCTTCCCTTGCTTCGTTAGTTAGTTTCCCACATGCAAAAGGGCCCAGTGGCCAACAAAAAGAGAACCCACACCCATCCTAGAGCTAGACCACTGCATGGCTAGTACCTTAGGGTTAGATCTCTCTCTTCTTTGTACATTAAAACAAAAGCAAGACTCTAAAACAAATGACAACTCCATGGACCACTTGGACACTATGGAGGGTTAGAAATCCTCTCTTCCTCAAGCTCCTACCACTCATTTGTTAGTAGGACCAAGCTAGAATAAGTGCACAAGACTTCAACAAGCAAATGACAAACAAAACACCAAACACAAAGCAAAAATGGTAAATGGGCTAAGATTCTTCTCTCCTTCTCAAGATGCTTCCACTTGACTAAATGGGCTACCAAAACTTAGGGGGAAGGGGTAGTGCTCACCTCTCCTATGGGGTTTGTTGCTCCTACCTCCTCTTCACACTCCAAAGGACTCAACACACTCTCAAATGAAACACACTTGCTTTTTGGGGAAGTTTCTCAAATTTTTCACTTCAAAATGGCCTTTGGCCTTACAGACTAGGCATTTAGGATCTTTCTAGTCTTCCTAGCACTTCTAGATGCTTCCTCCAAGCTTGCCTAAAATAACTAGGCTAAGCTTTAAGCCAACAAGCAATCTAGGACTTCACAAACAAGATGCATAGGCTAAGCAAACTCTCAAGCTAGCTCTCTAAGCACTTACTAACAAAGAACGACAAACAAAAAAACACAAGTGAAGTGGTGAGCAAGCTCCTAACCTAACAGGCAATCATCCATTTTTTTGTTGGTAGGTGGCACATTTCATCCAACCAGCTGGTTGGGGGCAGTGCTAGATATTTGTGGTCCAAAAATCCCCTTCAAATGAATTCCACATGAAGGAGAAACATTGTACTATCTGTAAAATGGATAACCATTCTACAGAGAATTGTTATTACAACAGAAGGACAGCTGCAAGAGAACCTAGGCAAGTAAGGATGCATCAAGTGCAGCCCCAGCCAAGAAGAAACAATGATCATGACCACTATGGAAGGCCTGGTGGTTATAACAATGGTATGGCAGGGAGAGGTAATCCAAGAGGGAATTACCAAGGCAATTCCAGAGGCAACTATCAGGGTAATCCAAGGGGGAATTACCTGCCAGGGAATCAGGATTATAGAAACAATTCTAGAGCAGACCAAGGGCAAGGACCCAATGGTGAAGAACTGTGTTACTATTGTAATCAGGCAGGACATCGTAAAGCAGCCTGTCCATTATGGATCAGACACCAGAATGAGATGAGAGCTCCTGTGAATGAGGGCCCCGTGGTGGCAGCTCACATGGTTAGGCCATGTTTTGTACCAAAAGGAAGTACAATGATAGTAACCAGAAGCAAAGCTAAACTAATACCTCCAGTGGATGATGAAGAAGATGGTAATGAGGATGGCAGTGATGTGCCTGAAGATGATGAGGCTTGGAGAAATGTGAAGGAACTACACAGGGAAGTGGCTGACACCATAAGGGAAATGCAGAAGAATACTGATATCCCTATGGCAGATACTTCTGACTCTGATAGAGAAGATGGAGAGGGTGAAGATGAAGTGAAGAAAGAGGCTGCATAAGTGCGGGGTAATGAAGGGACTTTGGCTGAAGTAATATACCAGACCAAAGCTGAAATTACCATTGGACAGCTATTGGTTGTGGCACCTCATTGTAGGCACAGGCTGTATCAAGCGATTAATCAGATTGCTCATGTGACAAAGAACACAGACTTGAACAAGGTGACAAGGTGACAAGCTATAATGTGAAGCCAAAAGGGCGAGAAACAGTCATGGACTTTGATGATTCTATGCCAGTAATCCAATTGAGAATTGGAAGCACAGACTTGACTGATGTACTGATAGATGGAGGCTCGGGGGTGAATATCATGACAGACCAATTAAGGCAGAAGCTTGGTCTGAGTAGTATGAAACCAGCCCCATTCACAGTAACAATGGCGGATCAAAGGAGTGTACAACCTTTAGGCTTGATAAGGGGAGTTAAGATACAGATTCAGAAGATGATCTTTAAGATCATAATGACTGTGTTGAAAATGGAAGATGTTATGGAAGCTTACTCCTTATTACTGGGTCGACCATGGATGAAACAGGCCAGGGTATTCCATGACTGGAATTCCCAGTTACTGACTGTACATGATGGGAAGCACAAGATACAGGTCACCACTAAGAAATCTAGTAGGCTGCCTGCTACCAAAAGATCTCGTGGAGTCAGAGAGTATGACTGGAGGGGAGGACTTGATGAGGAGCAGGAAGCTACCCTATTTGCTGCACACCCAGAGTGGGAGCAGGTTGCAGAAATGCAACTGGGAGGTCTGAGTTGTTTTAAAGGTATCTGATGTGGTGCAGTAACAGCCACACCAATTGAGGGTGAAACAAGTAGTTACCCACCAAAGACCCAAGGTGGCAACAGCCAATCAGGAGCGAGAATTTCATGCAGGTGGTTCCCTCCAAGAAACAAGAACAAGAAATTAGAAGAGTTATGAGCGGAAGAGTCGGGGTGGCTCCGAATAACCAGCGTCTCGACAAGAGGGGCAATCAAAGCTATAGCTTTGTAGTTATGGCGGATATTACAGACTATACATTAGCTTTACTTCTCACGCAGTGGCGTAAGGACGGATGGGTTGAAAGAACATTATCTCTCACCCACTATCTGCAAGCCCCACAGGCTTACACGCACTTACCCGTTCCTTTCTGCGCCAACCATACCTTTATGCTCTACGCCCTACAAGCTTTCCTACAACTGTTTCAAACAAGGCCTTCTTGTTTGTCTGGGAGAAGAGAGTTAGGGGAATGGAGGATGTCAGGGTGAAGAGCACCACGATTCTGTAGAAACAAACAATTGCTACACCACAGGCAGTGCAGCTGCTAAAGGAGTTGCGATTGGAAGGGCTGCTATGCAAGGACTGGTCTTTGCATCATCGGAAGTATATGATTCAATTCATTCAGAACTTTGAGCCTAGGACAGGAGTTACACAGGTGAGGGGAGTAGATATCGAGATTACTCCCCAGTACTTGCAGCAACTGTTTTGAATTGCCATCTAGGCATGTGAATGTGGATGAACACAGGGCAAGATTGCAAATGGTCAATTTGTTCCAAGAAACAAGTTTATTTAAAACTCAAGGATACACCTGCACCAAGGCTGAGTACCCAGGGCTAAGAGAAGTTGGCCAAATACTGAATGTTCTGTTTGCCATGAAACAGAACCAACAGTACTTGAGCAGATCATTCACGGAGGAGATACTGAAAGCCTTGAGGGGAGAGGATGTAGCTTGGGCAGAGTTGATGTACAATGGTTTGGTGGAAGAGATGAAGCGGTTACAGGGCACTGTAGCTAGTCTCCGATCATAGTGTCTGACCCAATAATTGCGCAAATTATCCTTGATTCTTGCATACTTGATGCGCGAGAACGTAAGGAGATGGGAGTGTTTGAGACAGCAACCACTGCAATTGAGGAGCAGGGCTCTTCACATTGTGAAGGTGGATTGGAGGGGCAGCACCAGTCCAAGAGGCAGAAGCGGGATACAACTGCAGCAGATCCACTAGCTTCAAAGAAACCACAAGATGATGTTTCCATAGTTCTTGTACAGGATGGGGAATAGCAGCACACAGGGCTGGTGTTACTGGAAGCACGGCCTGTGGAGAGGGAGGAAGAAGTTACCTCAGTACCACAGCCACCACAGCCAGTTGACTCAATTGTTCCGGGGGTCACTCAGATAGTACATGTTGTTACACCAGAGCCTATTGCTCTGGAAGGAGAAGGGCTGGACATTCCCACTACAGAGCAGGTAGTGGTAGAAATTGAGAAGGGGGACCTTCTCTATGAAAACTCTGGCTTGGTCAGGGAACCAGTGGTGCCAAAGATGCAGAGTTTGACCGAGGAAATCCCTGCTGTGCATGTGATGCCCGAACCTGTGGAGGAGGTTCCAGAGGTAGAAGGTAGGGGCACTGCAGCACCTGTGGAGAATGAGGTCATTCAAGACGAAGATCTTGTGGGAACATGGCCTGAATGGTTGGTGAAACATCACACTGTGGAGAATCAGGGTGACCACCAACAGGGTTCCCATGAAGACCCACAGCAGGCCATGCTTATGAGTTCCATAAGTAGAACACTCAATTTGTTGGGCACATATGTGAAATCTCATGTTCCATCTACACAATTGGCAGCTTTGAGAGAGGAACTCAAGCAGGAGTTTGAGGCTAGAATTGCCATTGAGTGTACAAACAAGGTGGATGTGGAGGCCAACCTCAAGTTGCAGAAAGAATTGGAGGACACCAAGGCTGCCCTGCAGCTAGCAAACGGGAATCTGATTGAAGCGGGTTTGGAGCAGGGGAAGTTGCATGAAGCGCATAAGCAGCAGCTATACCAATTGCAGGTGAAGCATGAGGACAAATTGCAGGAAGTGAAGGTGCTTCATACAAAGTTGGAGACAGTTCATCAGAGAATGACCATACAATGTGCCACACTAACAACTAGTGCTCTAGAGCAAATTGTATTAGAAGTTAACAGACAAGCAGAGAGATGTATGATGGCAGAGGCTGAGACAGTAGAGCAGGGGAAACTTATTGCTGATCTGAAGGCTACTCTCCTTCGCAATAATGATACTTTCCAACAGTACAATCAAGTTGAGGCTGAGAAGGAAAGGTTCATCCTGCAGTTGCAGCAATCACTCATGGGCCACAAGAATGAACTCTCTGTGGCTAACAAGGCTTGGAAGGAAGCCAATAATCTTGCTGTTGCCTATGCGGGCCTGGTTGAACCTCATGCAAAGCGCATGAAGGCCTTACAGCAGCAGTTAGATGTGTTCAGACTTAAGGAGGAGCGGGCTCTCAGGGGTGCTACACAGGACTTGGTGGACAATCATCTTATGCAAGTATGGTTAACACAAGGGCCGGTGGAAGGGAAGGCACCACGAAAGCTCACCCAGGGGGAGATGAACGATCTTAGGTTGTAGGTGCAGAACATTGCCACAACTACTATAGACAATGTCTATAGTAGGATAGCAGAGTTACAGGATGATGTGGAAGGGCTGCAGACTCAAGTAGATGACTTGAGTTCCAACATTGACAAACGAGTCTTTGTTCTTGAGGAGCAGCTGGTGGCTACTTATTTGCATGCCAGGACCCTGGTTTTTCAATCTTCATCACAAGATGTACAAGAAATGCCAGTAATAGGAGGGACAGTGGCGGCAATATCACAGCCCCCACAGCCGGTGGCTGTGTAAGTGGCTGACACTGTTGATACCGTGGCAATGCCACGGGCTGAGGTTTGGGGGGATGCTGCTTTTCATCCACCTAGGACTCATGCTGCACTGGAGTACAATCGGGCTATGATTATGCCCTTCAACCAAATTCCCATTGTGATGGATTTGGCTTGGAAGGAATTCAGTCCTCCACAGTCTTTGGCACATTATTACCAGATCATGCGCATTTGGTTGCCAGTGGCAACTAGGACTAAGGTTCTTCCGAACAATCGACCCATTGAGGATCATCATTTTGCAAGGTACTGGTCTGAGGCAGGCACCATGCTGAGGGAATTAATTGCCTTCCAGGTTGTTCATGGGTACATCTACACCAAAACCAAGGAGGTATCTAGTATTGTCATGGGCTGTGGATTGTACTATGTTGCTTGTTTCATTGCACGATATCACATTGAGCAGCAGAAGATGCAATCAAGATTTCTGAGTTATTCTAGTGGAGATCATTGGGTCTTACCTTTAGGTCCCTCATATGTATCTATATGATGCAAAAATCATGATGCAGAAGGATTCCCAGCTTCATTCATGGTTTAATTTGGCTTGGAACAGCTTGGCCAAAGAAAAATTGGGCCCTAATGATATTTTTTATAAGGGACATGAAGCCTGGAAATACTTACACTGTTCCAAGGTCATTGGCACACCTCTCACCTATACGGCCAAGGAGTTCAAGGAGTTCACTCATTTTGCTTGCAAGCGATTAAAGCAAGTAGTCCAGTTCAAGCTTCCAGACATGGTGGGCCAACACTGCATGCCATGCAGGATTCCTGAGGAACAACTTAAGGTTCGGCCGTCGAAACACCTCAGGGGGGAAGATGATTCTGATACTACTGGTTCTACAGAGGAACCTTTTGACATGGCGGAGGACTACGCACTACAGATGGCAGAGAAGAAATGGCGGGGACCTCCTATGCCTGAGAGGTTACCTCATTATCAACCACAGGAGGGTCAGGCATTTCCGTTTGGTACTCAATTGTCTCCATCAGCCAGTGACAGGGCTCGGGCTCGGGCTCGCACACAGAGCCCTCCAAAGGATTCTCACCGTCAGAAGGGTGCTCGCTCACAACGGTTTGCTGATCCTAAACAGTAAACCGTGAGGACACGGCTTTTTGAGAGGGGGAGGGGTAATGTTAGAGGGCTGTCTGGGACTTAGACACTTTTATGGGCTTTGTGGGGTACCTTTAATTTTTGCGCAGACTTACAGATAATAGACTTAGACCAACAGAGGCCTTGGGGGTGACAACACATGCTTTAGGGGTGGTAGAGAGTTGTACACAGCTTATCATAGTCTATCACGGCCATACACAGCCTTACACAGTCTGTCACAGTCAATCACAGCCTATCACAGTTAGTCACAGTCTATCACAGCTTGACACAGCTTCGCACAGCCAATCACAGCACGACACAGCCCGACACAACTTTACACAGCCAGTCACAGCTCGGCACAGTCACAGCCCGACACAGCTTGGCACAGGCCGTCACAGCACACATAGGGAACGGTTATCATTGGCAAGGAACGACTGTGTGGGAACAACATCTGCAGAGGGAACGTGTTACTTCTTGGGGTGACAGTTAGTTAGTTAGGCGGTTAGAACAGCTTGCATGTAGATGAGGCAGAGCAGCAACGGGGGGGGGGGATCACTTCTCGGGGGGCACTTCTTGGTCAGGAGTGGAGGAGATGAAGTGGAGAGCAGGAACAGAACCAAGGATGGAGAACATGGCGAAGATGGGAAGATGATTGGATCGATGCTTGATTCATGCAAGCTGTAGAATCGTACTATAGAACATATTAGAGACGCTATGGCTACGGCCTAATACTGAACAGAGATTAATATGATAGACATTCCTTACCCACACCGTGTAGAGAGAATTGAGTGAAGCTGTGGAATGAATGGTTGAGCAATCAGAACCTGGTAGATTGCTGAAGCAATCTGTTTCTCAAATATAAACAGTAAGGTAATATGCTGATATGAAGGCAAGAAGGAATACAAACAAGAAGCACTACCATGATACACTAGATGTAGGTCATGACTGATTGTTCTGAGTGGGCTGAGTGCTTAGAGATATCCAACTCTTCTATCTTGGAGTTCCCTCCTCAGATAGCGAAGGGATGGGTGAGTAAAAGCCGCTCGACAATAGCGAGTCAGGCTATGGCTGTAATGAGGTTGCGATCAAGGTGGTGGTGATGAGAGGAAGGGCAAGAAAGGTGGTTATGGATGAGAAAAAATGATGTGAGAATCTGTAAAGATAAAGTGCGGTGAGGAAAATGAAGATAGTTGGGAGAGAGCTGAAGATAGATGGCCATAAGCTCTGCACGGAGTATGGTGGCAGGCCCGGGGAGTCTAAAGGTCATGCCTTGGTTTGTGGCAACGTGATAAACGCCGTAACTGGCGTTGCATCCGGTGTGAGAGCCATCAGTATAGTGTGAGTGGGTTGGGGGGTATTTGAGGGGCATGAGTTGGTGATATGGTGGAAGGGTGTTGGGTGTGGATAGAGGGGTATGAGGGGGACGCGGGGACGCTTTGATCCATGCTTTGCTCAGGTCGTTTGGGAGCTGGTCTTGTTGTAAGGGCGGTTGGACTGTGGGGTAGTGAGCTGGAAGAAATAGGGTGTAGGCCAACGGTGACCGTTAATGTCGCGCACCTCACTTCGGTAAGCTCCCACCTCAAGTCATAGATACTCGCTTGATGCGCGCGCCTAACTCCCAACCTGGCCGCCGGGCCAACTTGGAGCTTCGGCTGCTCACCGGGACATAACGGTCCCCCCTTTGATCTCCCAAAGAACCCTCCAACGATTTGGAACCAGCGGAATTCCCTTTGGTAGTTGGCAGTCCGGAACAGCTCCCCACTCTTTGGTCGCTTTCCGGCTCGCTCGCTTACTCACTAGCTTTTGGTCACCAACGGGCTTGCACCGTCCTCGGGGTTACTACTCCCTATATATACTTCTGTAGCTGTCCGCGGGGGTTTCACAAACAACCATGCCATTTTATGGCGAACCACCACGAACACCCTCGACTCCCGGTGATGAGTCGCGGTGAGTCTTGGCCCACCCACCACGGCCCCTATGGACCGTGATGAGTCCCAAGACTCCCCACGACTCCCACCACGAGGTCTCCGCCCCAGGGTGAGTCCTTTGCCACCCCCACTAAGTCCCGCTAAGCTACCACCACCCCTTGTGGAGCCACCCCCACCGCAACCCGGTGTGCGGGGCTCCACCTAGTGAGCGCCTCCGCCTCCTGGAGTGCCTTGGGCACAAAAGGGTGCTTCAGCCCCCCATACCTATCGCTGCCACTGCCCCCACCACAGGGGCAGCCCCTCTTGTGTCCCGACCCCTTGCCCTCAAGGCAAAGGGCCGCGACACACACCCCTACCAACAGGGAGTCGATGTCCTCATCGGCTTGTCCATTTTGTGGAAACAAACAGCCAAGTTGTGGCGTCCCACATCAAGGAGTTTGTTTCCATACCATGGCGTCCCATGGCAAAGAACCAAACCCCACACTTGACTCTACTCTCCACTAGCTAGTTCGGCCGACTTCCTCCAAGTCCCGGCCAAGGGTGGAGCCTCTCAAGCTCCTCCCAGTGCACTCTTCTTGGCCTACTTCAAGGCCAAGGAACGATCCTCCCCAAGGATCGAATCGCCTTACAGCAACAACATTGCTTGCGACCGCCCATGATGCCGCTTTTGGCATCACCTCGAGCAAGGGTTCACCTCAAACCCTCTTTGACTAGGAAGGTAACCTTGAACCAACCGCGCGCCCCAATCACTACAATTGGGTCTGCTTTGGAATGCTGGCCTGAGGTACGGGAACACGCCAAAGCCGCACTACGACTTCGTCCCGAGGCTACACGATTTATAGTACGTGAACGGAAGCGCGTAGCTTCCGCGTTTAGCCCGCACTACAAAGCAACCCCCTTGGTAGCGCAGTTATAGTATGCGCACGCGCCAGGTGCGCACTAGCACGTGAACTCCTAAAGAAGGCGCAAGTTTCCTTGCCCCTTGGATGGGAGTCACCCGATTTCGGCACTACGCAAACACACGATTAACCCAATTTACCTCTCCCACTTTTGTAAGCTAGCAAGCATTCTACACACTAGCCAACACACCATGCATCACCATTCCAAACAAAATAGGACGCACAACATTTGGAACCCATTTCCTTTATAACAAATTTTTGTACAATACAAGTTTTTGCAATCGGATTCCTAAGCTAGCTAAGCAGGGCTAAGCATGCATTTCCTCCCCCACGCTCCATGGTTGATGTCCCCATCAACGCTTTTTCCGCTTTTGAGGTCGCTCTTCGAAAACTGCAACCGCCTCGGATGCGTTTCTCATTTCTGAGGCACGCACCCAAGATGCCTCCATATGATGATAGCCCTTCCATTTGACGAGATACTCCGTTTCTCGGTTTTTGAACCTCCTCGACTTAAGTACTACCTCCACCTCGTACTCAGGTTCATTTTCATGATCCAACAGCAGAGGTGGCGGACGCAACACTTGATGCTGATTCGGACGCGCTTCATCTTTGAAGTAAGGCTTCAAAAGGGAGACGTGGAATACTGGATGCACCTTGCTGTTTGCCGGCAGCTCCAATTCATACACATCCTCATTCATAACCTTCCGGATGCGTAAGGGTCCCGCATACAGGGGTACGAACTTTGGACTCACTTCCGGAGGTAGTCGGAAATTCTTGATGTTCAACCAGACCTCCGTGCCTGCCTCAAACTTCACTTCACTCGCTTCCGATTCGCCTGCCTTTCATACCGTTTCCTAGCTTTGGCAATGTTGTACTTTGCGAGCTTCAACAAACGCTCGCGTTCTTCCAGTACCGCCGCTACTGCCGATTCCTCAACGTCCTAGGCGGCCCAACTTGTCGGCACAAGAGGTGCTTTTCCATAGACCAATACGAAAGGGGAAACTCCCGTTGCGGAGTGTTTTGTGTTATTATAACAGAACTCTGCCGCGTCTAAGTGTTCCACCCAGTCTATTTGGTCTGCCGACACGTAATTCCGCAAGATCTGCTTCACTACGGAATTCACTCTTTCTGTTTGGCCGTCGGTCGTAGGTCGGAAGGCGGTGCTCATCTTCAGCCTCGTCCCCATCTTCTTCCAAAGTGCCCTCCAAAATTTACTCGTAAACTTTGGATCGCGGTCCGAGACAATATCCTTTGGGACTCCATGATGCTTTAAGACGTGGGCGAAGTAAAGTCGCCCTGTTTCCTGCGCCGTTGCCGTCTCCTTGGTGGGGATGAAATGGCCCATTTTACTGAACCTATCCAACACCACCATGATTGCATCGAATCCTTTTGACAGCGGCATAGCAGTCATGAAATCCATCGAGACGCTTTCCCAAGTCTCCTCTGGAATCGGCAAGGGTTGTAACAGCCCTGCTTGCTTTTTGTACTCGCTCCGGTTTTGTTGGCATGTGGTGCATGTCTTGACATACTCCTCTGCCTCCTCCCTCAGTTTGGGCCAGAAATACTCTTTCTTCAAGAGTGCCGCAGTGCGCTTGGCTCCGCCGTGGCCCGCAAGCGGGCTATCATGGCATTCTCTCAAGAGGCTATCTCTGATCCCTCCCTTCGGCACGTAGAGACGCTTTTGCTTATACCGGAGCAGTCCATTTTGCAAGTAGAACTGCGATTTAACCCCCATCCTCAAGTCTTGCATCACGGACTTTGCCAGCTCATCCTTCCGGCAAGCCTTCCGGATCTTCTATTTGGAGCGCTGTCTCGCCCCTGTACACCAACAAGAGCTACTGCTTTCTACTTAAGTCATCGGCCACCACGTTGTCCCGTCCCGGTTTGTACTGGATATCCACGTCGAACACCGCCAAAGTATCTTGCCACCTAAGTTGTTTTGGGGACAACTTGGGCTGCGTGGCAAAATACTTCACCGTGACATTGTCCGTGAACACCTTCACTGGGTTGGAACCAACATAGTGGCGCCAAAGCTCAAGACAGTGCACTACCGCCTTCATCTCTTTCTCGTGCGTCGGCCACCGTCACTCCACTTCATTCAGTTTCTTACTTTCGTAAGCCACTGGGCATCCATCTTGCATCAGTACACCCCCAATCGCGAAGTCCGACGCATCTGTATGAATCTCGAACGGACGAACGGACGATCGAACTCTGGGATTTTCAAGACTAGAGCTTTCGCCATCCGCTGCTTCAATTCAGCAAAAGCTTGGCCACAAAAGGTGTTCCATGCCCAGACTTTGGATTTACACAGAAGGTCTGACAGCGGCCCCGCGATCTTGGCGAAATTTCTCACATACTTCCGGTAGTAGGAGGCGAGTCCTAGGAAGGATCGCACTCCCGGGACCGAAGTCGGAGGCTCCCAGTCCAAGATTGCCCTCACCTTCCTGTCATCCATTCTGATCCCATCCTGTGTAATCACATGCCCCAGGAACTCCACTTTTGTGACCCCGAATTTGCACTTTGAAGCTTTGGCATACAGCTTCCCTTCCCGCAATTTCTGGAACACCCTTTTGAGGTGCTCCAGGTGCTCCTCCTTTGTTTTCGAATACACCAAGATGTCGTCGATGTACACGATCACAAAGTCATCCAACCACTCCTGGAAAAGGCTGTTCATCAACGTGCTAAAGGTCGCGGGAGCGTCGAAAAGGCATAACCAAGAACCCATATGAACCATACCTTGTCTTGCACGCGGTCTTCTCCTCATCTCCTTCCGCCACTCGGATGATAGCCGGAGCGCAGATCGATCCGGCTGAAATACTTCGCTCCTGCCAACCGATCGAAAAGGTCGTCGATCCTTGGCAAAGGGTACCGGTTTTTTATAGTCACCTTATTCAAAGCCCTGTAATCGACACACATCCGCAGCATCCCATCCTTCTTGTCTGCGAATAGCACCGGGGCTCCGTAAGGTGACTTACTCGGTCGGATGTACCCCTTTGACATTAGATCTTTGAGCTGAGTCTTCAGCTCAAACAACTCTCTGTGGCTCAACCGGTAGGGCGCCTTGGCAGGCGGTTCCGATCCCGGTATCACCTCAATCTTGTGGTCAACTCCTCTTCGCGGTGGCAAGCCGCTTGGTAAATCCTCCGGCATCACATCCTGGTATTTCTCCAAAATCCCCTTGATCCAATCTGGGCTCGGCTCCCCATCGCCTTCTCCCTTCACTTCTCTAATATAGAGCAAAAACTGGGGCTCGTGTGCCTCCTCCACGGCCCACTCCCTTGCTGACATGAGGTTTATTCGCCCTCCCATGGGTTTGGGCGTTTCTGACACTCGTAAGACCTCGCCACCATTCCCACATGGCAGCGTGACTACTCTCTTGCGGCCATCTATGACCGCTCCGGATTTGCTCAAAAAGGTCATCCCCAAAATGAGATCCACTCCATCGATCTCGCAGATGGTGAAGTTCTCACGTCCCTCCCAACTCCCCAGTTGAAGAGGAACATCAAACGCCAACCTTGTCCCCAATTGCGGTTCTCCTTTGGCAGAACGCACCTCAATAGAGGCCCCCACGTCACTTGTCGGGAGTCCCAGCTTTTGTGCCGTTGCCGGTGTCATGAAGGAGTGCGACGCTCCTATGTCCACCAACAACGACACATTAGTTCCGGATATTATCCCATCCACGAACAATAACTGACTCCCTTTACGTAAGGCGCCAGTTTCCTGATACAACTCACAAGAAAATTTGCCTGACTTGCAAGTCCTGGCGACCACCGCTTCCACCAAGCGACTGATGGTATCTTCCGACAGCTCTGTGGTCACTGTCGCGCGGCTTTTACTCACCCATCCCTTCGCTATCCGAGGCGGAAACTCCAAGATAGAAGAGTTGGAAATCTCTAAGTACTCAGCCCGCGCAGAACAATCAGTCATGACCTACAGCTAGTGTATCATGGGGGTGTTTCCTATTTGTTTCCTTTTCCGCATTCATCTTTGCTACCTTACCATTGATAATTAAGTATCAGTTTGCTTCATCAATTTATCGGTTTCCTTAACTCCTCCATTCAATCCACAGCTTCACTCAGATCTCTCTACACAGTGTGATTGTATCGTATAAGTATCAGATTATGATTTATCAGGTATCAGGCCGAATCCATTATGTCTCTAATCTACTCTACAATATCACTCTAGCTTTGCATATGACAAGCTTCTACTAATCCTCTTTTCTCCTTCATCGTGCTCTCCGATCTCCGCTCCCGCCTGTCTCCGAAGTCCTCCCCGAATAATCCCCCCTTCCTATTCCCCGTTCTTCCCTTTATCCTCCTATCCGCGGTTCTAACCGTTTCCCTCTCTAACCGTCGTATGTGAACTAACATGTTCCCTTCACTGGTGTTGTTCCCCACAGTCGTTCCCTGTCCTACTCTTCGTTCCCTATTATCGTGACAGCTGTGTCAAGCGGTGACTGGCTGTGTTTGGCTGTGTCGGGCTGTGACTGGCTGTGTGGGCTGTGTCTGCTGTGACGACTGTGACGGGCTGTGTGGGCTGTGTGGGCTGTGACGACTGTGACGGGCTGTGTTGGCTGTGTGGGCTGTGACGGCTGTGTGGGCTGTGTGGGCTGTGACGACTGTGACGGGCTGTGTTGGCTGTGTGGGCTGTGACTGCTGTGTCGGCTGTGTGGGCTATGTAACCCCCTTCTACAGTGCGCTGCTGTCACCCCTAAGGTTCCTGTTTGTCTCAGTCTGTGCAAAATTTAAGGGTACCCTACAGATCCCGTATAAGTGTCTAAGTCCCCTACAGTCCTCTAACATTACCCCTTCCCCCTTCAAAAAGCCGTGTCCTCACGGTTTACTGTTTCCGAGTAGCAACCCTTTGTGAGTGAGCACCTTGTTGACGTTGAGAGTTTCGTGGTGGGCTGTGTGTACGAGCCCGAGGTCTGTCTCTGGTTGATGGAGATGGTTGATCACTACCTGGATAAGTGAGGCCTTCTGGAGGTTGATATCGAGGTAATCTTTCCGGCATAGGAGATCCCCTTTGTTTCTTCTCTTCCATCTGAATTGCATAGTCTTCTCCCATGTCAAAAGAATTTTGTGAAGAAACAGTTGTATCAGAATCCTCATCGCCTCTCAGGTGTTTTAATTTTCGAACTTTTTGTGGAATCATCTGGGGCATACAATGCTGTCCTACCATGTCTGGAAGTTTGCATTTTACAACTTGGTGTAACCGTTGAACAGCAAAATTGGTGTAGACACTGAGCTCCTTGTCTGTCCAGATGAGTGGGGTACCAATTACTGGTGCCGCGTGTAAGTATTTCCATGCGATATGTCCCTTATAGAAAATGTCATCAAGTCCGAATTTCTGTGTTGACAAATTGTTGCAGGCTGCTTGAAACCATGAACGAATTTGAGAATCCTTTTGTATCATAACTTTTGGGTCATATAGGTACATATGAGGTGGCACCGAAGGTAATACCCAATGATCTCCACTGGAGTAACTTTGAAAGCGTGCTTGCATCTTTTGTTGCTCTATGTGGTAACGTATCAGAAAACAAGCAGCGTAGTATAGCCCGCACCCCATGACAATACTTGCTATCTCCTTGGTCTTGGTATAAATGAGTCCATGTACAACCTGGAAAGCAACCAATTCCCTCAACATGGTACCTGCCTCGTGCCAGTATTGTGCAAAGTGATGATCTTCAATATGTCGATTGTTTGGAAGAACTTTAGTCCTGGTTGCCACTGGCAGCCAGATACGCATGATTTGGTAGTAATGTGCGAATGACTGCGGAGGACTAAATTCTTTCCAAGCCAAATCCAACATGATGGGAATTTGGTTGAAGGGCATAATCATAGCCCTACTGTACTCCCTGGCAGCTGGAGTTTTAGGTGGGTTAAAAGCTGCATTGCCCCATACCTCCGGCTGTGGTGGCTGTGGTGTGGTTGTAGTAACCACAGGTTCAGCTACTGGTACACTGACCTGTTGTGGTGGTGGTGGTACTGGTTCCTGTACCATTGGCATCTCCTGCACCTCCTGTGAAGACTGAAAAGCCAGAGTTCTGGCTTGCAAATAAGAAGCCATTAGCTGTTCCTGAGGGATATAGACTCTTTGGTCGATGTTTGAAGTGAGGTCTTCCACTTGAGTCTGGAGTCCGTCTACATCCTCTTGTAACTCTGCTATCCTACTATAGACATTGTCTATAGTAGTTGTGGCAATGTTCTGCACCTGCAGTCTGAGCTCATTCATCTCGCTTTGGGTGAGCTTCCGTGGGCTTTTGCCCTCTACTGGCCCTTGTGCTAACCAGACCTGCATAAGGCTGTTATCCACCAAGCTGCTTGTGGTTCCCCTGAGAGTTTGCTCCTCTCTTAGCTTATACAATTCCAACTGCTGTTGTAAAGCCTTCATGCGCTTCGCCTGTGGCTCAACCAATTGCGCATAGGCAGCAAGTAGATTATTGGCTTCTTTCGAAGCCTTGTTACTGACCGCGATTTCATTTCTATTGGCCACGATGGTTTGTTGCAACTCCACGATGTATTTCTCATTCTCAGCTTCCATCTGCCTGTATTGCTTGAAAGTATCTTCATTGCGACAGATTGTATTCTTCATATCGACAATGAGCTTCATGTGCTCCACATTCTCTTCTTCTGCCTTCGTACATTTTTCCGCTTGACTGTTTATTTCTTTTGTTGATTGGTCAAGCATAGTTGTAAATGTAGCGCATTGTATCTCCATCCTGTTATGCACTGTCTGCAACTCCGTATGTAGTGCATTCAGTTCTTGCAACTTGCTTTCATGCTGCACCTGCATTTGGTATAGCTGTTGCTTATGTGCTTCGTGCAACTGGTCTTGCGCAAGGCCTGCCTCAATCAATTGTTGCTTGGCCAATTGCAAAGCCATTTCTGTATTGGCCAAGTCCTGCTTCATCTTGAGAGTGACCTCTTCATCGACCTTGTTTGAACACTCAGTGGCAAGTCGAGCCTCAAACTCCTTCCTGAGTTCTTCTTTCAAGGCTGTCAATTGGGTAATTGGAACATGGGTTTTGACATAAGTCCCCAACAAATTAAGTGTCCTGCCTATGGAATTCATCAGCATTGCCTGTTGAGGGTCATCATGGTGAGGTTGCTGCTGTTCCTCCCGATCTTCAACAGTATGATGTCTCACTAACCATTCAGACCATTGTCCCACCGGATTTTCTTCCTGAACTACTTCATTTATGACCGGTGCTACAGTGTCATGGCCTTCCGCCTGTGGTACCTCCGACACAGGTGTGTGCATTATATGTACCTCAGGATTTTTCTTGGGCAACTGTTGCACCTCTGGGATTTCTGTCTGCTTGACCAGACCAGAATATTCATAGAGAAGGTCCCCTTTCTCTATTTCCGCCACTATCTGTTCTGTAGTTGGAATATCTATCCCTTCACTTTCCAAATCTATTATTTCGGGTTGAGCTGCATGGATAACTTGTGACCTTGTGACAAGTCGTTCAAGTGGCTGTGTTGGTTGTGATGCAGAAGTAACTTCTTCCTCCCTCTCTGAAGGTCCTGCTTCCAGTAATAACATTCTTTTGTGCTGCTGTGCCCCTCCCTGGTCATGAGCTTGGGAAACATTATCATGCGGAATCCGTGAAGCCAGTGGATCCGCCACTACAGTCTTTCCCCTTCTCTGCCTCTTAGTCTCGGGTTGTGCTGCTAGTCCACCCTCACTGTGTGAAGAGCCTTGCTCTTCCATTGCAGTTGTTTCTGGCTCAAACACTCCCATTTCCTTCCTTTCTTGTGCATTAAGTATGCCAGAACTAAGGATTATTTGAGCAATGATTGGGCCAGACACTATGATAGGAGATTTTGCGGTAGTACCTTGTAATCTTTTCATCTCCTCTACCAGTGCGTTGTACATTATGTCCGCCCATGGTACCTCTTGTCCCTTCAAGCCTTTGAGGATTTCCTCTGTGAAGGATCTGCTCAAATATTGTTGGTTCTGTTTCAGGGCAATCAGAACGTTCAATACTTGGCCTATGTCTTTTAACCCTGGGTACACAGCTTTGGTACAAGCATAACCCTGAGTTTTAAAGAAACTCCCTTCTTGGAATAAATCCCCTATTTGCAGTCTTTCTCTGTGTTCCTCCACATACACATGACCTTCTGGCAATCGAAACAATTGCTGGAGGTATAGGGGAGTAATCATTAATTCAACTCCCTTCACCGTTGTTGTTCCTGTCTTTGGCTCAAAGTTCTGCAAAAATTGTAACATGTACTGTCTATGGTGTAGTGTCCAATCCATGCTTTGCAATCCTTCCAATCTCAGCTCCTTCAGTATCTTTATCGCCTGTGGGGTAGCCATCGTTTGTTTTGCAGAATTGTGGTGCTCTTCACCCTGATTTCCTCCATTCCTCTCACTCTCTTCATCTTAGACTCACAGAACTGCTTTGGCTGTAACAACTGCAGGAATGCCTGTAGTGCACAAAGCAGAAACGTATGGTTGCCGCAGAAAGCTATGGGTAATCTCTTGTAAGCCTGCGGGGCTTGCAAGCATTGTTCAAGAGAAAAGCTCTGCTCTTTCGTTTCGTGTCTCCGCCATTGCGTAAGTAATATTGCGAGCGTATAGTCTGTTAGTTCCTTCATAGTTTCCAAGTTATAGCATTTATGGCCTGTCCTGTCGAGACGCCCGTTACTCAGAACGACGCCGCCTCTTGCGCTTAATTTCCCTCCATTTTCTTGATCATTTCTCTGGTTTTCTATTGGCTGTATCAGCTGTGACTGGATTTTAACTTTTATCTTCTTTAGTGGACTTTCCCTGTTGGATAGTCCACTAGGATCACACATGCGACATGAATTCAGTTTTTCTGTACTTGCCGTTCGTTCTGTTTCCCTTTTTCCGTATTCATTAATGGGCCCGCCTTTCATCCCTTTTGACGGCCGTTCAGTCCTCTTTCTTTTTGACACCTGTCCTTGCACTTCATTCTCTGCTGTGTGTCGCACCCTGACCTCCACGTGTCTATTTTTAAATTAATTTCCGTTTCTTCTTTATTCAGCCATTTTCCTGAAGTTTTTATGTGTCCACTTGTCACTGATTCTATGGATCGTGTAACTTTAGTAGGCTGTGTTGAGCTGTGACAGGCTGTGTCATACTGTGTTACGCTGTGATAGGCTGTGTTGCACTGTGGTAAGCTGTGATAGGCTGTGACACGCTGCGGTAGGTTGTGATAGGCTGTGTCACGTCGTGACGGGCTGTGATAGGCTGTGTCACGCCGTGCCGGACTGTGATAGGCTGTGTTGCGCCTTGCTGGGCTGTGATAGGCTGTGTCACGCCGTGCTGGGCTGTGATAGGCTGTGTCACGCCGTGCTGGGCTGTGATAGGCTGTGTTGCGCCTTGCTGGGCTGTGATAGGCTGTGTCATGCCGTGATGGGCTGTGATAGGCTGTGTTGCGCCTTGCTGGGCTGTGATAGGCTGTGTCATGCCGTGATGGGCTGTGATAGGCTGTGTCACGCCGTGATGGGCTGTGATAGGCTGTATCACGCCGTGATGGGCTGTGATAGGCTGTGTCACGTTTGTTTTGCCCACCCCGGTCATATATACTGGGCCTAGCGACAAGTGTTCCATACTCTGTTCGTAACACTGGTGCAGCCCGTGACTGCTCTTGCGGTTCAACATGCAAATCATGCTGCAGGGGTTTGTCATGGATACCACTGTACCCCTTCAACTTATTTGCATTGACTCTTCCCAGCATTTCTTTGTTAATGGTTTGTAACATGGCTGTGTTGTTATCATACATCTTTTGTATGACATAAGGTCCTTTCCATGGTGATTTAAGCTTAGAAGCTTGAATCTTTCCTTTCTTCTGCAACCATAGAACCAAATCCCCCGTCTTAAAAGTCTTTAATTTGCCTTCATCAAACTGTTCCTTTCGCTTCATCTGAATTCTGGTCATATTATCCGCTGCATCAGCACGTACTTCTTCCACATGGTATAATTCATGTTTCCTGACCTTGATGGAGTCTTGCAATTCCATTCTTTTTCCCCACTCCGTTCTCATGGTAGGTAACAGGAATTCCACTGGAAGTAAGGCTTCCATACCATAAACTAATTGGAATGGTGTATACTTTGTGGTGACTTTATACGAAGTCCTGTATGACCATAAAGCTGTCAGCAGCTTTGTATCCCAATCCGTTCTGTTTGCATTGACTATCTTAGCCAAGATAGTACATAGTATTTTGTTGGTAGCCTCTGCCTGTCCATTACCCTGTGGGTAATATGTTGTACTCTTTCTATGCACAATCATAAACTCTTTAGTCAATAACTCAATGGTCTCATTCATGAAGTGACTTCCTTGATCACTGATAAATTCTAAGGGACATCCAAATCGTGTAAGTATGTTCTCGTACAGGAACCTTGCTGTGGACTTGGCTGTGTTGTCCCTCAAAGCTTTAGCTTCCACCCACTTTGTAGTATAATCAGTGGCTGTAATTATGTACCTGTTTTGTGTATTCTTGGATGGTGGATTAATTGGTCCAACAAAGTCTAGTCCCCATTTCTGAAATGGTTCCGTAGGCATTGTAGGATGCAAGGCCATTCTTCCAGATCTCTGCAAAGGTCCTAGCCTCTGACATTCATCACACTTCTGACAATACTCATGTACATCTTTGAACAAAGTAGGCCACCAGTATCCTGCGAGTAGTATCTTTCTACTGGTAGTCTCTTCTCCAAAATGACCTCCAGCCACTCCTTTATGAACTTCCTCCAAGACTTTATTTACTTCATGGTGGTACAAGCATCGTTTTAGTACTCCATCAGGTCCTAACTTATACATTCTGCTTCCTACCATAGTATAAGGTAAAGCTCTGATAGCAATTCTCTTCCTCTGCTCCTTACCATAACTAGGTGGGCACTGACCATGAGCAAGGTAGTATCTGATTGGCCACTGCCAATCTAACCATTCATCTGCACTTCCTTGCACCTCCATTACAAATAAACTCGCATCAGGTAACTGATCGTCCACTCCTGTGGCGGCCTCTCCTGTTGTTAGTCGTGACAAATGATCTGCCACAAGATGCAAACGGCCAGGCTTGTAAATAACCTCGAACTCAAACTCATGCAAGATTATTAACCACCTCGCTATCCTTCCACTTATCAAAGGTTTGTTCACCAGATATATCAGAGCCTGGTGATCCACATAAAACATAAACTTTCTTCCCAATAGGTAATGCCTGAATTTCTTCACTGCATAGATCATTGCCAATGCTTCTCTTTCCGTTGTGCTATAGTTCCTCTCAGCACTGTTCATCAACCGGCTAGCATAGTACACAGGTGAATCTATATTCCCTGTAACATTCTGGGCTAACACCGCTCCCAACGCTTCTCCTGATGCATCGCAGTGAACATGAAATACTACATGCCAGTGAGGGTTAATCAGCACAGGTGTAGTTGTTACTGACAGTGTAAGTTCCTCAAACGCCTGTTGACATTCAGCTGTCCATGCAAACACTGCATCTTTCTTCAGAAGCTTGCTCAATGGTGCTGCTATTTGTGCATACCTTTTGACAAATCTTCTGTAATAACTGGTTTGCCCAAGGAATCTCCTTAAACTCTTAACATTCACTGGTGGTGGAGAGACTTTAATGGACTCTGTCTTCCTGGGATCCACAAGGAGTCCCTTCTTACACACAATGTGTCCCAGAAGCACCCCTGAGTTCACACAGAAAGTACACTTCTCTGGTTCAAGCCCAGACCTCTCATCCTGCATCTGGCCAGGCATAACTCCAATTTATGCAAGTGCTCATTCTTAGAGCTGTACACACTGAAATCATCCAAAAACACCTGCATGAAATCATCCAGATACTCTTGAAAAGATTCACTTATCACTCTCTGAAAGGTCGCTGGTGCATTACAAAGCCCAAAGGGCATGACTTTGTATGCATAAGCCCCCCAGTCTGTGATGAAAGCTGTTTTCCCTTGGTCTTCTTCTGCCACTTGCACTTGATTATAACCACTGAAGCCATCCATGAATGAGTACATCTCATGGCCTGCCACAGTGTCTAATACTGCTTCTGTGAATGGCAAAGGGAAAGGATCTTTCTTCGTACAAGCATTCAGCTTCTTATAGTTCACACATACTCTTAGTTTGCCATTCTTCTTGGGAACTATAACAATGGGTGACAACCAAGTTGTATACTCTATTGGGTATATAAACTTAGCCTCAGCCAACTTCTTTATCTCTTCTCCAACCTTCTGTGCGTAGTTGGGATTCATTCTATACCTCGCCTGCTTGATTGGTACTGACCCTGGTTCCAGTTCAATTTTATGCTGACAGACTTCAGGTGGTATCCCTTTTAGATCCTCATAGCTCCAAGCAAATACATCTCTGTATTTGATGAACAAGCTTTTAGCTTCTTCGAAGAATTCCGGCTCCAAATCAGCTCCTACTTTCACCATCCTCGGTTCCTCCTGAGTTCCCACATTTACTTCTCTCACCTGCTCATCAGCTGTGATTGTCCAACCAGTCACCACTTCATCCTTTAAGCTCACAGTGGCTGGTTCTTCTAGGATTTCTATCTCTCCCTCCTTTTCTTCATAGAAATGTGGTGGGTAACAGTTGGTTTCCTCTTCAATTGGTGTTGCTGTCACTACACCACAGCAGATACCTCTCAAACAACTTAGGCTTTCCAGCCGCATCTCTGCAACCTGCTCCCATTCTGGGTGTGCAGCAAATAGGGTAGCTTCCTGCTCCTCATCCAGTCCTCCCTTCCAGTCATACTCTCTGACTCCTCGAGGTCTTCTTGTAGCAGGTAATCTACTAGATTTCTTTGTGGTAATTTGTATCTCGTGCATCCCATTATGCACAGTTAGTAACTGAGAATTCCAGTCATGGAATACCCTTGCCTGTTTCAGCCACGGACGTCCCAATAATAAGGAGTAAGCCTCCATGACTTCATCCATTTTTAATACAGTTACTGTGATCATAAAGATCATTTTCTGTATCTGTATCTTAACTCCTCTTATTAATCCCAATGGCTGTACACTTCTTTGATCTGCCATTGTTACTGTAAATGGGGCTGGTTTCATGTTACTTAGACCAAGCTTCTTCCTTAATTGGTCTGTCATGATATTTACTCCAGAACCACCATCTATCAGTACATCAGTTAGTTCTGTGCTTCCAATTCTCAATTGGATTACTGGCATAGAATCATCAAAGTCCATGACTGGTTCTCGCCCTTCCGGCTTCACATTATAACTGGTCACCTTGCTGTTCAGGTCTGTGTTTCCTGTCTCTTGGGCAATTCGATTGATTGCCTGATACAGCCTGTGCCTACAATAAGGTGCCACAGCTAATAGCTGTCCAATGGTAATTTCTGCTTTGGTCTGACATATTACTTCAGCCAAAGTCTCTTCATTACTTTGCATGTCTGCATCTTCTTTTTTCCTTTCTTCCTCACTCCCCTCTTTTTCTCCATCCGAATCAGAGGAATCTGCCACAGGAATATCCGTACTCTTTTGCATTTCCCTTATAGTATCTGCCACTTCCTTGTGCAGTTCCTTCTCATCCTTCCAAGTCTCTTCATCTTCAGGCATATCATTGCCACTTCCAGTCTCATCTTCTTCCTCTTCTACTGGAGGTATTAGTTTGGCTTTACTTCTTGTTACTATCATTGTACTTACTTCTGGTACAACACATGGCCTAACCATGTGAGCTGCCACCACTGGGCCCTCATTCACAGGAGCTCTCATCTCATTCTGGTGTCTTATCCAGAATGAACAGGCTGCCTTGCGATGTCCTGGCTGATTACAATAGTAACATAGCTCTTCACCATTGGGTCCTCGCCCTTGGTCTGGTCTTGGATTATTTCTATAATCCTGATTCCCGGGCTGGTAATTCCCCCTTGGATTACCCTGATAGTTGCCTCTGGAATTTCCTTGGTAATTCCCTCTTGAATTACCTCTCCCTTCCATGCCATTGTTATAACCACCAGACCTACCATAGTGGTCCTGATCATTGCTTCTTCTTGGCTGGGGCTGCACCTGATGCACCCTCACTTGCCTAGGTTCTCTTGCAGCTGTCCTTCTGTTGTAGTAACAATTCTCAGTAGAATGGTTATCCATTTTACAGATAGTACAGTGTTTCTCCTTCATGTGGCATTCTGTAGTGGTATGGCCTTCATTCTGGCACTTTGCACACCATACACCCTTCCTCCAATGTGTTGCAGCCTCTGTGGCATACTTCTTCAAGATTTCTTCCAATCTTTTCTCATAGTTATCCCTCTTCAACTTTTCCTTTCTCTTACTCTTTCTTTTTAGTTCTTGCTCTTCTTCTTCATCTGACTCATCTTCAGAGTCCTCATCTTCCTTTTTCTCTCTCCTGAGCATTCCCAATTGCTCAATTCTGTTTGCAGTTTCAAATGCCTCCTCCACTGTATTATGGGGTAACATATCCACTTTCTTCTGCAACTCTGGTCTTAGTCCACTCACAAACCAAGTCTTCTGTAAACCGGGTGCTGGTACTGCAGCCAGCTTTTTCATCATCAATTCCATCTTCTCCATATACTCTTCAACAGTTTCATGCTTCTTCTGCTTCAGCTGTTGTAAACTTCCATACACTTCATCCTCAGTTTTACTTGTCCTGAACCTATTTCGAAATGCTGTATTCAAGCCATTCCAGGTTAGGAAATGATTATCAGGGAATCTTGCATACCATTCACTTGCTTTCTTGATAAGTGAACAAGGAAACAGTCTCATCTTGGCATCATCGCCATTCTCATTGTTCACTATACACATGTGCTCAAATTGGCTAATGTGTACATCGGGATCCCCTTTTCCTGAATATATTGGAAAGGGTGGTTTTGCCCGTGTTGGTTGTAACGCCATCTGTGGCCCTACCTTCTGCCCACTGACAGGTGCTGGCACCCTTGCTGGTGCTGGTCCTTCTGGACCTGTTGTTTTTGTGGTGGATCTTCCACCAAGTGGTGGCCCTTGAGCACTCCCTGCTTCTGGCCCCACGATATTCACAGTATTCCCAGCTTCAGTTGCACTACTTCCCACACTCCCTGTCCCCCCAGAGCCAGATCCAGGCAGCCCGCCTGATCCCCCTGAGCCGACACCTTCGTTGGCCTGTGATCCAAGTGCTCCACTTGATCCAGGTCCAACGGGTTGGGATGTCCTGGTTGTAGTCTCAACCTCAGCTGTTGGGTCTACTTCTTCATATTCTTCCTCTTCCAATTTCTTCTCTCTGTTTTCATCCTCCAAGTTCTGCCCTTGGGTTTCTTCTTCACTCATGTAACTCAACTGTAATGGTGTTGGAGAGTCTGAACTCTCCGTTGGCTCTGCCACATCCTCATCTCCTTCTTCATCTTCTGCTTCAGAAACTGGAGTTCCTGCTTTTGGTGTTCCATGCCAACTCTTATCAAAGATTTCTGTCAAGTCTTTTATCCAAGGATGTACCTCAGATCTTTCACCTCGTGATTGATCTTCTTCCTGTACCAATTCCCTTAATCTTTCTTGCAAAGAAACAGAAGGAGTGGCATCCAACTCTAGTTCTTCCGGTATAGGTGATGCACTTTTGATCTTGATGGTGTGAGAGGTCCAGATGATTCCCCTATGTCTATTCCTCTCTCCCAAAGATATGGATAATTAGCTTTCAGATAGCTTTCTCTTTTTGATGAATATCTTTGTCGTCTAGCTTCTCTTTCATCACTCATGTCCCATGTCTTTCATTTCTTTTAATGTGGCAATAACCAAAACTCTCTTCTGTAATATCTCTCGTATATGCCTGGATTTCTTTCAAGCTTCAATGCACCCTTGGCTATACTTGAAGTCTCCGTTACCATATAACCATATGGCAAACAAGTCTGAAAAGCTGTTCTTGGTGTGAGTTTGATCCACAAAATATCCTTTGGAATCCAATTCTTTACCAGTACAAGCTCTTCATGCATATGAGTATAAACATTCACCTTTCTTTCTTCCCAGCCTTCAAACTCTACTCGTTTAATGGATAGCAACGCTATCACATAAACTAATGTTGGTAACCAACGTGCTCTTCCTCTACAGGCTACCTGATAAATCTTTATCACTCCTTTCTCCAGACCCCATTCTGGATCAGCATCATGCACTCGTTTAAGAATATTTTCTTTACATCCGTCTGGCAATTCCAAGAACCTTTGAAAGAATTGTTTGGACAATCTTTCTTCCTTCGTTCCACAGGGAATTTGATTCACTTCAAACTCTTTAATGGTCCAACCACCATGATCCCACCAGATGCCTGTCACATCTGGTTGTTCATGTCCCAGGTCCCCAGTATGGTCGCCAAATGTCGCGCGGCTTTTACTCACCCATCCCTTCGCTATCCGAGGCGGAAACTCCAAGATAGAAGAGTTGGAAATCTCTAAGTACTCAGCCCGCGCAGAACAATCAGTCATGACCTACAGCTAGTGTATCATGGGGGTGTTTCCTATTTGTTTCCTTTTCCGCATTCATCTTTGCTACCTTACCATTGATAATTAAGTATCAGTTTGCTTCATCAATTTATCGGTTTCCTTAACTCCTCCATTCAATCCACAGCTTCACTCAGATCTCTCTACACAGTGTGATTGTATCGTATAAGTATCAGATTATGATTTATCAGGTATCAGGCCGAATCCATTATGTCTCTAATCTACTCTACAATATCACTCTAGCTTTGCATATGACAAGCTTCTACTAATCCTCTTTTCTCCTTCATCGTGCTCTCCGATCTCCGCTCCCGCCTGTCTCCGAAGTCCTCCCCGAATAATCCCCCCTTCCTATTCCCCGTTCTTCCCTTTATCCTCCTATCCGCGGTTCTAACCGTTTCCCTCTCTAACCGTCGTATGTGAACTAACATGTTCCCTTCACTGGTGTTGTTCCCCACAGTCGTTCCCTGTCCTACTCTTCGTTCCCTATTATCGTGACAGCTGTGTCAAGCGGTGACTGGCTGTGTTTGGGCTGTGTCGGGCTGTGACTGGCTGTGTGGGCTGTGTCTGCTGTGACGACTGTGACGGGCTGTGTGGGTTGTGTGGGCTGTGACGACTGTGACGGGCTGTGTTGGCTGTGTGGGCTGTGACGGCTGTGTGGGCTGTGTGGGCTGTGACGACTGTGACGGGCTGTGTTGGCTGTGTGGGCTGTGACTGCTGTGTCGGCTGTGTGGGCTATGTAACCCCCTTCTACAGTGCGCTGCTGTCACCCCTAAGGTTCCTGTTTGTCTCAGTCTGTGCAAAATTTAAGGGTACCCTACAGATCCCGTATAAGTGTCTAAGTCCCCTACAGTCCTCTAACAGTCACCCGAGTCATGTTCAATTGCCGGGGCTTCGTGCACTTCTTGGCCATGTGCCCGGGCTCCCCGCAATTGAAACACACTCTATCAAAGGTCGCCTTCTGTCCGCCATAAGCCGCTCCACCCGCTTTTCCTTTCGAAGCACCGGGTGCCGTCTTGACTTGTGAAGGCCCTCCCTTCGATTTCCACGTGCCATTGTCGCCGCATGGCCTATCCCACTTCTTTTCCGGTCGGAAGGAGTCACCTTCCCGCCGGGTCTTCTTGTGGTTCAACTCCGTACGGCCTTTTCTTTCACCCTTAGGGACATCCGAGAAACATTCAGCCCTCTCAATTGCCTCGTTCAAAGTCTTAGGTGGCTTCTCCTCCAACTTCCACCTGGCCCATGGGGCCAGTCTCGCCACAAAGTTGAAGACCATTTTTGGTTCTGCCATATCCGCGACTTCGAGCAACAGCACATTGAAAGCCTGGACATATCCCCGAATGTCATCTGTTTGCTTCAAATTCCTCATCTTGTCTCGGGCGAGCCAGGACGTGTTGAGGGGCACAAACTGCCTCTTCATCAATTCCTTGAACCCACTCCAGATCAAGGTTTCCGGGCTTCGACCTCGGTCGTGAAGGTGTTTCTGCCACCATTGTTGAGCATAGCCCCTCAAATAGGTAGGAGCCACTTCCACCCGATCCTCGTCACTCAACTTGGCCGCCCAGAAGTACTGCTCCAGCTCCAAGAGCCAGGTGTTGAGTGCCTTCCGATTTCGGACGCCCTCGAAGGTGCCGGGTTCCTTCAGCTTCACCTTAAACTTTGCCTTAGTGGAAGTGGCATTAGCCGCCTTCAACACGTCTTTCAACGTCCCGCCAAATTGCGCCAACAACCCTTCCCAAAAGACTGCCGGCATGGGAGGCATCTGTTGGTCGATCGGAGCTCTCAGAGATTCCTCAGGCTCCGACTCCTCAGACTCCTCCCGCTCTTGAGCGGCCTCGTTTTCGGAAACATGCATCGCTTCCTCAAACGGCCGCCTCGGTGACACGTCGCTCCCATCGGGCTCACCAGGATCATCATCTTTGGGCCGTTCCGCTTTCGCTTTGGCTTGCCCGACCCCATGATGAGGCCAATCCCAAGGACGATCGCGTACTGAACTCTAAGCTCTGATACCAAGTGTCGCGCACCTCACTTCGGTAAGCTCCCCCCTCAAGTCATAGATACTCGCTTGATGCGCGCGCCTAACTCCCAATCTGGCCGCCGGGCCAACTTGGAGCTTCGGCTGCTCACCGGGACATAACGGTCCCCCCCCTGATCTCCCAAAGAACCCTCAAACGATTTGGAACCAACGGAATTCCCCTTGGTAGTTGGCAATCCGGAATAGCTCCCCACTCTTTGGTACCGGCTCGCTCGCTTACTCACTAGTTTTTGGTCACCAACGGGCTTGCACCGTTCCGGGGTTACTACTCCCTATATATACTTCTGTAGCTGTCCGCGGGGGTTTCACAAACAACCATGCCATTTATGGCGAACCACCACGAACACCCTCGACTCCCGGTGATGAGTCGCGGTGAGTCTTGGCCCACCCACCCACCCTATGGACCGTGATGAGTCCCAAGACTCCCCACGACTCCCACCACGAGGTCTCCGCCCCAGGGTGAGTCCTTTGCCACCCCCACTAAGTCCCGCTAAGCTACCACCACCCCTTGTGGAGCCACCCCCACCGCAACCCGGTGTGCGGGGCTCCACCTAGTGAGCGCCTCCGCCTCCTGGAGTGCCTTGGGCACAAAAGGGTGCTTCAGCCCCCCATACCTATCGCTGCCACTGCCCCCACCACAGGGGCAGCCCCTCTTGTGTCCCGACCCCTTGCCCTCAAGGCAAAGGGCCGCGACAGTTAAGCCATGAGTACGTGTGAGTATATGGTCGAGGTGGGTGATCAGTGTATATGGTATGGGGGGGGGGGGGGCGGATGTGTGTTGGACATGTAGGAGTAGAGTGAGAGTGAGTTCAATATGCTGAAGATATTTAGGGAAGGATGGGTTGTGAACATGTGCGAGTTGGTCTGGTTCAATGGAGGATAGAAGTGTGGTGCCTAGTGGGAGTTGTAGCAAAAGATGGGGGTTGTCTGGTGACCGCTGGTGGGTGAGTATGACAATAGTAACAGCAGTCAGGGAAGCGTGGGCTGCAAAGCAAGCCCATTGAAGGGCTTCCTGGGCGAGGAGCTCTGTGGGAGGGTGGGCCAGTCCTCTGCCAGACCATGTGCGCTGGGTGGCAGATCCAGTGGCCCCAAAGATGCAGTCTCTGGGGTAGGTACTAGAGAATGTTTGGAGGTTCATATGGCAGGTAAGCGGGCTAGACTAATATGAATGGGTGAGTTGGAAAGAGGTGGTGAGGAAGGTGAGGATATCCGAGGGAATAGCGCTGTGGGCGTATGCTTGGGAGAGGTTGGCTTGAGAGCGTGCCTTTTTGGGGGGGGTGTCACACGGGTATCGATCCAAGAGCCAACATATTTCGGTAGCAAAATCTTGGCGGGGTGGGTGGAGTTGAGTAGTGGCGGGAGTGTGAGTGGATTACTGGGCCCATAGCCAAGCACCCATATCGTTGGGAATGAGGCCAAGGAAACGACCGTTGATAGTATAAATAGTAGACATAAGGGACTGTGCAGATAGTGGGGGTGGCATGGAGAATGTCTTTGTCGGGGTTGCATTCAATAATGACAATTTGAACGTTGGTGGCAGGCACCGGGGGAGACACATGTCGGTTGTCTTTGTTTTGGGTTTGGATTACATGCTGTTGGTGGGTGTGTGTAAGGTAGTTGGTGTTGATACGTTTATGAAAGACAATAAGAAGGGCTAGGTTATGGTCAGGGTCACAGTCATCGTGTGAGCCAAAAAGGTCGTCCTCAATTTGCCATGTGTCTCTGTATGTGAAAGCCAGCCCATTTGTATAGGTAATATGTGTCCATACAAGTAGCACCAAAAGTCTGTGGAAGTCTTGGTTTTAATACCAAGGATCGCGGGTTCGATGACGAAGGCGTTAGGATTATTGGGGTTAGTGAGTATGGGGGAGGATGGTAGGGTAGAGTAGTGGGAGTATGGTGTGTTGGAGAGTCGGGAGTGTCTGGTTCGTGGTAGCTTGTAGTGTGAGAAGCTCTAAGCTTATGGAGTATAGAGGGAGCAGGGGGGGGCTGATCTATACTTAGGAAGCAAATCTTGTGGACTGTGGGGCAATAGCCGGCAAGGTAGATCACAGTCCAAGGTACATGAGGCAGAGGGGTGGCAAAATAAGGTACGAAGGTGGGAGAGAAACCAACAGGTCTTAATTGTGGCTCTGGAGTATTTCAAGGTGAATTCACTAGGGGTGATGAGCCGAGTACCAGTGGCAGTGGTGAGTTGGGTGAGGTTAATAATGTGACGTGCCTTAAAGTAAGCGAGGATGGGAGTCTTTTGTCGGGGGTGGACAACCTCAAATTGGGAGAGAAATGGGCTTGAAACCCAGACCATTTCTAGTGGGGGTACCGTATCCGGGTAGACTGATAAGTCGGTTTGTAGGCTGATCTACGCATTTGTCGTAAAATGAGCAATGATCGAGCGGTTGGGGAATGGCGGCATGATAGTGGGTGAAGAGTTGGGAGGGAATTGAGACCATTAAATTTGGAGGCTAGGTGTTTGATGAGACCCCGGTAGATAAGTCCCAGACGCCCAGGGTCATTAAGAGCCTCGAGTAGTTGAGTATCCAAAGTGCGGGTGACGAGCCTTGTCGCGCGCGCAATCTTGAAGGGGGGAAAGACGACGTCAATCCGGGGCCTGGAATCCGGCGACGAGATGGGTTGGGCTCAAGAACCGCCCACTTGTGAGATGTGTCGCTAAGCTTGGCGGAGGGTCAGCGGTCGATGGAGGGAACTCCTCCCGCTATTCTAAACTACTAGCCAGCACAGGGTCCAACTCTTATGCTCGCAGGGCAAAATTCGTTTGTGCGACCTACGTAATCTACTCCTATTTAATTGTCTTCCTAGGCTTCTTTATTAGCGTTAACATGGCTTCACCCCGGAGCTATCGGTCTCCTCGGAAGGTCCTCTCAGTTTGGAGTGACTACTTCCAGAAAACTCTGCCAAGCGTTAAGGGCAAGCCGCTTAGGTCTGGGTTGCTTCACCAACACGCTCCCCCTGATCGCACGTGTGTGTAAAGGGGACGCCTACGTTCCCGCTATCTGGAGGGGAGAGCACACCCTAGCCTAGAAAAAAAACTCTTTGCCGGACCATATCCCAATTTTCCGCTAATTTCTAGGGCTCCGCGCTCATTTCTAGAAATAAAGTTCAACAAAGGAAATGGGAAACATACTAGCTTTTATAATTAGGAAATAAAAATAAAAAACCTAGATTTAATTATCTCTATTCCTATTTTCTGGTAATTTTCTAAGCAGAAAACCCCTTTCCAATTACTAAGGCTGGAATTTCACTAATTCTAGAGAAAATAGGCATTAGGTAGGAATCTCTCTAAGCTTTCCAATGACCCACGACTTGGCCTCTAGATAATTCTCTAACCCCTTCTCATTGCCCAAAAACCCTTATTATGGCGAGGAAACCATAGGGAATTGGCCCTATAGGTCCAAACCAGTGTTGGTATGGTATCTGGGTTTCGCCAGGTATCAACCCGGGCATCAACTTGGGTCTCTCCTAACCTAACCTATTGTTCTTTGTTCCCGTAAACATTTGTAGTACCCTACTAGAAGGTTCTCAAGTTCCCTTGCGGCCCCCCAAACCCTAACAGGCGTTGGTTAGGGTTCTCCTTTGCCCGCCCCTACCAGAGCTCAACTCGTCGCTGCATGTCTGTTCAGGTATCATGTTAATATGCACATACAGACATTACATAGGCATATACTAGCTGTTTTGATTATAACAATGACACTTTGATCTTCACTTGCGAGACACTATGGATACAATTCTGATTCAGTGTATAATTGTATGCGGGTTGGTATCCTATTTCCCTTGTGGTTTTCTTGATTGAAATGGCCATTTGAATAGTTCAGATGGTCATTTCAATATTGAATTTGAATTTGAATACTAGTACCTTTTTTATTTTTTTAATACCATATCCGAGTTCATATTTCCAGGTTATTGACATGCAGATACCATTGCTCATATCCGGATTGATTTTTTCTTAAAACCACTCTATGCATACCAGATTCATACTTGAAAAATCAGGGGCTGCATTACCTGCCTTAAGAAAATTCCAGCACTGCATACCATGACCCTTATGGTATTTCCAATTCAAGATACCAGACCAACACAACCCCCTAGGCCCTTAATACATAGCCCCTAGCCTCTAGGTCCTAGGTTCAAACCCCAACCCCCCCCCCCCCCCCCCTCCCCCCCCAACTGCATTTTCATCCCCTAAGTCGTCCATTGCAAATGGATGAAAATTTGATTTTTCATCCTAAGTTCATCCATTGTTCATTCCAACTTCATCCAGCCCGTGGATTAAAAACTACATCCAATGGTCATCCATCCACCATTCCATTCCTCATTCCACAAAACATGCTTCCTACCCTTGAATAAAATATATTGGTGGGTCCGCTGTTGGTTCCTCCACCTTCCTAAAGTGCAAGTTAAGGCTAGGTGCAACCGGACATGACTCCCTCTCCCAACTCAAACCCCCTTCTATCCTTACCAAAAGCTTTGTACTTCTCGTTCGCTTTTTGTGAGCAAGGTGTCTCGGTGTGAGCCAAACGGCCGATTTCCGATCTGAACCTATGACATACCAAAACGAAGGCCTGGGGGCCCTCATTCCTCCATTCTAATTTCCAACCCAGCCACCAAGAGGACAACATATCAATACTCCCTCACTCAACCAAGGCCAAAACCATTCAAAAGGTATTTTTCCCCTTAAGACCCCCCTTAAATTCATTACCTGCTGGTCCGTCCTAATTCTTTTACCCGCTAGTAGACCCGTGCAGAGTCACGTGGCGAGGCGTATTACGCTGAGGCGACGGACCGCTGGTCCAACCGGGAGTTAATTAAGGCCCAAGCCTACCCCCCCTGCTGCGTGGCTGCTGTCGAGCAGCTTGGGGCTGGGGGTGGTCAACGCCTCGGGGCCTGCAGCCCACTCCCCATCATGTACCCTCCTTTGGCTATAGCCATGTGCCCCTTTAATGGCGCCTCACTTTTGGGAGCCCATCATGGCTCCATGGCCCTTGTTGCCTTCACCTAAAACCAGAATAAAATCCAAATGCTAACCCCAATTGGGTTAGCTTGCCTTCCCCCAAGGTTAGCTATGGTCCTCCATAGCTTAACCAAGCTAGGGAGGCCATTTTAGATCAGATTTTTGATCTGTAAATTAGTTATGCATGAAAAATAAAATTCCAGCGACAAAATATGCTTGAAAAAACACAAAAAACTTTCCTAGATCTTCTACCTTTTTTGGGGCTCATTCTTGTTGTGCAACCATTAGCACTCATCACACTACACCCATGCGAAAGATAGGATTTTTTTTTTTTAAAAAGTTTTGGAACTTGTCATCTTTGCTACTTTCGCACACTTCACATGAAGAGTGTAGGAAGTTGAAGTAAAACTAAGTTTTGCGTGCCATCACAAATGACCACATATGGTTTGTGGTCTACATCTATGCATGCACACTATGCATCTTGTTAGTAAGCTTGGGGAAGAAGAACGGAGTGAAAAAAAAATCGTGTACATCCCTAAACATAGCACATAATATACGGTGTTTGTGGACCTTTGTAGACATTTGTGGAACCTAAATGGACATTTTGGGAATTATTATCAGGATATGTAAAGTTGTGAACTTTGGAGATTTTGGATTCTGTGTATTGAAAACAATGGAAAAGTTTGGAAAACGTTAATGGCCACTTTGGAAAGTTTTGGACGGTGACGGTAGTGCCCGGGAGCATCGTGGACAAGGCAAGGTCCAGTGGGCCCACACTAGCCCAAACCCCAGGCCCTATATGAATTTAAATTCTAGCGACGATCGAAGGTCGGAAGCTAGTTTAGCGTAGAGCAGGAATAGGGTGCCATAGTGCCATGTCATCATCGCCACGTTTCGTCGCCACGTCATCGTAGCCAGGTCATCGTCGTCGTCAATTTCTTTGGAATCTGCCCGGACGGCCTGCGCGAAATAGGCGAATAGAAATCGCCGCGCCAACGTTTTTGGAACTGCCCACCATGCCCTGATCTTGATCTTCTTGAACTGCAGGAGCTCTGCGTTTTCCGCCATCGTTCACCTTGCAAGCACAGGCATGGATAGCTGAAGGAGCAGGGATCGAGTGTGGGTCCAGATTCATCCATAAGGTCCGGATTTCAAGCTCCAGATTACCTATTATTCGAAAGACAACAAATGGGGAGGAGTTTCTTGCAGACGGAATCGGAAGCTTTCACTCGTGATTGGGTGGGAAAGAAGAAAAGTGCAGCTTAGATTACACCTTACTTCCTTGTTTCAGACCCGCACAGTGAGTCTCTGTGATTGATTTTCCATGAGCGCGAAGGGTATGTCAGGTTGTGTCTAGTTGCAAAAGTCCCACATCTGCTTGAAGCTAAACCCAAGTTTCAAACCTAATCTTACATTGACTAAATTGTAATTGTTGTCTATCTGCCATAACCTCCCTATAAACCCTAGAAATTGTGATCCCTTATTTGAACTTCAAGGAGTAATTGGCCGATCTGCCCTCTTTTGGGGGATTTCAATGGAAATAAATTAGAACGGATTGTTCCCCTTCAGGGTTCATCTATCTGAATTCCTAGAAGTGTGAGGGAAAGAGAGGAGGGGGAGGGAAGGAAAGGATGGACCAATGAACACACCAGGGATGGTCTCTGCTGTAACAGAGCAAATGAAATATGTCGACAATCAAAGCGACAAACCATCAATGTTGAGGATGTGCTCAAAGCTGTTGAGGAGCTGGACCTCACCGAGTTTTGTGAGCCCTTGAGAGCTGCACTTGCAGGTGTGTATGGTTCTCTCTCTCTCTCTCTCTCTCTCTCTCATGATGATTTGTAGTGATGACTTGAGTGGATTATTTGAGTTTATTGTTCTGTCTTTCTTTTAAGGGCAAGGTGTCAGATCAAACTCTAGTAGAAAACCTCTTTAGGGAACACCTCAGAAGTTTGAAAAAGCCAAAAAAGTCAACAAAGGCACTAGTTGTCGAGCGGCTTTTACTCACCCATCCCTTCGCTATCCGAGGTGGGAACTCCAAGATAGAAGAGTTGGATATCTCTAAGCACTCAGCCCGCTCAGAACAATCAGTCATGACCTACAGCTAGTGAATCATGGTTGTGCTTTCTGTTTGTATTTCTTTTTGCCTTCATGTTAGCAAATTACCTTACTGTGTATACTGAAGCATCAGATTGCTTCAGTATCTATCAGGTTCCATTTACTCATCCATCTAAAGCCTGTGCCTGTCACCCCTAAGGCCTTTGTTGGTCTAAGTCTACCATCCGTAAGTCTGCGCAAAAATTAAGGGTACCCCACAGAGCCCATAAAAGTGTCTAAATCACAGACAACCCTCTAACATTACCCCTCCCCCTCTCAAAAAGCCATGTCCTCACGGTTTACTATTTAGGATCAGCAAACCTTTGTGAGCGAGCACCCTACTGACGGTGAGAGTCCTTTGGAGGGCTCTGTGTGCGAGCCCGTGCCCTGTCACTGGCTGATGGAGGCGAGTGAGCACCAAATGGAAATGTCTGACCCTCCTATGGTTAATAACGAGGTAACCTCTCAGGCATATGAGATCCCCGTCGTTTCTTCTCTGCCATGTGTAGTGCATAGTCCTCCGCAATGTCAAATGGTTCCACTGTAGAACCAGTAGTATCAGAATCATCTTCCCCCCTAAGGTGCTTCGGTGGCCGAACTTTAAGTGGCTCCTCCGGAATCCTGTGTGGCATACAATGTTGGCCCACCATGTCTGGAAGCTTAAACTGTACTACTTGCTTTAACCGCTTGCAAGCAAAATGAGTGAACTCCTTCGCCGTATAGGTGAGAGGTGTGCCAATGACTTGGAACAGTGTAAGTATTTCCAGGCTTCATGTCCCTTATAGAAAATATCATCAGGGCCCAATTTCTCTTTGGCCAAGTTGTTCCAAGCCAAATTAAACCATGAACGAAGCTGGGAATCCTTCTGCATCATGACTTTTGCATCATACAGATACATATGGGGTGGAACTGAAGGTAAGACCCAATGATCCCCACTAGAATAACTCAGAAATCGTGATTGCATCTTCTGCTGCTCAATGTGATAACGTGCCATGAAACAAGCAGCATAGTATAATCCACAGCCCATGACAATACTAGATACCTCCTTGGTCTTGGTGTAGATGTACCCATGAACAACCTGGAAGGCAATTAATTCCTTCAGCATGGTGCCTGCCTCAAACTAGTACCTTGCAAAGTGATGATCCTCAATGGGCCGATTATTTGGAAGAACCTTAGTCCTAGTTGCCACTAGCAACCAAATACGCATGATCTGGTAATAATGTGCCAAAGACAGTGGAGAACTAAATTCCTTCCATGCCAAATCCATCACAATGGGAATTTGGTTGAAGGGCATAATCATAGCCCGATTGTACTCAAGTGCAGTAGAAGTCCTAGGTGGGTTAAAAGCAGCATCCCCCCAAACCTCAGACTGTGGCTTTGCCATTGTATGAACATGGTCAGCCACATACACAGCCACCTGCTGTGGGGGCTGTGATATTGTCGCCACTGTCCCTCCTACTACCGGCAACTCCTGCACCTCCTGTGAAGAAAACTGAAAGATCAAAGTCCTGGCATGCAAATAAGTAGCCACCAGCTGCTCCTCAGGAACAAAGACTCTTTTATCAATGTTGGAACTCAAGTCATCCACTTGAGTCTGCAGCCCTTCCACATCATCCTGTAACTCTGCTATCCTACTATAGACATTGTCTATAGTAATTATGGCAATGTTCTGCACCTACAACCTGAGATCATTCATCCCCCCTGGGTGAGTTTTCTTGGTGCCTTCCCTTCCACCGGCCCTTGTGTTAACCATACTTGCATAAGATGATTATCCACCAAGTCCTGTGTAGCACCCCTGAGAGTCTGCTCCTCCTTGAGTCTGTACTTATCTAACTACTACTGTAACGTGTCCATGCGCTTCGCATGAGGTTCAACCAGTGCCGCATAAGCAGCAGCCAAATTATTGGCTTCCTTCCAAGCCTTGTTAGCCACAGAGATTTCATTCTTGTGGCCCGTGAGTGTTTGCTGCAACTGCAGGATGTACTCAGCCTCAACCTGACTGTACTGTTGGAAAGTATCCTCATTGCGACGGATAGTAGCCTTCAAATCAGCAATGAGTTTCCATTGCTCTACTTTCTCAGCCTCCTCCATCATACATCTCTCTGCTTATCTGTTAACTTCTAATGCAGTTTGCTCCAGAGCAGTTGTTAATGTGGCACATTGGATGGTCATTTTCTGATGAACTGCCTCCAACTTTGTATGGCGTACCTTCACTTCCTGCAATTTGCCCTCATGCTCCACCTGCAACTGGTATAGCTATTGCTTATGTGCTTCATGCAACTTCTCCTGTTCCAGACCCGCTTCAATTATATTCCCCTTTGCCAACTGCAGGGCAGCCTTCGTGTCCTCTACTACTACGTTTAGGGGGGGGGTTAGTGACGACGGGACCCCGAGCGCACCAGACACGATGACCCTCCTGCGACTGCTGCACCGCGTAGGCGCCCGGCCCGGAAATAGCGACGTCTGCGCGTCGCCGCAGCGCCGCTCCGGTGACGCTTTGCCAGCTTGCGATTCAGGTACGTCGCTGCAGTTGGGGCATGACCCGCCAGCAAGCTGGGGGTTGCGACGCCCGGGCGTCGCACGTGCCCTCTGCGACACTCCCGCAAGGCTGCGACGCCCGATAATCGCAACAACACCCCCTCACACTTAGGCGCGTGGGGAGGGCCGAGCCAGCTCGCGCTGGGGTTTGCAACGTCCCAACGTCGCAGCAATGCCACAATGGCAACGTTGCGATTCCCCGCAGTCATAGAGGAGTTACACTCCCAACCCTTGGAAAAACTTGAAAAAAAAACCCTACAAACGTAAAGCCATATGTCCCCACCCCACCAAAAAACAAAACCCTAAAAACAAAACTATTGCAGCTAATCCTAAACTAACTATATTATAACTAACCCTAAACTAAATTATGTAACCCTTAAAACCCCAAGAGCCAAAGACCCAAAACCCAAATGATCCTTGCAAAACCCCATAACCCAAAAACCAAAAAATAAAATAAAAAATGAGAGGCCTCTTCAACTCACCTCTGCGCCAGATCTGCAACTGCCGTGCGACGTCCCCCTGAGGCAGCGACGCTCGTGCGATTCCCAACGTCGCAGCAGATCCTCCTCCTGCCAAGGTGGCCGCCCTTCTCTCCCCTTCGTGAAGGTGCCTGATCGTCGCTGAGGTTTTCCGGTGGGGTCGCCACACTGGCGCACCGCGGCTGCACGGACCGCCTCTCACTCCCCCTCTCAATCTCTCTATCTGATCTCTCTCTCCCTCACCCTCCTCCTCTCACTCTTCCTCCCTCCCCTCCCTCCATCCCTACTTTGTTTTTTTGGCTCTCGAGCTCTCTCGGGCAAAACTACCCCCGCGCGCCGGAGCGTTTTCCAGTGGCGGTGACGCAACACTGACGCGCCACGGCGTTCAAACCCGCGCGCGCCCTCTCTTTCACTCTCCCTCTTGCCCTAATCCTTCTCCCTCACTCGCTCTCTCCCTCTTCTATGTCGTTTTGTTTTTTGTTGTTGTTTGAGCAAGCTGGGAGCGCGTCCCCGTGACCTGCTGGTGGAGCGCCAGCACCGCGGGAGGGTCCGCCAGTGTGAAGGAGCTGCCGCGTCTCATTCTCCCTCTTAGCCCTCACTCTCCCTCTCGCCCTTATCTCTCTCCCTCATTCCTCCCTCGCTCTCTCTCTCCCTCTTCTCCCTTTTTGTTGTTTGAGCGAGGGAGTGTGCCCACGCGACCTGGTGGCGGAGCGCCAACGGAACGCCAGCGTGAAGGAGCTGTTGCGTGAGGCGCCCAACTGCAGGTAAGCAGCCATGCATTTCTGATCTTCATAGTGAGAGATTTCAGTGAGAGTTTGGGTTCCACGGAGTAGACTGTGGAATCCCCACGGATCTCATAGTATATAGGACAATAGAAGAAGTGTTCTTCAGTTTCAATTTCGTGGAGAGAGAGGGAGAGAGAGAAAGAGAGGGAAGATATTCACGTCATGTCAAGACATGGACAAGACCCATAAGGGTCATTGTCAATTAAAGACATAAACAGTCCTGGATATGGCACTATCTCACATTTCCAGTCTTATCAAATCATCCCAAAAGACACCACCCAATCATCCACGACAAAATAGGGTGGGAGGGCGGGGTTTGTTCTTGTGTGGGACAAGATAAGATATTGATGTCCATGTGCATGCTGCAAGGCCTCTTGGTTCAGTCTGTACATATACCAGCAGCTTACCAATTCAGCCGTTAATTATGGCAGATCATGCATCAGCCAAGGCATAAGGACCAGCCTGCATTTTGTCAGAATCTCAGTATCCCACCAAGCAGTCCAACTTGATCCAGATGAAGTAGATTCCATATCATTTGTATTCACCCCGAGACATGTGATCATACAAGGTATCAAGGGAATGTGAATGCAGCCTGTCAGATTGCAGGTTCAAGACTTGTACCAACAAACAACATGAACAGCCGAGATCCAGCCTCTTTTGTATAAAAAATAGATGGCAGGTCATAGGCCTGATGTCATGACAGATCCAAAACAGTAGGTAGGATTCCATTGCAGCTTACCATCCTCATCCTTTAGGAGTTCCATGCTAAGACATGCAGAGAACACCTTACTACGATCCATTACACATTAGAAGTAGGCCTGACAAGGAGCAGGGCAGTACCCTACCAGGCTGCCGCCTTAAACTTCAAGGCCATCAGATCCATAGTTACCCAAAACCGCCAAAAACATACCACCAAAAACCAGATCCTCTTTGGCCAAAATAACTTACAACCTAGCTTAGTAATCCACAGGCTATGTTGTCAAAGATTAAAAGGTAGGGTATGGTTTGTATGCAAGCCTCAGGAAACAAGCCTGTCAGGCCGAGCTGCGCATCGGTGGCAGAACGACAAAGGCCAGAATGCAGGCTGGAGCATATCAGGTCAAGGGCAGTTGGGTTGAAATTGGGGCTGCAGCCAGCAGCCACCTCACAGCGCAATCAAAACGCACGAGTATCATGCAGAGTTTAAGGGCGGAGGAAGAGATAGGGCAAACCTTCGCGATTTCATCCAGAATAGATGAAAAACAGATAATGTAAAGTATTTCCCTGATTCCATCATGATGTCATCCAATAGTGATGGCATCCAAAAGTAGAGTCTGGCTTTCATTAGGGTTTAGTTTTCATGACCAAACTCATCCAAAGAACCCAGTAATCAGAGAAATTGCTTTAATGGAATTCCTCCATTTTCATGATTACATCCATTGTGGATTAAAAAAGGTTTAGACAAAATTAGTCCAAGCCGTCCTGGGTTTTGGAAAAAGTATAAGCAAATTCCTTGTACAGAGGGAGAGGGAGAGAGGGAGAGAGGGAGAGAGAGGGAGAGATGAGGGAAAAAAAAAAAAAATGGGTTGGGGAGGGGGGGGGGGGGGAGTGACTGAGCAGCTGCTCCCTCTCTCTCCCTCTCTCTCCACAACATGATAGGACAGAGGGAGAGAGAGGGACTGTTGAAGGGGGGGGGGGGGCTGCTCCAGTCACTTCCCCACCCCCCCACCGTTTTTTTTTCCCCCCCCCTCAACAGTCCCTCTCTCTCCACATCCTGTTGGGACAGAGGGGACGGAGGGAGAGGAGAGAGGGAGAGAAAGGGAGAGATGAGGGAAAAGAGGGAGAGAGGGAGAGAAAGGGAGAGATGAGGGAAAAAGGGGAGAGGGGAGAGAGTGGAGAGATGAGGGAAGAAAAATAAAAAAGAAGGTTGGGGGGGGGGGGAGTGACCCAGCAGCTGCTGCTGCTCAGTCACTCCCCCCCCCACCCACCTTTTCGTTTTTTGATTGTGGAATGGTGGGGGGTGCTGAAGCAGCTTGCTGCTGCTGGTCTTAGCCCCCCCCCGACCTTTCATTTTTTGGTTTTGGCAATGGTGGGGGGCGCTGAGAGCTGCAGCAGCAAGTACTTTCTGCTGCTGCTCTCACCCCCCCCCCCCCCCCCCCCCACATTTGTTTTTTCTTTTTGGAATGGTGGGGGGCTGACAGCAGCAGCAAGTGCTGGTGCGACAGCCTGCAAGTGCTCTGGCAAGATTCCAGTACTTTTCAATTCCCCTTGGGGTATGCAAAGGCGGCTGAGCTTCAATTCCCTCAATGAGGTTGTCTCTTCCTTTGGCGGGCAACTTACTTTAAGCTGTGACTGCTTGCCAATGATCATTAAGATCCAGCGCCGCTCTTAAACCATCAGGAAGTCCCTTCACCCTATAAAATGCTCGTAGATTTCAGCAAACCATTGCTTGTTTGTGCTGTCGATTATCGAGTTCTTGGAGCTATGTCGAATCCTCTTCCACAAACACTTAAGGTTGTGGAATATCTTTGCTTTGCTTTTGATCTCTTCTTGCTTTCGGAACGCATATTGTACAGCGATAACAAGCGTGAGGCCTGATATTCACCTGGGGTTCCACATCTTCACTAACTTAATTGTTTTTTGACTGCATGTGATGGGACCAGGTGAGGCCCTCACTTAATATGATTCATGAAGCTTGCAATTGATTGAAAACTAGCAAGCTAAAGTGAAGTCGACTCCAGCTGTTTCTTCAGGGAGCTGATTCGAATCTGCCCCCATTTCTTGATCTTTCTGGCTATGCTTCCAACTCTTCCTGTTGAGCATTAATACATTAGATGAGCTTTATTAGAACACATACTTTCTATTAAAGACTATTGCCTTTGATTTCTGCTACACTACGTGATGGTGCTGGATTTGCTGTTTTACAGCACAACATGAGCTTTTTATTTCGGTTTATAATACTGGTATGATGTTGTGGCTTGAATGATATCAAGCAGCTAAGTAAGAGGACATAGGGAACCACAATCTTTTGTTTTTAGGCCATGTATGCTGCCTGATGCAGACCATCTGGGTTCCTGTCCTTCTCTACTTGTTTGTGACCTTGCAAGTACCCTGCTGGAGTAGACACAGATTGCCCCAAGACCTAAAACGGGCTCTGGGATAGATTGACTTTACTACTAAGGCATATACCATGACATATTTTTCTGGATTTCTATATAGTCTGTGATTATCAGTAATCACTTACTACTCAAAACCTTTTGAATCCATTTATACACTGGCCCCAGATTGAAACTAGGTCTTGGGACAAAAAACAAGATGTGTGGACATCCCCTTCATGTGTAAATAGTTTAGAAGCTGTTTACTGCTCTAATCTGACCATTATCGCTATATGAAAACTGGAACTTCTACTCTAGTTTATTAATGGGAACATGGGTGGTAAACTTAGCAAGTTAAACATAATTTTCCTGCTATGAAATGTTTCTAATATTCTGTATGAAGCATACCCTTGATTGGGTCCCTGTTTGTCTGAAACGGATGTTTATATGATCCCACCCCCCCTCCCAGAGATTTCATGAACTGTGAGATCTGTTGTATGTCATCAGACTAGTTTATGAATGAAGAGTGATTGATAGTGCCTCGTTATGAGGCTGATTTGTCATACAAATTGACAAAGACCTTGTTTGGTCTTGTCCATGTCTCGACAAGACATTTTATCTTCCCTCTCTCCCTTAGACTAGTGTACTAAGTGGTGTCTGTACACATTATCAGTCAATCTCCATTCTATTACCAGATCTGCTTATGACATACTAACCTTTTTTCTGGCCATAACAGAAGGTAACCAAACACATCCCTGAATGGAGCGAGGACCTCATGACAATGGGGTACCAGCCCCCTTTACCTCCTCCGATTCCTGCAGTACAAGCTACCTTACTACAAATCACTCCAAGTGATTTCCATTCCACTGTGCAAACAATGGATTCTACAGCTATGAACAGTTCAGGTGATGACAACCCTGTTTTATTGCTTGAAACATTAGCCCTGGAGGATTGGGTAGCTCTTGGAATTTGTGCAAACAGAGGTGGTATGTACCTTGAAAGACTCAAGGAGTACAATGCCAAATTGGTTAAGATATTGGAACAGGATGCTAGTGAACTGTCTTACTGGGAGAAAAAAGGTGCTGCAATTGAAGAAGCACTTAGGATGGCAAACCTGGATGATGAACAGCTTGCTTCCACACAGAAGTCTTCCAATGCCATGGAAAAAGATTTTATTCCATCAGTGACTAACCATCCTATTCTAGGACATATGATTCTGCCTGAAGGAGAAAAGGATGCAGTTAGGGATTTCTGTGAGCAGGTTGAGCTCTCTCAAGTGGAGCAAGAAAGGCTGCTGGAGCAACACCTGGTAACCTACAGTTCGTCCCTTGGTTGCCTCCAAGGGCCGTGGAGCTTGAGGTTGCAAATAACGACCACATGATGTGGCACCCGCATGCAAACATCAATTTGATGGCTCCCATATCAATTGATATGTGGGTAAAATGGGCCAACCTCACACCTGCAGAACGCAATAGGTGTGCAGCAGACGCAAAAGAAGGCTTCCAGAGGTTCAAAAAAGAACCACTTGCGGTCTCATGGCCTTTGAGGACCTTCTACTACAAAATGTGTGATAAGGGGGATAACATGACTTTGAGGACAAAAAATGACCTCCCGACTGGTTCAGCAAGATCTAAGAACCACAAAAGTCAGTTGTTTAACTAGCATAGGCCATACATCAGATGCAATTGTGGACAAGGTGGTGCGCCATCAGCATGCATCGGAAGTGTAGCATGGTTCGATCACATTGTTTGGTACATGCTAAACAACCTTATGGTGTTCTTCCCTGACGATGCATTTCCTTCTATTCAAACCAAGTATTATAATTTCTTGGTGTGGATGATGAAAACAGCTCGGTCTGCTGTTCTGGCACAGGTAACCTTTCAGATGACTCGAGAGATTATCATGGAGGCTGCTTGTGAGTTTGCTGCAGATCCTGATGCTAAGGTTCTTGCCAAAATGGGTGAAGCCAAAGGTGCCAGATACATTAAAAGGTTACTCAAACCTGGAACCTTTTCAGATAGCCTCCCTAAACCACACTTCAGTGGTTACAAAAGACAACGCATGGATGGACCAGCTCCTATGCAGCAAGGCAGGGCTGGTAACAATCGGGGAAGAGGTACCCCTATACGTGGCAGAGGCCTCTACCAAAGAGGTGGTCGTTCTGGCCGTGGGCAGAGCTCCTCCCACAACTCTGAAAACTCAAAGGCCTTCACCAGAACTTCATACGGTGGTTCTGGCTCCAATTCAAGCACCACTGTCAATATCGCCAGCCAAGAGTCTTTTCGGACTAGACAAAGCAATGGGGAGGTGTCCCCAATCCACAAGAGAGACTTCAATTCTTGGATGGACCTGTGAAGAACTCTCTCATGGTATGTTATTTTACCCTGTTTGTGTAGATGAGATAAATGTTGGAATCAGAAGGATTGAGGCACATGCCCATGGCAGGAACTTCATTACCCATGTGTCAAAACCTGCCCCTATAGGTTTTGTACACATGTTGTACCCAAACCGGAGTATGGAGTGGATAAACCCTAAGGGTTTGATAAAAGACGCATTCCTGTTTTTTGGACAAGCTGATATGGCTCTGATGATTGAGGAAATAATGTTTGGATGGACATATCATAAGCAGAGTAGTATTGATTACTACATGCCTGCTTCTGTTTTCCGTGACTTCAACTTCATAACAGATCTGATTGAGTCACCTCCTTGCCTCTGCAATACTGCCAAGAGGTTCAAAGCCTTCTGTGATACGGGTACGCTAGCTGAATTTCAATTAGGTAATTCAGCCCCCATAGAACATGTGCGTACTATGGATCTGAACATCATAAGACACCCCAAGCTGAGAGAGCTTTTCAGCCTTGGCATGAACCATATCCCGCAAAAAAGTACACTGCTCAAAGATGTTGTTGCAGAAGTGGTACTTGCCTTTTTTAAAGTATGTGATATTTTGCATGTTGATTCTGCATTGCCATGGGCAGAAGAGTGTTGTCTATGGCTAAAAAATACTTGTTGGGACAGATTGAAGAAAAAAGCCAATATGACAAGGTTCAACTACTCTCATCATGAGGGAAACCCGCTTGTCATGAAAGATGCTCGTGATGAACTAGACTGGCTTCTTAAACACATGTATATGTATGGTCTCGATAAGGCTAACAACAATGTTTGTTTTCTATGTGTGAAGCACATCAGAACCCAAGCCTATCACCGCTTAATGGGTAAGGATTTTAGACCATGTCTTCAAGATGAGGTATGGTCATCACCAGACTCTGTTTTGGAAAGCCTCTTTGGTGAAGTGCAGGATATGATACTTGAAATCCCTGTTACTTTTTGTAGTCTTCCCTACATGATGGGAATATACAAACTACACAAAAAAAAAAAGTATAGATGGATTACCAATGCCCACAATGCGTGTTCAGTGAAATTGCCAGCCTCCTTACATGTGCCACCATGTTCTTGCTGCCTTTAATCAAGGAATGGGCTAGAGCACGCTTAAACACTTATAAACAATTCTTCAAAGTGTCTACTGCCATGTACTGGATTATAGACAACATTACAGATTTCACTTTAAATCTTCCTACAAAAATCTATGATGTTTTTGTAGCTGACATCACACAGTGCTATGAAAATATTCCCTTGACAGGTGAAGATAACTTGGGTGATGCCATTGAGCATGTGATTAAGCTGGCTTTCCAGCAACACCATATGGATCACCCCCGGTCACGCCATGCCCTTTGGGTCCAAACAAAGAATGGGACCTTCGGGAAGTGCAAGTGGAGTACTTCTTCCCCCAAATCAGGTACCTGGATCGAGCTTCATGAAGCCAGGTTGCTTCAGCTCCACAAATGGCTGATGTGTCATTGTTTCGTAGCATTGGGTGACCGTGTTTGGCGTCAAATTTCAGGTATCCCCATGGGTTTCTCGTGTTCACCTTTATGGTGTAACACTTATTTCCTTTCATACGAGCTTAAGTTCATCTTAAGACTGGCTGCTCTTGGTCAATTTCAATTGATGCCAAAGTTTCAACATGCTTTCCGTTATATCGATGACATATGTTGGCTTAACATTGGAAATGCAATGCTATTTCTCAATCCTGATGCAGACATGTGCAGCAGTAATCCCTGGTGGATCTACCCACTTAATGTGGTGGAAATCAAGCCTGAGTTACTAAGAACTAAGAATGGATCCCCGTATGAAGGTTTGGAAGCATGCTTCATGAATGTCCAGATTTCTGTATTAAACCCTGAATCCGGGGAATTCCAATTTCAGAAGTATGATAAGAGAAGACTCTTACCTTTCTCTTACACCCAGTACATCCAGTTCCTCTCTAATAGACCCGTGAATCATTCCTACAACATAGTGATTTCACAAGCTTTTCCAATTCTGTATATTTCCAGCAGTGTTAATCTGGCTTGGAAAGAATGTTGCTTACTCATACATACCCTTGGGAAGAATGGCTTCAAAACCAGAAAACTTACACGTATATTGATACGCTTCCTTGAGCAGGGTTCCTTCCCTCGCATGTTTTTCCCGTTACAAGAGCTCATTGAAAAGTTGAAAGGTATGTTCTCCACTCATAAATATATGATTATATACCTTCTTCATTTGTAGCATGCTTTTTTCTTGACCTAGGGAGATGGGATTGTAGTTTTTTTATCTCTTTGGTTTTCTAACCAGTGATACAAACTACAAAGAAGAGGGAGAGCTTTTATGAGATTGGGTCTGGTATGCACTCCCTTACGGGGTGAGTGCATACCACACTCATCCCATAAGGGAATGCCATACCAGGGGCAGGCTGGTGGGATCCCTCTCTCTCCCTCTCTCTCTCTCCCTCTGTACAAGGAATTTGCTTATACTTTTTCCAAAACCCAGGACGGCTTGGACTAATTTTGTCTAAACCTTTTTTAATCCACAATGGATGTAATCATGAAAATGGAGGAATTCCATTAAAGCAATTTCTCTGATTACTGGGTTCTTTGGATGAGTTTGGTCATTTAAACTAAACCCTAATGAAAGCCAGACTCTACTTTTGGATGCCATCACTATTGGATGACATCATGATGGAATCAGGGAAATACTTTACATTATCTGTTTTTCATCTATTCTGGATGAAATCGCGAAGGTTTGCCCTATCTCTTCCTCCGCCCTTAAACTCTGCACGATACTCGTGCGTTTTGATTATGATGGAGCTGAGAGATGGTGTCAGAGGGATCATTTAAGCAAAAATCTTGTGAATTTGATGGCTATGGAGAAGCTTTATGACAGCCTGCAAGTGCTCTGGCAAGATTCCAGTACTTTTCAATTCCCCTTGGGGTATACAAAGGCGGCTGAGCTTCAATTCCCTCAATGAGGTTGTCTCTTCCTTTGGCGGGCAACTTACTTTAAGCTGTGACTGCTTGTCAATGATCATTAAGATCCAGCGCCGCTCTTAAACCATCAGGAAGTCCCTTCACCTGATAAAATGCTCGTAGATTTCAGCAAACCATTGCTTGTTTGTGCTGTCGATTATCGAGTTCTTGGAGCTATGTCGAATCCTCTTCCACAAACACTTAAGGTTGTGGAATATCTTTGCTTTGCTTTTGATCTCTTCTTGCTTTCTGAACGCATATTGTACAGCGATAACAAGCGTGAGGCCTGATATTCACCTGGGGTTCCACATCTTCACTAACTTAATTGTTTTTTGACTGCATGTGATGGGACCAGGTGAGGGCCCTCACTTAATATGATTCATGAAGCTTGCAATTGATTGAAAACTAGCAAGCTGAAGTGAAGTCGACTCAAGCTGTTTCTTCAGGGAGCTGATTCGAATCTGCCCCCATTTCTTGATCTTTCTGGCTATGCTTCCAACTCTTCCTGTTGAGCATTAATACATTAGATGAGCTTTATTAGAACACATACTTTCTATTAAAGACTATTGCTTTTGATTTCTGCTACACTACGTGATGGTGCTGGATTTGCTGTTTTACAGCACAACATGAGCTTTTTATTTCGGTTTATAATACTGGTATGATGTTGTGGCTTGAATGATATCAAGCAGCTAAGTAAGAGGACATAGGGAACCACAATCTTTTGTTTTTAGGCCATGTATGCTGCCTGATGCAGACCATCTGGGTTCCTGTCCTTCTCTACTTGTTTGTGACCTTGCAAGTACCCTGCTGGAGCAGATACAGATTGCCCCAAGACCTAAAATGGGCTCTGGGATAGATTGGCTTTACTACTAAGGCATATACCATGACATATTTTTTCTGGATTTCTATATAGTCTGTGATTATCAGTAATCACTTACTGCTCAATCCATTTATACACTGGCCCCAGATTGAAACTAGGTCTTGGGACAAAAAACAAGATGTGTGGACATCCCCTTCATGTGTAAATAGTTTAGAAGCTGTTTACTGCTCTAATCTGACCATTATCGCTATATGAAAACTGGAACTTCTTCTCCAGGGGGGAAAAAAAGGTGTTGGGGGGGGGGGGGGGGGGGTGACTGAGTAGCAGCAGCTGCTCAGTCACTCCCCCACCCACCCCCCCCTTTTGTTTTTGTTTTTTCCCCTTGACAGTCCCTCTCTCTCCCTCTTTTCCCGCATCTCTCCCTCTGTCCCATCAGGATGTGGAGAGAGAGGGAGAGAGGGAGTGATGACGGAAAAAACAAAAAAAAAATAGGTGGAGGGGGGGGGAGTGACTGAGCAGCAGCAGCTCAGTCACCCCCCCCCATTTTTTTTTTCTTTCCCTCATCTCTCCCTCTCTCCCTCTGTCTCCCTCTCTACTGGGAATTGGCAATTTGCTATCAGTGTGGATTTTTTGTTTTCTCATCCTCTATCAGACTTTTTCATCCATACCGGATGAGCCACCAGGATAGACACTGAATTACCTCTAGGATGGTTCTTTTGGCCTTTTCATTCCTCCTCTATTGACTCTCATCCATACCGAATGAGTCACCATGGAAGAAAAGAATTAGCTCTATGGAGGTTGCCAACAGCATCCTGTTTTTCCATCCGTACCGGATGAAAAACTACCAGGGTGATAATTTTTCATTCCTCTTTTATTGACTCTTTTTATCCATACCGGATGGTCTGGTAAGGAATGATAGAATTACCTAGATGGAGGTAAGGCGCTGCCATGGATGATATTCCCTACTTTTTCATCCTGACACAAGTGATCTGTCTATGGATGATGTGATTATGACCTGGAAGTGATCTTTACTACCCCTAATTATGATTAATTACGGTGGAAACCCTAACCCCTACCCCAAAACCTATTTTTAACCTTGCAACGGATGAAATCCATCAGGGTATATGGATTCGTCCTACTGTTTTTCATCCACGGATGAATAATCGGGGGACAACCCTATGTCGTCTCTCCCGCTGTCAGAAGCACGCGATGTGCTTCTGGGCTCACGAGGAGAGTGTTATGGCGGGCGTGCTTTGGTGGCTGCCCCGTTTGTGGTGTCGTACCCATGCTGGACGAGCGCCTGGGGGGGCGCGAAGGCAGCGCCTTGTCTCTCTTGCAGCGGGAAACACCGCTATGAAAGCAGTGGCATTTTCCCTCCTCTGGCTTTTTCTGTGCTTAGCACGGATGCTTATGATGGGAAGTTCTCTCCCTCCTTTCTAGTGCCTTGCGATTGTGCCTGCTTTGCTTCATTGCTTATGTGCTTTGTGGAGGCAGCTTGCTGCGGGTGGTGATGGCACATAACCCTCTTCCCCAATCGCTTCAGGTGCCTTTGGAGTTTAGGGATTCTCATGTTCTTATCTCTTTCTCTTGCTTTTGAGTTTCTTAGTTGACATCGATGACAAGTGTGAGGGTCTGTGATTCACCTGGGGTTCCACAATCCTCACTAACCTGTTGGTTTTTGTGGGGGTTTGTGGATCCTCACCTACTTTGAAGTTTCTTGAGCATGCAGATTGGGATATGGGCTGAGGAGACCTAGGGATGGAGCTAAGAGATGGTGTCAGAGGGATCATTTAAGCACAAATCTTGTGAATTTGATGGCTATGGAGAAGCTTTATCACCCACCCGCCCGATAGAGGGAGAGGAAAGAGGGTCAGGAGGGTCAGGCCTTGTTGGTTTTTGGCATGTGAAATCACACGGTAGTAGTGTTGTGGGCGCAGGGATAAGCTGGTAGTATGGCGAAGGACAAGGAGAAGGGGCCGCCGAAGGACAAGGAGAAGGCGCCAGCAAAGGACAAAGAGAAGGCGCCGCCGAAGGAGCAGAAATCACCTGCCGCTAAGGTAGGGAAGCTTGACAACGCTCCCGTCATGACGGCCGTGTGACACGGTCCACTTGGACCAAACTCACCAGCCCTATAGGCGGCTATGTGAGAGGACCAAGCCGTAAGGCCGTCGAGGCCTCCACGCCCTCGAAGGTTGAGGCTGGGGATGAGCCTCCACTTGAGGGTGGTGCACCCAATGTTCAGGCTGGGACGCCACCCACGGGCTGATGGAGGGCCCTGACTTTTACGGGGAAATGCATTCTCAGACCTGCCGCCAAGTATGGGCAACTTGATCTTAGCCCCACTGCCAATGCCTTTTCCCCTTCTTCTGTAGCCAAGAGGGCTTATAAGGGGGGGGGGGGGGGGGGCTCAGAAGGGGGTGGGTTCCTCCTCACCTTGGGAGAAGAGGGAGGCTTCAAAGGAGGCCGCAATGAGGTGGAAGGAGGAGAAAGGAAGAGGGAGGAAGACAAGAAGAGGGAAGAGGGAAATAAGGGGGCACGGGAAAGGGAGGGGGAAGAGGAGAGGTTGGCACTGGCTATGGAGGGCCCCTTGCAAAGTCCGTCGCTTGAACGGTCAATGAAGAAGACCCTGGACTTTGGGGCGCCGTCTGCGAGCCTATTGGGTGCATGGGATAGGCTTCCACCCTTATTCCGCGAGGGCGTTATGGGGGGTGCATCACAAGCGGGGACCGAGGGCAACATTGAGGTCATGGACGCAAAGGTGAGCCTCTTTCCTTCACCTTTTTTTCTTTCCTTTGCCTTTCATTTTGTTTCTGGTTTGTTTCTACTTTTGTGGGTTTGGTGTTCAGGAGCTTGGCGCATTCGTGGCTAAGCTTGTGGCAAGCAGTGGGATTGCCATCGACAAAGCAGGGACAGTGGTGGTGCCTACCCGTGGGGACGGTAAGAGGAAGAGGAAAAGACGTCGTGTCCTCGAGGTTCCCCTAATCATCGAGGAGGGTAGGGAAGTAGTGGAGGGGAAGGGGAAAGGACAGGCCCAAGAGAGGGAGCGTAAGAGAAAGAGGCGTAGAAGGAGAGAGGTGTAGCCAGGGGAGGGCACTAGTGGGGGAACAAAAGACAAGGGGGAGCTAGTTCAGATGAGTGTGCAGCCGCTGGAGGGCATTAGCGGGGCAACAAAAGACAAGGGAGAGGTAGTTCAGAAGAGCGTGGACGAGGTAAAGACCTCGGGTCCCCACAATCTTGATTTGCCAAAGATGAAGGTGCCCCCCTTAGAGACCAATAAGGTCGGTGACCCCATTGGTGAGTATTGGGAGGCCATGAAAAAAGTAGCCTTCGACTTGGCGGCGAGGTGGTTCCCTTGGCATATTGATTGGCCACGCCAATCACATCGCCATAGGCGAGCATTCATGCAAGCACTTGAGGGCACATTTCCGGGTGAGTGGAATGAGGGGAAGCTCTTGGAGCTGGTGGGAAAGAACCTCAAGGACAAGAGGTACCGTGCGCGACAAACCATTCGCAAGGCACTCAAGGCGGGGGTCGAACCAACGACCATGCCACATGGAATAACCAAGGTAAGACGCACTTCAGTTGTCATTGGTGTCTTTGAATGCATGTTCATTGCGGTATGGAGTTCATTAACATTTATAGTGTCTTTGTTGGGGCTAGACAGGAATCTTGGGAGGCTCTCATCGCATGGGAGAGGGAAGACCTGAAGGCGGAGATCTTCGCAAGGGGCGTGTGCGGCAACTGCAGCCCGCTCGAGAAGTGTGCGGAATCAACACACAAGTGGGGCCCGCGGAAGCAAGAGTTTTGTCACCCGATTCGTAAGTGTTCTTTCTCTGTCATACCTTCTTAGCTTCTTCGTTTTTAGCTTCTCCCTTTCATTATGAATTCTGACCTGTCATTGCATTTGTATGACATGTGCAGAAAAAAAAAGTTTGAGAGGCCTCCCTCCACCATCGAGCACAACTTTTGCAAGACTCAGGGGTGGAAGGCCCTTGTAGCCTCAATGGCCAAGACACCACAATTGACGGAGGATAGTGCATCTGTAGGGGTGGGGATGGGTATTTCAGTGGTTCGGCCGGATGGGGGAGAGCTAGTAGTAGGGGGGTGGTTCGAAGGATATGTAATCTCGGACTCGGCTTCATCATCCTCCAAATTGGAGGCCAGCGTAGCTTGCATTCCTCGGAGAAGTACACCTATGACTCATTCTGGGAATGGGCGACGTCCTTGGGACTGCCCCATGACGCAGGGGAAGGGATGGACCCCCCCTCCCTGCCCTTTGTTGCGACTCCTGGGAGTCGCCATATTGCGACGCCCCAGAGGGGCGGCGTCTTTTGGCCGTCGCTGGTTGTGGCTAGGTGGACCCGGGGGATTAGCGATTCCCTTAGGTTGCTAATCTGCGACATTCCGAGAGCGACATGGGAGCGACGTCCCGACGTCGCAATTTGTCCCCGGCACACCCCGGGCGCTGTAGTGTATTTTCGTCGCTAGGCGCGGCGTTTGGAGGTCGCTGAGGCATCGCTATACCCCCCCCCCCCCCAAACGTAGTAGGGCTCCAATTCCTCCTGCAACTTGAGGTTGGCCTCCACATCCACCTTGTTACTCGGTGGCAATTCTAGCCTCAAACTTCTGCTTGGGTTCCTCCCTTAAAGCTGCCAATTGTGTAGATGGAACATGGGATTTCACATAAGTGCCCAACAAATTGAGTGTCCTGCTTATGGAGCTCATAAGCATGGCCTGCTGTGGGTCTTCATGGTGAACTTGCTGCTGTTCTCCCTAATCCTCCACAGTTTGATGTTTCACGAACCATTCAGGCCATGATCCCACAAGATCCTGCTCCTGAGCCACCTGATCCTCCACAGGTGCTACAGTGCCCTGACAGTCTACTCCGCCATAGGTTCGGGTATCACATGCACAACATGGACTTGGTTGGACAAACTCTGCATCTTGGGTACCACTGGTTCCCTCACCAAGCCAGAGTTTTCATAGAGAAGGTCACCCTTCTCAATTTCTGCCACTACTTGCTCTGTAGTGGGAATGTCCAACCCTTCTCCTTCCACAACAATAGGCTCTGGTGTAACAGCATGGACTAACTGAGTGACCCCCGGGACAATTGAGTCAACTGGCTATGGTGACTGTGGTACTGAGGTGACTTCTTCCTCCCTCTCCAAAGGCCTTGCTTCCAGCAATAACAGCCCCCTGTGCTGCCGTTCCTCATCCTGCACAAGTGCTATGGAAACATCATCTTGTGGTTTCTTTGAAGCTAGTGGATCTGCCACAGTCGTATCCCGCTTCTGCCTCTTGGACCGGTGCTGCCCCTCCAATCCACCTTCACCATGTGAAGAGCCCTACTCCTCAATTGCAGTGGTTGCAATCTCAAACACTCCCATCTCATTGCGTTCTCACGCATCAGGTATGCAAGAATCAAGGATAATTTGCGCAATTATTGGGCCAGACACTATGATCGGAGACTTAGCAACAGTGCCCTGTAACCGCTTCATCTCTTCCACTAGACCATTGTACATCAACTCCGCCCAAGCTACATCCTCTCCCCTCAAAGCTTTCAGTATCTCCTCCGTGAATGATCTGCTCAAGTACTGTTGGTTCTGTTTCATGGCAAACTGGACGTTCAATATTTGGCCAACTTCTCTTAGCCCTGGGTACGCCTTGGTGCAGGTGTATCCTTGAGTCTTAAAGAAACTCCCTTCTTGGAACAAATTCCCTATCTGCAATCTTGCCCTGTGCTCATCCACATCCACATGACCCGATGGCAAATCGAACAATTGCTGCAAGTACTGGGGAGTAATTTCTATATCTACTCCCCTCACCTGGGTAACTCCTGTCCTAGGCTCAAAGTTCTGAATAAATTGAATCATATACTTCCGATGATGCAAGGACCAGTCCTTGCGTAGCAGCCCTTCCAATCGCAACTCCTTCAGCAGCTGCACTGCCTGCGGTGTAGCAATTGTTTGCTTCTGCAGAATCGTGGTGCTCTTCACCCTGATATCCTCCATTCCCCTGACTCTCTTCATCCCAGAAAAACAAGAAGGCATTGTTTGAAACAGTTGTAGGAAAGCTTGCAGGGCATAGAGCATAAAAGTATGGTTGGCACAGAAAGGAACGGGTAAGTGCGTGTAAGCCTGTGGGGCTTGCAAATAGTGGGTGAGAGAGAACGTTCTTTCAATCCGTCCGTCCTTGCGCCACTGCGTGAGAAGTAAAGCTAAGGTGTAGTCTGTAATATCCGCCATAGCTACAAAGCTATAGCTTTGATTGCCCCTTCCTTCAAGACGCTCGTTATTCGGAGCCACCCCGACTCTTCCGCTCATAACTCTTCTAATTTCTTGTTCCTTTTTCTTGGAGGGAACCACCTGCATGAAATTCTTGCTCCTGATTGGCTGTTGCCTCCTTGGGTAACTCCTCAATTTTATCCCCCTCAGTGGACATTCCCACCTGGAATGTCCACTAGGACATAACATGTGGCAAAAGTCCCCCTTTGCTGTACATGTAAAGGGTTCCGTTACCTTTGCCCTGAATGCATTAATGGGCCCACAATTAGTTTTGGTTGATGTACCGGGTAGGTACTTTGACGGCCCAATTTGTCCCCTTGCATGATGACACCCACTTTTGCAATATATGCACCGCGGTGTGCTTCACCCTAGTGGCCATGTGTTCGATTCTAAACATGCTCCCGTCTTTCCCTGTCCGCGTGGCACATTCTCCGCGTTTGACTTCCATACTGTCCTTTCACTTGCCGGCCACTTTTCTGACGTTAACCCGCGTCCACCTGTCACTGACCCTATGGACTGTGCAACCCGCGTAGGCTGTGTTGGGCTGTGACAGGCTGTGTCAAACTGTGGTGAGCTGTGATAGGCTGTGTGTGCTGTGATGGGTTGTGATGACTTTGTGAACACCCGTGTTCTACGCTCAGGCCATACACATTCGGCTTTACGACAAGTGCCTCTTGCTCCGTTGGTATTACCGGTGTAACTTATTGGCATTAACTCTTCCGAGCATCTCTTTGTTAATGGTTTGTAACATGGTTATGTTATTATCATACATCTTCTGTATGACATAAGGTCCTTTCCATGGTGACTTAAGCTTTGAAGCTTTAATCTTTCCCTTCTTCTGTAACCACAGAACCAAATCACCCGTCTTGAAAGTTTTCAGTTTACCTTCATCAAATTGATCCTTCCTCTTCATCTGAATTCTGGTCATGTTATCTGCTGCATCAACACGTACTTCTTCCACATGATATAATTCATGTTTCCTGACTTTAATTGAATCCTCCAATTCCATTCTCCTTCCCCATTCAGTTCTCATGGTAGGTAACAAGAATTCCACTGGAAGTAAAGCTTCCATACCATAAACTAATTGGAATGGTGTATACTCAGTGGTGACTTAATATGAAGTCCTGTATGACCACAAAACTGTCAGCAGCTTTGTATCCCAATCCGTTCTGTTTGCATTGACTATCTTAGCCAAAATAGTGCATAGTATTTTGTTGGTGGCCTCTGCCTGCCCATTATCCTGTGGGTAATAGGTTGTACTCTTCATGTGCACAATCATGAACTCTTTAGTCAATAGTTCTATGGTCTCATTAATGAAGTGACTTCCCTGGTCACTGATAAATTCCAGGGGACAGCTAAATCTTGTAAGTATGTTCTCATACAGAAACCTTGCTGTGGACTTAGCTGTGTTGTCCCTCAGAGCTTTAGCTTCCACCCACTTTGTAGTATAATCAGTGGCTGTGATTATATACTTGTTCTGTGTATTTCTGGCTAGTGGGTTTATTGGTCCAACAAAGTCGAGTCCCCATTTCTGAAATGGTTCAGTAGGCATCGTCGGATGCAAAAGCCATCTTCCCAGATCTTTGCAAAGGTCCTAGCCTTTGACATTCATCACAACTCTTGCAATACTTGTGCACATCCTTGAACAGAGTAGGCCACCAGTAACCTGCAAGTAGTATTTTTCTGCTGGTAGTCTCCTCTCCAAAATGACCTCCAGCCACTCCTTTATTAACTTCTTCCAAAACTTTATTTACTTCATGGTGGTACAAGCATCGTTTAGGAACTCCATCAGGTCCTAGCTTATACAATCTGCCACCTATCATAGTGTAGGATAAAGCCTTGATAGCTATTCTCTTCCTCTGTTCCTTCCCATAACTGGGTGGGCACTGACCATGAGTAAGGTAGTATCTAATTGGCCACTGCCAGTCTAACCAATCATCTGCACTTCCTTGCACCTCCACTGCAAATAGACTCGCATCAGGTAGTTGGTCGTCTACCCCCGTGGCGGGCTCTCCTGTTGATAGGCGTAACAAATGATCTGCCACAAGATGCAAACGGCCAGGCTTGTAAACAACTTTGAATTCAAACTCGTGCAAGATTATTAACCATCTTGCTATCTTGCCACTTATCAAAGGCTTGTTCACCAGATAAATCAAAGCCTGATGATCCACATAAAACATAAACTTCCTTTCCAATAGGTAATGCCTGAATTTCTTGATTGCATAAATCATTGCCAATGCTTCTCTTTCAGTGGTGCTATAGTTCATTTCAGCACTGTTCAACAACCTGCCAACGACGCAATGGCGTGAGCGCGCGAGCGTACGCTCACGCAGGAGTGACGTGGCGTGAGCGTCATGTCAGCATGCTGATGTGGCGGTAAATGATGATGTAGCACTGTCCGTCATCTGCCACGTCAGCATTAACATGTGCCGCCTATAACCGTGGATGGTCCTATGACCGTGGAATTAATGCAGGGAATCTTGCCTAAATAGAATCAAGACGAGCGTTGAGGCCTACAATTGCAGCATCCAACATTGTGCAATTACAAATGCTTGTTTCACTTTTACAATTACGAGGACGAAAAAATATCCTCACAAAGTGTGCGCCATAAAGGCTGCCATGGGAAGACCTTCCTCCCTCCTCAAATAACAATGAGAGTTAGGATCATCTTCAAAAGATGATTGTAGTGCATAGCGACAGCAAGACATGTAGACTTCGAACGGTGCAATGACAAATGTGCACTACCTAAAAGTTGTCACTCAGAGCTCACTCCGTATAGTTGGAGGCCATATCATTGCACCGCCGACAAATTGATGTGAATTACACATTTCAAATCATGGTCGTCCACATACCACATTGCATAGTTGATGCTACCCATGTGTTGTATCCTGCTGCAAAAGAGTATCGACCTCGTTGAAACTCATAGTGGCCTGGTGAATAAAGTTGTCACGTTTGGGATCGCAAACCATCCTCTTCAAAAATATGAAATACAAATGTTTGCAGGGTATGAATTTACCTCTCTTGCCCAAACTGGTTGATAGCATATTCACAAAATCAGGACATGTGCAATTGGGGAAATTGGAAACCGTGATGTCGTAGGTCTTGTCATAAACAACAGATGTGGAAGTGATGATTGTGAATACCCGACCATATCCTGGATCGGGTACTTCCGTGGTGCTTCCAACACGAGCTTGGAGCATTCTTGCGGACTCCACTTTGCCAAAGTGTTCAGCGGTTGGAGGGAAACGCCGAACGAGCTTTCCATCTCGTTTGGTTGGCCACAAGTCAGGATTTGCCGGGGGGACCCGGGAGGACGCAAAAGTAGTAGCACATGCATGGAGTTGGGGTTATCTTGCAAGGGAAAAACCTGCCTCCTCCAGCATTTCAATCTCCTGAAAGCTGAGATGTGTTCCCACCTTCACGGGCCAAACGGTTGGAGGAGATGGCTTCATCACTACGGAAGGACGCACAGTTCCATGCACACATCTGGCACAATCATCTGCGCAGAACTAGAACTTGTGGTTCTTGGCTTCTAGTTGACCGTATGGACGCATCAAGCCCGTGAAAGTCGGAGCAGGAGTTCGGGCACCACCTCTGGATATAGATGAAGTGCACTTCTCGAAATTAGTTGCCCTGATCGCTGTACATTTCACACGAGACCCTACACTTGTGCGTTCTATGTGCCAAACGTGGTCGGGGCATGCGGACTCAAGCACATCAAGGGGGTTGTTTCTCTCCTACACCATTTCAGTGGCACTGTGTGATGCTGGAGCTTGCCGTCGTGTTGGAGGTTCCTCCACAATGGAGGTTCCGGACATGGAGCTGTCATGCAGGGGAACACGAGGCTTCGAGAAGTTATCACGGTCTGCCCTGTGGGAATCTGAATCCGAACCAGGTGGAGTGTTCAATTTCCTCTTACAGGAGCCGAATCTCTCCTCCCCTTCAAGATGTGGAACTCTAGAAACAAGTGGCGTTCCCTGGGCATACATGCTCACCGCCCGTGCTATCTTGATTGGATCCCCAGATCTGTTTGCAGCACGCAACATCAACTCCCATTTGTCCGCACCCTTGCCACCAACCCCACCTCGTAAGAAATCACGGTATCGGGTTTGTTGTTGCAAGGCACGTATCAAATCATCTGTTGTTGCCACATACAAATCCCGACCTCGTTTCCCAGACTGCTGCAACCATGCGTTGTGCACAGTTTCTGCCAAACTGCAAGATGACATGTCCGCCATTTCCTCAATGGACATGTTCTGCAAAGTGCAAAACCACACTTCAAAACAGTGAACAGAAAACAACATAAAGAAAGCGAGGACACAATAAAATGGAAAGCAAATGTATGAAAAAGCAATAAATATAAGCCTTGTACCAATGGCATGGCTGCTCCCCACTGTCTATACCGGAAGTGCCAAAACGCCAGCCAATCTTCCAATGCTCTCATACTCTCAAGTGATGCAGCTCCAGAAGAGAACCACCAGGCACGAATTGTCTGGAACAAAGTGTCCGCCTCCTTCATTGTTCTAGCATCTTTGTACTCTTTGCACAATTTACGGTGCTGAGTCTGCATCTCTGGTTTGATGTCCGACTTTGTATGTTTTTCCAGAGATTGTGTCCAATGGAATAGACATGTACGCTCTCTTCCTCGCATTTGAACTTTTGGGTCGCCCGATCCGAAGACAATACGAACAGCATTGAAATTTGCTTGAGCACTATCCGCCATGAAACCTGCAAAATTTGGAGATGGCAGCCCATGGCAGCCCATGACACGTATCAGGGAATTCCACATGAGCTTCTGGGATTCCGTATCCTCGGATTGCATGTCACAAACTGCAATTGTCATAACTCGTTGGTACACTGGATCGTAGACATGACAAGCCATTGTTGTCCAATCCTTCACTCGTTTCACATGATCAAACATAAGAAAACAGTTATGCAAGTCCCCAGTCTTCTGTATCCGCTTCACGAGGCTAACCCCACTGCCCTCCCCAACAGTCGACATTTTGAAAAGAAAAACTTTGATGGCACCTTGACTTGGGAATACATTGTCCTGGATGTAATCGTACTTGCTCACTCGTTTCAATTCCAAAATATTGTCTATGTATCCTCTGATCCCAGAGCCCATTCTCAATGCATTGATCTGATGCCGAATGTTCGGTGAACTTAAAGTGGAGAAATGATCCATGACCAGGTCCAAGTTGCATCGTCAAGTTTAGTCCCCACATAATCCCCTTCACTCAAAATATGGCTTTCCAAGAAGGACTTGCTTGCGCCAAGAGCAATTGCAGATGTTGTTGCGGATGGGTTTCTCCCGAACTCCTGTTTAATCAACCTCGATACTGTCTCAACACTCTCCTTGTAATCCCCCTTCGAGACAGGATGGTTATGGAATCCGAAATGCACACAAGCTCTTGTCATTGTTTTCAAACGGTGGACAACATAGTACATTCTTGCTCCGCCGAGCGCCAAGCAGGATGGCACAAGTTTGCAGAATTTGCAGACGAAAGTGTTTGCCGGTGGAGGGGCAGTCCCAGGCTGAAATGGATTTTCCGCCAGACCCTCCCATTCGCTTTGATTATGAACCCCAGACTGAAGAAAGTGTGTGCAATTCAAATTATCACACCTAAGGTGTCCATTGCAAACTGTCCTCCTAAAAACAAGCTTGTCATCATTCTGAATATTGGATGTTTTTGTTCTGCACCACGGGTGCCCGTCGTGTTTCATGTCCATTCCATGCATCATGATTGTTACACCTCCAACTCGCGGAGGAGGAGGCAGCTCGAATAGGATATCGCCATCAAAAGTCTCCGGCAAGAACTTCACAGGCACCTGCTTCAAAGATTCCCAATCAATTCCCCGCAACTCACTTTTGAATCCAGCCATTCCTCCCATCGCCCGCAATTTTGGAATGACACTACAAATCTCTTCTTCATCAGCTTCTCCAAACATAGTAGGAAGGACTGGATTTGGAATTTCACTTATGTCATCATCGGTAGAATCCGAAAGCTCAATGATTGGAGTGGAGGACGTCTGTTCTTTTTTCACCACCACCTCCCTCTTGTCTTCAACGACCGAAGCAGCAGTCCCGGGCGTCACATATGACCCAAGGGACTTTCGCCGAGGCTCTCCAAGTACTCTGTATCGACCAGGACGCACTCTCCACTGGCTGATATGAGCCGTCTCATCACAGTTTTGGAAAGTGTATTTCAACAACTTCCCTTTAAGATCGTACACCTCTTTCTCCAAAAAGATGGAGCCATTCTGCAGCTGAAAACGGGTAGCCAAGACATGTTCCAGAACAATTGAAAATCCATTGTCAAGGACTTCCTGGGAGAACGGCACTGGTTTGTCGTCAGAGAAGAACTCCGCTTCAGAGGAAGCCATCTTCCTTCCTCGCGTACGTTTGTACCTTGCTATCGCAGATCTAGTGTAAATCGGTTTACTGATGTCTCCAGAACACTGTTGAAGAATGAACAGAGAATATGGCGGAGGAAGCTCAGACAACGACTGTGCATATTATGTTATTCTTTCCAGATATGCAGCCGTCCATTTTAATTACTTTTCTTGTGGGCCCAGTGGTCAGAGTATCCCTAGGAGCAGTGTCGGCAGCTGTTAAACCGTTAACCAGAACCTCATCAATAAACCCAATAACAAAGCCGACTTCCTGGAAGCATGCCACAGGATCTGAGGATGGGATTGCAGATTAAGTAAATGTATCTTTATACTACTACCAATGATCATGCGCACCTGGAAAGTTCCAAATGTGAAACGAATGTGGGGTTTGGCTAACAAGGATGACCGTGTATGATATTCCAAGATTTGTCATCAAACTCTCGTTCATTTACATTTATTTGTGTAAGACTGTGCGCCAAGATTTCTGGGATTCGCTGTTATTTTTAAATATTGAAACCGTTCTAATAAAGAACACGACGTTTATTTTGGGCGACACACGTCAGACATCCATAACTGAATACGAACAGCTGTACACCAATTGCTGGCATGTGCACTAATAAGGGAACGACTATGTGTAACGGTCACGCGAGAGGGAATCCGATGCTTCTAGAGACACGCAAGAACGCAGGCAATCCCGCAAGAAATCGGGAGTCACTGCGTTTTTCTACTTTTCGCGCTTAGAGAGAGAGTGGTAGTCAAGCTGGAGAGGGTTCCTTCTATAATACGAAAGAGAAGAAAGTCTCTTTATTTTACTTCACTTAGAGAGAGACGCAGAGCAAGAGAGCAAATGACGAGGCGTCGTTTGTTGGAGAACACAGGGCCAAGGCAGCAGGTGAACGCGGAGACTGATTCAGAAGAGCAGACGGAGACTGAGGCAGCGGCTGTGACACAGTCGGCGATAAGAGTGCGCCAGCCTGTGGAGGCAGAGATGATTCGCAGGGACACTGAAGGAGGTGGAAGCACGCGGAACGTGGAACCGGGAGAAGGTCCAGAAACCCTAGAGCAGACAGAAATTCCAGCAGATGTGAGAGGGAAGAGGAAAGCTGCAGAAGGGGATCCAATTTCAAAACCTAAGAAGGCACCAGTAAGTTTTATCTAACTTACATTTCATTGTTGAAGGTATGCGTAGAGATTGAGTGGAATGTCCCAGACAGGGATTGTCGCTACCGACCATCACAAAGGTGATTTGCTTTCTACTCCTCTGCTAAGGGTTTACTGCACAATGAGTGGGTGACTATCGGTACAGTCATTCACTGTTGTTCAGATCATACAGTCTGTCTGATTGCCTTTCAAGGAGTCCTTCCTCTTCCCTTCTTGGGGGCTGCTATTTCATGAGCGGCATGAGCATGAGCGGAAAAAAAAAAAACATGAGCAGACCATTGTGAGTCCACGGAAATAGGGTTAGGAGGCACGGAAATAGGGTCATGTGAAGTTGGAATGTGGCACCAGTGGACTTGAAATGCAACATTTTATTGCAAATTTTGTGGCAAGCCACGTCTATACAAGTGTGTTCTAACTGTCATAGCCGGAATGGGCACTACTCTCCTACACCCTCCGAGGAACTTGCCCCACCTTCTTCCTCATCCCCCTCATCCCCCTCATCCTCCGAGCTCTGTGATGCATCAATTCCACTATGCCTCTCAAAAATCCCGTCCTCTCCTTGGGGGACTGTCCACCTCACCTCCTGGGAATTTTCTGCGTCTTCTCCTCCACTTTCCTCAGTAGAATCCAAGACAAATCTACGAGCCCGACGGGCTCTAATAGCTGCTGCCTCCTCCCTCATCTTCATTTTCTTGAGGCTTGCCTCGTCTAAAATCTGCTGTACACGACTACGTTCGGAACACCTCCTAATGGACACCGAAGCAAGCCGGGCAGCATAAGTAGGAAGGATGTACTCCCTTTCTGGACTAGGCATGAAATCCCCCCTGGCAAAAAAAGGCACGTTCCTCCTGCCCATGAACTCCGGTGTAGACGTCCCTCCGCAGTACTTGGCATCCTACAGTAAGAACAAATCCACTTCAAGAATGTCAATACCAGCACAACCAGAAAGGGTTTTCAATGAAATAAGAGAGCGGAGGGAGGTGCCTCACAAAATCTGGAGGCAACTTACGATGCCACCACTCACTCGTAAACCGGGGGCTCCTCGGCCTCGATCCCAACTTCCTCCCCCTGCTCCTTCTCGGATTTTTCCTCATCCTCCGAGGATGCCTCTTCCTCTTTCGGCAGACGTTCAGCCGCTGCAAGTTCCGAGTTGTGGAGGGCAGTATCTGGCTCGAAGGCGAACACATGCCTGTCGGACAACGTCCCTGCCCACATTGAAGCACCTGAGGAACAAAGCGGGTGGTTAATAGCTTGCGGCATGCAATTGCAATCGGGCCAGGGGACAAACTGAGCACGTGAAGGCTTATCCGTGCCGCATGTGAGGTCTAGAATCCGCCCTTGGACATCCGAGCACGTCTCCATGAGGGTTTGGATGAAAGCAGGGCTCCGGGTCCGGCTGTACCGCCACGGTTTGCCTGTCTTTGTGTCCTTCGGCATACTGGAGTGGGGCACATAGTTGTAGAGGACATCGTAGGTTACAGGGTCCATAGCGGCATCAACAAGACGACCGTCGTTGCGGAATTTGAACGTAGACCCTCTCTTCACAAAGCAATATGCCTCAAACACCAATGTCTGCACATCCACAAAGAAGGGATCAACTCCAGGGTCTACTTAACATACACCACAATATGAAGTGAATGCAATAGATTGATAACTTACACTTTGGCCCTCTGTTCGCACCCCTGTGTACTGATGCAGAACCATTTTCTGAGGAGGACCGGGGTGACACTTTTCGGTGTCCACCTTGCCACCGCATTCTCTATGGTCTTCCCTCTCGTGGCAAGGACAACCACACATCCACCGTCATCCAGAAGCATCCCCGCCAGCCCAAACCCGGCTTTCCGGTAGTCCTCAGTAAACCTGTTCCAGGTGGGTACACCATCCAGGCCCTCCAGCAGCTCCCCATCTAGAATGTCGAGGAGAATCATGTCGCAAGCTCTCTCCACCTCACCCCCCCCCCCCCCCCCCCCCCCCCCCCCCGAGTGCTCTTGCAATTCGTGCTCACAGCCGTGAAGAATTCCATCATGGCTTCAAAACCAGGGGTGTCTTTAGGCTCTGTACCGGCAGCCCTCTTCTTGGCTTTCCCCTTCTGCTCCGCCAGAGACTTGCTGTGTGCCACCTTCTTCGCCCTGGCAGCGAGAGCGTCAAAGAAGCTCTCATTGACGCATTGGATGATGGTTGGAGGTTCTAGCTTTGGCCTATGCGTAAACGTCACCGCCGAATACCGCCGTGTAGGCTCGCCCTCAAATGCCAACTTCTTGGCAGAGCCAGTCCCACTCCGAACTGACTTGGGAACCCGGACGACCGGTGACTGGGTAGGAGCAACAGCAATTGCAGGACCTTGAACAAAGTTGTCGTCCGAGTCACTCTCTTGGGTCCCCTCCTGCGCCTCCTCCGATGCCCCGATGGTTTTCTTCTTTTTGGGTGTTACTGCACTCACCTGTTTCCTTGTCCTTTTCCTTTGGCCTTTACTCTTCTCATGCCATTTCTCCTGAATTCCTGCTTGAGCAAGCTCTGCCGCTTTCCTGGAGTTCGCAAGCGCTTTTGCCTCTTTTGCACCCAACGAAGGCAGCGGAGCCCGGTTTCGTCGGAATTCAGCATCCGGCTTCAATTGAAACTCGGATGGGTCGAGCAAGCCGGGCGGAAGGTCCACATACCAAGGGCAATCACGCAAATGTTCCAGATGCCACTCCTTCACAATATCGTCAGTGTACATGGAGTCAGCCCCAGGGTTCCTCCATGCCAGGAAGAATGGTGGCTCGAAAGACAGATGACCTTTCTCCAAAGGGAGAACTTGCAGTACCTACATTCATGAAAAACACAATGAGGTCCCTGAAATGCATATTCGGCACCATTTTCCCAGGTTGGGGCGGATGTGAGTGGGCCTAGAAATGGAAAAATGGCGCCGAATTTCGGTTTTCGGTGACTGCCACCCTAGGGACTTAGCCATCTTGGGAGCCCTGAACTGGAAATTCGGCGCCATTTTCCCCGGTTTGGCCCGAAGATGGCTAAGTCCCAGAACCGCAATAGGGCCTAGAACTGGAAAAATGGCGCCGAATTTCCAGTTCAGGGCCAGCCACCCTAGGGACTTAGCCCGAAAATGGCTAAGTCCCTGAACGGCAATAGGGCCTAGAACTGGAAAATGGCGCCGAATTTCCACTTCGGGGCCAGCCACCCTAGGGACTTAGCCCGAAAATGGCTGTCCCTGAACGGCAATAGGGCCTAGAACTGGAAAATGGCGCCGAATTTCCAGTTCAGGGCCAGCCACCCTAGGGACTTAGCTTGAAAATGGCTAAGTCCCTGAACGGCAATAGGGCCTGGAACTGGAAAATGGCGCCGAATTTCCAGTTCAGGGCCAGCCAGTCTAGGGACTTAGCCCGAAAATGGCTAAGTCCCTGAACGGCAATAGGGCCTACAACTGGAAGCCATGTATCCAGGAAGCCATGTGTCGCCAGCCCGAATGAAAACCGACAGCGGTGGACATTTATTGCCCAACTGCGCAATTAAATGTCGGATGAAGCCCTCCATGTAGGATGAAAATCGACGGAACTAGGCCCGGAATTTCCAACGTAGAGGTAATTCAGAGCGCTGGAGGATGGAAATCCGGCGCCGGATTTCCATCCTGCAGGTAATTCGGAGCGCAGCAGGATGGAAATTCAGCGCCGAATTTCCATCCTGCAAGGTAGGGCGGCGCGCGAAATTTCCCTCACGCAGGTAATTCGGAAGCGGATGGATGCAAATCTGGCGCCGGATTTCCATCCGCGCAGGTAGGGCGGCGCGCCAAATTTCCCTGACGCAGGTAATTCAGAAGCGGATGGATGGAAATCCGGCGTCGAATTTCCATCCAGCAGGTAAGTCGGATCGCTGGCGTACGGATATTCAGCGCCGAATTTCCATTCGCCAGGAATTTCGAAACGCTGAATTACCTTCCTGCAGGTAATTCTGAGCGTGTCCGATTGATTTTTCGGATTTTTCTTGGAATCCTTCAGTGCTAGAGGCAAATCGGAACAGCCTCGGACGGAAATTCGGCGCCGTTTTTCCATTCTGGGAGGTTTCTGCGACTTCCTTTGAGGGGGCCCCGATGGAAATTCGGCGCCGAATTTCCATCCGGGGGATGGTCTCTGTCGGAGAGGTGCCGGCCTCTCCGCCGCTCTGTTGGATATTCGGTGCCAAATTTCCGTCCGGGGGTTGAAATATGACGGCCAGGTGCGGGCCTCTCCCCCTCCCCGACTGCATCCGAACCGCCCCAGATGGAAATTTGGCGCCGTTTTTCCATCTGGGGATGTTTTTATGCCGGCCAATTTTCGGCCTGACCCCCCGACACGACTTCCTTTGGGGGGGCCCGGATGGAAATTCGGCGCCGAATCTCCATCCAGGGGATGTTCTCTCTCGCACACGCGCCGGCCTCTGCGCCCGAGGCGACTTCATCCGGGCGTCCCCTGTTGGATATTCGGTGCCGAATTTCCGTCCGGGGGTTGAAATGTGACGGCCATGTGCCGGCCTCTCCCCCCTCCCCGACTGCATCCGAATCGCCCCAGATGGAAATTCGGCGCCGTTTTTCCATCTGGGGATGTTTTTATGCCGGCCAGTTTTCGGCCTGACCCCCCGACACGACTTCCTTTGGGGGGCCCGGATGGAAATTCGGCGACGAATCTCCATCCAGGGGATTTCTCTCTCGCACACGCGCCGGCCTCTGCGCCCGAGGCGACTTCATCCGGGCGTCCCCTGTTGGATATTCGGTGCCGAATTTCCGTCCGGGGGTTGAAATGTGACGGCCACGTGCCGGCCTCTCCCCCCTCCCCGACTGCATCCGAACCGCCCCAGATGGAAATTCGGCGCCGTTTTTCCATCTGGGGATGTTTTTATGCCGGCCAGTTTTCGGCCTGACCCCCTGACACGACTTCCTTTGGGGGGGCCCGGATGGAAATTCGGCGCCGAATCTCCATCCAGGGGATTTCTCTCTCGCACACGCGCCGGCCTCTGCGCCCGAGGCGACTTCATCCGGGCTTCCCCTGTTGTATATTCGGTGCCGAATTTCCGTCCGGGGGTTGTAATGTGTGGGCCAGATGGCGGCCTTTCCCCCGAGCCGACTGCATCCGAAAGGCCTCGGATGGAAATTCGGCGCCGTTTTTCCATCCGCGTAGGTTTTTATGTCGGCCAATTTTCGGCCTGACCCCCCGACAGGACTTCCTTTGGGGGGATCCGAATGGAAATTCGACACTGAATTTCCGTCCGGGGGATGTTCTCTGTCGGACAGGTGCCGGCATCTCTGCCCCAGACGACTTCATCCGTGCGGCCCCTGTTGGATATTGGGTGCCGAATTTCCATTCGGGGGTAGTAATGTGACGGCACGGTGCCGGCTTCTCCCCTTCAGCCGTCATCATCCGGACGGGCCCCCACTTTCTGACTGCATACCGTTGGCAGTTATTGCGCAAAGACCAGGGGCCGCATTCCGGAGACAAGGTTCATTAACACTCTGACTGTGGATTTTTGAGATAGTTGGCTCCCTGGATTTGGATCAGGCTTCGTCGCTCGGACAAATCGGCACCGCATTCCTTCCCATCGCTGCATCCCCCTTCTACCAGGGAGCTTCCCCGCACGCCATCCTGGCAGTCTTGTGTGCACATCTCCCATGGCGGAAAACCCGAGCGCTACAGTGTACTGCCCTCCTCACGAGCATAGAGCTTCATTTCCGTGCAGAGGGGACATCTGGCGAGTGATGGAGAAATATCTGTGCGTTTGATACCACCTGAAACCGGGGTCGGTTTTTTTGGAGGAGGAAAGGAAGGACTCAAACGGCCTTGTTCTCGATAGTATTGTTGTGCTCCACGATGATTTCGGCGATGGCAGGGAATGGCGAGTTCCACCATCGGACAGCGTGATCTACAGGGCTGTTGGGGACTTCATTTGCCCGCCAAATGCACCTTCTATCCTGGCGCCTTCCACGAAACAATCCACGAATCAGAGAGTGGCTACCTCAAAGAGAGAAGTCCGCAACGAAGTAAATCCAGAGCCGAACCCATCCATGAAGACGAGCGAGAACTGGGTTGTTCACAACCTGTCCGACTCAGACGAGGTCATGGAAGTTCCGAGGTCATCCTGGAGATCAGGCAAGTCCTCAATGGACGTCAGTGGAGGAGGGAGTCATATTCCCAGCACAAGCACCGCAGTTCGATCTATTCTTGAAATTCTGCGAGGGCTTCACCTGGAGGGACACCGGTCAGAGCTGGTCGGGCTGGACTACAGCAAGTTCGCAATTAAATCGGTTACATGCCTTCCCGCCGACGTCGACGGTAATATCTTCTTTGAGTTCCCTCCTCGGGCGGACTACTCGAGGGCGTCCGGAATGTTGACAGATATGGATAGAAAACATGACGGTCATCCTTGGTGCGTTACCAAAACCACCAGCATGAAGATGCTCGATGGTGTGTGGGTGCGCTACGTTGTTTGTGCGGGCGCATTGCGGTGTTTCTCCCCAACTTGCTTCCACTTTAAATCCAGAGGTCACAGGAACGAGACCGATTGGACAGGCACAGCTCATCAACCATTTCGAGCTCAGGAGAAGGTTCCGAACTCCACATTTAAGTGTGCGCATTGCAAAGAACCACCACACTGCATGTCTGTTTGTAATGCCAAGCAGTTCTATGTGTTGCACCGCACCGTTTCCCTGACCTCACCCGAGCTTGCATACACGTTGGTTCCCATTGTCACAAATTGGCGAGGGGGAACTCGCGGGAGGCTGCCCACGAGGCAGAGCAGCTCGTTCAGGAGGAGGTTAAGTTGAGACCGGGTGCCAAACCCAAACAGATACAGCTCCAAGCCGCCCATAAGATGGCATTGGCCAAAATTATGTCGGAAGACGGCTCCGATAGAGTTCCTCTCGATGAGAAGGAAATGGAGGCATTGCTGGAGTTGGTGTCCCACGTATGTTCACCGAATGTCCGAAACCACATTGTCTCATGCAAACAGAAAATTGGGCGTGGCTCGGATATGCACTCCATTATGGAGGTGAAGCGACGATGTGGATATGACTACATTCATGGAAGTAGGTTTCCAGGACAAGGAACTGAGGCAGATTGTTGTTTCGTATTCAAAATGTCCACGTGTGGATCTGGCAGCGGCGTCGAACTGGTCGACAGGATGACGAGTGGGGATTTGTCAAACAGTTGGGTCATGTTCGACCATATTAAGCGAATTACAAATCACCAGTGGGTGACAATGGGTGCACATGTCTACGACACCCACTGCAGGATGCTAATGACAATTGCTATTTGTGAGATGAAAGGAGAGGACACACAATCGGAGATGCTTCTTTGGCAGGGAATAAACAAACAGATGGCCAAGGCGGGATTGCCCCCTCCCAATTTCCGTGGTTTCATGGCGGACAACGCACAAGCAAATTGGGCTGTCATCCGAAGGGTGTACGGGCAAGACCCCAATGTTCCCATGGAAGGCAAGGAGAGATCTTGTGGGTTCCATTTTCTGCAGAGCCTTTCGCAGTACACAACCAGGCTCGTGGCGCTAGATTTCAGAGAGGAGCACTGTTCCATGTGCCTTTGCGTGGAAGCGTGCTCCCACCTTGGATGATGCAGAGACACAGTTTGCATGTATACGGGCTTGGTGGACATCGTCAGGTGCTGTAAGGAAATCAGACGAGGGAGCAATGGTCAGTTGGCTAGCATGGTGGCATTATCGTTTCCTCCAGTTCGGCGACTATATGCGGGAGGTGAGTTGCACGAATTCGCGTCCCGTTGAATATTATTCTTGGCCATATTTGTAACTTGCTTGTAACCTCAACATGTGCTTGTGCAGGAAATGTGTCTCGACTCCGACACCGACATGCCCACGACAAACATGGCCGAATCAGTGCACTCTTCCTGGCGTGCCTCCTCTGCGGCGCATCTGGTGGACATCCTCACTGCCACAACGGAGGACATTGTGAGGTCAATTATGCAGCAATGCAGGTACAACGAGTTCTTGAAAGGGAAACAGTGGGGCTTGGGGCCGGACAGGCAGGAAATGCTGATGCGGACTGCCTCTAGATCGAAGAATCCTCGGAAGTGGGCGGCGGCCTTGCGAGAGGGCCTTCGGGACACGCCATTGCTGCGAAGAGGCCAACATTTGGAAGGAGATGTTCATACCCGTCCAGTGAGACGAAGACTTGACGAGGCACCTGGCAGAGAAGAGGATTCATGGCGAGCTGACAAGAATATTCGCACGCTCCCTCGTGGTCCGGTGATGTTGCCCGAGGAGGTCTCGTCGAGCACCGCAAGTCCTGCACGTTCAAGATCGCCATCTCCTTTGAGCACAGGGCGCGTGCCCCGGCAACATAACGAGCCATCTGTAGTAAAGCAGTACAACATTCCCATTGTGGAGACAAGAGTGTCGGAGTCACAGTGGAGAATTGCGAGGACATTGCCGGCATTTCGAGGGAAGTGCTGCGCCATCTGGGTGGATACGAGAACACGCTGTGGTGAGATGATTCGGAGGAACCCACACGGTGCTGTACCTGCACCTTGTTTCAACGGCAGATTTTTGACTCCCACATTTGCTCACGCCACAACGCAGACATTTTGGTTCTGTAGGCACGACATAATGACATGTGTATTTGGCAAGCCCAAGTACGGGATTCAGGGAATGCCGGAGCCTCCGGGCGTCTGGCCTGTTGCACCGGGTTGCAGCCTCCCTCAGAATGAGGCGGATGCTCTATCTGCAGCAGGATTTCGAATGGTGCAACGCACAGACATCCCGGCCCACGCATTTCCGGTTCCTCAGACCCAACCATTACAGACTGCTCGGTCCAGTAGAGACGGATTGGACAATTCTGCACATCCCACAATGCGATTCGAAAGAGTGAAGAGACGACACCCTCCCAACAAGTTGAATGAGACTCGGATTGTCAATGCTCTTGGATGGCTTGCACTATTCAAGCTCCGTGGACGTACCCCCACCCGGCCTTGGGCGTGTGTATCGGATGGCAACGGCCGGCTCGGCTGTACGCGACGATGTATACACAATTACGATTGGAGTGGAGCCGACTTGCAATTGTACGGACTTCTCGTTGATGGAAGCAAAGAAGGGTTCGAAGTATTATCCGTGCAAGCATCTGTATTACATTTACCTGAAGAGGTTGAGGATGAACGTGACTATTGATGACTTTATTCATGCACCGGCGTTGAGCGTGAACGAGCTGCACAAACTCCTCCTTAGGGATTCCAGAAATCATTGATGGGGCAAAGGGAATCCTCCATATGGATATTTTCAATTGCATTTTGCTGTATCAGACTTTTTTTTTGCAGTGTAATGAAATGCACCCCAAAACTCCTGGAATGAGGCAATATTCCATTCAAACTGAGATCCAACAGAAGCAGTTGTGGGGCCATTTCTGGAAAAATGGCGCCGAATTTCTCTTTTTGGGGCCGAAAACTGGCTAAGTCCCAACATTCACTGGTACCTGTGTCTGGGAAAATGGCGCCGAATTTCTCTTTTTTGGGCCGAAAACTGGCTAAGTCCCAACATGCACCGGTACCGTGTCTGGAAAAATGGCGCCGAATTTCTCTTTTTTGGGCCGAAAACTGGCTAAGTCCCAACATGCACTGGTACCGTGTCTGGAAAAATGGTGCCGAATTTCTCTTTTTGGGCCGAAAACTGGCTAAGTCCCAACATGCACTGGTACAGTGTCTGGAAAAATGGCGCCGAATTTCCCTATTTTGCGCCGAAAACTGGCTAAGTCCGAACATGCAGTGGAAAAATGGCGCCGAATTACCTGTCATGAGGGGACCTATAGCCGCGGAATTCGGCACCATTTTTCGCCAGAGAGACCTATTACCGCGAAATACGTCGCCGTTTTTTCAGGTTACGGACCCTATTACCGCGAAATTCGGCATCATATTTGCACATGTCGCTGGGAATTGGCATGAGCGGAAGACGCAATATCATGAGCACAACTGTCAAAACTGCAATTTTCCCTTCAAGGGGCCGAATAATATATTTGTTTTTCCTGACACATTGCATTAAATTATTGTTTTTTATTGTTTTTTATTTTCGAAATTTGTACTTCTGCTCATGAAAACCGATTGTCTTACTACTCCGCTCATGCCGCTCATGCTCATGAAATAGCAAACCTCCCCTTCTTTAGCAAGAACTACTGAATTGCGAGCGTCATTAACGCCATTCGATTCTCCTCATGAGATTTATGTACCTATGTGTTTGAAGAGAGAGTGAGGGTCGGCATACCGTCAATCATCGTTGTTCAGACCATACAGTCTGTCTGATTGCCTTTCAAGCAGTCGTTCCTCTTCCCATGCTGGCGACGGTAATCACAGTGGAGTCAATCTTACTAATCTGCACTTACTGTCCGCCCTAAACTATACTGAATGTCGTTGCCGCCAATCACTTGCACATAGATGTCATTACACAACACCGATCCGGCAGGTCGTTATCTTTTGTGATTGTCGTTAACGCCGTTCACTATCGCTCTCGCTTTTTGTTTTGATACGGCAGTATCAGCTTTGCTTGTGTAGATTGTGCTGAATTGTTTCACACCATTCATAGTGAGTTTCTTTGAGACAGAGTGATGGTCGTTACATTCACTATTTGCAAATTACTCAGTCAGAACTGAATGGCATCGTGCAAAACTGTGAGGTCGAAGCCTACAGGATCAGAGGGGAAAGGATCTGGAGATGGGGACGAGTCCGCAAAAAGCTCAGAGAATACAGATGAAGCAGATGAATCTGAAGTGTGTCGTGCGCATACATATCGCTACACAACTACATCGCTGTCCAAACCACACCACACATATATGCACAATAAAGTAGTCTAGCACAATGATAAGAAAGCTAAGGACACACACGATGCAAAGCATGAAAACCAAACCATCACTCTTAGAAATAGAAGTCGAGCCAGGGGCACCCCAAGCTATGGGGACTCCACCCCACAACAACCTACACTCCCATCATAAGCACACTCAGATCTGAACGATGAAGGAGCTCGGTCGCGCAGGCTCAACTCGAGAGAGATGAGCTGCGCGACTGCCGCTCTCGTGAAGATAAGACAGACCAGGTGTCAAACTAAACTTGACACCTGATTTAACACTTGACCTAAATCCAAGTGTTAAATACAAATAACTAGTTTTATTCTAGCTGTTTTCACACTGTGCTTATTTAACTTGACAGCTGTCGTGCGCATACATATCGCTACACAACTACATCGCTGTCCAAACCACACCACACATATATGCACAATAAAGTAGTCTAGCACAATCGCCCCCCTAGCTGGTGGATAGGTCCCTCTACCTCCAGATAGCTACAAGATGTAATAGCCACAGCCGTACTAAGTCCTCTATCACTGTCCCTATCGTACTCAAACTCTATAACCAAGAGGCCGGGTACAAGAGTAGCCCCATCGTTAGTCGCCGTCTTGCAATCTGTGAACTTGAGCCAAGATCTCGTGTGTTCAAGGTCTCCTAGTAGCTGGGCCTTGCGTTTCTTGTTAGCCTCCATGGTTGTATCCACTCCCACTATCCAATGCAATGTGGACATAACCAATCCCCATCCGGAACCATCTCAAGAGGTGGAGTCAAGCATCCCATATGCCAACCTCTAGAGCACCGATCACACACCAGCATGGTGGCTGCCCCTTTAGCAGACCCACACAACATGCACCTCAAACCTGCAGATACCACTGCCAGGTTTGGGTCAATCCTGCCATCGACATTCGGAAGGTGACATGGCGCACAATTACGCACATGGTCCTTCCAAGTTATGCCATCCCGACCCTCCAAGACCAAGACGCCTGAGGGCAAGACCTCTCGAACCCTCAAAATAACACGTCCTGCAGTCACATCCAGGGTCGTAGGAGCAGTCTGCTGCAGATAGACATAGTCACCAGGGTTGAATCTCCGAACCCCAGGACGATAGCCCCCACCACGTATGGTAGCATACCTCAACGTATCACGGTGTTGTGCAATGGCAAGGTTCTCGAAAGCCATGGGCATGACTCTCTTGAACAACTCTGCACGCTGCTCACATGCACGTGCCCACACGTCCGGATCGTCAAGGTTAAGAACTGTAGCAGCTTCTCTGCGAATGGATGTAGGCAAATCCGGCTCTCGGCCAAAGAGAAGAAAGTATGGTGAGAAGGAGGCAAGTGATGCTTGCTTGCTGAACCTGTAGCCCATGGCTAACCAGGGTAACTGAAGGTCCCAATCTCCTAGGTGTCCCTTCTGCAAGCCATACTTGCGCAAACCCCTCTTTACTGTCTGAACAACTCTCTCTGCCAAGCCATCGGCTTCAGGATGATCCCGAGAAGTGGTGCGGTGGTCTATCAAGGCCTTGTCACACAAAGCCTGAAACTCCCCCAAGAACTCTCTCCCTTGGTCCGTGAGTACCTCAGCTGGAGCACCGAATCGGCTAAGCACACAATCCAGGAATGCATACGCAGCTCCCTCACTAGCCTTATCAGGCAATGGAACCAATTCAATCCACTTGGAGAAGTGCTCCACCATCACCAACACGTACTTGTTGTGGCGCATGGTCAGTGGCAACGGCCCTGCGAAGTCAAGACTCCACCTGTAGCCCAATCCCATGATCGGAAGAGGGTGCAATTGTGGAGTAGGGGCGTTGAATGAAGCACGCACCCTGTCACACACCATGCACCTAGCCACAAATTGTTGCACCTCTGTGTGCATACCACGCCACCAATACTGCCCCTGCAGTAGACTATGAGTGCGTCGCACCCCAAAATGCCCCAACTCCTCATGGGCATGCCGCACTAACCGTGCCCGCTGTGTTGGGTGAGGCACAATCCTCACTCGACCATCCTCCCACACTCGGAGCAGGTGTGTCCCCTCCCACCTGAACCTCTTGGCTCGTTGTAGGATCCGATCCCTCTCCTTGGCAGTCATAGTGGCTGCCGTGTCTCCACTGCGGAGGTAGTCCAACACAACTGAATCCTCATGTATATCTTTGGCGCCACCTGCTCATTGCTGGCCTCAGGGTCCTCAGACACTTGATCTACAGTCATCCCTGTTGTAGGTCCAACCTGGCCTTCCGCTGCCAAGATACACAGAAATGCAGATGCATGCCATCCGGGCACCATCTCCTCGTCCGTCTCACCATGCCACCGAGCTCCAGTGTCATCCTGCTGGCTCGTGCATGGATTGCGACTCAACCCATCTGCATTTCGATTGACCAAACCCGGTCGATGCACCACCTGAAAGTCATACTCTTGAAGGATGAGTGCCCACCGTGCAAGCTTCCCCGTAAGCTTGTCTGACTCCATCAACCACTTGAGTGGTTGGTGATCCGTGACAAGGGTGAAGAGATTGCCGTATAGATAGCACCTGAAGTGTGCCACGGCCCACACTGCAGCTAAGCATTCTCCCTCATATGAGCTATACTTAGACTCTGCAGCATTGTTCGAGCGGCTAGCATAAGCCACTACGAACTCTCTTCCCTCATCATCCACCTGTGTGAGCACCGCTCCAAGCCCCAGCATGCTCCAATCTGTATGCAGCTGAAAAGGACGCCCCCTGATAGGTCGTCTCAAGATGGGCGCCGAGGTCAACCTCGCCTTGAGCTCTTGAAAAGCTTGTTCTTGCTCATCTTCCCACTGCCACTCCTGGTCCACCTTGGTCAGCTTGGTTAGAGCCTTTGCAATGGCACTAAATCCCTTAACAAACCGTCTGTAATAGTTTGCTAACCCCATGAAAGCTCGAACTCGGCTCACATCCGTGGGGCGTGGAACCTGTGCAATGGACTCTACCTTAGTCTGCTGTACCCCCAATCCTCCAGGATATATCATGTGACCCAGATACTCAATCTGGTTGTGGAAAAACTTGCACTTGCCCGGATGTAACTTCAATCCGTGCGTCCTCAAGCGCTCAAATACCCCCTGAAGGTGTCTCTCATGCTCCTCCACCGTAGCACTAAAGATGATGATGTCATCTATGTAGCACCGAGCAAACTCCACCCCTGCTAGAATCCTGTCCATGACTCTTTGAAACTCAGCGGGAGCGTTTTTAAGCCCAAATGGTAAGAACCGCCACTGGTATAGGCAATCCTTCCCGTGCTCATTGATCCCCCAGAATGCCGTCTTTTGCTTATCCGCCTCCTTGATCGGCAACTGGTGATATCCGGATCGTAAATCCAACGTGCTAAAGACCTTGGAATGCCCAATGGCATCAAAGATCTCCTCTGGTGTTGGCATGGCATACCTATCGGACTTGGTCTGACGATTTACAGGCCGGTAATCACCGCACATACGTCTCTCCGTCCAATTGCCATAGACATCCTTCTTAGCTGGCATCACTGTGGCTGAAGCATACTCTCCACCAGAGAGCTCCACCAAACCTGCCTCCCAGAGATCTTGAGTCCTCATCTGAATCAAAGACCTCTCCATGTCACTGTATCTATAGGGTCTCCGAAAGATTGGCGTGTCAGTGGCCAACTCAATACGGATCTCTTGACCCTTCAGTGCTCCCAAGTCCTTCAAACTGAAGGCAAAGCAATTCCTGTAAGCCCTCAGGAACCGCCGTATACGTCGTCTCTCTCCTCCGGTGACAATGGGTCCAATATCAGGCTCCCAATTGTCCTCCGTAACTGCAACCTTAAGTCCAGTGGGCTTAGAGGTAGAGGACGCGTCCCGTGGTTGCTATGCTGCAACCTCTTGAGCAGTACCCCCTTCCTGCTCAGTCAATGACAAGGCCTCATCCTGCCCCATCATCTCATCATTGAGAACCTCCTCATCCCGAGAAGAATCCCCAACCTCATCCATCACAGCTGCCTTCGCTGCCAACTCCCTCTGAACCTCGAGCACCTCCCACATGTGCCATGGATGTCTACACCTCGTGGTCCTCACCGGCTCGCCCCCACTCGCTGCCTGTACCGTCTCGGTAGGCAGAGAGACCGTCAAGGGAAGTGCACTCCGCACTCTACGTTGCTCAGCCATAGCCAAGCTGACAATCCAGGTCAAGCAATTGAGATCCATTGCTTGCCCCAACACCTGACGACGTGATGCCTCAGAAAGAGAAGGCACCGCCGTGGTCCCAGTGGAAAACCCCATAGCCCGCTCTCGCTCGTCGGCATTAGGCTCCACTAACTGCTGCAACTGAGCATCCCACAGGAGGCCAGGTCCACCATCCCGAAAAGCATGGGATCCTGGGAAGCTGAGCAGTGTAGGTAATGCTGCTCGTGGTTGACCCACCCTGTTGACCACTGCCAAAGGCGAACGGTCATCGTGTCTCACACGTTGAGACTGCCTTCCTGTGTCCAAAATGCCATCCACGGTGAGGTGTGCTGGCCGCTGCACCCCATCAAATGCACGCTTGAGCAGTGCGGGTGGCATCAAGTTAGTCCACCATAGTCGTGGACGATGAGCCCGTGACCCCACTGCAGCTGCATCCAGCAATACTGCTGACCCAAGCCACGACCGGACTTGATGCACACTGGCCATCACCCTGGCCCGAGAATCACCCATCAGTGGTACATTCTCCAAGATGTATGCTGGAGATACAGCTTGATGAAGCTGCAAGCAGCGCAAAATCCGCACCATCTCCCAAAACAGACCCGTCCTCGAGTCTCGCAATCCATTGCCATGCCCGGCTGATGAATGCCCTTGGCAGGGCCAACCTGCCACTATCAGATCAATGGAGCCAACCTGCTCCAAATCTTGCGCCCCCAACAAAGAAATGTCTGCTGGCAAGGCTTGTTGGTATCCACGAACTGCAGACACAGACAACAAGTCAGGGTACTGCTGTACCAACTGAGCCACATGGCGCAGTGAGACGCGTCGTGCAGTCTCATCCCTCTCCACATACAGGTAACGCCTTACCCGCACACCTGCCTGTAGCACAGCAGCCAATCCGGTGCTGATCCCGCCAAACAAGTCCAGAAGGCAAATGCCTTCATCCGGCCGCTGCCACACAAGAGGTGTGGTGTCCAATGGCGACAACTGAGGTGGCCCTGGTGCAATCACCGCACTCTCCTCCTCTCCTGACGGTACAAAAGCTTCTACCCAAGCTTGTTGCACCCGTCCATCAGCAGCTTGCTGCAAATCCTTGCTCGTACCCCACAACGGAGTGTGAGCAACCATGGCAGGCAACTCCGCCGTACCATGCATGTCATCCTGCTCTGCTGGAGGTGGCACATCCTCTGCATGGGCATTGCCTTCCAGCAACTCTCCAGGCCAACTAACTGCAGCTGTGAAGGCGGCTAGTGTTGGCATCTTGCCCCGCTGGGCAGCTGCAATACCCCCAATGAATGTCACAGGGAGCTGTGCACGGCGACCATCCCCTGACTGCCATCCAGGCCTGTAGGATGCTGACTCCTCCCAGAAATCCAGGGTGAAGCCCATGGGGTATAACACTGCCCCACCAACGAGGACATCGTAAGAGACCGCGTCTGTCACAATGGCCTTGGCTCGCATCACTGAGCCATCTACAGGATGATCCGGCTGCAGTCTAATAGCCAACTGATGCCGTGTCATGCCGCGAGCCTGCTCTGATCCTCCCAGAGATGTCTGTATCTGGAAAGGACAAGGCTCCATATCCGCCTCCATGAGGCCCAAACCTGCAATAGCAGCTCTGCCCAACATCAGTGGCTGAGCTCCTGAGTCCAACAAGACCCGCAGTGGCCGGTACTTCTTGCCTGCCGGTCCACTCAAAGTGAAAATGCCTCCCTGGTTGTCTAACAAGACAACTCCAGGTGTCACCATGGCGCGCTCAATGGCTGGCCTAGCTGGCAGCTCCGTCAACCTGGCAGCTGCAACTTGCCATGGCGCAGCCGTGGCAGTCTTGACCCTCAAATCCGAGGATCCCTCTGCCACTATACCTTCCACTAACTCCGCAGAAGATGAAGTGACCTCCCCACTCTCACAGAGAGTTGCTGCTAGTCTGAACACTGCAGCTGGTCTCACCCCCGGCGTCGCAATCATGGTTGCCGAGAACAGTGGGGCTTGACACACAGAGGTGGCTGCCCCCAATAACACACCGGTTGCACTAGCCTTGGTAGCAGGTGTCAGTGCTGCACGTGTAGCTCTCCCCAATGGCATAGTAACCTCCGCCTCGGTAACCGTCGGGCGAGAACTAGGTGCCATGGATGGCGTTGACACTGTCTCCGCCAAGGTGAATGACTGAGGCAGCCTCGCCTGACGGCTTGCCTCCCCACGTTGTGGATCCAACTCCACCTCTGCACCTCGTGGCTCAGGAACTCGTGCTGCTCCTCGAGTCACGGCTGCAGCAGACTCCACCTGCTCTAGTGGTAGTGCTGCTCCGCACATGAATCCCATGCCTCCCATATCTCCTCCCTCAGGAGCAGGAGGTGGACCATCCCGCCTGGGAGCCGGTACCGCCTGAGCTATAGCCATGGCAGCGAGCCTCTGCTCTAGCTGCTGAAGCCGATTGGCCATGCCTTGGTCAACACCCTGACCTCCGCGTCCTTGGCCATGTGGAGCTTGCCCTTGGCCTGCACCTCGTGCCCGACCACCTCGTCCTCTTTGGGCTGGTCCACCTCGCCCCTGGCCACCATTGTTCCCTTGGAACTGGCCTGGGCGCAACTCAGGATGCAAGTCATAACACTGGGCATCTACATGCCCATACTTGCCACAATGCCCACACTGCAACTGTGCAGGCTGTGCTTGTGCCGGCCTTCTGCCATTCTCTGGGCAATCTCTTTTGACATGGGGTCCTCCACATGTCCAACATATCACCCCTGGTTGCTGTTGGCCTGCAAAAGATGCCACGGGCCTCTGCACCTGAGGTCCCCTGTAAGCTCCATGGAACTTGGGCTGGGCAACCTTGCCCCCCTGACCACGCTGTTGGGCAGTCCCTTGTGCCTGTGGGCTGACAGCTGTGCCCCGTACAGGCATGTCCTTGCCAAATCCAATTGTAACAACTCGCTCCTCCACCATGTTGAGCTCAATCCGCTCAGCCAGCAGAAACACATCTGCTAATGTGGGTTGGGCTGCTTGTAACAGGGTTGCATCTCGCACCCTTCTCTTGAGCTCCTTGTCCAGAATTCCATACCAAAACTGGATTGCCTGAGCTTCAGTAACCCCTTGGGTCACACTTATCAAGCGCCTCATACGAGTGTACGCCTCTCGCAGGCTCTCACTGGGTTTGCGCTGGAAGTCTTGCAAACTTCGCAGCTTCTCTGTCCGTACACCTTGGTAGTTCCTCCGCAACTCCTGGAAGAACTCCACCACCGGGTTGAATCTAGGCACATGTGTTGTAGTTGTGGCAGGAGGAGTAGTAGCACCTTTTGAACTGGTACCACCTGCAGAAGTACCAGCACTACCTGCTCCACTACTAGTGCTGGCAGTGAGAGCTATTGGTACTGATGCAGCTACTGGTCGCGTCGTGCCTCGAGTAATGGAGACGTAGTCAGGTGACCAATACATCCTCCACTCCTCAATCTCTGCTTCATGTCCTCGCCTGAACTCGTGGTAATCGTCCATAGGCGGGCCTTCCAAATGCTGGAACAGTCCCTTCCACGCCATGAATGGGGTGAATAGCTGTGGATTGCGCATCTGCTGCAAATCACACCAGCTGTCGAACTCCTGGATAAAGTCATCCAACTCGATTGTGCCCACAGCTCCAGAGTACCTACGAGGCCCCTTGGTAGCTCCATACATCTCCTCCATGTCGTCCCACAACAATGGCGAATGAAAGTGCACACCTGTTGATGAAGCCTCTGAGTCTGTGTCTGACTCTACAGTAATTGAGGGTGGCGGTGAAGGTGGTCTGAACCGAATACCTCGTCTTGTGAACCCACTCTCACTGTTACTGCCTGTAGCCGTACTCCCCTCAAAACCCTTGGGTAACTCCGTAATGACACTCACAATGTGCACCTCCTCCACGTAACACTATAAGGCTCTAGTACTAATCTAATAGTGACATGGGTGGGCACCTGTTGCAGTTTAAGGGTCATATCCCAATGGCTCAGGGCACCTGCACCTGCATCCACCGCAAGAACTCCTATGGTTGGCTGGTCATCAACCCAGCCTCACCATAGAAGAAACACTGGTGGTCTTGCTGGTCATCACTCCAGCCTCACCACCGACAGCATACTCTAGGATTGACCGGTGATCAAATCCGGCCTAATCCCTATGAAAGCAAGCGCCCACACAAAACCAACATGGCGCACAGTCAAGCATGCAGGTGTTGGGGGGGATCCAAACACAAGAAATCAAAACATCAACACCCCCACACCAAAATCCAGCTGCAATGCTGATCCTGCAGAATATCCCAGCCCAAAACCCCGGACTGACTGGCCTCCACCAAGAGAGGCTTTGGCAACTACAAGTACAAGGTAATGAAAATAGTACAGAGATGGAGGGGAAGAATAGAAGCCCGCCCAAGCAAGATCTAATCCTGATCTATGCTATCAACTTCCAGACTTCTCTCAAAGTGCCTCGCTCTGCTTGATGGTAAGGTGTAGGAGGTATATCTATGTCCAGAAACCTGCCACTAACCTTGTCCCAAGCTACAGTAGCTCGCTCTAACCAACCCTCCTCCTCTTTCTGCCAGGTAGAGACAAAGCAATACTCCCCTATCTCCCGCTCACTGAACACTAAAGAAAACAAAGGTAGGGTCTGATAGTCTCTCAACTCGAAAGCTTTGAGACGGTTGCGGGTGTCTTCATTGCGAATGACTGCATCTCCTTCACGCACAACAAACATGTCATTGCTGATGAACCCCCGCTCGTGGTTGCCCTGTGCAGAGCGTATCCGGCTGCAACCGTGTCTGATTGCACAAACTTGTGTAGCTCCTGCTCCTCTGCTCCAGTACACCACGGCCTTGTGGCTGAACACCTTGGTCCCCGGGGCTGTCTTTGGCTGTGTTCCAAGCCTAGCTTTCACCCACTTTGGTATTTCACCTACAGCTGCAGAACTGCTGGCTCCAACCGAGTTCTGACTGTCCAAGGCGATATTGAGGCCCTCAATGCCAACTACAGCAGTCTGTTGTCTACTGCTAATGCCTAACTCCCAGTATGCAATCAACTCGTCCAACTGTTCTCCACTCAAATCAGTCTGAGTTCCTTGGGAAACATAAATCTTGTCCCCTTTGGTGCACAGGCTAAGAGAAGAGACCTGCCCTTCAACGACGTCCTCATTTCCCCCAGCCATACAAGGAGTACATCCACAGATTTGTCTCTAATATAGACCAGCACAGGTTCTAGAAACAGGATTGTGGATCTTTCATGGCACACTCACACTCTAAAAATTCCATAGATTTTTAGCAGAGTCCCAAAAACAGAAACCTAGATTTCCCCTTTCTGCAGCTATCCCCTCAAAAACTGAGTCAAACGGAGCTCATTTGACAAAGATATGACCAACCAGGCTCTTTATCATTTAAATTAGATCAAAGTTTTTTTTTTTTAACACCAAAACGTTCCCGCCATTAAGAACCGTTCCCAGGTTATCTACAAGTTCCGAACATGTTCATGTAGTTCTCTGTTGTTTTGGGGTCGCCTCGCCATTACCACGGAGCAGCTCGATTTGTTGAGCTCCGATCGGCTTCTCCTCCATGATGGACCGCATTGCCGCTTCGTCATTCAGCTGCATTTGTTCAGGTGTCCGTCCCACATACTTATCATTGCTGACTCTCAGATCATTTCCCGTAAGTTCCAGCTCGCATGGAGGGAGATTACCGGCAGCCTGCACTTCAACTCGACTGCCAGACCATGTCTTGAGGTCTCTGTTACACTCTCCACCCTTTCTTCCGCTGATTACTTTGATGCTTGACTTCAATGATTGATCACGCATCCAATCCGTCCGTTGCTCTGTGACCAGTATGGGGCCGACTGCTCTTGTTTCCTCCTGAATCACTCATATATCTCCGAAACTCACACTTAATCCACTCTCAGCCTTGATCTGTTGATGTGACCTTTTGTGTGCCGTATCTGTAGGTCATTTGTTCCTCCAAAAATCGTGCAGTTGAGTAATCTGTGTGATCTGCAACTGGTCTGATTTCCACACACTTGGAGCATTGGCCAATTAGAGCATGACGAGTTCCTTCAGCCCTTCTTCCCTGCTACAAGACCTGATGGGCGAGAAGGTCAGCTCCTATCACCTTATCAATTACCCAAGGGTACCAAAGTGGGCCCAGTATCTGGCCTCTCTGTAACGCCACATCACATAGTCATCAGGCAGTTCCCTAGCCCGGGCTCGGAGCTCCGTTACCTCATCAAAGAAACTTTCCGATGAAGCTTCAGGAAGGAAGTCCTGGGGTTGCCAGCACTTGTCTACGGGCTTCAAAAGGGGTAGCAAATTCTCTTGCGCCCAGTTGTCCAGGGAACCGATAACCTTCAATTTCTCAATGGGGATCTCTCGAGCACTTTCTTTGTTCCACTCCTGGTAGGGTGTGAGAACTTTGCGAGGTCGAGGGTTCACAGCTAGATTTGTCTTCCTGTGACAACGTAAGGCCACGGTGCACTATGATAGACATAATGAGCATGACGGGACTGAGGCATTATAGCTCGAAGTTAGCTAGAATAACTCCCTACTAGTAGGAACACCACCAGCGTGAATAACTCGGCATAAGGGCCCCGCAGCACTGCTCACAGGCACGTACCCGCTTGAACCTAGCTTGTGTGTTAAGTTTCAATTCTGCCAGCGTCTCCACAAGGGACATGCACAACCCCAAGAAGTTAAAACGACGACTCTACTACCTTTGCACTTTCCTGATCCGTTTCCCGTTGAGGCTCCTCTGGTTAGAGTCCAGGAGCCTCAATCCCAACAGAAGCAGCAGTCTGAAGCCAAATTTGTATCAGCGACCAACCATGCAGCGCAGTCTACCTTCGCAAAGGCTGAGAGATCCACTTACACCACCACGGGACGAGTTTGAAATCATGAACGTGTACAAGCCAGGCCCTGCAAGAATCCCAGTATATATAGGCAGTGGTGTAACAAGCCCCCTCACACAGGTGCTAGGCAGGCTGGTGAGGTTCAAGCCACACACGAATAGCCTGAACGGCTCAACACCCACTGCCAACGAAACTCTGGAGCGCCTCCAAGTCGCCAATATAAATCAAGCCCAGCCAGCCCAAACGGGGGATTCCGACCAATGGTCTTTCTCGCGCTGCAGCACGAGTGCCCTCATAAACTGAGCACGGCAGGCCTCCTTGTCTCCCAGGCTGATTATTGTTGGCTTTGAACTGTTGCAGCAACACTTCAAATGGTTTCCGCCTTCTTGTACTGCTCCACTCGGCACACATAGCCAGTCTGACTGCAGGCTCCCTGTGACCAAGCTATATTATAATAGTGCTTAAAAACAGAAAACATCATATCTAGCTTAGCACTAGAAAACTAGACAGCTCATCTCTCTCGAGTGATAAGAAAGCTAAGGACACACACGATGCAAAGCATGAAAACCAAACCATCACTCTTAGAAATAGAAGTCGAGCCAGGGGCACCCCAAGCTATGGGGACTCCACCCCACAACAACCTACACTCCCATCATAAGCACACTCATATCTGAATCGATGAAGGAGCTCGGTCGCGCAGGCTCAACTCGAGAGAGATGAGCTGCGCGACTGCCGCTCTCGTGAAGATAAGACAGACCAGGTGTCAAACTAAACTTGACACCTGATTTAACACTTGACCTAAATCCAAGTGTTAAATACAAATAACTAGTTTTATTCTAGCTGTTTTTACACTGTGCTTATTTAACTTGACAAGTGCACTACCTTGACAAGGTGAAAGAACTCATGTCATTCCAGAAGGTAAACTCTCAGGAGGTTATAAGGGACATGCTCGTATCTGGAGGGCGTCTGGACATCCCTTTGTGCCGGATGATATCAATGCCTGTTGTGCGTCCACCTCTTTCCCATGACATAACAAAATTGGAGAGTGATTTTGTGCATGGATATAGACTTGGTGCACAAGTTTTTTATGTGTCACTGACGGATATAAATGGGAAAAGCACATTAGTGCCTCCAGAGATTAGTGATAACTGGGATGAGTGCTGGAAAGATGCCAATGAGGAGTTCGAGCTGGGCCTCATGATGGGAAAGAACACCTAGCAATTCTGCAACCACATGTTCTACGTCTGGGACGGCAACCACCGATTGCTGGCATGGATGGGATACATTCAGAAACACCATGCGAAAGACAAAGACAAGCATGTTGCTGTGGAGGCAATGGTTTTGGATCCTGGAAACGACATCGCTAGGCTTCTTACAGCTATGCACGACGTGAACAAGTAAGTCATCCAGGAGATTTCATTCCCTCTGTAGTGTCTTATTAATCCTCAAAAAACAGTGTTAAGGAATGCAATGTTTCCAATGTTTTTGCAGATCGACAGAGAAATTGCATGTGACAACAAGCTTGGTTCACACACTATTCCGAATTCAGAGGATTGGTCTGATGAAGCTGGATGATTTTCGGACAGTACTACCACCCAATATCATCAAGAAGTGCGAAACAGGAAGAGCTGCAGGCACTTGGTATTCTTTGACATGAGAGGCGTTTCTGGAGTACATGTATGCGGTAAGCCCGAGTCTGTACTCTGTTTACTTTTCGAATACATGTTTGTAGTCCCTTCGCAGCTAATCACTACTTGAATCAATGCAGCAAGAACTGGCAGAGGCAGCTGAGAAGGGAAAATCCGAATATTACCGCACTACACCAGAGGAACTAAGGACATCAAAGGGTGTGGAAGCTGCAATAAAGAAGGAGTTTGAAATGCGAAGAACCAAATTGATGTCCGCCTTCGGAAAGCAGCTTAGAATAGTAGATCCTGGACTTGGTCCTGAGTTCCTTCAGCAGATCAAAACACATTATGACAAGCATGTGCATCCGGAGATGCAGCAGGAGAAATTGCACCGGCTGGCCATATCGATGGTCGACCCACAAACAAAAATAAGGTGGCTGGAGATATGGAACTCAGATCAAACAGTAAAGGACTTGAATCAGTTCCCAAAGAGCACCATACAGCCTGGCACAAAGGTGGAAGGAATCAGTGATTTGGTGTTTGATAACTGGCTCCACAAGGCTACATTTTGGAGTCAGGTGTGTATTCAAACATGCCGTTTTCTTCTCTTCAAGTATGTGATGAGTATCTTATTTGCAATTCTGACAAATATACTATTTGCAGCTCGAAAAGCGCGCCGTTATTGTGCTGGATCAGACTTTGAAGGACCTGAACATTTTGATTGTTTCCCCTCCCCAAATGTCATTGGAGGCATACATAAGGAAGTGGAGAGGTCTCACCTGGAGATACTGTTTTTTCCGGGAGTTCTCCAAAGATGGTAACATTTTACGGTCCAACGACTTTGACAGTCAGGTTGGAGGAGAGTGGGCCATGATGCGAGTTGTGTACAGGTGCAATGTCATACTTGAAACTCTACTGCTTTTTTGGGAAAAAATGTGGCTTCATAAGGATTGCAATCATAGATCCAGATTGAATGTCGTTGACGACATTCACTTCTTTGTCTGAGTCATTCTTAAACGAGTATATGAATTCACCTGGTTAGGATATAAGGGTGTAATTATAGTGTCCCTGATTAGAATTGATAATGTCCTTGAATGGCGTTGACGACATTCACATCCGGAGTTGTTGAGAGGTCCTCAGAGTTATGTAAATTTTTGTAATGTCCATAGAGGTTACAGTGAGGGTTCCTCACTTCATATTGCTGACTGTCAATGCAGACATTCAGTTGTTCTGCATTGTTTTTGCCTCTTGCGAGGAATCTGGAGGCTTGATAAGCTCTGTTATGAGAAATCCAAAGTGAATGTCGTTGACGACATTCACTTCTGTGTCTGTATTATTCAACAGCGACAATTTGAATTTACATGGATTGGGAGCTAAGTAATTGGTTCCTTGTTGGTATTTTTGTGAATGGCGTTGACGCCATTCACGTACAGTGTTGTTGTGAGGTCCTCAGTGATATGTTCGTTATGAATGTGCATTGAGTTTTCCTGGAGGGTTCCTTACTCGAGTTTATGATTTCCATCCTGTGATTTTGCTTCATTTGAGGAATAATTAGGCTTGATTAGTGAATGTCGTTGACGACATTCACTTCTATGTCTGTGTCATTCCAAAACGATAGTTTGCATTCACCTGGATTAGGGTGTATTTACAGTATCATTGAATGGAATGTTTTGAATGGCGTTGACGACATTTACATCTGGAGCATTCGTGTGGTCCTGAAAGGTCCTTGGAGCAATTCTCAGAGCCATTTCAATCTATGTTTTTTTCATTCTGTTCTACTTGCATCTTATTCACTGAGCGCTTTTGTGGGTTGGGATTTATCTCATTTTTTCAGGTACACGAAATATGTGCTTATGGAAGGAAATCACCTGAGCGAAATTCCAGACTATCTTGACATGTGGTCGGACCCTGCAAACGATCCAACCATGTATACTGCAGGGATATTGAAGGATTGGAGTCCTTCTCACTTCAGAGACTGTGGGTGGTACCTTGACTGCCCACCGGAGCACACGACCTTTCAAGAACAGCATATGAAATACTTGAACAATAACGCTGAGATGCTGGCGCCTTTGACTGATGAAGAGTACCAACGAAACATAGCAACATTGGCTGCCAAGGAGCCTGATGCTCAGGGAACGCCGCAGAAGGGAAAGAAGGCGGGCCGCAAACCAAAAGACAAGGCTGTTGATGTCATAGCCATCTCACCAGCAAAGCCAAAGGACAAAGACAAGTCCAAAGAGAAGGAAAAGGACAAGGGGAAGGAGAAAGAAAAGGAGATGGAGAGTGGGCAGGACTTTACTGCTGGAAGATATACCCGCACTGTTCAGTGCGTGTTCGATGCCAAGCCACACCCTTCCCGTTCTGATTCGGCAGGAGAGATGAAAATTGTTAATGAGGGTTGGCTGTCGATGATGCAGAGTCGAAAGAGAGGATGCATTGGGGTGCCATCGCCTACCTGGGACAATATAATCTCATTCCTCAATCTGGTGAGAATTCCAGTTTCTTTCCTTTTTCTCTGAAAGTTTCGTTGGCAGTATTTCAGTCTCGTTCTTTGAAAACATTCTTGCTTTTGTTCTTATAAAAAACATGTCTGTTGCAGGTGAGCACAGGTCCCACCTTCGTGTGCGGTGTGCAGAAAACTTATTCGGCCGACATTGTCATTCTCGACATTCCGGATGGCCAGGCTGTGCCAAAAGTTCTTCCAAAGGGCAAGACGTCAGGCTGAAACAAATTCGAGGACAACTACTGGAGTTGGGTGTTCGGGTTCTGTAATAACTTCCTCTCTGATGCAGGGACACTTCTGCTTTTTCAGTCATGTGACAATGATAGTCGTCGGGCATTGGCATCATACCTCAAGTCTTCAGGGTTTGAAGTTTTGCGCACATGGAATTGTGTGAACAGCCTCTACCTTGTGAAAGGGGGTTTCCCTGGTCAGCTGGTATGCCGTCTCCCTTCTGCTTGTGCTTTCATGATCAGTTTCAATGTTCTCTGCAGCTCCACTCTAGTAGAATCTGTTATGATCGACAACGATCATCACCGATTCGTGATAAAAATGATTTTTTTGTGTCTGAGTTCTGAATAGCCGATGTACACACTTCCACTATAGATTGTGTTTACCACACTAACCTGCTATCTTTGGCAGACGAGGATGTTCGAGGCGATCTACCTGCGGAGGATTCGCACCTCAAAGACATCATCCTCCATCCGCAACTTTGAGATTTCTGACCAGGGTTGTTTCGTCAACCCCCCCTATGAGCCCCATGTCGATGACATTTTGTACAACTTCATGCAGTCCAGTCAGACTCTGAAGAGACCAGATGGCACTCCCTGGAGAGGTGCAAAGGAAAAGTCCCCAGCGTTCATGCAAATACTGCTGGAGTCATGCAGCCACCGCTCTGCACGGGTGGTCGATCTTTCTGTGTCCACAGGTTCGTTCTTTCCCTTCCGAATTGGTTTTCTTTCAACAGTTTCATCTGCTTAAATCCCCCCACCAAACTGTTCATGTCCTCCTATGTGGTGCAGGAGCAACTTACCATGCATGCAAGGCAGGCGGAAGAAGCTTTTTTGGCATGGAGGGTGATTCTGACCTCTACAACACAGTGCTCCTCCCCCTTTTGTCTGGCTCCACTTCAGGCACACAGACTGATTGGATTCAAATTCGAAATGATGACGATCCCGAAGATAAGCAGGTCGACAACGACTTTTCATGTGAGTAAGTGCTAAACCCTCTTTGGGAGCCATACTCAATTTCTCAATAACATCAAAGTTACAATAATAACTTTTTCAGGCTGTCTTTCAGGAAAGGCAGTGGTGGATCTTCAGGAGATACAGTCATTTCTGGCGAGTCTGTTTTCGACAGCCCCCTTTCCAATTTTCTGCTTCCTGTTTATGCCGAAGCAATGGCACTTCACGCGGCCGAGTCCCTATCCCCTGACTTTTTAGTGGCCAGCCGTAGGTGTATCCAGCGTGGATCCGGTGTTCTAAAATACATAGACTTAGATGCAGAGGAAGCGGGGATACATTGTACTGACTCTGAGTCAGACTGAACTGTATTCTTTTAATATTCATTTTCATACTATCTGGAAAACGTTGAATCCCCTTCCTCCACCGTAGTTGTTCCTTTAGAACAAATAATAATCACAGAATCAACATTCATTTAAATTGCAATATGTATGAATCCATCTCACAAACCTCCCTGACCCTTCTCATATCCATTGTGCATTCATCTACAGTGTATTCATGCGTGCTCCATTCATGAATTTTTCCTTTGTTCAACATCCATTGTACATTCATCCTCTGTACTCTTTAATCCACCCCACAAACCTTCCACACTCATTTCATATACGTTGTGCATTCGTCAAAAGTTTTGGTCATGCATCTTCCTGTCATGAATTTTTGTCATTGCTCAACATCCATTATACATTCATCCATTTTACTCTTATCCATCCCTCATTCATCCATCTACATTCATTTTTCACACTCATCCATCTGTTTATCATCCAACTGTACATTCATCCATCCTTTATTCAATGCCTTTTATTATGTCGTCCAGCTTGTTTCCGCGGTAAAGGGTGCCAATCCGCGGGAATACACTCCACTTCTTTCTGGGCGCGTGGTGACGCGGCCTTCACGTGTGATGACGTGGAGTGAGCCCCGTGACGTGGCGTGAGCGCAGTTGCGCTCACGCGCTCACGTGACAAGGCTCACGCCGAGGCATCCCTGACAACCTGCTAGCATAATACACAGGTGAATCTATGTTTCCTGTGATATTTTGGGCTAACACAGCTCCCAATGCTTCTCCTGAGGCATCACAATGTACATGAAATACTACATGCCAGTATGGGTTAATCAATACAGGTGTAGTTGTTACTGACAATGTAAGTTCCTCAAAAGCCTGTTGACATTCAGTTGTCCATATAAACATTGCAACCTTCTTCAGAAGCCTGCTCAAAGGTGATGTCATCTGTGCATATCGCCTGACAAATCTTCTGTAATAACTGGTTTGTCCAAGGAATCTCCTTAGACTTTTAACATTTCCTGGTGGTGGAGATGCTTTAATGGCCTTTGTCTTTCTGGGATCCACAAGCAGTCCCCTCTTACACACGATGTGTCCCAGAAGTACCCCTGAATTCACACAGAAAGTACACTTTTCTGGATTCAACCCAAGACCTCTCATCCTGCATCTGGCCAAGCATAATTCCAACTTCTGCAAGTGCTCATTCTTGGAGCTGTACACACTGAAGTCATCTAAGAACACTTTCATAAAATCATCCAGATACTCATGGAAGGATTCACTTATCACTCTCTGAAAAGTTGCTGGTGCATTACAAAGTCCAAAAGGCATGACTTTGTATGCATAAGCACCCTTGTCTGTAATGAAAGCTGTCTTTCCCTGGTCTTTTTCTGTCACTTGCACTTGGTTATACCTACTGAAGCCATCCATGAATGAGTACATCTCATGGCCTGCCACAGTGTCCAGTACCGCTTCTGTGAATGGCAAAGGAAAGGGATCTTTCTTTGTACAAGCATCCAACTTCTTATAGTTCACACAAACTCTCAGTTTGCCATTCTTCTTGGGGGCTATCACAATGGGTAACAACCAAGTTGTATACTCTATTGGGTATATGAACTTAGCCTCAGCCAACTTCTTGATCTCTTCCCCAACCTTCTGTGCATAGTTAGGATTCATCCTGTACCTAGTCTGTTTGATTGGCACTGACCCTGGTTCCAATACAATCTTATGCTGGCAAATCTCAGGTGGTATCCCTTTCAGATCCTCATAGCTCCAAGCAAATACATCTTTGTATTTGATGAATAGGCTCTTAGCTTCCTCAAAGAATTCTGACTCCAAGTCAGCCCCTACTTTCACCATTCTTGGTTCCTCCTCAGTTCCCACATTCACGTCTCTCACCTGCTCTTCAACTGTGATTGTCCATCCAGCCACTACTTCATCCTGTAAACTCACAGTGGCTGGTTCTTCTAGGATTTCCATTTCTCCCTCTCTTTCCTCATAGAAATATGGTGGGTAACTACTTGTTTCCCCCTCAATTGGTGTTGCTGTCACTGCTCCACAGCAGATACCTTTAAAACAACTCAAGCCTCCCAGTTGCATTTCTGCAACCTGCTCCCACTCTAGATGCGCAACAAACAGGGTAGCTTCATGCTCCTCATCGAGTCCTCCCCTCCAGTCATACTCTCTGACTCCACGAGGTCTCCTGGTAGCAGGTAGCCTACTAGATTTCTTAGTGGTGACCTGTATCTTGTGCTTCCCATCATGCACAGTCAGTAACTGGGAATTCCAGTCATGGAATACCCTGGCCTGTTTTAGCCAAGGTCGACCCAGCAATAAGGAGTAAGCTTCCATAACATCATCCATTTTCAACACAGTCAGTGTGATCTTAAAAATCATCTCTTGGATCTGTATCTTTACTCCTCTTATCAAGCCTAAAGGTTGTACACTCATTTGATCTGCCATTGTTACTGTAAATGGGGCTGGTTTCATGTTACTCAGACCAAGCTTCTGCCTTAATTGGTCTATCATAATATTCACTCCCGAGCCCCCATCTATCAGTACATCAGTCAAGTCTGTGCTTTCAATTTTCAATTGGATTACTGGCATAGAATCATCAAAGTCCATGACTATTTCTCGCCCTTTAGGCCTCACATTATAACTTGTCACCTTGCTGTTCAGGTCTGTGTTCTCTGTCACATGAGCAATCTGATTAATTGCTTGATACAGCATGTGCCTACAATGAGGTGCCACAGCCAATAGCTGTCTAATGGTAATCTCAACTTTGGTCTGGCATATTACTTCAGCCAAAGTCCCCTCATTACTCTGCACTTGTGCAACTTCCTTCTTCACTTCCTCTTCACCCTTTCCATCTTCTCTATCAGAGTCAGAAGTATCTGCCATAGGGATATCCATTATGGTGTCAGCCACTTCCCTGTGTAATTCCTTCTCATCTTTCCAAGCCTCATCATCTTCAGACACATCACTTCCATCCTCATTACCATCTTCTTCCTCATCCACTGGAGGTATTAGCTTAGCTTTGCTTCTGGTTACTATCATTGTACTTACTTCTGGTACAAAACATGGCCTAACCATGTGAGCTGCCACCACTGGGCCCTCATTCACAGGAGCTCTCATCTCATTCTGGTGTCTGATCCAAAATGGACAGGCTACCTTGCGATATCCCGCCTGATTACAGTAGTAACACAGTTCTTCACCATTGGGTCCTCGCCCTTGGTCTGCTGTGGGATTATTTCTATAATCCTGATTCCCTGGCTGGTAATTCCCCTTTGGATTACCCTGGTAGTAGCCTCTGGGATTGCCTTGGTAATTCCCTCTTGGATTACCTCTCCCTGCCATACCATTGTTGTAACCACCAAGCCTTCCATAGTGGTCCTGATCATTGTTCCTCCTTGGCTGGGGCTGCACTTGATGCACCCTCACTTGCCTAGGTTCTCTCGCAGCTGTCTTTCTGTTGTGGTAACAATTCTCAGTAGAATGGTTATCCATTTTACAAATGATACAGTGTTTCTCCTTCATGTGACATTCAGCTGTGGTATGGCCTTCATTCTGGCATTTTGCACACCAAACACCCTTCCTCCAATGTGTTGCAGCCTCTGTGGCATACTTCTTCAAGATCTCCTCCAGTCTTTTCTCATAGTTTTCCCTTTTCAACTTTTTCTTTTTCTTACACTTCCTTTTGAGCTCTTGCTCTTCTTCTTTCTCTGACTCATCTTCAGAGTCCTCATCATCCCTTTTTTCTCTTTTGAGCATCCCCAATTGCTCAATTATGTTGGCTGTTTCAAATGCCTCCTCCACTGTATTATGGGGTAGCATATCCACTTTCTTTTGTAATTCAGGTCTTAATCCACTCACAAACCAGGTCTTCTGTAACCCTGGTGCTGGTACAACAGCCAACTTTTTCATCATCAATTCCATCTTTTCCATGTACTCTTCAACAGTTTCATGCTTCTTTTGCTTTAGCTGTTGTAAACTTCCATACACTTCATCCTCAGTTTTACTTGTCCTGAACCTATTTCGGAATGTTATACTAAGGCCATTCCAGGTTAGGAAATGATTGTCAGGGAATCTTGCATACCATTCACTTGCTTTCTTGATAAGTGAACAAGGAAACAGTCTCATCTTGGCATCATCGCCATTCTCATTGTTCACAATACACATGTGCTCAAATTGGCTAATGTGTACATCAGGATCCCCTTCCCCTGCATATATTGGAAAATGTGGTTTTGCCCGTGTTGGAGGTACCGCCATCTGTGGCCCTACACCCTACCCACTGACAGGTGCTGGTCCTCTTGTTGGTGCTGGTCCTTGAGGACCTATTGTTGTAGTGGTGGATCTTCCACCAGATGCTGGCCCCTGAGCACTTTCTGCTACTGGCCCTTCTATACTCATAGTATTCCCAGCTCCAGTTGCACTACTTCCCACACTCCCTGTCCCCCCAGAGCCAGATCCAAGCTTCTGGCCTGATCCCCCTGAGCCGACACCTTTGTTGGCCTGTGACTCAAGTGCTCCACTTGATCCAGGTCCAACAGGTTGGGATGTCCTGGTTGTAGTCTCAACCTCAACTGTTGGGTCTACTTCTTCATACCCCTCATCTTCCAAATTCTTCTCTCTGTTTCCATCTTCCAAGTTCTTCTCTTGGATTTCTTCTTCTTCACTCATGTAACTCAATTGCAATGGTATTGGAGAGTCTGAACTCTCCGTTGGCTCTACCACATCTTCCTCTCCCTCTTTATCTTGTGATTTAGAAACTGGAGTTCCTGCCTTTGGTGTCCCATGCCAACTCTTATCAAAGATTTATGTCAAATCTTTTATCCAGGGATGTACCTCAGATCTCTCCCTCGTGGCTGATCTTCTTCCTATACCAAATCCCTTAATCTTTCTTGTAAAGAATAAGAAGGAGTGGCATCCAACTCTGGTTCCTCCGGTATGGGTGATGTACTCTTCGACCTTAATGGTGTGAGAGGTCCAGATGATTTTCCTATGTCTATTCCTCTCTCCCAAAGATATGGATAATTAGCTTTCAAATAACTCTCTCTCTTTGCTGAATATCTGTGAAGTCTAGCTTCTCTTTCATCACTCATGTCCCATGTCTTTCATATTTTCAATGAGGCAATAACCAAAACTCTCTCCTGTAGTATCTCTCGTATATGCCTGGATTTCTTTCAAGCTTCAATGCACCCTTGGCTATACTAAAAGTCTTTGTTACCATATAACCGTATGGCAAACACATTTGGAAAGCTGTTCTTGGTGTAAGTTTGATCCACAAGATATCCTTTGGAATCCAATTCTTTACCAATACAAGTTCTTCATGCATATGAGTGTAAAAATTCACTTTCCGTTCCTCCTAGCCTTCAAACTCCACTCGTTTAATGGATAGCTACGCTATCACATAAACCAGTGTTGGTAACCAACTTGCTCTCCCTCTACAGGCCACTTGATAAATCTTTATCACTCCTTTCTCCAAGCCCCAATCAGAATCTGCATCATGTACTCTCTTAAGAATGTTTTCTTTGCAACTGTCTGGCAATTCCAAGAATCTCTGAAAGAATTGCTTGGACAACCTCTCTTTCTCAGTTCCACAGGGAATTTGATTCACATCAAATTCTTTAATTCTCCAACCACCATGATCCCACCAGATGTCACATCTGGTTGTTCTTGACCTCGTTCCCTAGTATGGTCGCCAAATGTCGAGCGGCTTTTACTCACCCATCCCTTCGCTATCCGAGGTGGGAACTCCAAGATAGAAGAGTTGGATATCTCTAAGCACTCAGCCTGCTCAGAACAATCAGTCATGCCTACAGCTAGTGAATCATGGTTGTGCTTCCTGTTTGTATTTCTTCTTGCCTTCATGTTAGCAAATTACCTTACTCTGTATACTGAAGCATCAGATTGTTTCAGTATCTATCAGGTTCCATTTACTCATCCATTCATTCCACAGCTTCACTCAAGTCTCTCTACACAGTGTGATTGTATCGAATAAGTATCAGATTAAGATTTATCAGGTATCAGGCTGAAGCCAGAGTGTCTCTAATCTGCTCTACAATATCACTACAGCCTTGCATGTAACGAGTATCTACTCATCATCTCTCCTCCTTCACCGTGCTCTCCTTCCTTGCTCCTATTCCTGCTCTCCTTCCAATCTCTTTCCGTGAATCACCAAGAAACGCTCTCTGTGAAAAAGTCCCCCCATGATGCTTGCTCTGCCTATTTTATCTACAAGCTGTTCTAACCGCCTAACTAACTAACTGTCACCTAAGAAGTAACACGTTCCCTCTGCAGATGTCGTTACCACACAGTCGTTCCCTGCCAATGATAACCGTTTCCTATGTACGTTGTGATGGGCTGTGCCAAACTGTGTCGGGCTGTGACTATGCTGAGCTGTGACTGGCTGTGTCGGGCTGTGTCTGGCTGTGCGAAGCTGTGTCGAGCTGTGATTGACTGTGATTGACTGTGACAGACTATGATAGGTTGTGTACAACTGTGATAGGTTGTGTCGGCCTGTCTACCACCCCTAAAGCATGTGCCTGTCACCCTTAAGGCCTCTGTTGATCTAAGTCTACCATCCGTAAGTTTGCGCAAAAATTAAGGGTACCCCACAAAGCCCATAAAAGTGTCTAAATCCCAGACAGCCCTCTAACACTAGTCTTTCTCACACTCTGTGTGTCTTCCCTGGCCCTTGTTGGGGTCTAATTGCTGGGCAGCTCACACACAGCAGATTGATGCTCGTGTGAAGGGATTTCTAGGAGAACCTGGAAAGCTGTTTATACCAAGGTAAGTCCCACTACTAGAGTGAGCCCCTGACAAAGGTAGCGTCTGTTCCCTCTTGTTCTACCCAAACTGGGCATAGGGTCTATGACAACATCATCTCATGAGTACATTCTCTGTCTTCCTTTTGCATGACTTATCTACACTGTCTTTAAAGAACAAAGTTCTTGAGCAGTTATGGGTGCTTGCAGGCTTCAAGAAAGATAATGAGTCTAAGAAATCTGAAACGAAAAGGAAAGGTGGGGTCAGAAAGAGAAAGCCTGATGGTGACACTAAAGAGGGGGAAGCAAATTCAAGAGAGGAGCTTGAGGATGGCGTTGCCATGGTGGCAGATTACAGTTCGCTGGAAACTTAACACTAATAGGCACAAGCACAAGATAGAGAGATACTTGTCTCAAAATTGGTGGACAGTGGAAACTTTGAAAGTAGACCAACAATGTTCTTTGGACCTGTGGAAGTTTCATAGGGGAACTGATTTCTTTGACAATGGCAATGGTGTCTGTTCATTCTGAGGTCATGAGGTCATCTCTCATTATTCAGCTTGTGGTGTAGTTAACAATTCAACACAAATTGGACAACATTGTTTGGACCCACGGTGGTTTCATCACGTGGAACACAATGCTTGCAGGGTATGTACAGCAAGGGCGTGGTATGGAGGCATTGGAGACCTATGATCAAATGATGGGGGAAGGGGTGAAGCCCGACCACATCACGTTCTATGCATTTGCAATGCGTATGCAAGCCTGGCAGCTCTGGAAAAGGGTGAAGAGGTGCATGACGATCAAATCTGGAATTGTACCCGATGTCATTATGAACACTGCCCTGGTGGAAATGTATGTCAAATGTGCGTGCATCGAGGATCCAAAGGGAGTGCTCGACAGTATTGGCTTAACAAGATGTGGTGTTGTGGAGTACGATGATTGCAGGATATGCACAGCAAGGATGCTGGATGGAGGCTTTGGAGACCTATGAGCAAATGATGTGCGAAGGGGTGAAGCCCAACCACATCATTTTTTTTTTGTTTGCAATGCGTGTGCAAGCCTGGGAGCTCTGGAAAAGGGGAAGGGGTCCATGGTGATAGCGTCAGAGCTGGAATTGTACCAGATGTCATCCTGAACCCTGGTGGACGTGGATGCAAAATGTGGGTGCATTAAGGATGCAAAGGGGTGAAGCCCAACCACATCACATTTGTTTTTGTTTGCAATGCGTGTGCAAGCCTGGGAGCTCTGGAAAAGGGGGAAGAGGTCCATGGTGACATTGTCAAAGCTGGAATTGTACCATATGTCATCTAAACACTACCCTGGTGGACATGGATACAAAATGTGGGTGCATTAAGGATGTGAAGGGAGTTTTCAACACTATGGCTGACCGAGATGTGGTGTTGTGGAACGCGATGCTTGCAGGGTATGCACAGCAGGGGTGTAGGATGGAGGTTTGCTTCTGTAAGGTACTTCTTTGTGATGCAGTGCAAAGCTTGTAGATAGATGAAGGACCCTTGGTCAAAGGCACAATGCAGACAACCTCTTGTGGCAATTCGTATAGCCTAGCGCAAATCTGTGAGAGCTCCAAAAGTAGATTGCCTTCTTTCTGGCTGTTGTTCCTGAAGTACTGTCACTCGTGTTTTAGGTTGAGGCTGCAAGGCTGCACCATACTGAGGCTGCCAAAACTCTGTTGCTACTTCCGTGGGTGCGGGATGAAGGTGTACATGGCCAATAGGACTGCAGGTGTTTGTCTTTGTATTATTTTTCAAATGAGTGATGGTGGGGTGTTGTGCAGTGTGTTTACTCCTCTTCTCATATGAGCTTCACCGTCGGCTGCACTCAAGTGACGACTCTTCTCACATCTCAGTCATGCACGGTCTTCTCCTCAGACCCACTCCTCAACTTTATCTGCTTCCCTACAGATTGAGTGCTTAATGCTGCATTTTTGTCAATAGTGCTGCAGATCCAGGGGCAGTGAATACTGACATTTTGCGGGAAGTGCCTGTTTGGCTTGCAAAGCTGAGCAATGTGCTTCTCATGAGGTGTGACACCCAACATTATTACATTCATTTCTGTTCTCAATGCTTGTGCTAGGCTAGGAGCCCTGGAAAAAGGTACAGAGGTCCATGAGCTGACATCATTCTGGAGACTGCCCTTGTCGATATGTATGCCAAGTATGGGAGCTTGAACGATGCCAGACAAGTTTTTGACAAAACGTCTCAACAAAATGTGGTCTCATGGAGTGTGATGATGGAGGCTGTTGAGATGTAAGAGCAGATGATACAGGAAGGCATAACGCCCAGCAATGTCACTTTCATTTCCATTCTCAATGCATGTGCCAGCATAACAGCCCTAGAGGAGGTCCATGCTGACATCATCAAAGATGGAGTTGCCTCATATATCTCTTTAGAAAATGCACTTTTTAACAGGTATGCCAAATGCGGCAGCTTAAAGGATGCACGGGTTGTGTTTGACAACATGGCTGAGCAAGATGTGGTATCATGGAGCGCAATCCCAGCGCAATGTCGATCGCAGGATATGCTCAGCATGGGTTTGGTGTGGAGGCTTTAGATATCTATGAGCAAATGATACAGGAAGGGGTGACACCAACAAGGTTATGTTCATTTGTGTTCTCAAGGCCTGTGTCATTCTCTTCGACTAGTAGATGCCAATTAGACGCTGCTCCATGACAATGCCGGGGGGTTTGAGGCTGTAGTGTCAAGCAGTCAACTTCTTGTAGGATAAGCAAGTTGATTTGTCATATGATCATGTCGGGGCTCTCTCTAGCAACGTTGTCGACTGAGCTTATGCCTAAGTCACCTGCATGATTCCACAATGGTGCTAGCCACATAGAATCTTGCAGACAGAATTAGGGTAAGTGACGATGGTCCATGGGTTTGCCCACAACTTGCACTAATTGTTGAGGGCAGATGTGGGCCCTTGCATTGAACAATGCCTTGGAGAATCGCCTGTCAACTGGCCTTTCAGCCTTTTGTCGGAGGGGTTGACGTAGTAGACCTACTTTAGGGTTTTCGAGTTGTTCAGTCTATTTTTTTCTCTCCTGCAGTCATGTGAGAAATGTTAGTGCCTCCCAAGTGTATGCAAGGTGTCCAGACTTGAGTCTAATTGGTTTCCAATTCTAATTTGCTGTAGACAGGGTCATTATGCAGTCACATGTGGTTCAAGATTAGCATTTAGTCTCCAGGCAGCTCTGCCTTGCAACGATGCCTTCCACCAAAGGTTCACTCAACCAACTAACTTGCATAATTCTTAAAACATGAAAATTTAGGGCGATTTTGATAAGAGGGGAAAATAGAGAAAAATCTAAGAGAAAACCTCATACAATGGAAATTTGTGGACATTCATGGAAAGTGGTGACCAATTTGTGACCAAGTTGGGGCCAACTTTCCATAAATGTCCACAAATTTCCATTGTGTGAGGTTTTCTCCTAGATTTTAATTGTTTTGGGCTTCATTCTTGTTGTGCAACCATTAGCACTCATCATACTACACCCATGCAAAAGATAGGATTTTTTTAATTTTTGTTTTTTGGAACTTGATCTTTGCTACTTTCGCACACTTCACATGAAGAGTTTTGGAAGTTGAAGTAAGACTAAGTTGTCATGCGCATACATATCGCTACACAACTACATCGCTGTCCAAAACCACACAACATATGTGCACACCACACACTAGTATACCACTAGTCCACCACTAGTCCAGCCACTAGTCCAGCCACTAGGCTACAACTAGTCAGTCACTAGGCTGCCACTATGCTGCCCACTATGGCAGTCACTAGTCCACACAATCGCCCCCCTAGCTGGTGCTTAGGTCCCTCTAAGTCCAGGTAGCCACAAGATGTGATAGTGACCATAGCCTCACTAAGTCCTCTACCACTGTCCCTACTACACTCAAACTCGATACATCAAGAGGCCGGGTGCAAGAGTTGCCCACATCGTTAGTCGCCGTCTTGCAACCTGTGAACTTGAGCCTGGGATCTCGTGTATTGACTCCTATGAGCTTGGCCTCCCATGTCTTGTTAGCTGCCTCTAGTCATGTCCATTGCCACTATCCCAAGCAGTGTGGACATAACCAATCTCCATCAGGAACCCTCTGAAGAGGTGGTGTCAAGCATCCCATGTGCCAACCTCTTGAGCATCGATCATACACCAGCATAGTGGCGGCACCACGAGCATGCCCACATAGCATGCAACGCTATCCTGCAGGTACCACTGCAAGGTTGGGATCTATCCTCCCATCCACATGTGGAAGGTGACATGGCGCACAATTACGCATATGGTCCTTCCATACCATGCCATCTCGACCCTCCAGAATCAACACTCCTAAAGGCAACACCTCCCTGACCCTTAGAATCACACGTCATGCTGTGACATCCAAGGTCGTAGGCAACATAGTCCCCAGGGTGGAAACGCCGAACACCTGGCCGATATCCCCCTCCACGTATAGTGACATACCTCAATGTGTCTCGGTGTTGGGCAATAGCAAGATTCTCAAAAGCCATAGGCATGACTTTCTTGAACATCTCTGCCCGTTGGGCACATGCTTGTGTCCACACATCCGGATCATCAAAGTTGAGGACTACTGTAGCCTCCCTGCGAATAGACGCAGACAAATCTGGCTCTCGGCCAAAGAGAAGGAAATATGGTGAGAAGGAGGCAAATGATGCTTGCTTGCTAAACCTGTAGCCCATGGCTAGCCAATGTACCTGAAGATCCCAATCTCCTAGGTGTCCTTCTTGCAAGCCATACTTGCGCAAACCCCTCTTCACCGTCTGCACCACTCTCTCTGCCAAGCCATCGGCCTCAGGATGATCCCGAGAAGTGGTACGGTGGTCCATCAAGGCTTTATCACACAAAGCCTGAAACTCCCCCAAGAATTCTCTCCCTTGGTCCGTGAGTACCTCAGCTGGAGCACCAAATCGGCTAAGCACACGATCCAAGAATGCATACGCAGCCCCCTCACTAGCCTTGTCAGGCAATGGAACCAACTCAATCCACTTGGAGAAGTGCTCCACAATCACCAACACATATCTGTGGTGGCACATAGTCAGTGGCAACGGTCCTGCGAAGTCAAGACTCCACCTGTAGCCCAATCCCATGATTGGCAAGGGATGCAACTGTGGTGTAGGGGCGTTGAATGAAGCACGCACCCTGTCACACACCATGCACCTAGCCACGAACTGTTGCACCTCTGTATATACTACGCCACCAATACTGCCCTTGCAGTAAACTGTGAGTGCGTCGCACTCCAAAATGCCCCAACTCCTCATTGGAATGCCGCACTAACCGTGCACGCTGTGTGGGGTGAGGCACAATCCTCACCCGACCATCCTCCCACACTCGAAGTAGGTGTATTCCCTCCCACTTGAACCTCTTGGCTCGTTGCAGGATCTGATCCCTCTCCCTGGCAGTCACAGTGGCTGCCGTGTCTCCCGTGCGGAGGTAGTCCAACACAGCCGAATCCTCATGTATATCCTTGGCACCACCTGGCTCATCACTAGCCTCAGGGTCCTCAGACACTCCATCTACAGTCATCCCTTTTGTAGGTCCAACCTGACCTCCCGATGCCAAGATACACAAAAATGCAGATGCGTGCCATCCCGGCACCATCTCCTCGTCCGTCTCACCATGCCACCGAGCTCCAGTGTCATCCTGCTGGCTTGTGCATGGATTACGACTCAATCCATCCGCATCCCGATTGACCAAACCCGGTCGATGCACAACCTGAAAGTCATACTCCTGGAGTATGAGTGCCCACTGTGCAAGCTTCCCCGTAAACTTGTCTGACTCCATCAACCACTTGAGTGGCTGGTGATCCGTGACAAGGGTGAAAAGATTGCCGTATAGATAACACCTGAAGTGTGCCACGGCCCACACTGCAGCTAAGCACTCTCCCTCATATGAGCTGTACTTAGCCTCTGCAGCGTTGTTCGAGCGGCTAGCATAAGCCACTACGAACTCTCTTCCCTCATCATCCACCTGTGTGAGCACCGCTCCAAGCCCCAACATGCTCCAATCCGTATGCAGCTGAAAGGGACGCCCCCTGATAGGTCGTCTCAGGATAGGCGCCGAGGTCAACCTCGCCTTGAGCTCTTGAAATCCTCGTTCATGCTCATCTTCCCACTGCCACTCCTGGTCCACTTTGGTCAGCACTAAATCCCTTGACAAATCGTCTATAATAGTTTGCCAACCCCATGAAAGCTCGAACTCGGCTCACATCGGTGGGGCGTGGAATTTGTGCAATGGCCTCTACCTTAGTCTGTTGTACCCCCAATCCTCCAGGATATATTATGTGACCCAGATACTCAATCTGGTTGTGGAAAAACTTGTACTTCCCCGGATGCAACTTCAATCCGTGCGCTCTCAAGCGCTCCAATACCACCTGAAGGTGCCTCTCATGCTCCTCCACCGTAACACTAAAGATGATGATGTTTTTTATGTAGCACCGAGCAAAGTCCACCCCTGCTAGAATCCTATCCATGACTCTCTAAAACTCTGCAGGAGCATTCTTAAGCCCAAATGGTAAAAACCGCCACTGATATAGGCAATCCTTGCCGTGCTCATTGATCCCCCAGAATGTCGTCTTCTGCTTGTCCGCCTCCTTGACTGGCAACTGGTGATATCCGGATCGTAAATCCAAAGTGCTAAAACCTTAGCATGCCCGATGGCATCAAAGATCTCCTCTGGTGTTGGCATGGCATACTTATCGGACTTGGTCTGACGATTTATAGGCCGGTAATCACCGCACATACGTCTCTCCGTCCAATTGCCATAGACATCCTTCTTGGCAAACATCACTGTGGCTGAAGCATACTCTCCACCAGAGAGTTCCACCAAACCTGCCTCCCAGAGATCTTGAGTCCTTATCTGAATTAAAGACCTCTTCATGTCACTGTATCTATAGGGTCTCCGAAAGATTGGCGTGTCAGTGGCCAACTCAATACGGATCTCTTGACCCTTCAGTGTTCCCAAGTCCTTCAAACTGAAGGCAAAGCAATTCCTGTAAGCCCTCAGGAACCGCCGTATATGTCGTCTCTCTCCTCCGGTGACAATGGGTCTAATGTCAAGCTCCCAATTGTCCTCCGTAACTGCAACCTTAAGTCCAGTGGGCTTAGAGGTAGAGGACGCGTCCAGTGGTTGCTATGTTGCAACCTCTTGAGCAGTATTCCCTACCTGCTCAGTCAGTGACAAGGCCTCATCCTGCCCCATCATCTCATCCTCAAGGACTTCCTCCACCCGAGAAAAATCCCCAACCTCATCTATCACCGCCACCTTGGCTGCCAACTCCCTCTGAACCTCGAGCACCTCCCACGTGTGCCATGGATGCCTGCACCCCGTGGTCCTCACATGCTCACCCCCACTCACTGCCTGTACCGTCTCGGTAGGCAGAGAGACCATTGAGGGAAGTGTACTCCGCACTCTGCGTTGCTCAACCATAGCCAAGCTGATAATCCAGGTCAAGCAAATCCATTGCTTGCCCCAACACCTGACGACGTGATGCCTCAGAAAGAGACGACACCGCCGTGGTACCAGTGGTAAAACCCATTGCCCGCTCACGCTCGTCAGCATTAGGCTCCACTAACTGCTGCAATTGAGCATCCCACAGGAAGCCAGGTCCACTATCTCGGAAAGCATGCGATCCTAGGAAGCTGAATAGTGTAGGTAATGCTGCTTGTGGTTGACCCACCTTGTTGACCACCGCCAAAGGCGAACGGTCATCGTGTCTCACACGCTGAGACTGCCTCCCTGTGTCTAGAATGCTATCCACTGTGAGATGTGTTGGCCGCTGCACCCCATCAAATGCACGCTTGAGCAGTGCGGGTGGCATCAAGTTAGTCCACCATAGCCGTGGACGATGAGCCCGTGACCCCACTGTAGCTGCATCTAGCAACACTGCTGACCCAAGCCATGACCGGATTTGATGCAAACTGGCCATCACCCTGGCCTGAGAATCGCCCATCAGTGGCACATTCTCCAAGATGTATGCTGGAGATACAGCTTGATGAAGCTGCAAGTGGCGCAAAACCCGCACCATCTCCCAAAACAGACCCGACCTCAAGTCTTGCAATCCATTGCCATGCCCGGCTAATGAATGCCCTTGGCAGGGCCAACCTGCCACTACCAGATCAATGGAGCCAACCCGCTCCAAATCCTGCGCCCCCAGCAACGAAATGTCTACTGGCAAGGCCTGCTGATATCCACGAACTGCAGACACCGGCAACAACTCAGGGTACCGCTGCACCAACTGAGCAACATGGCAAAGTGAAATGCATCGTGCAGTCTCATCCCTCTCCACATACAGGTAACGCCGAACTCGTACACCTGCCTGTAACACAGTAGCCAATCCGGTGCTGATCCCGCCAAACAAGTCCAGAAGACAAATGCCTTCATCTGGATACTACCACACAATAGGTGTGGTGTCCAATGGAGACAACTGAGGTGGTCCTGGTGCAATCCCCGCACTCTTCTCCTCTCCTGATGGTACAAAAGCCTCCACCCAGGCTTGTTGCACCCGTCGATCAGCATCCCGTTGCAAATCCTTGCTCGTGCCCCACAATGGAATCTGAGCAACCATGGTAGGCAACTCTGCCATACCATACATGTCATCCTGCTCTCCCGGAGGTGGCACATCCTCTGAATGAGCGTTGCCCTCAAGCAACTCTCCAGGCCAACTCACTGCCGTTGTGAATGCTGTTCGTGTCAGCATCTTGCCTCGTTGGGCAACCGCAACTCCTCCTGTGAATGTCACAGGGAGCTGCACACGCCGGCCCTCCCCTGACTGCCATCTAGGCCTATAGGAAGCTGACTCCTCCCAAAAATCCAGGGTGAAGCCCATGGGGTACAACACTGCTCCACCAACTAGGACATTGTACGAGACCGCGTCTGTCATAATGGCCTTGGCTCGCATCATTGAGCCATCTGTAGAATGATCCGGCTGTAGTCTGATAGCCAACTCACGACATGTCATGCCCCGAGCCTACTCTGATCCTCCCAGAGATGTCTGTATCTGGAAAGGGCACGGCTCCATATCCGCCTCCGTGAGGCCCAAGCCTGCAATAGCAGCTCTGCCCAACATCAATGGCTGAGCTCCCAAGTCCAACAAGACTTGCAGTGGCCGGTACCTCTTGCCTGCCAGTCCACTCAAACAGAAAATGCGATCCTGGTTGTCTAACATGACAGCTCCGGGTGTCACCATGGCGCGCTCAATGGCTGGCCTAGCTGGCAACTCCATCAACCTGGCAGCTGCAGCTTGCCATGGCGCTGCCGTGGCAGTCTTGACCCTCAAATCCGAGGATCCCTCCGGCACTACACCTCCCATTATCTCCGCAGAAGATGAAGTAACCTCCCCTGGGAGGTGCACTCCAGCCAATATGTACCAGCCACGTGCGTGCACAGGAGGGGGTATTTTAAACCCCTCCATGTACAACATTATACATATAGAGGGGGGTTTATATCACCTTAAATATAATCTTACAGGAGGGAGTTATTGAATTTTAGGAGTAGTCTAGTGGTAAGGGCGTAGAATGTGTCGTGACGCACCGCGGGATCAAATCGCGATGCACTGTTGTTTTGCTTTTCTTTTTTTTCTTTTCTCCCCGCAATTTGTCTCCCGCGGGCTCTCTTTTCCCTCCTCCCCCGCACCCCTTCCGTGTCAGCTTGGTCTTAGCAGGCCATGTTTCAATCTCTGCTCAATCTCGCCGTGCATGCCAGGGGGCAGTGCAGACAGGCCAGGGCAATGTTCTCGAGAAGACCACCTTCATAGAACAAGGTAGCCTAACAAAATGAAGACGAGACACTCCCATGGATATTATGGAGTATATATCTTTATTTCCTTGGTTCGTGCTTTGGTTTCTGATGCACTACAACTCTTATGGCATGCCATCCATGCACTGAAGCTCATTGCCTTCTTTCTCCTTTCTTCTTTGTGACCCCCTCTCTTGTTTCTTTTTTCCTCTTATCCCATAAGATCTTTGAGCTTCCTGCAGCCATTGTGAAGTACGATTTCATTTCATTGCTTTTCTTTCATTCTGTTCCTCTGCGCCTCTCCACCTATCCTAAGCAGCTGATCGACTTTCAGAATTTTCATCCCGCATGTGGAAACCGATATGCAGATGGTCAACTGGAAACAATAGTGGCAGTAGCGCATTGATAGAACAAGGCACTGCTAATGAAGGTACCTTCTTCAACGCATTTCAGCCTGTTTTCTCTGTTAGTAGAGTCGTCCCTATTTTTTCATGTTGAATTCTGCAAGTTAGCTCGTTGGTGGATCTATGGTGGTTTTGGAGTGATTTTGTGCTCCTTGTACCTTCTTCTTCAACCTATTTCAGTCTGCAGCAGCAAGAATTAGCAACGTCAAACTCATCAATCAGGTACTTGCTTCTGTATACATTTCATCCTCTTATCAACGTAGTCCCTGCTTGGACAGCCTATAGGGTTGTATAAAACAGGACTTTGGAACCTTCCAACCCGGGTGCTTTGTTATTGGTCTATCAAGGTCTGATTTGAAATGCTTTCATTGCATTTTACAGGTGAACTCATCATGGAAGAAGAGTTGGAAGTAAAAGTCCTGCTCGTTGGAGGAGATGCATCACCAAACAGGCTTGGTTCTGTGTTCACTATGCAAGGTGTCACATACAAATGCATCCGAGCAGAAATTCTAGGTGATGAGCTTGTCTCAGCAAAATTTCATTTCCTTTCCATGGGGGGTAGTGTCCTTTCAGCCAAGCAGGAAGAGAGGATGGTTCTGAAAGGGGATACTGTACACATTAAGATTTCAGACCAAAATGATGGGGACCAAGGATTGAAAAGACCTCTATCTTCCAGTGGTTCTACGATCTTGCATGAGGACAGACCAGGCGAGGACCCGGCACCAGTGTCTACCAATATGAGGATGGACCCTGATACACCCTTTGCTGGCGATGGTGGAAATGAAGACCATGCACATGAGCATGCACTTTAGCAGAGATCTGGTAGATTGTGCAGCACGTTGGCTACATCCAAAAATGGCAGAAAGAGATTAGAGCCGTTGAAAGGAAAATCTCTGTAGAAGGACGATGTGACAAGTTTGAGCTGATGACAAAGGATCAACAAGGACAAGCAATGTTCCACATATGGTGTGTTGAGTGTGAGGATGTTTATGCACGGTCTAGGAAAAACAAACCATATGATGCATGTGCAAACTTTATGAGGTCTCATTTGAGGAGTGAGGGGCATCGCATAGCCTATGAGAGGCGTCATGGGAAGGGTTCATCACAATGTGTCATCAGCCCTGTAAATGCAGATGAAGCATTAGATGCAAAGAAGAACAGGGTGAAGGAGGCATTAGAGGAAGTCGCTCGGTTTTGTGAAGACAATCCTGGAAACAGATTCGAGATTGTGGAAGCCACAATTGGAGACTATTCGCAGTTGGGTTCCATAAGGATTAGGTGCCCACTTGATTTGAAGTGGCTACTCTTGTTTCCAAGGACAGATTCTTTGCAATCTTCTTTAACAGAGCATGTGAAAGGAAAAACTCATGTCGATGCAGAGATTTGCCAGAAGGTTGGAAGTAGTGAAGGACTGTGCAAAAAGAGAGGAAGGCCTCCAAAGCCTATGATTGCCAAAGATGTAAAGCAACGGGATCTAACCTCTTTCTTGGTCAGTCAACCTGTGTTGCCGTCCCCCACCACTTGACAATCCAATTGTGGCATCAACAATGGGAGCATCCTCGTCACAAACTCCATACACTTGTGTTGACGCTGCCCAACGGGCAGATCTGATTGAGGATTGACAATTACAGCAAAGGTCCCAATGCAACAAAGGAAGAGACAGTTTGTGTTGGGGCCTATGGGATTAATGGTGGGAGTACAACCAGCAGAGAATAAGTCTGAAACCATTCCTTCAAGATAGCAAGGGAGGAAAGAAATGGTATGTCGAGCCGTTGACAAATGCAACCATCACTCTAAACAATGAAGAGCATAAGGTTGTTGGTACGTTTCGGCACGCGGATTGTTTTAGAGTGTCATTGGATGGGGAGCCATTTCCAAACTTGAGATGTTCAGCATGTTCTTCCATTCCCTTGGAAAATGACTTCAGAATGAGGGTATATAGAGAAAGACGTGCCATGGAATGTAGAGGGGAGATAAATACTGGCAAGGGAAGAAGGTTGTCGAGATTGTCAAACAAGTTTACAAAAACAGATAGGAGTTGAGCAGTTGAGGTTCAAATTGTGGGAGGCCAGGACCAAAGTGGCATCCTTGTCTGTGCGATGTAGGAGTTTGAAGGAGTCTGGGATTGAGGCAATTGAAAGAGGAGATGTTCTCAAATTTTGTCGTGATATTGTTGATGCACATAGGAGGGGGGATTTTGAAGGAAAAGAAAGTTTGTGGGATTTTCTTGTTGATATGGGCAAGAATATTGACAGGTCTCCACAAGGGAAGAGGTATGGTACTAGCACAAAAACAATGTTTGAGACTGTGCAGCTTTGGGGGGGTCCGAGATTGCATCATTTTTTGGCTTCAAATGTGGGGGGTCCTTCTATTGATACTACAAGACGGTCTTTGAGGAAAGGTTTGAAGTATAGAGCGGGAGAAACGGATGATATATTTCAGCATGTGGCTGGAATTTACAGAGATGTGATGGAAGATGCAAATATTCCAATGGGAAGCATCCCAGTGATGGTGGCCGAAGATGAAACTGTTGTGAAGCGATTGGTACGTTGGATTGCTAGGGATGACACCCTTCTCGGGTTTTGTGGGCTTCAAGACAACCATGTATGTATTTCAAATTTTGTGGTGCAAGTGGGAGAAGGGGAATCAGGGTACGAACATATTGTGGAGGCATTCAAAAACAATGTGGTTGTCCATTATGCTAGAGTGTTGATAGCAAATCCTCTACATGTATGATTACCTCGATTGGTATTGGTAATCCAGCTCACTTGCAATAGATTTGACAACAATTTTGTGAGATCGCAATGGGAAGTGGTGAGACAGTTGTGGGACAAATATGTGAGGGACGTAGTTGGGCCTATAATTGGGCATGCTTCAGACGGAGATAGTAGGAGGAGAAAAGTGATGTTAGAAGATTATGCCAATGGGGCTGGAAGTAGATTTTGCATCCCTTGGGAATGATGGTTGTTTACAGGTCGAGTGTGCAACGGGGGAGATATATACGGACTCCATGATCAGGACTTCATCCACAATGGGAAAAATTTGGTAAATCCCTTGGACAGTGCATCACGGACTTTGGTGTTGGGTGATGAGGTTGCTACATTGAATCGTGTGTTATTGGTCTACCATTCATTTTCAGTGGACAAGCATGGACTTCGGGAATGTGATATCAAAAGAGAAGATCGACAGAATTGGGCACCGGCTCAACGACTGGCATCTCGGAAGGTGCAAGCTTGTTTGAGGGAGTTACAATCAACTGTGAATCATCGAAGAGAGAGGACCAAAGGTACTGAAATTTACCTATACATCATTTCATGCTACATCGACATTTTTTTGTCTCCTCACATGTCATTGTGTGTGAGGGTACAATCTGCTGTGAAGGTATCATTTTTTTTCAGATTGTGGAAGTTGTGGCTATTCCACCACGAGGTGTATAATCTGAAATCCTTCTTCATTAGCAGGGAAGCATAATTGGATTTACAAATTTCATGCCACTACGTGGTTCTACTTATCAAATTGTTCAAGGATAAGTTTAATCATGTGCAAGTTCCTTTGAGCCTTGTTGGTTTAGATGTGTGTGAAATATTCTTCAGCAAAGTGGGAGGTATGTTACGGAATGAGAGGACATATGACGGGTGTGATTTGATTGAGAGTGTGGGAGCATTAACACGCATATCCGAGTTCGAGGTGAATCCAAAAGGACCCAAGTTCTCAAGAGCTCACAAGAAACAAGAACACATATGGTCTTCTTTGGAGAAGAAGCCAGGTATCCCCCTTGCTGATTTGTCCGACTTTTCTATTGTCCAATCGGATGATTGCATTGTGGAGGCTTTGAAAACTGGATTTCTAGAAGCGCAACTTTTATGCCATAAACTTGGGATGAAACCAAACAAAGCAACAAACTTGGATTGGTGGAATGAGCCATGGACAATTGAGAGACAAATGGAGGCCGAGCTATTCAAAAGCATGGAAGATGAGGGTGATGATGTCGATGCCATAGATTCTATTTGTCCTCTTAATGCAGACACACATATTCAAAATGAGGTCGTGGAAGATGAATTGGTGTGCGGGCCTTCGAATTCAATGGAGGATGTTTTGAACCAACCTTTGGATGATCATGCGGAAGAGGTACTTGTTCAAATTGAATTGAGACATACTCTGGATGCTGTCATTGATGAGTTTGAACAAGAGAAAGATGGATTGAAGGCAGTGGTTCCATTTGTCAAAGTAGACGGGAAGACCATTTCAAAAGCACTTTGGTTAGCCAACTCAATGGCAACCCTACTCTATCCAAGGATAGATTGACACGAGTAAGAAGTGCATCGATGTTGTTTTGCGAGAAAACAAACCAAACTACCAGCAACAAAGCCACGAGCTTGGGATTGGGTTCGGATTGTGCTGTATTTTTTGTTGATGAGGAGACTGCGATCCAAACTACAAACAGGAAAGGTAGACCAGGGAAAACCTGCAAAGGAGCAACCAAATGCACTTGGTATTTGGGTAGGGTTCAAAGAATGCGGAAGAAAATCAATAAGCGGTTTGTAGAATGTAGGGATTCTGTTGATTTATTGGAGCGTCCTTCTCATATGGAGATTGGGTTAGCATGGTACCAAAAAATTCGAGGAGGGGTCTATACGTACGATTTGATGGATAACATGATGGTTGATTTTGATTCCATTATCGCGTTAGCATGTTTAAAGTACAATGTCAAGTCAAACACATATGTTCTTGATGCAAATGACCGAAAAGTCTTTGACAACTTTATCAAAGACAAATATATTTTTAAATTAATTTGTTAGATTTTATTATGTTTTAAATGAATAAATTCGATATAATATAAAAACATACATATACATATTGGAGGGTTATTTTTAATGATGGAAAATGAGAATATACATACAGAAGGGGGTACTTTCTAAAAATTGTAAATTTTTGTATATTTACAGGAGGGGATTTTATAATCTTCAAAAAATATGTACAGAGGGGGTATAAATTATCCAAGGACCCGTATACAGGGGGTTTTTTTATTAGGCGACGAACGCACGTGATACGCACAGTTTATAAGGAGTGCACCCCCCGGGTAACCTCCCCACTCTCACAGAGTGTAGCTGCTAGCCTGAACACCTCAGCTGGTCTTACCCCCGGCGTCGCAATCATGGTAGCCGAGAACAATGGAGCCTGGCACACAGATGTGGCCGCTCCTAGCAGCACACTAGCTGCCGTAGCTTTGGCAACACTAGATAGTGGTGCTACCCGTGTAGCTCTCCCCAATGGCATGGTAACCTCCGCCTCGGTAACAGTCGGGCGAGAACTAGGTGCCATGGATGGCGTCGACACTATCTCCGCCAATGTGAATGACTGAGGAAGCATAGCCTGACGGCTTGCCTCCCCACGCTGTGGATCCAACTCCACCTTTGCACCTCGTGGCTCAGGAACTCGTGCTGCTCCTCGAGTCACGGCTGCAGCAGACTCCACCTGCACTAGTGGTAGTGCTGCTCCGCACATGAATCCCATGCCTCCCATATCTCCTCCCTCAGGAGCAGGAGGTGGAGCATCCGGCCTTGGAGCCGGTACCACCTGAGCTGTAGCCATGGCAGCGAGCCTCTGCTCTAGCTGCCGAAGCCGGTTGGCCATGCCTTGGTCAACACCCTGACCTCCGCGTCCTTGGCCATGTTGAGCTTGCCCTTGGCCTACACCCCGTGCCTGGCCACCTCGTCCTCTTTGGGCTGCTCCCCCTTGCCCGCGGCCACCATTGTTCCCTTGGAACTGGCCTGGGCGCAACTCGGGATGCAAACCATAATACTGGGCCTCTCCATGCCCGTGTTTGTCACAATGCCCACACTGCAACTGTGCAGGCTGTGCATGTGCCGGCCCTTTGCCTCCCTCTGGACAATCCTTCTTGACGTGGGGTCCTCCACATGTCCAACACACCACATCCGCCCGTTGTTGGCCTGCAAATGAAGGGAGAGACCCCTGCATCTGAGGTTCTCTCTGCCCTTCCCTGAGCTTCACCTGAGCCCCCATGTTGCCTTGAGCACGTTGAGGTAGTGGTTGGCTAGGAGCACTACTACCCTATGGTGTCTCCTTAGCAAATCCTACCATGACCACTCGTTCCTCCACCATGTTGAGCTCTATCCGCTCTGCCAGCAAAAATACATTTGCTAAGATGGGTTGGGCCACTTGTAGGAGAGTTGCATCCCGCACCCTTCTCCTCAGCTCCTTGTCCAATATCCCATACCAGAATTGGGCTGCCTGAGCTTCCGTAACCCCTTGGGCGACATTTATCAAGCGCCTCATGCGAGTGAAAGCCTCCCTCAAGCTCTCAGTAGGCTTTTGTTGGAACTCTTGCAAGCTCCGCAACTTCTCTGTCCTCACCCCTTGGTAGTTCCCTCTCAACTCTTCGAAGAACTCCACAACTGGGTTGAAGGCACGCACGGGTACTGGTGCAGGTGTGGTAGTGGCTTGGGTGGACGTCGTAGCTACGGTACCACCAGTCCTACTAGTCCCACTGCTACTTGCTGAAGCTGCCGGTGCAGCGCCAGGTGTAGCCACTGCCCTCGTGACTCTAGTGCCCCTAGTGATGGAGACATAGTCGGGTGACCAGTACATCCTCCACTCCTCGATCTCAACCTCATGCCCCCGCTTGAACTCATGGTAATCATCCATAGGCGGCCCCTCAAGGTGCTGAAACAGCCCCTTCCGTAAATAGTTGTGGATTGCGCATTTGCTGCAAATCACACCAACTATCAAACTCTTGGATAAAATCATCCAACTCGATGGTGCCCACCGCCCCAGAGTACCTTCGTGGCCCCTTGGTAGCTCCATACATCTCCTCCATTGTGTCCCACAACAATGGCAAGGAAACAACTTGCACCGCCGGTATGAGTCCTCCTGATTCACAATCCGAATCAGAACCTTCCGTAGAAAACACAGGTGGTGAAGGTGGCCTAAACCGCACACGTCATCTCGTGTACCCACTAGTATCGCTAGTGCTCGAACCGGCACTGTCCCCAACAACTAGTGGCACCTCCGTGTTGACACTCAACCGGTCATGAACATGTCCCTAACCCCCTCTCCACAAGGTAACCGGGTAGAGAACCTCTTGCGGCTTATGGTTTGGAATACTAAGTTCCTAACATAGCCTACACCTGTACCTGCATCCACCGCAAGCACTCCTATGGTTGGCTGGTCATCACCTCCAACCTCACCACAGGAGAAACAATGATGGTCTGGCTAGTCATCACCCCAGCCTCACCATCGACAGCATGCTCTAGGACTGGCCGGTGATCAAATCTGGACCAATCACCTATAAAAACAAGCGCCCACACAAAACTAGCATGTCGCACAGTCCAGCATGCAGGTATGGAGGGGATCCAAACACAAGAAATCAGAACGACAACTCCCCCACACCAAAAACAACTCCACGGTGTTGCTCCTGCAAGGACACCCCAGCCCAAACCCGGATTGATTCTTGCCTCTACCTACGGAAAGGTCTTGGCCTAATGAGAGGGTGGAAACTACAAGGAAGAGAAGCTAAAGCAATGCCTAACCCCAGCATGCCCTCATCCCAACACTCTTCCTCTCTTCTCTTCCCTTACTTGCATGACCATGGGAATATCATGAAGATACTCCTCAAACTGCCCTCCACGAGCTTCAAAATTCGGCCTTCAAGACCACATGCCAGTCCTTAGGCAGTCCACCAGTGCCTCCATGAGTCAGCACAGGCCGTCCACAGGTCAACACGGGCCACCACAGACCAGCATAGGCCCACACAGCTCACTGGTCACAGCCGTCACAGCCCCACACAGGCCACAGCCTGTCACAGCCCTACACAGGTCACAGGGTCACAGCCCCACAGGCCGTAGCCTGTCACAGCCCATCACAGCCCCAAAGGCCACAGGCACAGCCTGTCACAGCCCTACAAAGGTCACAGGGTCACAGCCCCAAAGGCCACAGCCCGTCACATCCCGTCACAGCCCCACAGGCCACATGGCACAGCCTGTCACAGCCCGCCATAGCCTGTCACAGCCCATCACAGCCCCACAGGCCACTGGGCACAGCCTGTCACAGCCCCTCACAGCCTGTCACAGCCCCACATGCCACATGGCACAACCTGTCACAGCCCCTCACAGCCCATCACAGCGTGTTACAGCCCGTCACAACCCCACAGGCCACAGGGCACAGCCTGTCACAGCCCGTCACAGCCCCACAGGCCACTCATGACAGTTTAGCCATTTCTCCAAGGGGTTTAGCCAGGCCAAGCTAGGGTTTGTGTCTCTTGGACTCTAGGCTTCTTTGCACTGAGCTATGGCGACTGTGAAGAAATCAGCAAGGTATTCTTGTTCTTTCGGCTCCCACACACCACCAATAGTAGCCCTAAGCCATGAGGAAGATGGTTGCCACAAACCAAGCCTTCTTTCTCACTTAGACTCCCCAAACACGCCACTAAACTCAATGGCAAACAACCAAGCCTTGCTGGTTTCCAGCCTTTGTGAGCACTCATTCAAGCATTTTCTTTGGCCATAGCATCTGTCTTAGAGCCTATTCCAGCCTTCTACACCTGCCACTTCAAGAGCCATGCTCTATCTAGGCTTGAGGTTGAAACCCCAACTCAGAACACGCTCTACAAGTGTTGGACTGTCACATAAGAGCAGATCAGCCCCTTACCTTCTCTTCTAGTTCTCTAAAGCTTGAAAACAAAGCCCAATGGACTGAAGGCATGCTCCACACATGCCCCACTCTCACCACCAGAGAATCAGCCCCTTTGCTTCCTTTCTTGCACCCACCAACCTGAAAATACAAGCTTCAGCGGGCTGGAAGCATGCTCCACACATGCCCTACAGGGAAACCAGCCCCTTCCTTCCTTTCTTGCACTCCCAAACTTGAAAGTACAAGCCTTCAACAGGCCGAAAGCATGCTCCACACATGCATTGCCCTCACATAAGGGAAGTCAGCCCTTCCCTCTTCCTTGCTTGCCCTCTAAGCTTGAAGATGGAAACTCAAATGAGCTGAATACATGCTCTACACATGCAACCTCTTCACACAAGAGGTATCAGCCCCCTATCTTGGCTCCTTGGCTCCTTGATGCTCTCTAAGACAAGACTAAGCACTCCACAGCCTTTGCCAAGCTCCTGAAACCCTAAGGCTTACATTTCCAGCCACAAGACACTCCTCTTGTGGTGCTAGAGCTCTTCTTCCAAGCTCTGAAACCCTAGGTGCACATTCCATGGCCTTGCCGCACCTCTTAGCTCCTGTTCCAGCCCTGCTCTTGCCATGACAAGAGCCCTCTCAATGCTGAAGCTCGAGATTGAAACCCACTCTCAACATACTCCACAAAGTGCACTGATTTGCCCCAAGCCAAATCAGCCCTTTCGCTTGGTTTTGCAATCCTTCACACAATGAAAGCTCACATTCCCAAGTCCAGTTCTCAGCTTTGCCACCAAAGCCACTATAACCTGCTCTTGACTGGTCCTCTTCCCAATCGTGCTTGCTCATGCATGTACACAATCTGAAACCATCAAGGTGCTCTGGAATTACCTGCAGTATGGTGCTTTCATCTCTGAAGCTGAAGATCGAATGCCAAGGTCTATCACCTCGTAACCCACATCGCCTCCGTTTCTAACAACCAAGAGCTCCACGGTGCTCCTTGCATAACAACCTGGTTTCTCTCATTCTCAAGCAAAAACCACAAGTGCTACAACTAACTCGTACTTGGCACTTACAGATACGAGCTGATCTTTCTCGAGTGATAAAGAAGAAGAATACAAGCACAAGCTCATGCGAGCTCACAAAGCTGAAGCATAAACTCATGCATATATAACCTCATCACTCAAATACAAGTCAAGCCAAGTGCATCCCACGCCATGGGGAATCCAAACTACGGCGCCATAGCTAGGCGCGGTGAGGCTCAACTCGAGAAAGATGAGCCTCCCGCGCTTGCCGTGAAGATAACCACTCCAGGGCCTAAATCTGCCTTGACCCCTGGATTGACACTTGGGCCAATCCCAAATGTCAATATGTAAAAGCTAGCTATTTCCTAGCCAGTTTCACACTATTGATAAAATAACTTGACAAAGTTTTGAGTGCCCTCACAAATGACCACATGTGGTTTGTGGTCTACATGATTTTAGTTGGACTTGAAACTTTGCATGCATACTATGTATTTTGTTAGTAAGCTTGGGGAAGAAGAACGGAGTGAAAAAAAAATCGTTTACATCCCTAAACATAGCACGAAATATACGGTGTTTGTGGACCTTGTGGACATTTGTGGAACCTAAATGGACATTTTGGGAATTATTATCAGGATATGCAAAGTTGTGGACTTTGGAGATTTTGGATTCTGTATTGAAAATAATGGAAAAGGTTGGAAAACATTAATGGCCATTTTGGAAAGTTTTGGAAGTGCCCGGGAGCAGCGTGGACAAGGGAGGGTTCAGTGGCCCCAAACCTATATGATTTTAAATTCTTGCGATGACCAAAGGTCGGAAGCTAGTTTAGCGTAGAGCAGGAATAGGGTGCCATAGTGCTACGTCATCGTCGCCACGTTTCGTCGCCACATCATCGTAGACACGTCATCATAGCCAGGTCATCGTCATCGTCAATTTCATTGGAATCTGCCCGGACGGCCCGCGCGAAATAGGCCAATAGAAATCGCCGCGCTAACGTTTTTGGAACTGCCCGCAATGCCCGGATCTTGATCTTCTTGAACTGTAGGAGCTCTGTGTTTTTCGCCATTGTTCACCTTGCAAACACAGGTATGGATAGCTGAAGGAGCAGGGATCGAGTGTGGGTCCAGATTCATCTAAAATGGCCGGATTTCAAGCTCCAGATTACCTATGATTCGAAAAGACAACAAATGGGGAGGAGTTTCTTGCAGACGGAATCGGAAGCTTTCACTCGTGATTGGGTGGGAAAGAAGAAAAGTGTAGCTTAGATTACACCTTACTTCCTTGTTTCAGACCCGCACAGTGAGTCTCCATGAGTGAATCTCCATGAGCACGAAGGGTATGTCAGGTTGTGTCTGGTTGCAAAAGTCCCACATCTGCTTGAAGCTAAGCAACAGGGTACACACCTTCGTTGTAGATGACAAGTTGCATCCCAAAATTAAGGAAATCCATGCTGACCTGAGAAGATTGTCTGGGCAGATGAAGGAGGTGGGGTATGTGCCTGACATGCGCTTTGTATTGCATGATGTGGGGGAGGAGGAAAATGAATTTTCTCTTTGCCACCACAGTGAGAAGTTGGCCATTGGTTTTGGGCTGATCAGCACGACCCCTACGATGCCTCCTCCTCCACTGAATTTACAATTGCTATCAAACATCTATGCTGCAGCTGGCAGGTGGGATCCATCTGAGCAGCAGAATGTTCTCTCTGCATTTTACTAGCGCCTAACAACTAGTTGTATGTCCCATCACATTTCACATGAGCTTGTTCTTCCTTGTACACCAATTTGACACATATAATAGTTTATATAACTACCTGTTATGTGCTACCTCTCTTTCTCAAAAAGATGCAGAGAGGAAAGGGAGATTGTCAATGCCTAATGTGAGGGTGGCCTGAAGACAATATCCATTTTCTGCTACAATGTCCGGGGGTATTCTCATCAAGCTAAGCCTGAAACACTGACCCTCTCTGAACTTGTTTCTATCTATGACATGGGAGAGGCCATCATGGATAACCTCAAGGGTTTACCCACCCTCGGCACTAGACTGAAATCTAAACTCGGGGCAGGAAGCCTACCTTTGAACAACAAACAGATGCAGTGAGGAAAGAGGGATTGCAATTGCCCGTTGTGTGGGCAACCTGAAAACACAGGGATAGCATTGTGGCCGTGCCCCCAGTCTGGGCGGAACAAGAGCAAACCTTTGTGAGGGGCTCACTCCAGTAGCAATATCTATCAACATGACTCGAATATTCATCAATGTGAGTAATACGAGCACACTTAAAACGGAAGTTGGGGGCTTGGAAATAAGGTCTGCGTCACTGATAATGCTGCCTTGTCTGTACTTCTTAGTTCTTACGGATCAAAGTCCTTCAGAGCAGTCTAACCTAGGAAGATAGTAACATAAACTGGATAAAGAACCTGTATGGTAGTTTAGAGCAACTCTTACTTTGTGTAATTATGAAAAGAACATTATGAAGGCCAGCCTTGAGATCCTAGTAACGAATGAAGAAAGAAAGTAGGTGGGTCTCTTTTGAACATGTTCATGAAAGCTCATAGAACAAACTACCTTCGAAGAGAAATATCCATATCCACATCAGTACTTTTTATCAAGACAAATTTTGTTCAAAACAATAATATTTGTCACTGAGTTTATGTAGGCAACTATTTTTTTTAAGAATGTATCTTTGAATATATGGTCGTTATCTATTATATCAAAATGCTAATGTCCACCGTAAACAATAAAAACTTGGGCATGTGTATAACTTCAAATAATATGGAAAAACAAAATGTTAATGCGGAGAGGCAGACAAAATAAACGATGTACTCCGGAACAAATATGCATTAAATAAAAGACCACCAAGATTTTTCATGAAACCGTGGCATTAAATCAAAGTCCAAACTATTTGAAATCTACACCAATTGCAAATAAAGATGAAAAAAGATATCATATAAACAACATTCATAATCCAAATCCAAATCTGCTTGTTGTATCAAAATGAGCCACAATCATTACACCGGTCAAATGAATCTTGAAATGAAATAGAGAGAGAAAAAATACAGAAAAATACAGAAATACGGAAAAGGGGTTCCACTCCCCCACACTTTGTGGGCATAGATAGAGGTAGCTGCATCAAACAATGAAATACAGAGATGTGCCCCCCCCTTTTTTGTACCAATTGAACATAGTTCTTAGAATTCGTCGCTAATAGTGCGGAACAACGCGAAGCCCAAGTGTCAGCAGCTCGCCATGCCTGTGCTTGCGTGCTTGCATGAAGAACGCCACAACTCATAAATCCCGCCGATCTAGGTTGATCAAGGGTAGCGATCCCCATTTCCCAAACGGATGAATGACATGGATGAGGAGCAACATTCATAAGGACTTAAAAACGGACCATGTACCAACTTAAGTTGGTCATGTCCCAGGATGGAAGATGGATGAAAATTATGGAGGGATGAAAGTTACAGACGGATGAAATCAACGGATGGATGAGAGATTACAGGCTGGATGACAAAAATAAAATGGATGACAATGACAACAGATGGATGATAAACACGTGGCTTGATCTAGTCCGTCCAGATGGAGGGGACAGATCTAACGGATTAAAATAAAAAGATTCTATATTATATTAATGGACACTCTAGGAAGAATTAGTTAAATATTTTAACTAGGTGTCGGTGCTTAAATGCACCTAACCTACATCATTGGTGCTTTATTTATTTATTTAAAATGGATGGATGACATCCGTCAAAATAAATGGACGGATGGAGTCAAGGAGAGTTGATGACGAGTTGCTATAAAGCAGCAGGCGGAAGGACCGAGCAGACAATCCAGTCTCTCTCTCTCTCTCTTCCTTCACTCTCTGTTCCTTTCTCGCGCTCTCTCTTCTTTGTCTCTCTCTCCCTCTAGTCTCCCTTGTCAAAGATTAGTTAGTTTAGTAGAACCAGAGGAAAAGTTTTTTTTCAAAGTGTGGCGCCTAGCGTGGAGTTGAAAATAATAGTAGGAATGACGTTCTAGCTTATTCGATCTTGGTTGGTTGGTGAAGTCTAGTTGGTCGGCTACTACTATCACTTCACTCTCTACGCATTTCAAAACCAATCTCACATTATCTCACCATGGCTACTCTCGCACCACCACCAACGATTATCGCACTCAGTACAGACCTCCTAAATCAATCTCCTCCAGATTGCGTGCCTTCTACCATGACACACACAAGCCTCCCATGCCCGACCTCTTCTCAGATAATCGCCACTCTTGACACTCTCACCCCGCTCGTACCCCAACTGATGGATCCTACCCGCCCCTTCCACATGTCTGTACTATGCCCTGCCACGAACCCTACCCAAATCAAATTAAATCTCCCCCCTTCTACCCCCCCATCATCCATAACTGATACCTCATCCGGGCACCCACGCTTTCATCCATCCACGACAACACCTTACCACGGGTATCTCATCCATCTGGCTCCACTACCCCCACCCTTCAACCCATCCCCTACACATTCATACCCCCGCAATATTTCATCTAACCTAGACACCCCTCTCCCCTTATCATCCACAGCGCATGCACCTATCCCATCCACTATCACCTACAAGATCCCACGCCTAGATACCAAACACACTCTAACTCCTTATACGCAAACACAATACCCCTTTGACGGGCCTGGGCGCAAGCGGCCAAGGCGACAACATACTAGCCTAGTGGGGTCGTGGTGAGTTGCGGTGTAGGTTGAACCACCTACCCGGCTGCGGTTAGTGCAGGGTTCGCAGCAAGTACGGGGGTCTAAACTTTCAATTCTAATATCCTACTGGCAAAGGGAAGCTCAAATACTTCCCTCTACAGGGCAATTTTGCATTTCCTAGTCCTACGGTTTGTTTACGGTTTTAGATTTGTTTTAACGTAACTGCATTCCAAGTCTTTGTTTATTGCTACGTCTTATTGCCTAAATCCCCGAGACGCTAATAGCCGGGGTATCCCTCACCTCTTCACAAAGCATTTCCCGGATTTAGGGAGGAGGGGATCGATATCCCTCCCACTGCCCCTCCTTCGCTTGAGTGCTCGAGTTAAGCTACCCTCGGGAAGGGCCAATAGTCTTTCCTCCTAAAGTACTCTTTTCACTTCAGGGGACAAGAGTCACCAAATCATGTCAATCAAATAAGGTGAAAAGTTCAATAAGTTTCCAACTACACCCTCGAGTGTTCCTATTCCCAAAAAGTTCAAACAGGTGTGGCAATCCTTAATTAAGGAATTTCCCACCATCCAAAATAGCAAGAAATGATTAAAAAAACAATATTCCAGAAAAATACCTCCCAAATAGAGGCTCATGCGTAGTCTCCAAAGGTGCAAAAAGCACCCCCAGGGGCGTGGGAACCCCCTTGGAACTCAATGAAACCCCGGGAACACCCGAGATCCATTCCCCATCGCGAGGAAATGCCACTTTTTCTGTGGATGAACGGAAGTCGTTGGGTCAGACTCTGCTGCACATTCGTTAGTTGCAAAACGGGCCTGTCGCCCCTCCTACGTCATTCCAGGGTGGGACCAAGCCTAGTTTCAACCCCCCCCCATATTAAAATAACTACATGCGCTTTTCCCTCGTGGAAAACGTCGTCTTCTACCCCTGGCTGTGACACGAGGGGTTACTGTAGCCGTAAAACCCGGACAAAGTTACTTTTGGTTTGCTCCTGTCTCTAGCTACTTCTCTCGTCTCCTACGGCTCTCCCTGGGCTCATCTGAACAGCCCTCTCCGTGGGCTTCTTACCTCCATAGCTTCTAAGTTTTAGATATAAGGTGAATTGTGAAAATTCAACAACTTATATTTTGACAATTCAAACTTATGATAAGGAAAGCATGCAATTTTCTCACCAATAGATCGCCCGATCCAACCCCTTTCCCTTTTAGAGGGGTCAACAGGAAAAGAAATAGTTGAGGGTCCAGAATACCCCCTTACACAAATGTCATCAGCTTTAACCGCAGATCTCTCCGCCCACGTGGTGGGATGTAGGGCCGCGTGGGCCGGATAATGGCGCGGACCGCTGCGGGTAAAGGCGGCGACCGCCAGTCTGCGGGCTGAAATGTTACCCAGCGGGTAATAACCCACTTTTTAGGGTAATGCCGCTGTTTTCGAACGGAATCCTTCGTGTGAATAGAATTGGTAGATAGATAGAATCCTCCAGAGATCTTATATTTTATTTTGCAAAAGCCATTTGGAGGCAAGTATTCCTTTCCCGGTGGACCACATACCTACTCCATTGTAATTGTGCTGCCATGATTATTTTCCGTGGGCGGTATATAAAAGGATAGGTGACAAAATGAGCAAAATGGGAGGAACAAGAAAAAAAAAAACCCTAGTCTGCTTTTCTCTTTAAAGAAAAAGGAGGTCCTGTATTTAGTTGTTTTATTTTGTTTTTTGTTTTTTTGGGGGGAAACCTGTGAGCGACAGCCCACGATTCAGGTCCTTGAGGAAAGGGAAAATTTAACCCCCTTTTATTTATGGGCCATGAGACATGAGACCTCCAAGATGAACAACACCGAGACATACCGCTACGAACAATCCACACATGGGGCAGGGCAGCGGGTTTGAACCCCGAACCACCAAGGTGACACACTGTGCACTTACCAGCTAAGGTAATGGACCAAAAATGTAAAGTCTGCTCAATCATGGGTCTTCGGTCCTGATTTTGGTTACAGGTAAAACTTTTACTCGTCCAAGAGTCTCCAAGAGAGTCCTCCGGCTAGCTCAAACTTTCCCCTGCCCCTGCCCAAATTATGAAACCTAAGTAAGGGGGCAGTCGTCATAAGGCGAAGTGACTCTTAGTTACCCCGGAGTCTTCTCTCTCTCAAACCTAACCACGCAGCGAAAGGGCCGATATCCAGCGAGGAAATCATTATATTTTACAAAGGGATTTTTTTAACAGAGCTCTATGTTAGAAGAATTTCACCTACCATGAAGCCCTATCAAAAGTTTCCCCTCCCCTGATTACGACAATACCCCGGGCGGAGGACTTAATCCAGAACTGAACCAACTGGAAAATTCCATTGGCGTCATCACAAAGAACTGCAGTGACGGGCAAATTCCGTTTGAGAAGTCACCATATTTACAAGGAAGTGCATTGACGGACAAATTCCACTTGGGAAGTCACTATATTTACCAAGAAGTGCACTGACGGACAAATTCCGCTTGGGAAGTCGCCATATTTACCAAGAATTGTACTGATGGACAAATTCCGCTTGGGAAGTCGCCATATTTACCAAGAATTGCACTGACTGGCAAATTCCGCTGGCGACGTCACCATATTTACAAAGAAGTACATTGACGGACAAATTCCGCTGTGAAGTCGCCCATATTTACAAAAGAAATTTTGGAACGGTGCTTTCGGAACTCTACAAATTTTACACACTCCAAGCTACAGGAAGGTGTTGCCACTTGCCACCGTCTTGCAAGACCAACTAAGGTCAGCTCTACGGTACTAGAATCTTTATCTTTTATATATACTTTCGTGGAGCCAGGTGGCAGTATTACCTCACAATTGTCCTTTTCTCCTGCCTACAAAACCGATCAATGTTTCGTGAGGCAAGAGTTGTGCCCGTGGATTTGTTCGAGTGAGGGGCAGCACGAAAACAAAAGAAGGGGCAGCACGAGCGCGGCTCACATATATTTACGTATGTATATATATCTAGAGAGAGAGAGAGACAGAGAGATACGCCAGCTTTTCAGACACACGCACGCACAATCATTACGGCTCTACACACGGGCTGTCTCGAGAGAGACGATCGACCGGCCCGAGGATCTGCGGTAAGTACATGGAGGCTGTGGTGCAGGGTGTTTGAGGTAGAAGACAGGTTTTTGTTGTGTGGTGGTGGTGGTTGAGTTTTAGTTTGTGGGATTCTGATGCGGGACGTGACTGCAGGGGAGGGGTGCGTTGGTGAGCTTTGGTGATGTGGTGTCAGGATTGTGTCGGTAGCAGATCTATGCCGAACGGGTCTATCGTTGGAATCTTGTTCGGTCTATTGCATCATTGAATTGTGGTGTTTAGTGTGAAGCGAGCGTGGAAATTGGAGTTCTCCGTGATGAGGTAGCGGGGCTCAGAGAGGGAAGTTCGTGCGAAGCTCTGTGATGAGTTGATGGGAAGGTTTGGTGTGCAGTGAAGGTTTTGGCGCCTACCAGTCATAGCATCGAACTGGTGCAGTTTCATTGAGGAAGAGGAGTTTGGTTATCTATGGCTCCAAGAGGAGCCACTAACGAATTTCCTGCAGTAGGTACGTCATTCCAAGTGCTGTCTTGTTGCGTGGTACTGGAAAACTACGTTTGCAACTTCCCATCTGTCTGTATCGGCTGTTGTAAGTGAGATCTGGAGCATGAATTGTGTCCTTGCTGAGGCGTGCTGGTTGTCGCTACTCGTGTTCTGCTCATCAGAGATAAGGTGTTATTGCCGACTTAGCTTATTCCTAATTCAATAGAGTCTGCTCAAGCATTGTCGTTTTGTTTTTAGCTTGTGCTGATATCTATGCGTCGTATGACTTCATTGTCTACCTTTACATTATCGGGTGTCACACCCACCTTGGAATCAGATAATTTTTCTTGCATGTACACATCCAGATGGCCTCTTGAATTGAGTAGTTGGGCATTGAACGAAAGATCTTTACTACGTTTCAATGTATCGTCATGGGTGTTTGCTCGGCTGACTTCCTTAGACACTTGTCAGTAACTGATTTTCCTTGTGATTGTCTAAAAGACAACGGCGATGCAGAACCCAAAGACTTCGACTACGACAAGTCAAAGATGTCTGAGAAAGAAGGACAAGAACCCGTGGATCAATCTCCTATTGAGGAGGTGGCCCTCACTGTTGCGATCACGGATGATCCCTCAATGCCTGTCTACACATTTCGCATGTGGACACTTGGAATCCTCTCATGTGTACTCCTTGCCTTTCTCAACCAGTTCTTTGCCTACCGCATCGAGCCCATTACAATCACTGCGGTCTCTGCCCAGATTGCATGCCTGCCTCTTGGTCGGCTGATGGCTGCAAGACTTCCTACAAGGAAATTCAAGATTCGCGTCCCCTTCACTAATCGGTCCTGGTCGTGGTCGATGAATCCGGGGCCCTTCAACGTGAAGGAGCATGTTCTTATCACCATCTTTGCCAACGCTGGTGCGGGGGGTGCATATGCTATCAGCATCGTGACAATTGTCAAAGCCTTCTATGGGAAAAAGATGACCTTCTTCGTTGGGTTGCTTATCACTGTTACCACACAGGTTACAAGTCTATCACATGTTTTTGAACTGCTCAGGACTGTCTCACTGTGAGTTGGCGAGATAGGCAGCCCGGTGGTTGAAAGGGTGTAGAGAGAGAGAGAGACAGAGTGCAACAGCCTCAGTTAGTGATCCTGAGGGAGGTCGACCTCAGTATGCGCGTGCTTTAAGAAAGGAGTTCTTTCCTAGGAAGAGCCCTTCGAGCACTGGATATGCAATGCATAGTTTCTTCCAGCTTTTCTTTACTGTGTACTCTGTAGTATTTTGAAATGAAGCTGAAGAAATGATTTCTGCCAGTGATCGATTAATGATGGGAGTAAGCTGTCGAAATAGTTTGCTGCAATGGCTTCAAAACAATCAGGAAAGCATTTACCAGGAGAAGTTATAGATCTCAAACGTCAACGCAGTTCAGATCATTAAGTTCAGTGTTGTAATTTGTTTGGTCACTGACTTGGAGTCCAGGCTATTACTGTCCTCAATCTGGCGACCTTCATTGAGAAGTTTGGTGTTAAATGACACACTAGATGATTTGTACAGTTCACTGTAAGAGTAGCTAGAATATGGACTCCGGTAATGTTCTCAAGTGGTTGCACCCCCTAAACGAACGTAGATTTCTTCTCATGCTCTTCCTGATGAATCTTCTCAAGGCTGACATGATTGGAACATGTGTTTGTAACAGATGATAGGGTATGGCTGGGCAGGTATTTTTCACAGTTATTTGGTGAAGCCTGCCCACATGTGGTGGCCTTCAAATCTGGTCCAAGTTTCTCTGTTCAGGTAACTGTCTCTTGTCTTAGAATTCTCTTGCTTGAACATACATGTAACCAAAGCAGGTAGGTAGATCGTTGGTCACAAGTACGCTGCAATCCAAAAAATTACAGTGAAGACTGCTGACTAAGGGTAAGATCAGATATGCAGGAAATTGTCACGAAACAGAGACATACAAAAAGTCTGTGCAGTTTATCAGGCTAGGCTCTCACAGACTGTTTCACTGTTTTTTAAATTATGGTTTGAAAAGCTAGGGATATTTAAGAACAATATACTTAGCCTGTATACTAGGGGCCTAGGAGCTCATGGGGAGTGTTTGAATGAGAGGAAACTGGCAGAGACAGGAGCTCAGAAGAGATTCAGAGAATCAAACCTGGAAAAGTCTTAGGGTAGGTGGATCGTTGATCACAAGTATGCTGCAATTGATCCAAAAAATTACAGTGAAGACTCGTGACTAAGGGTAAGATCAGATATGCAAAAATTGTCACGAAACACAGACATACAAGATGTCTTTGCAGTTTATCAGGCTAGGCTCTCACCGACTGTTTCACTGTTTTTAAATTACGGTTTGAAAAGCTAGCCTGGATATTAACAATATACTTAGCCTGTATATTACAGGCCTAGGAGCTCATGGGGAGTGTTTGAATGAGAGGAAACTGGCAGAGACAGGAGCTCAGAAGAGATTCAGGGAATCAAACCTGCAAAAGTCTTAGCGTAGATCGTTTGTGCTGGTTTATTAGTTCTGATGGTTGAGGTGGCATGGTCCAGGACTCTCCATGAAAAGGATGTACGGGCAAAGGGAGGTTTTACTCGCGGTCAATTCTTTGTTGTAGCCCTTATTTGCAGCTTCGGCTACTACATTCTTCCAGGCTATCTGTTTGCGATGCTCACCTCCCTTTCCTGGGTGTGCTGGGCATGGCCAAACTCTGTCACAGCCCACCAGATTGGGTCTGGGATGTCGGGTTTGGGAGTGGGTGCCATTGCTTTGGACTGGTCAAGTGTTTCGGGCTTCCTGCTAAGTCCACTTGGGACACCCTTCTTTGCCATCGCAAACGTCTTTGCTGGATTCGTCATCATCATGTATTTGATCACCCCTATTACTTACTGGAACAATGTGTATGATGCAAAGAAGTTCCCTATCTTCTCTAGCCACTTTTTCACAGGAGAGGGTGCTAGGTATAATGTCCACAAAGTTATCGATAGCAACTTCCACTTTAACCCCACGGGCTACAAGGAGGAAGGTCGGCTGCATCTTAGCACTTTCTTTGCGTTCACTTACGGAGTTGGGTTCGCCGCTCTCACAGCCACACTCTCTCACGTGGTTCTCTTTCACGGCCGGTAAACCTGCTCTCTATTCCTTTCTAGCTTTTGTTAACAAAGAGCTCAAGGTTTATTCTGCTAAAAGTTTCTACATTTGATGCTCGGGCTCTTAAAGCAGCCCGATGAAGGATCTTGGGCAAATGCCAGGTTGGTTAAGCCTCAAAATGACCACAGAGGATGTACTCCTGAGCCTCCTTGCACCCACTGTTTCTAGTGGATGAAAATCTCAGTATTTCCCATTTGCATTTTAGCTGCGAAGAAGAAATCTTGCCTTCTTCAACATCTTATTAGAGGATGTTAAATATCTGACTATTCATGTTGGTTCACAGAGAAATTTGGCAACGCAGCAAATCAGCTCTTACGGAGAAGGTTGATGTGCACACACGGTTGATGAAGGTCTACAAGGAGGTGCCGCAGTGGTGGTTTCACGGATTGCTGGTGGGGATGATCATTATCTCCATGGTTGCTGTTGAGGTCTTCAAGGACCAACTCCAGCTACCATGGTGGGGTGTAATTTTTGCATGTGGCCTGGCCTTAGTCTTCACCCTGCCTATTGGGGTCATTGCTGCCACAACCAATCAGGTCAGTGCTTTGTAGACCTGTTCAGTTGCAGTTCCAGATCATACACTAACTGGCCACAACTTAGAATAAACAGAAGTCAACCAGAAAACAGCTTACTATCCAGGCACAAGAGGAGCAGTTCAATCCCCCTTTTCTGGTTGTCTGACCTGCCACTACTCCGGCCTTTTGCTGACCGTGGAGGCGAATGTAATTTGGCAGGTGCCAGGGTTGAATATCATAACAGAATACATGATCGGGTTGATTTATCCAGGCAGGCCTGTTGCCAATGTGTGCTTCAAGACCTATGGGTACATCAGTATGCTGCAGGCTGTCTCCTTCCTTTCTGACTTCAAGCTTGGCTACTACATGAAGATCCCCCCCCGCGCCATGTTCCATGTTCAGGCAAGTGACTATTTTCTATCACACCATGAAATGCATCTGTGTGTCTATGTTTCTCCATCTATTCGCAATTACATGTTGTGAACATATGGTCGTCAAGGTACACCAGCAGAGATTCTGTGATGCCTTGAGGCATGCTGCAATACACAGTTGAGATGAAGCTCCATGACTGTCCAATGATAAGATGGAATGAACCAGAGCTTTATTAGCTTCTGACGTTGTTCATATGTGCTGCCGTGCAGTTACTCGGAACTGTGATCGCAGCGGTTGTAGATTTGTCCACTGCTTGGTGGTTGCTGACATCCATTAAGGGTATTTGCAACCCACAACTCCTTCCAGCAAACAGCCCCTGGACTTGTCCCGGGGATGCAGTCTTTTATGACGCCTCAGTCATTTGGGGCCTCATTGGACCCAAACGCATGTTTGGTGCAGATGGGATATATAAGGCAATTAACTTGTGGTTTTTAGTGGGGCTTCTTGCGCCAGTGCCAGTCTGGTTGGCAACAAAGGTTTTTCCTAAGCAGAAGTGGCTTTACTATATTAACATGCCCATTCTCATTGGGGCCACTGGAAATATGCCTCCGGCCTCTGCTGTAAACTACACATCATGGTTTGTAGTTGGATTTATCTTCAACTATGTCATCTTCAAGTACCGCAAGGCTTGGTGGCAGCGCTACAATTATGTGCTATCAGCAGCCATGGACGCTGGGTTGGCTTTTATGGGAGTATTCATCTACTTTGTGCTCCAATTGGAGAACAAAACAATCACCTGGTGGGGCGTCAACCTTGACAATTGTCCATTGGCCAAATGTCCCACAGCCCCGGGTATTGTCATAGATGGTTGCCCAACTTTTTGATGGCCATCATCTGGAGGGCTAAAGAAGCCAATATAGCTACATTCATTTAGGGGGAGATGTTCTTTTGCCTCTCCCCTGTGTCTCTCCTTGCTGGGGATAGACAGTACATCTTCACATTTTTCAGTAGAACAATTGCTCATTTACAGATGTCAAATCCACTGAAAATTGCTGGATTGAGGGGGAGCTACAGAAGTTGTTGGCCTCCATTGTAAATAGCTAAGGGCTCATCTGGGGGCTCACCACCCTCATTGTTAGGGCTTGGACACTTCGTACAGAACATCCATGCTGTGGTTGAGCATATCTCTCACTGTTCATTGCTTGGTTCAGAACTGAGACAGGCACCACTCAATGTGATGGCCTTGCAAGAAAAATAACTATTTATTCTAATTGAGGACAAGATTTGTCAGTTTCCAGTCTTGGTTGGTGTGGGATACTCCAGTTCATTTTCAAAAGGGACTTTTAGGTGTCCAGAGGGTTGATTTTGTAAGCTTCAGCCTCATGGAATGTAGCTTAGCAAGCACGGCAAAATATGGAGTCAGCACGTGTTGGGATTAGCATTGGAGCACAACCAAACTCATGTAAAGTGAGACAGATCAGCGACTTCCCTCTCTGTATCCTCGTAGACAGAAATTACACCTTGGTCTTCCTGGCATACAAAGTTACAGTTCCACACAGTTCACCTAACCTCACTTCAGCTGATGTGAGACAATCCAGTCCAGGCAATCACAATTCAGAGGAAACAGACTTCTCACCAATGACTCTTGGACACTTCAATTTTCTCTTTTCCAACATCCACTGAACATTCTGAACCAAAATGAAAGCAGAATATATAAAGATGTCCCACCTATACCTGCAAAACAAAAAGACACTTAAAATACTTTCAAGTGTCCTCTTTAGATACATTTATGACCGTTTTCGTCATGTTGCAAGAGCTTTCTTAAGAAGATTCCCCAAAATCTTGCTATTGCTTCTCCAAGCTACTCGGTATTAAACTGAGGCCAGAGAGTTTAAAACCAATGAGTTCATCTGTTCGAGAAATTTCTTGTAAGTTTGACAACGATGAATTCTTGCATACAGCACATAGACATCCTTGCCTAACTAGTACTTTCACCTGCTAGATGAGGTTTCAAACCACATCAGCTGATTAGCAATGCGACCTCAGGAACAGAAACACATTGTACCAGTGTCACCTGGGAAACATTGAACCTTGGCCAGACATTCACCAGCACAAATCGAGCAAGTGTATTAGGAGAAAACCGAGAAAACCAATGGAACCAACGAGTTGCTTATCAAGCTACCTTCCATAGTAGTAGCATTCCTCATAAGCAAGCTTCCATTGGGTCTCCTTCCCAGAGTCAGTCATTGCATCTGAATACCAAAATCTTCTCTTCGACGGCTATATCCTTGTTCAACCATTCTAAGCAAATTCCTCAAATTGTGGGGTGTGCACAAACCTCACATATGCATGCTTATTTAAATCCTCCAAACCTAGTGAGCATAAGATGCATTTGCATGAGGCCGCTCGTACTGATCAACTTGCAAGAGCATACTTTGCTCCACCACTAAATGCAAGCCACAGTAAACTCAAATCTAACGACATTCGTTTCATTCCAAGTGTGTCTCTCTCACAAACGGCACATACACACACTTCGCCCCACAGACACAAACCCGCCCTGTAGTTTGTTAGACATCAGTGCTATCAATTGAGATAAAATCCCCAGCAATTGCAAACCATCTCAAGGAACCATTGTGGAGAATCTGACATACGTTAGCCCGCCTTTGTATGTGCAATTAGAGTTACCTGCATGGAAAATATACATACAACATATGGTCAACACAACTGAAGATGGCTGTATGAAAAACAAATCCTCCCTTTATTCCCTAAGAAGAAAATGATTTCTGCATAAAAAGCAATACCGAATCACCCTTTTAACTTCCTCCAAAATCAGACACTCAATAATCAGAGAGAAACCAAATGCCTGGTGCTTAGATTGCCCAAGGGCTTCAGTTGTTGCACTTCCAACTTGTATGTCAGTAACTCCTTATTTTTGACAACCAATCCATGCATGTCTCATTCACGGCCACACCTACAAGTCTCAATTCTGTCACCAGTGGGGAGAGCCCAGTGTCTATAGAAGTCTAACTAGAGACCGTCACAATTCATATCCCTGCGGGTCACAAGACAATAATGCCTCCACTGCCATGCGAAACCGTCTGACTCAACACTCAAACCTATTTGAAAACAAACCTAATAATAACCTAGTAATTGATTGACGTCACAGAAATTCAATTTGCTACAGCTCCTGGTTACACATAGCCAGGAATACCAGCAGATGGTAACAATGAATCTTCAGTATATCGGAGCATTAGTCCATCAATGGAAAAAAAAACAAACAGGCCAGGGTCACAATTGGGAGGATGGGAAAGGGCAAAAGGCATGATTCTGACTTGGGTCTGTGCTTGTGACTTGGGCAGTGCCACCAAAGTCGCAGCTGTTACTGGATTGCCCATGCGTCTGGTAGTATGAGTTGAAGGCATATGAAGCATGAGCCTCCACAGTGTGTTGGGCAAGTAATAGGACCCGCCGGCATTGATAGGACTACAGTCGACACCTCCTTGTTGAGGACCACAGGCCAGTCCAGAGCATTCTGAAGATCGGTTGTATCTGCACTTGATTTTGCAATGCACCACTGATAACTTGTGGCTATTTGGGCCCCTGTCACTGTCAGACTTCTTTCATGCACTGTTGACTTGTTAGGTGTAACATTTCTGGGAACTCGAACCTGTGACAGGTCTGACGGAGCGTTGAAGAACTTGAAGGATTCGGCCGTGTGTAACAGGTGTTCAGAGAAAAGATAGGAGCTGCTCGTGGAGTAGCAGGAGGTGGCTGGTTGCGAGTGACCAAGATAATGGTCACATGTGAAAAGTTATCACATAGAAAAGAAGGATTAGGGATTCTCTCTCTCTCCCCGGCGAGAAGCTTTTGTGTAGATACAAGCTGTGAACAGGGACAGGAATCAGGCATCGAGAAGGTGCCGTGAGAGGAGAACAGATCTGGAAACACGAGAGAATCGTGCATGGTGTGGGGGCTGGGAGGACTGGATGTATTCCAGTACCATGTGCCGTCGTCAGTGAATTCATGCTGAATCTGTTCAGAGAGTTTGGGTTGCTGGAACTCGAGAGGAACTCCGTGTGTAGGATGCTATCTCGCAATTGTAAGAGGTTACATAGTTGGAATGTAAAAAGGTATTGTGAGCATTCAGCATGTGACACGGATGTGGCTAGGGTCCCTGTGAATTCTACTTGGGATTCAGGAAATAATCTCCCCAGAGTCCATGAGCTTTTGCACTATTGTTTGGACCAAAGGTTGACAGGAGACGGTGTACAGAGAAGGAAAAGAAATTGATCGTCAGAACAGTACACGTCCAAAATAGGTACTCCAGTGAAGAAGTGAAAATTAAATAGCCAAGAACGGAAGCGCAGTTTGAGCCTGTAGGAACTGACGCCAGAGGAACGTAAGATCAAACTCAAAGAGCCCCAAGTTCCGCAAAGAGGATGGGTAACTTGTGTGGGGACACATATTTGACACATTATGGGGGGAAGAAGAGCTCATCCATAGCAAAGCCCAGTTATGGACTAGGTTAACCCGCGAGAGGCCAACGGGTTACCGCATGTAGCTGAGGCGCGGGAGCGCCCAAGCTGCATTGGGTAACCCGTGGCCTCGAGCCGATTACTGGACATAACCGGGTTTTCGAAACATCGAGAGTGACAGTTCATCCATGCACAGCCATGTTATCGATACTTTACATCCATGCACAGTCAGGTTATCAAATCTTGTGAGGGTTGCGTGTTAGCGTCCAACGAGCCAGTCGTTAGTAGACACGTACTCGAGATGCTTCAAATAACCGGTTATGGTTTTCAAAACATTGACAATTCATCCATGCGCAGCCAGGTTATCCATAGATTACGAAGCGCAGCCAGGTAATCGATACTTTACATCCAAGCGCAACGAAGTTATCAAATCTTGTGAGGGTAGCAGGTTACTCTATGTAACCAGCGTCCAGTGAGCCAGTCGTTAGTAGACACATACTCGAGATGCTTCCAAAAACCGGTTATGGCCTCTTATCTGTGCCCAGGTGTAATCCTGACGTTCAATAGCATCAGATTTGTCCTCTCATATTCACTAAGGATGTGTATCCGATAATCAATGTTGTTTATTGACAGGTAGCCCTACCTTTTTTGTGACCGGACAATTTTTTTTTTGACGTTCACTGTGACAGACAACTTTGAAAAAATGCCTTTCGCATGACAGGTTGAGAAATTTTTGGCCTTTCACACAATCATATCATACGAAATTAAAATTAAAAATGATAGAGAAGTGTGAACTTCTTAGTACAATTAGTCCAAAGAAAGAACCCTGAAGAAAGAACCCTTCGGTTTCTCATGTTGCGCCACACCTCGAACACTGCCCTCCAATCCATATTCTCCAACTTGATCCCACACAATGACACACGCATCAAAGCGTCCAAAGTATCCAACTTCAAGCAAGACCGCAAATGACTTTTGATAGCATTCTGTTTTGAGAAACCCCTTTCACAAATTGCAGTACTTCTAGGAATCACAAGTGTCTTTTGCCAAAGATGCATGAGGTGTGGCCAGTTAGTGTACCATTCATTGGTGCCTCCACACAATTGTCACGCTTCAAACAAAGATTTGTTTTCACACTCATGCCTCAAGGTTTCCACAAACTCAAGCAACTCAGCCCTGCTTGCATCACTTTCAGCCTCTGTTAATCCAAATTTCAAGATCAATCTCTCCAACCATTGCTCGGACATAGAGATACGAGCATTTTCATCACTTGGATAACACTTTGGACTGAAGAACTTTGATGCATTGAAGACAGGAAGGTCAGGAAATCTCTCATTCAAGCTATCCACAACTGCTTGCACATACTCAGCTCCCATTACCTCACATTCTTGCAACGTGTCCTCTCGATAAAAAAAATCCGTCCATGGTGCATAAGATGCATTGTACCGTCAAGGCCATTGTTTGCCCTCCATCTTAAGGCACCATCAACCCAAGCTCCAGCCAAGAATGGTCCCAAATGCTTTGTCACTCGTCCAAAGTTGGGACCATGACCACGTCCCATTTATTAAAAAATGAGAGGCGTACAATATTCATATTCCCCCATATGAGATGAAAAAAAATCAAATATTGATACCCTACTGATATACATCCACAATTTTACACTATTGATATCCCTCCTATACCCTACCCGCCCCCTTACCCCAATACCAGGACCATACCTGTTGGGAAGTGTGGGCCTTGGTGATACCAGGACCAATCTGGTATCATATTTTGTGATACCAGTCCAGCACTAGAAAAGACCTTAAAGTTGAGGTGAAGCCTCACCGCCCACTCTCCCCCTTCTTATGGAGAAAAAGCCACGCCTATAGGGTAACATGTTCATCAGGTATAGGGGCTACTTGTTCTTTATGTGTTAGTTTCGCATAATTGTTAATTGCGTCAATTGTTTTTCACTGTGGAAATTTCCCGGGAATTCGGGGAATATGCACTTGTGCTCACATGTATGCTTCACTCGCTACCCAACCTTGGGGGGGGGGGGTAAATTTGAAACCTAACCAGGCGGCCAAAGGGCTGTAATCCAGCGACGAAGCCAGTGTATTTTACAAAGGGAATTTCTTAACAGAGCTCTATGCTAAAAGACTACCCTGAACCCCTCTCAAAAGTTCCCCTCCCCCCATTACGAAAATACCCTGGGTGTGGGTGGAGGACTCAATCCAGAACTGCACAGACAGGCAATTTCCGTTGGCGACATCACTATATTTACAAAGAACTGCACCACCTAGGGGCATATTCCGTTTGGGATGTCGCCATATTTACAAGGAAGTGCATTGACGGACAAATCCCGCTTTTTTCTTCTTAATTTAAAAAAAAGGGGAATCCCGCTTTGGGAAGTGCACCATATTTACAAAGAAGTGCACTGACGGACAAATTCCGCTGTGTTTAAGTCGCCCAATATTTACAAAAGAATTTCAAGCTCTACGGTACTAGAATCTTTATCTTTTATATATACTTTCGTGGAGCCAGGTGGCAGTATTACCTCACAATTGTCCTTTTCTCCTGCCTACAAAACCGATCAATGTTTCGTGAGGCAAGAGTTGTGCCCGTGGATTTGTTCGAGTGAGGGGCAGCACGAAAACAAAAGAAGGGGCAGCACGAGCGCGGCTCACATATATTTACGTATGTATATATATCTAGAGAGAGAGAGAGACAGAGAGATACGCCAGCTTTTCAGACACACGCACGCACAATCATACGGCTCCACACACGGGCTGTCTCGAGAGAGACGATCGACCGGCCCGAGGATCTTCGGGAAGTTTCTGTGCAGCTGAACGGTTGGTAATTTAGCATCGAACTGGTGCAGTTTCATTGAGGAAGAGGAGTTTGGTTATCTATGGCTCCAAGAGGAGCCACTAACGAATTTCCTGCAGTAGGTACGTCATTCCAAGTGCTGTCTTGTTGCGTGGTACTGGAATAATATGATTTGTAAGTTCCTGTATCGGCTGTTGTAAGTGAGATCTGGACCATGAATTGTGTCTTTGCTGAGGCGTGCTGGTTGTCGCTACGTCGTGTTCTGCTCATCAGAGATAAGGTGTTGTTGCCGACTAGCTTATTCCTAATTCAATAGAGTCTGCTCAAGCATTGTCGGTTTTGTTTTAGCTTGTGCTGATATCTATGCGTCGTATGTCTTCATTGTCTACCTTTACAGTATCGGGTGTCACACCCACCTTGGAATCAGATAATTGTTCTTGCATGTACACATCCAGGTGGCCTCTTGAATTGAGTAGTTGGGCATTTTGTCTGAAAGATCCTTACTACGATTCAATGTACCGTCATGGGTGTTAGCTCGGCTGACTTCCTTAGACACTTGCCAGTAACTGATTTTCCTTGTGATTGTCTAAAAGACAACGGCGATGCAGAACCCAAAGACTTCGACTACGACAGGTCAAAGATGTCTGAGAAAGAAGGACAAGAACCCGTGGATCAATCTCCTATTGAGGAGGTGGCCCTCACTGTTGCGGTCACGGACGATCCCTCAATTCCTGTCTACACATTTCGCATGTGGACACTTGGAATCCTCTCATGTGTACTCCTTGCCTTTCTCAACCAGTTCTTTTCCTACCGCATCGAGCCCATTACAATCACTGCGGTCTCTGCCCAGATTGCATGCCTGCCTCTTGGTCGGCTGATGGCTGCAAAACTTCCTACACGGAAATTCAAGATTCGCGTCCCCTTCACTAATCGGTCCTGGTCGTGGTCGATGAATCCCGGGCCCTTCAACGTAAAGGAGCATGTTCTTATCACCATCTTTGCCAACGCTGGAGCGTGGGGTGCATATGCTATCAACATCGTGACAATTGTCAAAGCCTTCTATGGGAAAAAGATGACCTTCTTCGTTGGGTTGCTTATCACTGTTACTACACAGGTAAGTCTATCACGTGTTTTTGAACTGCTCAGGACTGTCTCACTGTGAGTTGGCGAGATAGGAAGCCCGGTGGTTGAAAAGGTGTAGAAAGAGAGAGACAGAGTGCAACAGCCTCAGTTGTGATCCTGAGGGAGGTCGACCTCAGTATGCGCGTGCTTTAAGAAAGGAGTTCTTTCCTAGAAAGAGCCCTTCGAGCACTGGATGTGCACTGCATAGTTTCTTCCAGCTTTTCTGTACTGCGTACTCTGTAGTAAATGAAACTGAAGAAATGATTTCTGCCAGTGATCGATTAATGAGGGGAGTAAGCTGTCGAAATAGTTTGCTGCAATGGCTTCAAAGCAATCAGGAAAGCATTTACCAGGAGAAGTTCTTATAGATCTCGAACGTCAACGCAGTTTAGATCATTAAGTTCAGTATTGAAGTACAACAGTCTTATATTTTGTATGGTCACTGACCTGGAGTCCCTGAGGCTATTACTGTCCTCAATCTGGCGACCTTCATTGAGAAGTTTGGTGTTAAATGACATGTGCACTGGATGATTTGTACAGTTCTCTGTATGAGTAGCTAGAGTATGGACTCCGGTAATGTTCTCAAATGGTTGCACCCACTAAACCAACGTAGATTTCTTCTCATGCTCTTCCTGATGAAGCTTCTCAAAGCTGACATGATTCCAAGAACATGTGTTTGTAACAGATGACAGGGTACGGCTGGGCAGGTATTTTTCACAGTTATTTGGTGAAGCCTGCCCACATGTGGTGGCCTTCAAATCTGGTCCAAGTTTCTCTGTTCAGGTAACTGTCTCTTGTCTAAGAATTCTCTTGCTTGAACATATGGATACTCATGTACATAACCAATGCAGGTAGGTGGATCGTTGATCACAAGTATGCTGCAATTGATCCAAAAAATTACAGTGAAGACTCGTGACTAAGGGTAAGATCAGATATGCAAAAATTGTCACGAAACACAGACATACAAGATGTCTTTGCAGTTTATCAGGCTAGGCTCTCACCAACTGTTTCACTGTTTTTAAATTACGGTTTGAAAAGCTAGCCTGGATATTTAAGAACAATATACTTAGCCTGTATATTACAGGCCTAGGAGCTCATGGGGAGTGTTTGAATGAGAGGAAACTGGCAGAGACAGGAGCTCAGAAGAGATTCAGGGAATCAAACCTGCAAAAGTCTTAGCGTAGATCGTTTGTGCTGGTTTATTAGTTCTGATGGTTGAGGTGGCATGGTCCCTTTGAACAGGACTCTCCATGAAAAGGATGTACGGGCAAAGGGAGGTATTACTCGCGGTCAATTCTTTGTTGTAGCCCTTATTTGCAGCTTCGGCTACTACATTCTTCCAGGCTATCTGTTTGCGATGCTCACCTCCCTTTCCTGGGTGTGCTGGCATGGCCAAACTCTGTCACAGCCCACCAGATTGGGTCTGGGATGTCGGGTTTGGGAGTGGGTGCCATTGCTTTGGACTGGTCAAGTGTTTCGGGCTTCCTGGGAAGTCCACTTGGGACACCCTTCTTTGCCATCGCAAACGTCTTTGCTGGATTCGTCATCATCGTGTATTTGATCACCCCTATTACTTACTGGAACAATGTGTATGACGCAAAGAAGTTCCCTATCTTCTCTAGCCACTTTTTCACAGGAGAGGGTGCTAGGTATAATGTCCACAAAGTTATCGATAGCAACTTCCACTTAAACCCCACGGCCTACAAGGAGGAAGGTCGGCTGCATCTTAGCACTTTCTTTGCGATCACTTACGGAGTTGGGTTCGCCGCTCTCACATCCACACTCTCTCACGTGGTTCTCTTTCACGGCCGGTAAACCTGCTCTCTATTCCTTTCTATGTTAACAAACAGCTCAAGGTCTATTCTGCGAAAAGTTTCTACATTTGATGCTCAGGCTCTTAAAGCAGCCCGATGAAGGGACTTGGGCAAATGCCAGGTTGGTTAGGCCTCAAAATGACCACAGATGATGTACTCCTGAGCCTCCTTGCACCCACTGTTTCTAGTGGATGAAAATCTCAGTATTTCCCCATTTGCATTTTAGCTGCAAAGAAGAAATCTTGCCTTCTTCAACATCTTATTAGAGGATGTTAAATATCTGACTATTCATGTTGGTTCACAGGGAAATTTGGCAACGCAGCAAATCAGCTCTTACGGAGAAGGTTGATGTGCACACACGGTTGATGAAGGCCTACAAGGAGGTGCCGCAGTGGTGGTTTCACGGATTGCTGGTGGGGATGATCATTATCTCCATGGTTGCTGTTGAGGTCTTCAAGGACCAACTCCAGCTACCATGGTGGGGTGTGCTTTTTGCATGTGGCATGGCCTTTTTCTTCACCCTGCCAATTGGGGTCATTGCTGCCACAACCAATCAGGTCAGTGCTTTGTAGATTTTCTGTTTGGCTTCTGTTTTCTAAGTTGTGGCCAGTTAGTCTATGATCTCAAACTGCAAGTGTTGAAGCCTTTTGCTGACCATGGAGCCGAATGTAATTTGGCAGGTGCCAGGGTTGAATATCATAACAGAATACATGATCGGGTTGATTTATCCAGGCAGGCCTATTGCCAATGTGTGCTTCAAGACCTATGGGTACATCAGTATGCTGCAGGCTGTCTCCTTCCTTGCCGACTTCAAGCTTGGCTACTACATGAAGATTCCCCCCCGCGCCATGTTCCATGTTCAGGCAAGTGACTATTTTCTATCACACCATGAAATGCATCTGTGTGTCTATGTTTCTCCATTTATTTGTAAATACATGTTGTGGACATATGGTCGTCAAAGGTACACCAGCTATGATGCCTTGAGGCATGCTGCAATACACAGTTGAGATGAAGCTCCATGACTGTCCAATGATAAGATGGAATGAACCAGAGCTTTATTAGCTTCTGACGTTGTTCATATGTGCTGCAGTTACTCGGAACTGCGATCGCAGCGGTTGTAAATTTGTCCACTGCTTGGTGGTTGTTGACATCCATTAAGGGTATTTGCAACCCACAACTCCTTCCAGCAAACAGCCCCTGGACTTGTCCTCAGGATACAGTCTTTTATGACGCCTCAGTCATTTGGGGCCTCATTGGACCCAAACGAATGTTTGGTGCAGATGGGATATATAAGGCAATTAACTTGTGGTTTTTAGTGGGGCTTCTTGCGCCAGTGCCAGTCTGGTTGGCAACAAAGGTTTTTCCTAAGCAGAAGTGGCTTTACTATATTAACATGCCCATTCTCATTGGGGCCACTGGAAATATGCCTCCGGCCTCTGCTGTAAACTACACATCATGGTTTGTAGTTGGATTTATCTTCAACTATGTCATCTTCAAGTACCGCAAGGCTTGGTGGCAGCGCTACAATTATGTGCTATCAGCAGCCATGGACGCTGGGTTGGCTTTTATGGGAGTATTCATCTACTTTGTGCTCCAATTGGAGAACAAAACAATCACCTGGTGGGGCGTCAACCTTGACAATTGTCCATTGGCCAAATGTCCCACAGCCCCGGGTATTGTCATAGATGGTTGCCCAACTTTTTGATGGCCATCAGATGATGCGGAGGGCTAAAGAAGCCAATGTAGCTACATTCATTTCCGGGGAGATGTTCTTTTGCCTCTCCCCTGTGTCTCTAATTGTTGGAAGTAATTAAACATATCTAGAAGACTAAGAGTCTTGAAGGCCAAAGGCTTAGAAGTCTAAGAGACTATCTTGTTTAACTCACCTTTGGAAGGTGAATGGCTAGAAGGTGGATGGTCACCATAGTGGAAGTGGAAGTGACCAAGTAGGACTTTTTAGAGACCTTCTTGTACAAGCTCGGGGGTGAAGCCACTAATAAAAGTGTAAGAGTATGATGGTGGCTTCTATGGTTGGGAGGAGAGCTTTAGTCTAAGACTTTAGTTCTTGTTCATGTTCTTGCTCAATTCTAACACTAATATCTGGGGATAGACAGTACATCTTACAGTTTTCAGTAGAACAATTGCTCATTACAAATGTCAAATCCATTGAAAATTGCTGGAGTGAGGGGGAGCTACAGAAGTTGTTGGCCTCCATTGTAAATAGCTAACTGGAGTGGGCTCACCACCCTCTTTGTTAGGGTTTGGACACTTCGTACAGAACATCCATGCTGTGGTTGAGCATATCTCTCACTGTTCGGTGCTTGGTCCACAACTGACATGACAGGCACCACTCAATGTGAATCGTGATGGCCTTAATCTAATTGAGGACGAGATTTGTCAGTTTCCAGTCTTGCTTGGTGTGGGATACTCCAGTTCATTTTCAAAAGGGATTTTAGGTGCACAGAGGGTTGATTTTCTAAGCTTCAGCCTCATTGGATGTAGTTTAGCAAGCACAGCAAAATATAGAGTCAGCACATGTGTTGGATTAGCATTGGAGCACAACCAAACTCACATAAAGTGAGACAGATCAGTGACTTCCCTCTCTGTATCCTCATAGGCAGAAATGACACCTTGGTCTTCCTGGCATACAAAGTTATAGTTCCACACAGTTCACCTAACCTCACTTCAGCTGATGTGAGACAATCCAGTGCAGGCAATGGAGCATACATCACAATTTAGAGGAATAGACCTCTCACCAACGACTCTTGGACACTTCAATTTTCTCTTTTCCAACATCCACTGAACATTCTGCACCAAAATGAAAGAAGAATATATCCCACCTATACCTGCAAAACAAAAAGACACTTACAATACTTTCAAGTCTTCAGATACATTTATGACCGTTTTCGTCATGTTGCAAGAGCTTTCTTAAGAAAATTCCTCAAAATCTTGCTCTTGCTTCTCCAAGCTACTCTGTATTAAACTGAGGCCAGAGAGTTTAAAACCAATGAGTTCATCTGTTCAAGAAATTTCTGGTAAGTGTGACAACGATGAATTCTTGCATATAGCACATAGGACATCCTTCCCTAGCTAGTACTTTCACCTGCTAGATGAGGTTTCAAACCACATCAGCTGATTAGCAATGCGACCTCAGGAACAGAAACACATTGTACCATGTGTCACCTGTGAAACATTGAAACTTGGCCAGACATTCACCTGCACAAACGGGCGAGAGCAACTGTATTTGGAGAAAAACCAATGGAACCAACGAGTTGTTTATCAAGCTACCTTCCGTAGTAGTAGCATTCCTCATAAGCTTCCTTTGGGTCTCCCTGAATGGAGCTCACTCATATGAACATGTCTAACCAGAATCGCTGTGATACAGCTACTGACCTTGTCATAGATTCGAAGACCTGCAAACTCCAAATTATTACCAGCATGCACTACATAAGAGGACTATGATGACCTAATCCATGAAATGAGCCAGCTACAACCTGTTGCTACTAGACTGACCTTTTCATATTTGTAGGCTGCTAGTAACTTTCATCTCGGTAGAAAGTCTATTGAACATGATTTGAGAGCAGGTACGTCATGAGGATGACTGCAGCACTGGACAAGAATGCTGAATGATATTGGGCGAGCCTTGGTTCTCCAGAGGTGCTGGTCCCATTAATACTGGTGTAATCCCCAGAAGCACAACCTTCCCAGAGTCAGTCATTGAATCCGAATACCAAAATCTTGTCTACAACGGCTATATCCTTGTTCGACCATTCTAAACAAATTCCTCAAATTGTGGGGTGTGCACAAACCTCACATATGCATGCTTATTTAAATCCTCCAAAACTAGTGAGCATAAGATGCATTTGCATGAAGCCGCTTGTACTGATCAACTTGTAAGAGCATATCTCACCACTTTGCTCCACCACTGATTGCAAGCCACAAATCTAACTAGATTCGTTTCATTCCAAGTGTGTCTCTCTCACAAATGGCACATACATACACTTCGCCCCATAGACACAAACCCGCCCTGTAGCTAGGATATCAGTGCTATCAATTGAGATAAAATCCCCAGCAATTGCAAACCATCTCAAGGAACCATCGTGGAGAATTGACATACGTTATCCCGCCTTTGTATGTGCAATTAGAGTTACCTGCATGGAAAGTACACATACAATATATGGTCAACACAACTGAAGATGGCTGTATGAAAAACAAATCCTCGCTTTATTCCCTAAGAAGAAAATGATTTCTGCATAGAGCAATACCGATCCACCCTTTTAACTTCCCCCAAAATCAGACACTCAATAATCAGAGAGAAACCCAAAAGCCTGGTGATGGCAACCATTAGTGAGACTTAGATTGCCCAAGGGCTTCAGTTGTTGCACTTCCAACTTGTATGTCAGTAACTCCTTATTTTTGACAACCAATCCATGCATGTCTCATTCACTGCCACACCTACAAGTCTCAATTCTGTCACCAGTGGGGAGAGCCCAGTGTCTGCAAAAGTCTAACTAGAGACAGTCAAAATTCATATCCCTGCGGATCACAAGACAATAATGCCTCCACTGCCATGCGAAACAGTCTGACTCAACACTCAAACCTACTTGAAAACAAACCTGACATTGTAGTAATTAATTGAGGTCACAGAAATTCAATTTGCTACAGCTCCTGGTTAGACATAGCAGGAATACCAGCAGTTGGTAACAATGAATCTTCAGTATAACGGAGCATTAGTCCATCAATGGAAAAAAAAAAAACAGGCCAGGGTCACAATTGGGAGGATGGGAAAGGGCAAAAGGCATGATTCTGACTTGGGTCTGTGCTTGTGACTTGGGCAGTGCCACCAAAGTCGCAGCTGTTACTGGATTGCCCATGCGTCTGGTAGTATGAGTTGAAGGCATATGAAGCATGCGCCTCCAGTGTGTTGGGCGAGTAACAGGACCCGCCGGCATTGATAGGAGTACAGTCCACACCTCCTTGTTGAGGACCACAGGCCCAGTCCAGAGCATTCTGAAGATCAGTTGTATCTGCACTTGATTTTGCAATGCACCACTGATAACTTATGGCTATCCGGGCCCCTGTCACTGCCAGACTTCTTTCATGCACTGTTGACTTGTCAGGCTCAAAGAGCCAGAAGTTCCACAAAGAGGATGGACCTGCTTGCATGTCTTCAGTGAAAAGCCCGAAAATGTAAGTGTGAATGTTCGTACCAGGTCTCAGTGGCGTGCCCCTTGTGTTAGAGATATGGTTGACTAAATTCGTGGTGTACGTATACGCATTGTCGACCGACACACCCACCTCTCCAGGATGCCCCCGTGAAGGCCATCCAGTTTCAGTAACAACAATGGCAAGGTCACTGTGGTTGAGACCAGCCATGGCAGCAAAGACAGAGTCCACAAGGGAATCAAACCCGTTACTGTAGTGCAGCCCTGTTCTTTGATCGTCTATCCCAGCAGAGGAGCGGAACAAATAGTAGTCAAGGGGCATTGCCTCTGAGTTAGCTTGATATGTGTAAATTGGGTAAACATTGAGCATAAAAGGTGCCTGGGTTTCTGAGAGAAACTGCAACAGCGGCTGCATTATCGAGCGTGAATAACTGTCGTGAAAAGCACCAGCTGACGGAGGAGATGATGTCCCCAAAACTTGCATGGAATGAGGGGTGGACACTTTGATTCTGGAGCTCAGGTTTGAGGAGACCAAAGCTCCGTGAATGTTCCGCACGGCATGCACCAGAACTAGTGAGAGGTTTCCCCAGTTTGTGAGTACTTCGTTGCCCACGGCTATGGTTGTGATGTTCGTTGCATTTACATATGGCAAGATGTTGCTCGCAACCCATGCCCGTGCTACTGCACTTGACTTCCCAATGCCCAACACGTCCGTGTTCTTGACACCTACCATCACCTCAAATTCCGAATTGGCAAAGGCCTGCAGGACCCCGGGATCAGTGTTATCGATGCGAACCTTACTCACGCCCCGTGCCCGCAGGAGGCCTAGTACTCTGGATCGCGTTGGCAGGTTATACCCATCCTTTGCATAATTCACGCCTAAGGAACTCCCTCCTGCCACCCCTGCACTCCCCACAGTAACCAGCACAGGGAATCTGTGACATAAACCTTTGCTTAAGCCCCACAAACACTCACGCACCTCTACAAGGAGGTCCAAAATACAATGGCAAATAATAGACCCAGCTCAGACAGAAATCCAGTTGGTTGTAAGAGAGCTAGTCTTACCTGAAAGGAAAGCTAGAAATAGGAGAGCCGACAAGACAACCCCATTCTCCGCTCTTTGCCATCGAACCACCATGGGTGTCCTCCACATAAGCATCGATAGCTACTATTATCTCCTACCTTCAGCTTCAAGGCCCCACATTCAGCTGTTCAGACAGCTGCAAGATGTACAGTACTAGAGCGTCAGGACAGCACAAAAATGGTATCCCTCCATACCCAAACGATGCTTTCCCAAATATACATGCCGCGGGCAATGATGGGTTGTGAAGCTGAGTCTGAGAAATCCCCAGAGATCGCACCAAAGCAATGTTCTGGACAAGTCTATGTCACCACAGCTCACTACTTAACGCAGATGCCACAACAACATCCAACCTGAGAAGAGGCACGGAAACCCACAACTTCTAGCTCGTATAAAAACTAGATCGAAAAAAACCTGACAGAAGTGTAAGAGAGAGTACATAGTCAGGAGGGCCACAGCTACAGACACAAAGCGGTTGAGCAGGTTATTCTTAACTTTACAGCCTGCAGCGAGGTTTTGAAACCTTCTACGAAAGATCTGGAATCCCGTTACACAGATTGTTGAACAGGTCCACGAGATTTGCAAGTATTTTATAACTAGAAGCCATGGGCATTTCCCTATGCAAACCCGAGGGCCCCGCCGGACGGTAGACTTTCTTCCTAAACTTCTCATTACCACCAATCTGTGCCTTCCACTTCAAAAAAAAAGCTACATTGTCACACCGACTTTCTAGTATCCCACCTTGCGACGCCATGTGTCCGCTACAAATAAAGAACCCTGGAGTGGGATCCATCCCCGGAATTCCTAATCTTTTTTGGTCGCTCTGCGAATCGTTGAAGAACAATCCCACACACGAGCAGCTTTTCTATTTGTGTGCGAGGGATTTTCAGATTCGAACGGTACAAGAGGAACTGTGAATGTCAATCATCATCACATTCTGGCTCCGAATACTGTTTCCTCGGATATTTGAATGCTCTGCAGGGTATTCTTCGAATGATGAGATCCACCATAGCTACTACAACATTCTGGCTCCGACTTCTATTTCTTGGATGTTTGAATGCTCTGCAGGAATGCTTGAATGATTAGATCCACCATCGCTGCTCTGTGGCAGCTGCTTCGGATCTCTACGAGATGCTTGTTTTGGAGCTCGGATACGCTGTCGGGTACAACATGTTGGACACACACATTCATTTTGGCAAGAGCATTTATAGCGATTACAGTCAACCCTCTTTTACATTCTATCCTTCTTAGATTTACATACAACCCACACGTCAAGCTGAAGATCAATTTTAACAGCAGTGGAAAAGAGATCTGAGAACTGAGGTCTGTAAGAGGGAAATACCCCACATTGCAGTGAGAGGAAAAATGACCTCTTTCACTATCAAACCGGGAAGGGGAGAATGTAATACACTATAACACCGCCAAGTGGGCAGCAGGATTTGAACCCAGCACCATATTGTTTGCACTGATAGTTTAATCCAACTGAGCTGGTGCATGAGACTGTAACCCTATGTGTGATCATTGTTTATATGTCTGTTAGTAAAAACGCCATTAGGGGTTCAAATCCTGCTACCTTGTCTCTTGTGGTATTATCTGCCTTCTGGGGTTCAGTCTTTACAATTTCTATATGTTTTGGGTCTTAAATGGAAGGGGGGTTATTTTTTCGGCCCACTCTGGGCAGTGGGTTTCCCTTGAAAAAACCAAAATAGAAAAAAAGTATATATTAATGCCAGTGAATGAATGAAATGATGGGCTTGGGCTATCCTGCAGTCTCCGTACGGACACATTAATGTCAGATACTTTACATAAACCAATCAGCCATCCATGGCCTCCAGCCATCTGAATCATGCCGCGTGTCGTCCCATGCTGCAGGTGACGGATCTTTGAAGAAATTTAAAATGAAAACACAATTGTTGTTGTTTCTGGTGAAAAGAATATATATATATATATATATTAAGGGGGAGCAGGGGCCCTTTTAATCAAATTAAAAGAAACAAAGGTTCACATTAAGGTGGAAAAAATAACCACCAGGGAGGCCATAGAGGCTCACTGAGGGGGAACTTCCCCCTGACCAAGCATACTAGCTAAGAACAAATGAAGCGGAGTAGTGCATGAGGAGAGAAAAGAATATTGGATATGTGCCAAGCATAATTATTGGTTCCAGAACGATACTTTTTTTTTTTTTTTCAAGAAAAGGGGAGGAAGCCCTTAAGAGTTTTTTTTTTTCCTTTTTTTTTTCCAATTGTCAAAGAGACAATTTTGTTTCCCAACTTTATTAGTAAGTCGCTCCTCTTGCCCTAACTGCTCTCTATGCTATACCAGACTTGAAAAATCTATTGAGCATTCCCTTCTTTCTTTGTCCTCTTCCTTTCCCTCGCTTTGTTCGTCTTCATGGGTGGTACCCCCTCTGTTTTGCTTTACAGCTTCTTCGAGTTTATTTTTTCCTCGTCTCTATGTTGTTTCGGCCTTTGGTGTTTTTTCTATAAAGTTTGAGGGTCTCTGTCCCCTCTTTGAAAAAAAAAATTAGTAAGTCATTTTTTCAACTATGAGAAACAGTTTTTTTTTTTTTTTGAAACAGTTTCTTTTCAAAAATTCTGGTTTCATGTGAATTAGTACTTTCCCGGCCATCCATGCATACATGGCATACTTTTCAGCCAGGCTACAAAACACAAATGGTTTAAATGGCTTGATTATTTGAAAAGTGGAGCTTGGGTAAGCACTAGAATACAAATAGTCACGAAAGACAAGACTCCGGCCTTAGCCGACGTAACTAAGAGCCACTTCGGCTCGGCCACTGCCCCATTTCCGGGTTTCTGCCTGACTGAATTTCCGGCATTCAGAATCCTGGCCTAAGGGCAGGATTTCAAAATCCAGCCAGCATGGACTTTACAGGTCTTAAGACCATGGCAACTTCTGCCAATGCCGGGCCAACAGCTGGAAAGATATTCCACCTTACACTTGGCAAAACGTGTTTACCGGGTGCTACCCGATCGTCACTGATGTACGCCAAATGGTCCTCGCACATGGTTATTTTCCACGTGACCTATCAATATGATTTACAGGGCCATTTTCCCCTTTTTGTTCATAAGAAAATAGAATGACGCCTATTCTCACAAGGTTATTTTTTCCTTGTTTTTATGACGTTAATGGGCATCAGTCCCTCAAAAAAGAAAAAAAAAGAAAAAAAAAGGGTGGAATCCATGGAATGGGGTTTTCCGGAAGAGATTGGTGTCTCGGCACCAGATTCTCACATAGGTGCAAAGCCGAGCAGCTAAAGGGTTAAAAAGAGTTTAGCCAGAAACACAATTTTTCAGGAAATAATTGTTCAAAGGGGCCTGTGTGGTCGCTCCGGACGGCCACCAGGTGTTTCCCTTTAAAAAATAAAAATAAAAATAAAAATGTTTCAGGTATAGTCATTGCAAGACATTTTCTGCCAACAGTAACATATAAAAGCTCGAAATTAAAATTGGTCTTTGTCTCATCTCATATATTTTGGAATTGCGGCTAACGTTTTGGGAATTGTCTAGCCAATGCAAAGCAATTCAACCCGATTTCAAGTATACTTTTCTTTGAATTGTCATCCTCCGTAAAAGAGGTCATTGTGATTCCTATATTCACTCCAACAATATTCCCCACAAAATTTTCATTTATTTATAACAAAAAATGGATGAGGCCCTTTAATTTATACTAAAATTAACGACATGGGAAAATTAACCCTTTGAAGAGCCATAAGACCGAGCCATCCAAGACAACCCACAATAATAATATTTGCTTGTACTTACTTAGGCCCGCTTTACACTAGGAGTCGAGGCCAAGGACCCTCAAAGATGGAACGATCATATTGGTCGAGAGCTTAAGGCCGGCCCCAAGAGCCCCGACATGGCCCCAAGGGGAAAAATGAACCTTCAAGGTTTGAGGCCATTAAGGCTCCTTGGGCCAACATTCACCCTGTCAAGTTAAATAAGCACAGTGTGAAAACAGCTAGAATAAAACTAGTTATTTGTATTTAACACTTGGATTTAGGTCAAGTGTTAAATCAGGTGTCAAGTTTAGTTTGACACCTGGTCCGTCTTATCTTCACGAGAGCGGCAGTCGCGCGGCTCATCTCTCTCGAGTTGAGCCTGCGCGACCGAGCTCCTGCATGCGTTTAGATCTGAGTGTACTCATGATGGGAGTGTAGGTTGTTGTGGGGTGGAGTCCCCATAGCTTTGCATCGTGTGTGTCATTAGCTTTCTTATCACTCTTAGAAATAGTAGTCGAGCCAGGGGCACCCCAAGCTATGGGGACTCCACCCCACAACAACCTACACTCCCATCATGAGTATACTCAGATCTAAACGCATGCAGGAGCTCGGTCGCGCAGGCTCAACTCAAGAGAGATGAGCCGCGCGACTGCCGCTCTCGTGAAGATAAGACGGACCAGGTGTCAAACTAAACTTGACACTTGATTTAACACTTGACCTAAATCCAAGTGTTAAATACAAATAACTAGTTTTATTCTAGCTGCTTTCACACTGTACTTATTTAACTTGACAGCTGTCGTGCGCATACATATCGCTACACAACTACATCGCTGTCCAAACCACACCACTCATATATGCCCAATAAAGTAGTCTGCCACAATGATAAGAAAGCTAAGGACACACACGATGCAAAGCATGAAAACCAAACCAAGGAGGCGGATAAGCAAAAGACGGCATTCTGGGGGATCAATGAGCACGGGAAGGATTGCCTATACCAGTGGCGGTTCTTACCATTTGGGCTTAAAAACGCTCCCGCTGAGTTTTAAAGAGTCATGGACAGGATTCTAGCAGGGGTGCAGTTTGCTCGGTGCTACATAGATGACATCATCATCTTTAGTGCTACGGTGGAGGAGCATGAGAGACACCTTCAGGGGGTATTTGAGCGCTTAAGGACGCACGGATTGAAGTTACATCCGGGCAAGTGCAAGTTTTTCCACAACCAGATTGAGTATCTGGGTCACATGATATATCCTGGAGGATTGGGGGTACAGCAGACTAAGGTAGAGTCCATTGCACAGGTTCCACGCCCCACGGATGTGAACCGAGTTCGAGCTTTCATGGGGTTAGCAAATTATTATAGACGGTTTGTTAAAGGATTGAGTGCCATTGCAAAGGCTCTAACCAAGCTGACCAAGGTGGACCAGGAGTGGCAGTGGGAAGATGAGCAAGAACAAGCTTTTCAAGAGCTCAAGGGGAGGTTGACCTCGGCGCCTATCTTGAGACGACCTATCAGGGGGCGTTCTTTTCAGTTGCATACAGATTGGAGCATGTTGGGGCTTGGAGCGGTGCTCACACAGGTGGATGATGAGGGAAGAGAGTTCGTAGTGGCTTATGCTAACCGCTCGAACAACGCTGCAGAGTCTAAGTATAGCTCATATGAGGGAGAATGCTTAGCTGCAGTGTGGGGCGTGACACACTTCAGGTGCTATCTATACGGCAATCTCTTCACCCTTGTCACGGATCACCAACCACTCAAATGGTTGATGGAGTCAGACAAGCTTACGGGGAAGCTTGCACGGTGGGCACTCATCCTTCAAGAGTATGACTTTCAGGTGGTGCATCGACCGGGTTTGGTCAATTGCAATGCAGATGGGTTGAGTCACAATCCATGCACGAGCCAACAGGATGACACTGGAGCTCGGTGGCATGGTGAGACGGACGAGGAGATGGTGCCCGGATGGCATGCATCTGCATTTCTGTGTATCTTGGCAGCGAAAGGCCAAGTTGGACCTGCAACAGGGATGACTGTAGATCAAGTGTCTGAGGACCCTGAGGCCAGCAATGAGCAAGATGGCGCCAAAGATATACATGAGGATTCAGTTGTGTTGGACTACCTCCGCACTGGAGACACGACAACCACTGTGACTGCCAAGGAGAGGGATCGGATCCTACAACGAGCCAAGAGGTTCAAGTGGGAGGGGACACACCTGCTCCGAGTGTGGGAGGATGGTCGAGTGAGGATTGTACCTCACCCAACACAGCGGGCACGGTTAGTGCGGCATGCCCATGAGGAGTTGGGGCATTTTGGGGTGCGACGCACTCATAGTCTACTGCAGGGGCAATATTGGTGACGTGGTATGCACACAGAGGTGCAACAATTTGTGGCTAGGTGCATGGTGTGTGACAGGGTGCGTGCTTCATTCAACGCCCCTACTCCACAATTGCACCCTCTTCAAATCATGGGATTGGGCTACAGGTGGAGTCTTGACTTCGCAGGGCTGTTGCCACTGACCATGCGCCAGAACAAGTACGTGTTGGTGATGGTGGAGCACTTCTCCAAGTGGATTGAATTGGTTCCATTGCCTGATAAAGCTAGTGAGGAGGTGCGTATGCATTCTTGGATTGTGTGCTTAGCCGATTCGGTGCTCCAGCTGAGGTACTCACGGACTAAGGGAGAGAGTTCTTGGGGGAGTTTCAGGCTTTGTGTGACAAGGCCTTGATAGACCACCGCACCACTTCTCGGGATCATCCTGAGGCCGATGGCTTGGCAGAGAGAGTTGTTCAGACATTAAAGAGGGGTTTACGCAAGTATGGCTTGCAGAAGGGACACCTAGGAGATTGGGACCTTCAGTTACCCTGGTTAGTCATGGGCTACAGGTTCAGCAAGCAAGCATCACTTGCCTCCTTCTCACCATACTTTCTTCTCTTTGGCCGAGAGCCAGATTTGCCTACATCCATTCGCAGAGAAGCTGCTACAGTTCTTAACCTTGACGATCCGGACGTGTGGGCACGTGCATGTGAGCAGCGTGCAGAGTTGTTCAAGAGAGTCATGCCCATGGTTTTCGAGAACCTTGCCATTGCACAACACCGTGATACGTTGAGGTATGCTACCATACGTGGTGGGGGCTATCGTCCTGGGGTTCGGAGATTCAACCCTGGTGACTATGTCTATCTGCAGCAGACTGCCCCTACGACCCTGGATGTGACTGCAGGACGTGTTATTTTGAGGGTTCGAGAGGTCTTGCCCTCAGGCGTCTTGGTCTTGGAGGGTCGGGATGGCATAACTTGGAAGGACCATGTGCGTAATTATGCGCCATGTCACCTTCCGAATGTCGATGGCAGGATTGACCCAAACCTGGCAGTGGTATCTGCAGGTTTGAGGTGCATGTTGTGTGGGTCTGCTAAAGGGGCAGCCACCATGCTAGTGTGCGATCGATGCTCTAGAGGTTGGCATATGGGATGCTTGACTCCACCTCTTGAGATGGTTCCAGATGAGGATTGGTTATGTCCACATTGCATTGGATAGTGGGAGTGGATACAACCATGGAAGGCTAACAAGCAACGCAAGGCCCAGCTACTAGGAGACCTTGAACACACGAGATCCTGGCTCAAGTTCACAGATTGCAAGACGGCGACTAACGATGGGGCTACTCTTGTACCCGGCCCCTTGGTCTATAGAGTTTGAGTACAATAGGGACAGTGATAGAGGACTTAGTACGGCTGTGGCTATTACATCTTGTAGCTATCTGGAGGTAGAGGGACCTATCCACCAGCTAGGGGGGCGATTGTGGCAGACTACTTTATTGGGCATATATGTGTGGTGTGGTTTGGACAGCGATGTAGTTGTGTAGCGACATGTATGCGCACGACAACCCAAATAAAATACATTTTTGGGGTTGAAACTCAAATGTACATCAAATGAAGTCGAGCTCTCTTCCCTCTGTTCATGTCTTTTGCCTCGAGCTCTTCCTCCCTTTGCCTTCTCATTTGTTGCGGGGTAGAATGGATAGCTCACAATACGCCGTATGGAAAGGGGTTGGTATTCTGTGAGCATGTGTGCACGTGAGCACAACCCACGGTCATGGGAGTTTTATGTTTTTGAACCTCGGTCATAGGAATTATATGTTTTGAAAACGGAATAAAACCATAAGCGGGTATAGAGGACTGGTGCATTTGTACGGTACATCTGCACCAATTCAGCAAGGCGAAACCTTCAGTATTGTAACTAAAAACCCTAAACCTATAGCGGTGGCGACGAATTTTGCATTGAGAAATGATGAGTGATATGGGCACAAACCTAAGCAGCGGTGGGTTTCGCACTGCAAAACCCTTAAGTGGTATAGCTTGAGTCGAAGCTTTCTATACATAATCCCATCACCCAACAATCCCACATCCAAAATGAATGGGTGGGGACTTTAAAAGTGTCATATTCATCATTTCAGCTACATTGTGATTTTTCTCAGGCTGGTTGGTGTAGAATTTTGCCGTGCGAAATTATCCATGGGCGAGGGTGAAGCCTCATTGCCCACTCTCGCGTACGTTATGGAAAAAAAGCCACTTCTATAGGGTAATATGTTCATAAGATGTATGGGCTACTTGTTTTTTACGTGTTAAAGTGTTGTAACGCTCTCATTTTTTTCATTGCTTGTTGAGTAACATGAAACATATCTGTGTACGTGGTGCAAATCTCCAAGTACATGTTTGCTTCCCTTTGCATCATTTCCTAGCCTCTTTTGCCCATTCCATATGACATATCCACTCTTTACGGTAAAATTCTCCAACGTCCTTTAAGCACCCCAAATGCCCACTTCCATTCTTGTGCTTGATTGGGCTTTATATGTGCAAAATTGTCCAAGTGTTTTGGCCGCCATGAGTAGATTTTTTATTCAGAGAATAATTTGGGAATATGCACTGTTATTGTCAGGCCCGCTTGAGCTTATTCAAAAAATGTAATGACTAACTTTATTACTAAATAGGAGAAAATCTAGGCATTACATTCTCTTAAATTATATTTATTTCTGTAAAATAACACAATACTAGGGTAGCCTGTGTCGTTGGCCCAAGTGTCCAGTGTCATCTATGTCCAAGTGCAATCCCCTATGTATCCAAGTGCGTCTCCTACAATCCCTAGAGGACCGATTAGGCATTTTTTGTGCCTAATAATAAAATCAATCAATCAGAAAATTAGGCATGTTTTGAAAATATTTTCTCAAATTAGGCATCTTCATGCTATAATTTCTTAGAATTAGGCACATGAGAAGAGAAAACATTTATTTTTTTAAGAATAAAATTACAAAATAGACACCCAATGCCCATGGGCCCTCCCAGGCTTCAGCTACCTTTCATTTCCTTTGAAACCCTAAAAATGCCCCCTCTTTGTTGTACGCGGTGCTCCAAGGCTCAAGCTGGTACAAGCAAGCTCTTTCTTCGCTCTCACACTTTAGGTGATAGTCCACACTAGTGTAGGCACATTGGTACAAGGCTTTGGTACATTGGTCATTGGGTAGGCACGTTGGAATTTTTGGGCATTAGGCACTTTTGTCCCATAATTTCCCAACAATTAGGCCAAAATCTGAAAAATTCACATGATTGATTAGGCACTTTCATTTTGAATTAATTATCGCCTAATCCATTGTCCAGGGACAGTACGTCGAGGCCCAAGTGTCCAATGTCATCTAAGTCATATAAGTCTAATCATTTTTTTTCTAAGACCAGATTTGAACCGGACACCTTTCCCTTTATATCTCTCCTGTCGAGGCTCCAACCATTGTCCCACAGCAAGATTTGGGGCTCTCCAAGATAGTTTTGTCTTAGTGCTTCTGCCGCCTCCATACCACTTTGCTATTTTTCCCAAATTTCCACATCTCCCACACCGCAGGTCCAAAAATCATGAGACCAAGCCTGTGCACCCCTTCTCTTAGAGGGCTTTCCAACGGTACCCAACACCAATGCTTGGGCCCGCAGTTTGGCACATCTCAACATGACAAAACAAAACAAAACAAAACAACTCGCTGCATAAATGAAGACCTATTTAACATTTGAACCACCAGTCACCCCTAAAACCTTTGTGCCTTTTACTTTTTACCCTCCACTCTGGAGAAAGTCATGAGAGATGAGAGAGATGTAGAAGGGGGGAGGGAGGCAACACGTTGTTGAACTTGCAAACATAGTCCGGGACCCAAATCCTGCAGTGCAAGCTGCGAACGAGGTGGGCCACTTGGACTTGCCAACAAACTGCGGGGCCAAACACTCAAGTGTTCATGTGGAGCCGAGGGATCTGGAACCAAGTGGGGGTCCATTTGGACCTGCGAACGAGGTGCGGGGCCCATAGATTCGAGCTCGAGTTATGGTGAGGCTGGCCCATAGACTTGAAAACAAGCTAGGGGGTGAAAGACGTGCGAAGAATTTGGGTGGCAGTTAGTGTCGATCAGAATGAGGCGGACGCAAGTCCAGCTAGTTGCTAAGAGCACCGATACAAAAACTGAGATCCCCCCTGTATCGACAACTGTGTCAAGCCTAGCAAAAGCAGAGGCCACCAAGCATTGTCTTTATGGAGCGGATAAGTTAGGATTTTCCATTCTTTCCATTTCACACACTTCAGCGAAATTTGACCATTTTGTTTTGAGCTCAAACTCACTAAGCATTTCAATAGATCCTTCTGATTCCACATTCCAAGAATCACTAACTAGTTTGACAGTGATTATTTCGTGTGCACGTCCTAACGAACGAGAGGTAGAGGGAGCTTGCTTAGGCATCTAGATAAGTGTTTGCAGACTTTTGTAGTGACTTTGGTGTTGTTGAACAGAGTTTGCTTGATACATGTGTATCCATCTGTCTCACAAGAGTGATGAGTTACTGAAATGTTCTATGTGTACAGGAAGTTAGCTAAGACTAGTGTTGGATTTACTAAGCGTCGATTTCCTACCTATTCAGAAGATGATTCCAATGGTCATTTCAAAATGAAATCAGGACAAGGTTCATTCCCAGAATGAAGAACTTTTGGTTTTGAAAATACAATAAAACCTCTCAAACAGCTTACAAGACAGTTCCACCTTTGTCCAAATTTGACTCATGTTTGTCTTTCTGATTACCTGAACTGATCAAGTTAGCTAAAATGAGAAACCTTAGCACATAGCATATCATGCATATCATTTGTTGTAGGATGCACTATTTGACATCTTGCAGGGATGGTGGATCACAGCATTTTGGATTTGAAAGGTTTATTCATCCTTTGCACTACCTACAGATTAAAAGAGACTCAGAACATATTTGTTAGAAGCTATGATCTGCCATGGAGGCCCAAAGTTTTTTGCTTGAGGCCTATGGGTTCTGTCAAGAGATGGTGGACAAAGGGTATCAAGCTACTGTTATTAGCTTCAATGCGGGGCTAAGCACTCGTGACAAAAATTGGCCATGGAATGATGCCTTGCAGACTTTTGTGTGGATCCAAGATGATGGGCTGATGCCTGTAAAGTGTTTGAATGAACGCCAGTGAATGCAAACGCGATGTAATATCCTGGGGCGGGCTGATCTAGAAGAGAGGCAACTGGAAGGATGCTGAGCGGGCTTTTCAGGCTATGCTTGATGCTGGTTGTGCTCCCAATGAGGTAAAACAATGTTCGGAGGACTTGCGAGCTGCGTCTCAATTCTGGGAACTTGATGGCTGTTTGTGTGGCTTTTGTCTTTTTGGTCACCAGTGCACATGAGGGCATGGGGGCTAATGTGGCGACCTATGGCAATTGCATGCGTTCTATTCTGTCTGACCTGCTGCTACTGTCTACAGTTGAACAGTAGATAGTGCTTCAGGTGCATGCATTTCAGATCCTATATTATCCTATAGGAACATTGGTGAGTATCCAGACTGTGCTGTGATACAACTCTTAGCTAAGCATCCATACAGAGAGCCCAAGGTACTGGAGTACATGGGTGATGATGTGATGGTTTAGTTGTAGAGTGAGCGCATACGAGAAGGGTGGACAATGGAAGAAAGTCATTCGTACCATCAGGAAATTGCAGGCAATAGGGCACAAGCTGGAAGTAGTAGCCTGGAGCACTACTAGAAGTTAGCTGGCCAAAGTAGGCCATTGGGAGGTAGCAGAGAAGAAGTTTGAGAGCATGCAGCAGGAAGTTCGCAGACCAAATGTGGTGACTTTGACATCGCTGATGAAAGCCTAGAGGAATAAGGTCTGTGGGAGAAAGCAGAGGCTGCTTTCAACTTGATGCTGCAGAGACACATCAGGCACACTGCTGCCCTTTTAGGTGCAATGTCAGTAGTAGCTGTACAACAGTTTTTGCTTCCGCTTGAATTTTTTATTGAAAGGGCGATATGAAAGGGAAAGGAGAATATAGGTACTAGGTTGTTGTGAGGACCACCCCCCACCCTTGCCCTCTGCCCCCTCTCTTTCTCTGTCGGCTATGTCTGAGACAGGAACTGGGTGCTTATACCCCAGTGTCTTTAGGTCCCTAAGCAGAAAGGTAAAAACATATGATGTGCATAATACTCTCATGTTGTTCCTTTGCATGATGTGCTGATCATATGGTAGTGAGCTCCCAATGAAGACCTGGATCACTGACATGTTGTAGTGTTTTGTTGCATTGAAGGCCAAATGTGCAGTCGTGCTCCACTCTGCGTCAAGCGTATGCAAAAGGAAGACAGCTTACAGGAGCTATTTCTCCCTTTGAGAGGATGGTTACTGAGTATGGAGTGACTCGTGACAAATTTGCATACACTGCAATATTTTGGGCCTACTGGTCATGTGAATAGTGGGAGGAGGTGGCTTTGTATTTCGGTTGTATGGACAAAGCAGGGTGTAAGCCTGACAGTATCATTCACACTTACCTTGATTCTGCTATATGAGGCACAAGGCCAGGTGGGCATGGCTATGGAGCTTCTCGACTGATAGGAGATTTCTGCATCCTCTATGCCCACGCAGCAATCAGGCCAAGATTGTGTCTGAGGGTGACTGATGAGGGGGAAATGGTGAACCACTTCGAAGTTTGAAACCTGGGCTTATAAGGAGCCATCACTGACAGTACATAGACACCATGCATACTGCAAGATGAGAAGCACACCCCTACACTACATCTGTACATTCAGAACCACAGTTAAATCCATCTGTGCCAATCCAAAACTCTTCCTTCCATTCTCTTTCCAATGATACAGAAGCTGGCCAAAGCCAATATCAGTGCTTTTGTCTGGCCATTTCCCCAGCAATTCCTCACTTACCGACTTATGGAGGGAGAGAGATTGTACTCATAAGACATTGTTTGCCGTAGCCTTGTGGCCATTGACCCTGCGCCCAGTTTGAGCGGGAACAAAAGGGACAGAACCTACCTCTGTCAGGGGCTGACGTTGGTAGTAAGACTTAACTTCATATATAGAATTAATCCGGGTTTTCCAGATATCCTCTAGAAATCCCTTCACACAAGCATCAATCTGCTGTGTGTGATTTGCCCAAAAACTAGGCCTCAGGAGGGCCTGGGCTTTTGGCTCAGCCTCGAGACTTTCAAAGTTGGTAAACAGGGGTACAGGCACAATTCCCTTGATAGATTTGAAGAGAGCGTCTCTTTGGTGAGAGAACCCCGGACAGTGTATCAGAAAATGAATGTTGTCTTCAGATTGCCCACACAACGGGCAATTGCACTCTCCCTTTCCTCTCTGCTTCTGTTTGCTGTTCAAAGGTAGGCTTCCTGCCCTGAGTTTAAATTTCAGTCTAGTGCCGAGAGTGGGTAGACCCCTGAGGTCATCCAAGATGTCCTCCCCCATGTCACTGACTGGAAACAAGTTCAGGGAAGTTTTCTGCCTAACTTCATTTTCATCAGACAATCTCTGGCAACAGACATGGCTTTGGACACTACAGCCTCTAAGTCAGATTTATCCAGCGGGGTCAGGACTTAAGGATCCAGGTCCAGGTCCTTGAGAATCTCTTCTACTCTCTTCTGCCAGGACTTAGCCTGTTTGACAGGGTGGTCCTGTTTCCAAGATATAGAGTCGATTAACTTAGGATATCTGGTGTTGGACATATGTTGCAGCTGACCCCACCATCTGACCTTGAATTCATCTCGGGAGCTTAAGGACGGAATGCCAAACTCACCCCGAACAGCCACATTGGCTGTTTTGGAGCATGCTGACATACACTCAAGCACCCCCACTTGAATGGATTCTAGAGACTTAGCCTGGTTGGAGTTATCAACCCATATTGCAGATCCGTACTCCAAGGCAGGTCTAATAACGCGACAAAGCATGGTTTTCTTAAGCTCAGAGTTGACCCCTCTGCAGTGGAAAAATTTACAGAGCTTTGCCCTTGCCAGTTTGAACAACTTTCCGGATATGTGCATCCCAATTACAATTGGAGGAAAACTCAGCGCCCAGGTAAGTGTAGGCAGGGAGGACCGGGATCTCTTGGCTACCCCACTGCCACTTCAGATCCCTTCCTCCCTCTCCTCTGTCGTTGAATGCACATTTGCTGACATTAGCCTCTGGCCCCCAAAGATCAAAGTATCTCTTCGCGCAATCAATCAACTCCTGGAGATTGGTTGGAGTCTCCCCTATGCCTGCGAAGTCATCCGCAAACATAAGGGCTGGTATGGTGGTATCACCCACCCTTAACCCAAATCCCTCACTTTCCACATCCTCGAGGAGTTGATTGATGATGTTATGGAGGGAGAGAGAGAGAGAGAGAGAGAGAGAGAGAGAGAGAGAGAGACCTTGATTTTTGTGAGAAGAAGGTTTTGCCCTGCTGCCAGTTCGAGCTGCACCCGTGCAAGATGCGAGTGCCATAGCTGATCTTCACAAATTCATCTGTAACACCGATAGACGGTGACTCTCACCCCGCATCACACATAGAAGGACAGGCAACGAGATGGACACCCGCATCTGAGGGGGGTACCCAAAGGCAAAATTCTTTAGAGAACGTTGATGACTGCACCAGAACAGCCATTGCTAGAACCCACAATATGACCACCTCTTTTCTCCTTGAATTTGAGCCCCTCCTCCCTATAAAGCGTCTCCGTCCCTCCGCCCTCCGCCTTGTTCTGCAAACCAATGTGCACACACCACACAACTCCTATTATCTTCCAAACCACTTAACGAGTAAGAAAAGAAGAGGATGTGCTCCCGCGATAATCCTGGTGGACGAAGGAGAAGCAAATGGGGAACAAGTGTACATCAGTACTCCACAAGCTAATGTGTAGGCCAAAGCCGGCCGGAAAATTGGATCACTGCCACATCTGACAACGATCATCTGCTGCAATCACATACACGGACATCTCTTTAGTTCAGAGCTATCCGTTTGCTATTACACGCCCTCTCAATAGCAAACCGGGATCATATTGTACTACTAAAAGCCTCCATCTTGAAGTCATATATAAACATAGAAACAAATTCAATCCGTGAAATGACGATGCAAGTTATCTATTTTGAGGTAATAAGTATGACCAGCATTATCGATACCTCCTGGTTCGGGCACATCTGCGCAAGAGCTGGAGATTTCTATGACTTCAAGAGCGGGCCACCCGCAGACTGGCGGGGATCAAGAAGAGGATATTAACGGGAGACCCCCGGGGAACATAAGATAGAAATGGAACCTCCAAAATCTCGAACCTTTCCATCGCAACATTAGACTTTTCCCACTGCTACATTTCAATCTCTCCGGTCATTTGATCTGGATGAGCCGGCTGCCTCAACGATTACCGCGTCGTTCACAAATATAACTGAGAGGAAAGGGCATAATATTAATTACAAGACGAAGAAACATCGAATACCTCCAGCATGCTTCAAATCGATCGCAACTTGACAATCACTATCCTACACATCACCATCTTCCTCGTCATTTCTGGCACAAGCTCAAGCACTGGGGTTTCATTGCCTCTTCTTCCACCTTAGCTGCAGCTTCTTCATCAGCGAAAGGTGGCCGTAAGGAGACTGCGAACAGGAATATGCTCTCCATATTATGGATGAACAGATATCCGCATCCATCTTCTGTTAGGCATCATCCAGGAGCACCGGGTATAACCTTTCTTTTGTTTTTCGGAAAAGATTTTTCGTTTTATTAATTTATTTGTATTTAATATATAACCGTCTGCTGCAGCAGTGGGAACATTCCGGGCCCGCGAATTGATGAAGACAATTGATGAAGACAATCGTATTCCTTTGTTGCAAAATCTGGGGCTGATTTTGGCATTAAAACCGCCTGGACAGGTCGCCCGACGAACTCCGAACGGAGGGAGACGGAAAACAGGAGCGGGGACGTAAACACAGCGAGTTTGGAGGGTGCATTGTGCGGTCCGGAGCGTGGGATGCAAAGGGAAGGAAGGGGACAGTGGAGTCTGGTGTGATGCGGGCGAAGAGATAGGGTTCACATTTTCTTGTTGTTTTCTTCGCATTCGCTCTGCCACTCTCTGGATCTGGCGCTTGTCTTGTCTTGCTCACACATTGGAGGGGCATTTGGCCGCGGAGGAGGGGAACCGCAGCGTGCTCTGTCCTGGCAGCCTAAATGTGTCCCGTGGTATGGTGTTTATCGCACTCGAGACCTTATAGCAATGATTGTGTGTGTCTGTGTGGGGATGAGCGAAGTGCAGACAGTTGAGTTCCGTTGTGCTCTGCTTGCCGAGGTCTTGTTGTCAGAATCGGTTGATTTGGCCGTTTCTGGCTGTATGTCTAGTTGAGGTCTGTATAGCATTTGGATATTGTAGTGTTGGAAACTTTCTTGGTTCTCTGGTTTCTGTTCTGTGTGCGATACAACCCTAAGATAGTTGCCTCTTCTTGTACTACAACTTGTTTCGTTCTCATTTTCGAATGGTTGAGTGTGTACTCTCTGCAACTTGTTCTCGGAAGCCTGGGTGTTGAGAGATCAAGTCTGAAATTGTTTCTGTCCTGTCGACATCACCAGACTTGCGGCGTGCATTTCTCATCTGTTGGCTGTCTTACTGTCATTTCCAGTTTGCCTGTCCTGCACCCCCATTCTTTCTCCGGTGTCTGATTCTGTAGCAATTGTTTTCCTGCTTTTTGTTATCGTCATGTTCGCTCCCATTGTGAGACGCTTTGGTGCAGTGTCGTCGTTGTCACTCCCTGCTGGTTCTCTTTCTCTTTCTTACTTCATTTCGCTCTTCTGGCTGCATGTGGTATAAGAAACTTGAATGGCGACTGATGGATCCTCACTAGGACAAGCATGGTTGACTATAATGGGAAGAGAAGCAGAGGTAACAGAGACAGAAAGTGGGCAAGTAGCGGAGTACTTGACAGACCTTCAGCGGCCTCCTTCACCTGTTAGGGTACCGCATAATGTAGCTGCTGTAGTTGGTATGCCTTGGCTGAAAGAGGAGGCGGATCCCAGCGGGGATGGGAGAAATGCTTCAGATGACATGGAAACATCAGCCGTAGGTCAAGTTCTCTTCATTAAGAGTGGTGACAGGCAGAAGGGCCTGCTGCAATCAGAGTTAGATCACTCAGTGTTGGCAGATCAATTTGGACACATTTCTGAGGGGCCGGGTTCGTCCAATTTGCTGTTGCAGTCACCACCACTTTCACCTTCAGCCTGGGGTCCAAGTGCAAGCCAACACTTCTCTTATGGAGAATCGTCAATGCTCAATCAGGCAGCTTTTGGACATTTTGATGGACCCTATGCACTCTCTGAAGTGGAGCCAGCAGCCCACAGTTTTGAGGCTTTGGCAGCTGAGGTAATGCCAAGTAGACTGAAAGGAAAATTGGAGAATGATGAAGACATGGGAGATCAACCACCAGAGCACGCTCTTGGTTTTCCAAACCTATGGCTTGGAGGGCTCATCATGGAACCCTTGTTTGGTGCTGGACTGTCTCTGCCGCCGCCTGCAACTAACTCGGGCTTACCTGTCAGAGGAGTGGGGAATGAGTTCTTGCCTGAGCACCAAGGATTGTTGCCGACCAAGGAGACTGGAGATGCTGATACTGGAAGTGATATAGAGATTGAGCGGACAGCCCTGCAAGAGCTGCAGCATGGACCACCGCTGCAGCCAAGATCAGCCATGCAGCATTTGCGGTTTCCTGACAAATTCCGTTTACCCGATAAGATCCATCGCAAGCGGGCAAAATTTCTCCCTTTTCTGTCGTAAGTATACTACTACCTCTGTGCTGCTGGTAACCTGCACAATGTTTGCATGGGCTAGTGATCTAGTAAGCAAGGTTGGCATCATCTTTTGACATGGAAGCTTGTCCTTAGGATGGTAAGGATTGAAGGCAACCCAAGCCAGGTTATCAAGCTTGTGTCTGCAGCACCCATTTCTACAAACTGTCAGTTAAATCAAGTTACAATTTCTTACCAATTTCATAATCTTCCTTTTGGCTTGTGTTACCCCCTTTTGAGTTATGTAGTTGGATCACTTGCACACAAGCCAAGACAGGAATGTTTACTCAGCATAATTTGTGCAGGCGACGGCATTCATTTGCAGTAATTACAAGAGGCACGACCACGACAGTGCCAGTTTCAAATCCATCTACACACGCCCGCTTCCCACCTGAAGGGTGTGATAAACCTCCCATACCCCCTCCGCCACCTCCTCATGGTGACAGTAGAGACCCAATGGATTCTGATGATGTTGAAGATGATGATGATGAGGACGGGGCTGGAAACAATGGTGTTGTTGGGATGGATGATAATGAGGTTCGCATGGATCTCACGGATGACTTACTGCACAAGGTGGGCTGACAGGGCAGGCTCACATTTTGAGGAATCCTTACAATGTCTTTTGGAAACTTAAGTAGTATCAGACATTATTAGATGGCACAATGGTGTGTATATGGCTTCCACAATTAATTTCATGCAGGTTTTAGTTGTACCTGAGGAAAATTACAGTATCGATGGACAAGAGCTTGTTAGCAGAAGCTGTGGTTTTGCAACTCAGGAGGTCTTCCAGGTGGATAATTGTGGTTCAGTTCCATTTCCAGAGTTGCGTTGCATCTCTGATTGCTCATAACCAAAGAAATAGGGTCTTAGTCTCTGAAGTCCATGGATACCTTTATTCCATGATTATCTGTGGAATTTTTGGATATGCAGGTAGTAACATGTCCAATGAATTGTTATGTTCAATGTAAGTTGCTACAACATCTTTGTTGGGCAGTTGATTCAAGGGTTTCTTGGACTTACAGGTTTTTTCATTTCTGGATGCCGATTCCCTTTGTAAGGCAGCTATGGTATGCCGTCAATGGCGTGTGGCAAGTGGTCATGAAGACTTCTGGAAGTTGCTGAACTTTGAAATGCGTCAAGTCACCCACGACCAAGGTAGACACACTTCCAAGCTGGTGTTGTATAAGGTTATTCAGACAACAAAGACCCTTCGTTGGATATGGTATGTATAGGTTAAGGCTGACCGACATTTAGGGTTTTACCCTATGCTTTCCTTACTGGCATTGTAAGTATTATATGACAAGTTTTTTTGTTTTCAATCTTCTCTTTGTTGTTTTAGTAGAATATTTTTGACCGATGGAGCACCTTAGTAGAGTTCCCTCCCCCAGTCCCAAAATCATTTTTTTTCGTCACAACTGGTGGAATTCTAGAGTACCCCACATCTCTTGTGGCAGGATGCCCCTTTCTTCCCTTATACGGAGGATTTTTATGTTGATTGGTTGCTTTACATGAACTGCCAGGGCTCACTCTTTTGATGTGCCTGTTCAGATCATATTTATTTATGCTAATGACCTGCTTCACTAAATACCTTGCCTCTCTGCAGTTGCACGGTTATGTTCTCGTTACCCAAAAGCCACACAGCTCAATCTAAAGGGTGCCCCATGTGTGGATGAGATCCTAGTTCGTGAGGCGATGCGATCTCTTCGGTAAGTGTTTCTTTAACTTCTGTGAGAAAAGTGCTGTTGCAGAAAGTCGCTCATTAGATTCTGCCTGCCCCATCATTTTGGCCATGCTACCCACCACGTAGTTTGGTTGTGTGTGCGTGTGTGTGTGTGAGAGGATGTACTCGTAAGACTTTGTTCGCCGTAGCATTGTGGCCATAGACCCCGCGCCCAGTTTGGACGGAAACATAGGGAATAGGCACTATGTGAGGGGCTCACTCCAGTATCATGTCTTACGTTGATATGTGTGTGTGTGTGTGTGAGAAGGGGGGGTGGGGACATCTTATTAGAGTGTTCTATCTAGTGGATGGACTACTTGTTATGCCTTGGAGCTTTTTACTTACAATTGCTGCAGAAGCTGGCATCAGTCCCTATTCACCACTTCCTTACATTGCTTGTTTTATTTGCTGGGGTGGGGGCGGGGGGGACGGACAGGAATCTGGAAGTGCTGACCTTAGGGCGAGGCTTCTTGAGTGATGGTTTCTTTTACGCATTGGTTGAGTGCGCATCGCTGCAAAAGTTGAGCATCACAGATGCAATATTGGGCAATGGCGGTGCCCAAGAAATTCAGCTCCGGCATGAGTCATTACGTCGTCTTCAAATTGTGAAGTGCCGGGTGCTACGCATTGCCATCAGGTCTGTTTGGTTGTCCAAGACTGGATTTTAAATGAGCCATGTTTCTACCTTGTGTGCAGTTTGTAATTTAAATTTGGCTCAATTTCAGGTGTCCACAGCTGGAATCACTGTCGTTGAAGCGCACAGGGACTGCCTCAGCCTTGCTTCACTGCCCTCGGCTTGTGAACCTGGATGTATCTTCGTGCCACAAGCTTTCTGATGCTGGAGTGCGTGCAGCTGCAACTGCCTGTCCTCTGCTGGCCACTTTGAATATGTCCAACTGCGTGTATGTTAGCGATGAAACGCTTCGGGAGATCTCATTGGTCTGTACCCATCTCCGCATACTGGATGCTTCCTACTGCCCCAACATCTCACTTGAGGTCAGTCTATGCAGCAGTGGATCTGTCTGTATGGGGTGCCACTTTGGTCTCCATGATAGGGAAAATTTGTAAGGATTTTACTGTTTCCTACCACAGGATTGGTAAACATTCTTTCTGCACGTAGAGCAATACACATGCATGCATGTTTCAGTTCCTTGGGAGTGGTTTGCAGCTGTTTGCAGCATCCTATTTTCTTGAGACTATCCGTACCCTGAAAGCAGTGATCATGTGTGCAAGGAAACGTAGCTACCTTTGTGAGGGGCTCACTCCAGTAGTGTGACTTACCTTAGCATAAACAATTCATTTGGGATTTACAGTTATCCTCTTCACACAAGCATCTATCTGCTGGGTGTGTGAGCAGCCCAAAAGTTAGACCCCAACAGCGCCAGGGCTTTAGGCTTAGCCTCGAGATTTTGAAAGTTGGTGAAATGTTGGTCATTATAGACAGTCAGGTGGACATCCAGTGGCGTACTCTACCTATATCATGTGGTCTGGAGATGAAATCCTTCTCTTGCACCTCAGCCTTAAAATTAAACAGCAATCACCAAATCCATCGCTACGCAGGCAGGGAAAATATTTTCAGATGATCTTGACCAATCTCCAAACGGTCCTCTCACTCTTCTTACAGTCCTCCCTGTGTTAAGTATCTGTCACCTACCAAAATGAATACTGGCCTTTGTTCCTTGTAATAGATGGTCTCAATCTTCTCTGAAGGTGTCTGGAAATCTGGGGTGAGTGTCAGATCTGGTGGGTTACGATCCTTTCCCACCTTGACGGTTGAGAATCCTTTTGACTTTTGTGCCTCAAGAAGTACACAATGTCCATGGTGCTTTTTTAAACATCATCACTAAGTGCATCTTTTATCACCTATTAGTTTGATTGTGTAATGCTTTTATCAAAGTTTGCTAAGGCCGATTTCACTGTTTGCAGGGGGTTCGCATGCCTATGTTGATAGAGTTGAAGGTGGAGAGCTGCGAGGGTATCAATTCCTCATCAATGGCAGCCCTGTCTCATTGTGTAATGCTCGAGGTAGGGTACACTTCCCTGGAGCCAGTTTATACTAAGTTATGGGTAAGTGCTGAAGGTATAACTGAAATTGGGTGCTCAGTCGTTGGAGGCATTTTGCAGTCTAAGTTAAGGATGAATGAATGATGAACAATAGTATTGACATCCTCATTGGAGGATACATCAAGACTTCTATCATATTGTGATTTTGTTAGCAACTTTAGTATGGCCCTATATATAAATGGCAGTCAGACTTCTCAACTCAATTTATAGTGTCACCCATGGTTAAGTTTATCCATGCCCTATCAGGGTCACCCATAGGAGATTTGTAATAGTTCAGGATCCTACTTTAAATTGAGAGTTTTGAGAGGGAGGTGACTTCAACAGATCATTATGGAGTGGGCCTTTGTGGCTACATCGGTTCTGGATAGCTGTTCAGATGTGTTGAGAAGAAAGGAAAAATGGCAGTACAAGTGCATAATCTGGTCAAGCAAATCAATTTATTAGTTGCACTCAAATCTGGGATACAGGAAGAGTCAAATCCTCGTCTTACATTATGGAGGAGTTTAACGATTACCATGTGAATGATCTGGACTCTTCTCCAAACAGTAGGTCTTATGTGGCATCTGGGATTTCATCCAACATGGGAGGCCAATCATGTTGCAGGTGCTGGCAATGGATTTATGCTGGCTGCTGACAGCGGTGACACTCGACCTTCCACGCTTGCGCGCCATCTCTTTGAGCCACAATCGCAAGTCTGTCCCTTCTCCTTCTTTGTTTGGAACCTATGCTGTACCCTCACATAATTCTGAACTGCAGGATAACTAAGGAAGATGTGTGGACTTTCAGTTTAACGTTAATGGACCATGTGTGGCCTTGCAATTTGTGAGAGGTAAGTTTCAAGGACAAGCCATTAGTGGTTCTTGACTATATGGCTGTGGTGTGGTTCTCTGGCCTTTCACCAAAAGGGCTGGGCAGGAGAGGCTAGGCTAAAATGGAATAGGGAGCTGGCACATGTGAGAGCGGATGAGGTTTGAAACATTTCTAGGCTGTCTGAGTTATTTGAGGTGGACAGGTGGCTGGAAAATAAACTCATCAGCAGGTAAGAAACCTGTAATTTTAGATATACCTTCAGGTGGTGATGTGCGCCCACCAAACCTTTTTGAAGGCATTTGTGCCATGTCTGTAAGAAAAAATATTCCTTGGTTCCTCTGGCTCAAACCTGGTTCTGCTTATTAATTGTATTTGCAGTTTGGGGAATGCCTCTAATTGTTGCGGAAATGGGGGTTTGACAGGTTTGTGGAGCTCACACTGCGCAGCCCTGCACTCCTTCAACTCAATCTCACCCACTGCCCTGCGCTCAATCGGGTGGATATTTCCTCCAGCAGTCTTCAGGTGTGGCTTTGCGAAACTCCCTGTGAGGAGAGTAAAAGGGTCAGATGTAGATGGGGTTTTATTCATATTGCGAGGAGCTCATCTGCAACAATGCACTGTGTGTAGTCTGTGGTGTCTGGCCAATTGCTGCAGTCCTCAATGTTTATTCAAGCACCCTCTTGCCCTTCCATACTTGGTCTAGGTGTATAACTTTCTGATCTCTTTCTTTGACCATTGTCACTTGAATTTAGGCATTTGTTAGCTATTTTCAATGCAGAGTTTTCTATACATTATAGCATCATCCAACTCCCTAAATGTAGTTGGGGTGACAGCAGTTGTGGGACTTAAAAGTTGACGCATTAAATGGTTGCATTAAATTTCATGACACCATTGCTCTCAAAGTTTTATGTCTGTATTCTGCTTTTACCAGATCTGTTCCGATGTCACTGCTAATCTTGCATTAGTATGGCAAACTTTTACAGCTAGTTGGTTTTTCATATCTTCAGCCCGCCCTTTCTGGCTGGTGATTTCTTGCAGAAAAGGACACTTTGGTAGTTCTCACTGTGGTAGAAAATGTCTTTCCCTCTCTTCTCTCTTCTTTGAACTCTTTGAACTCTGCAAGATATGGATGTGCTGCAGTGATAAGTGGGTTTTTGGCTTAAAACTTGGATGTGGCAGAAATTGGAGTTAAGGCAGCAAATGGGGCTGGCAAGTATGGCCTTGCAATGCCCTTGGCTGAGAGAGGTGGATCTGACTGAGTGTGAGTCTTTGACTGACTCAGTATGCAAAGTCTTCAGTGATGGGGGCGGCTGCCCCATGCTGAATTCTCTCATTCTCGACAACTGTGATGTATTTTTCATGAACCTTGTTCTCTTATCTCCTGTCTTCTCCTGTATTACCTGCTCATTTGGCATGTAGAAAGGATAAAACTCTACAGTTTCATGGGGTTGATGGCCACAGGTCTGCCTTTGGTCTTTAAATTTTCCTTCACATCAATGATGAGGAGACTCTCTGGATACAACCTAACCTAGTGCAAAATGTATGGTGGAATGCCCAGGCATATGTAGGGTCTTTGTGTCCCGTATGTCCCAATGACAGTCTCTGTAACTTAGTTGGTTTGAGGCTGTTTATTTTCAAATGGGCCCTGCCAGTGCTTGTCTAATGGTCTGTGCCAGTGCTTTATAGTTGTACAGGCTCAACATGTAACTTCTAGCCAAAAGACAAGCGTTGTGATGTAAGCATCGTTGGACTTATAGGCTGCTATCCTGTCAGCAAGTTGTTTGCAAGATAGGAAATTTCCTGGATTAAAACGATAAACAACAGGCCAAGGGACGTTAGTTGCATGTTTTTGTATGTTCGTGGTGGCTGATGCTTGTGTGATGGTTTGTAGGGCTTGGGAGAAGTGAAGCTGTCAACCTCATCACTCAACAAGCTCTCACTCGTGGGCTGCCGCAACATATCTTCGCTGGAGCTGGCTTGCCCGGTCCTTCACCACCTCCAACTGGACGGCTGTGATCGCCTGATCGCTGCCTCTTTTGCTCCGGTGTGTCTCTTATGTTACCTTCTGTTGCGTTATAATGTTTCTTCTCTCTCTCTCTATCTAGCCCAGGCCCTTTTGGGGCCTAGTTCTTGGGCAAACCACACACAGCAGATTGATGCTTATGTAAAGGGATTTCTAGAGGATATCTGGAAAAGTCGGAGCAAGTGTCCGTTCCAAGGTTAGTCATACTACCGGTGTCAGCCCCTGACAAAGGTAGTTTCTGTCCCTTTGTGTTCCGCTCAAACTGAGCGCAGGATCAATGGCCACAAGGCTACGGCAAACAACGTCTTATGAGTACATTCGTGCCTGCTTTCTATATCAAGTCCCACTTCTGGAGTGAGCCCCTCACAAAAGTAGTGTCTGTTCCCTGCTGAAATTGGGCAGGGGGTCTTTGGCCACAGTGCTACGGCAAACATAGTCTTATGAGTCCATTCTCTCTCTCTCTCGCAGAATGGAGTGGCGAACCTAGTTGTAAGCCAACCCCAAAGGTCTATGCAGGAAGACCCTGTCAGTCAGACCTGCCTTTGCGTGCAGTGATTGATCAAGCTTTGAACAAAGGATATGGCATGCTGAAAGGCATGCCAACACTAAAAGTTTACTTGAGGCAGTCAAAGTTTGCAAGCAAAGAAGCTGACCCATTAATGCAGAACTGCAGGATGTCTAGAAGCATTCAAAGGCAACTTAAACAACAGAGAATTTGTATGAAATAGGCTGGCCTGTGGCGGGGCAGCCTTAAGTTCAGTGGGCTGATTAACCAAAGGGAGCAATTTGAAGCAAGTCTTCAAGCTATTGGCCTTCACATTTGTGCCAGGCAAGATACATAGGAAGCTAAGCACAAGATGTTTAGGAATGTCGTAGGTTAGAAGTGGTATGGTAAGGTGTGTTCCCTCAAGACGGCTTGTGCAAAGCGTGGTCACAAAGGAGTGGGGTTGTTTGTCCGTGATTTCCTGTGTGATAGTTGTGAAATCATCAACAAGGAACTTCAGTACAAACACAGTATTTGGCTGTGACTGAAACTGAAGGGTGGCGTGAGGGATAAGGACTTCTTTGTCTTTGATGACCTTTAAGTTCAATTGCACTAAGTTTGTTACCAAGGACCAGACTTTTACGCCCAGGTGGGCAAGGTCTACGACAGGACAATGCCCTTGGGCTTTTTGGTGGGTATGAGCATAAATCCAACGGCAAGCGGCTTTCAATTGCCTGAAAGAGCTTCAGCTTTTGATGTTGAACAACAAAAGGTTGAAAGGCGACGTGTTGCAGTGGAGTCGTGAAAAAGCAGAAAGTGGCGAATGGTCCATTGTGGATTATATCATAGTGGATAAGGAGTTGTTTCCTCAGTGTGCCAAAGTCCGATATGTACTTCTGACCACTTTCTTGTCTGGACTGAGATCAAAAGGTGTAATCTTAACACTAAGAGTTCTGTGAACGTTCAATAAAAAAATTCCGTAGGGAAGAGCTCAAGATAGAATATGTCAATGCCTATCCAATTGCTCCAAGATCTCCCCTCTTCCTTGGGTGATACAAGAAGAGAGGTTGAAAGAGCTGTGGACTCTTGGGAGAGTTCTGTCATTTCTGTTGCTGATAGGATCATCGGAAGGAAACTAATTGTATGCGAAAGAGCAGTGAATTGGTGGACCAACGAGATCAAGCTTAAGATCTCTGAGAGACAGGCGCTTTATGGCAACTGCTCTAATATTAAAGATGACAGAGAGTTGTAGTCTAGATACCAGCTGCAAAAAGATGTATATGGCTAGTAAAGGTTCTAAAGAATATATATTGGGAAGAGTTGTACCGTGACGTAAACTTGGTGGTAGTGATAAAAGATACTAGGCCTACCTTGGAGTACATGTCTGCCCTGTGGGTGCAACTCCAACCATGCTAACACTCCAGAATCTATTCAGCTTTTGGCTCTGAACGAGAGCATGTCAGCGTGCTCTAGATCAGCTAACAAGGGCGAGTTTGGCATACCACCCTTGAGCTCTCAACGTGATGAGCTCAAGGTCAGATGGTGGGGTCAGTTGAATCGCATGCCTAATACCAGATACCCTAAGATGATTGACTCTGTTTCTTGGAAGCAAGACTGTGCGGAAAAAGGTAGAGGAGTTCTCAAACGCCTGAATATTAGGCAGGAATATCTCACCCTGCTAGATGAAGGCCATGTCAGAAGCCAAAGAATGACCGAACAAAACAAAGTTAAAACTTCCAGTTTGTGATATGGGTGAAGATCTTATGAACGATTTGAAGGGCCTGTGCAGTTTATTTAAAAAGGCAAACTGTCGATGTAGTTTCAATGCTGTCTTGCTTGGCAAAGCTAAATGGATTCCGTCTTTCAACCTCTAATGAAAAAGTCGCAGCCCTCTATGGCTTTGTATGGCGAAATGGAGGGAAGTTGGGGTGCGGATGTTTGTTTGTTCATGTTATTCTGTCTGCGTCTTTGCATTGCATGGAGGACTCGTTGGTTGGGTATTGCTACTTTTAGCCAGTTCCAAAAGTGGCATGTTTTCTGAATGGATCACGCATTAGCCAAGAGTCTATGGGATATGTCCAGGTGGTCTGGATACATTCATTTCCTGAAAGAAGCTTCAGTACTGACCAGTGAAACTGGCTCTTGGATGGGTAATGGATTACACCAGGTGGGGCTGCTGTCCCTGAATCTGGGAATATGCCCCCACTTAACAAAATTGGAGATTGAGGCAGCCCAGATGACAATGCTGGATTTACGAGGATGTGGTGCTCTCTCACAAGCCTCCATTCGCTGTCCCCGTCTTTTGTCCCTCGATGCGTCCTACTGCAGGTACACTGCTCTGGAAGTCTGGGTAAGGAGGTTCACTTGATAGAAGGTTGTGATTCAAGCACATGTGCCTCTAGCTCTACCTTTGGATGGAATGTGATTATTCTTGAAAACTCATGAGAGTGATAGTTGAATCCTGCCACCTGCAATGACCAGTCCTTTCTCAAGAGTTAGACTGATTAATATGTAATGATTTGCGGTGTGTGCAGCCAGTTGAGTGATGACTGCCTCGCTGCCACAACGGCGGCATGCCCAGCCATACAATCGCTTGTGCTGGCGGCATGCCCTGCAGTAGGCCCTGCAGGCCTGCTCGCATTGAAGAAGCTGCGTGACCTGACCACACTGGATCTGTCATACACTTTCCTCACTGACCTGTCACCCATCTTCGAGGCCTGCCCTCGTCTTAAGGTAAAAATGATCTTCATATTTCACACAGACGTATTCCTCTGCATTTGTGTAAGAAAGAAGGAATATTCATGACGTCCATAGGGGGTCTTGAGAACCCATTAACACCTAAAAAACATGACAAAAAAAATTAAAGCCGAATGCCTCATGTAGGTGGGCTGCCAGGAACATCCTCAAACCGTGAATGCATGGATAGATTAGAGCTTGGGAAGACTGAGAAGCCATGATCATTCGTCCATTCTCACCAGATTGCTGCTCTATGGAATGAGCGACCATGCACAATGCTGCACTCGATGCATCCTTATGCAGTTTCCAACTCTTACGGCATTCCTTTAGCTATGAAGTGCACAAGGCTGCTCTTTCATGAGCAAGGACAGCCTTTGCCTTGTGTGAAAGATACAGACAGTATTGAGCATGTGTGATGCAAGCTGTGAGAGAGTTTATGGATGATTGCAAAAGTTCATTCATTCAAAAACCAATTAAAACAAAGTTAGGGATGAAGGTATATCTTGTGTGTCAGGTGAAGACCTTCACGGGGACACAGAGAGGGAGAGAGAATGTACTCATGAGACGTTGTTTGCGCAGCCTTGTGGCCATAGACCCTGCACCCAGTTTGGGCGGAAGAGGGAAAAGACACTACCTTTGCAAGGGGCTCACTCCACTAGTGGGACTTGACTTGGTATAGCATTTTGTTCAGGACAGATGTCCTCTAGAAATCCCTCCACACAAGCGTCAATTTACTGTGTGCGAGCTGCCCAGCAGTTAGTAATTCAGGAGGCCAGGGCTTTAGACTCAACCTAGAGAATTTGGTGAGAGAGATAGTTGATAGATAGCATGTACTCATAAGACATTGTTTGCCGCAGCTTGTGGCCATTGACCCTGCGCCCAGTTTGAGCAGAACACAAAGGGCCAGAAACTACTTTTGTCTGGGGCTGACACCGGTAGTATGACAGGGATATATATATATATAGAGAGAGAGAAATGAAATGAAATGGTGCTTTATAACGTCCGCAGAAAGCTCATAGAGCTTATGGGACAAAATGGAAGAAAACATGAGAGAGGAACAAAACCAGAACCCAAGAATAAGAACTAATGTTCTAGCGATTGTCTAAGGGTGAAGGCCTCGTGCAGGTAGGCTGCCAAACATTTTGAAAGAGAGAGAAGAGAAATGCATTACATTCTTCGTTCTTGGTATCACCAGTAGTTCTGTGTTTGAAATAGATTAATGTGGTTGCCTTGGATTTGAGTGTTGAGAGTTTTCAGTGGTGGTGAGAGACAAACCCAGGGGATATGAGTAATTCATGTGCTTGGCAATTGATAGTGAGAGACAAAACTCATGGGTATGTGCAAAAGCTGTCTTCACCTACTTGGCTGGGGGCTTTATCGTCAATTTTTTATTTATTTGACCACTCATCATTATGCCTCCGTTGGGTTGTTGGGATGGAAGGTGCTACGGCTCTCAGCGTGTAAGTATCTTGGAGAGACAGCTCTTGATGCTTTGCATGGAGGCAAGGTGCTGTCTGAACTGAGGGAGCTGGACATGTCCTATGGGAGTTTGGGCCCCATGGCGATTGAAGGAGTGTTAGCACTTTGCCCCCATCTCACCTATGTCAGCCTCAATGGCTGTGGTAATGTGACTGACCACCTCTGGAGCCGCCTTGCTTGCCCTCCTCTGCCAGTGGACTCAAGCACCTCTGAAGATACAGGCATGGAGGATGCTGGCACCTATGATGCAGTCACAGATCAGCAGAGTCCCATGGATGTTGCATTCCCTCGGGTTAGTACTCCTGCTGATGGCGTACAATTGATGGAAGACAATGTGGCTGTGGGAGAGAGGAAGGATGGAGCTTGGGGTTTGCGGGGTACTGGTGATTGCTCACATGATTCTGGGTGTGAATTTGAGCCTGTGACTAGCTCAGGCATGTCTGGCCTGCACATTGAATCTTCCCCAGGGGAGGTTCAGTGGAGCTGTGAACATGGTGAGGGTCAACAGCAGTTGTTCACACCAATGCTGGACGCCGAAGTAGCTGAATCAGTACGTGCGCTCCAGACGCTTAATTGTGTGGGATGCCCCAACATTCGAACTGTTGTGATCCCACAGCATGCTGCCTGCCTCCATCTCGCATCACTCAATCTCTCCCTGTCCAACAACATCCGGGAGGTTCGCCTTGGATGCATCAACTTGACGTCACTTAACCTGAGGTGAGGTCAATTGCTTTTCTATGGTGAGGAACTACTCAGACGGGAGTGGTAGATGCAAACCTATCCTGTCAATCAGCTGATCTCAATCAGTCAAAGGTTCACCCGTTCCTTCTGGGATTGTCATGTATGAGTCTCCCAACCAAACTTTGACACAATGTAGATGATATACCGATTTCTTAGTGGGACTACTTTAGTTATGGGTGTTATCTACATCAAGCATTGCCCAGAGATTAGAGATTGAGGTAAGCTAGACAGTCATGACAAGGAGTCGTCTTGGGGCCACTTTACACTACACCTCAGTTGAGAACCCAGCATTAAGTGTCCCAGATTCACCCCTTGTCCTTACTTGGGGCCTGGACACTTCACACCTGGTTCTCAATTGAGTATGTGACGCTTCGGACCTCCAAGAGGTGCCTGATACGTTGCCAGTCGCAGCTGCTGGCACCAACCAGTGGCCCACGACAGCTGTGACAGCGCTGCCTGATGCTGCCCCAGCTACTAGTACCTCAGGCTGAAAATTAGAAAAGCATGGGCGTTTACTTTCATTTGTGAGCACTGCACACTCAGGTAGTAATGGTCTCTCATTAGATCTATTGGAGCGGGACTGAAGCCTACAGTACTTTCAATTGTGGGCTCTAGTGTCAAGTGGCCCTCATGTCCCCTTCATGTACCCATGGCCATCCCAGCAGAAGTCAACATAACAGATCATGTAACTCAGAAGAAAGTGCTCTGTCACGTTGGTCGGAGGATCAGTTCTAGGTGTACAAATGAAGAAGTCGACTTTGTTTGTTATGAGTATAAAGGCAAGTCAGAACCCAGCATGTGTACCACAGGAATAGCTCACTGTCCTTGAAATGCTAAGGCCTGGAAGGTTTATGTTGTGAGAGTTGTCTTTCCTTAGTCTCTGGAATTGGCAGAGGGCAGGAAGGTAAAGGGATAAAGCACTGATCTCATTAAAAATTTAAACGTCCTGTGATTGGTGGCATATACTCTGGGGATTTTAGCAATTGCGCAGCGTTGGTTGTCCTTGAGCTGGAATGCCCTCGCCTCATCACCCTCTCGCTTCAGGTATTTTATTGCACTGCCACTCCTATGAAATGTGGGTTATATGGCTAGACCTCATGATGAGTTTCAACCACTCTATCCACTTCAGCCAATTGCACTTGCTCACATGGGATATGGGCACGAAATCCGGAGATAAACTGAACTTGCAAACGGAGTCAGAAGAAAGGAGCACCCCAACATGAGTATATGGCTGCAGAAAGGATCCCGGGAGAATTTTTAGCTTATGTAGGAATTCTAGTGGGAAGAGTTTTAAGTTATCGCTTTTTGTTAGTGGAGATCCCACATGCTTTCAGGTCTCTTGTAGATTAATTGGAGGAATGTTGTGCAGGCCTGTGGTATTGAAGCCGATGTGTTGGAGCAAGCGGTTCATGGCTGCAGCTTGCTGGAGACCTTGGATGTCCGCAATTGCTCTAAGGTATGTGTAAAGCAAATTACCTCACTAGGTTTATTTGAACCCTGTAAGCCCCATAAGCAGGATTCAGATGCCAGGTGTTCAAAGTTGCAGGAAATCCCAGCCCTGTTTGAGTTTTGTCCGCTGCCATCACTCTTACTGCGAAAGATGGGTATGACGAAAAGAGTTACAGCTGGAGCTTGTCATGTGTCATACTTGTACTCCTGAGGCATCTTCCTCCTTCAGCTGTTTGAAGCACTAACATGCCCTTCGACCTCAGTTGGACTACATTTTGCAAACTCCGTCTGGGGATATGATACCCAGGGCTACCTTTCTGAAGCTGCTAACATGCACGTGAAGGCATAAATATGCCATGCAGGCAGTGCCCAGTTTTGATGAAATTTGGGGAAAAAAAATTGCATGTCTAGTTCTTGTAAGATGTTTCTTGTACCACCAGGGGACTCATTTCTGAGGAGTGCTGGCAGGTTTCTTCAAGAGCATTGGGTCGCATGCGTTCTGTCTGCAATGGGCTCAAGCGCCTGTACAGCACATCCTCTTTCTAGGGCAGAGGGGAAGGCTGGTTGGCAAAGGCCTTCTGGTTGGTCTATGTCATCACTTGGCATCCATCAGTTCAGAGCAAAGATCAACACCATGAGACGGGCATGCAAACCAAGCCGCACAACAAATGTTTACATTACAGGCGCCATTCCCGCAAGGTCCTTGCAAAGCTGAGTAAGGATCCAATACTGCAAAAAAGACACGAAATTCACCACTTTGACACAGAAGGAATGTTTTACTCAGTAATCACTTCTGATTTGGTCTTTGTGATGTGTTATTTGGTCTTCATAAACCAGTATTCTGGTTTGATTTGGACCTGATTCAGGAGCCTTGGGGGCAACTGTATGAATCTCATTGCCCCTAATTTACTATGGGCAATGGTGCAACAATAGGATACATTGCTGATTTTCTCTACTTATCAAGAAGCATGTCAGTGGATGTGACTTCTTTCTTCAATTATTTTCACTCTTTTGTTTCTTACATCTGTCCGAGAACGATAACTCCTTATGGTCATCGAGTTTATTCCTGCCATGCAAACTTCTTGTGAACACTAGGCCTGCTTCCAGACTGGGTCCTGCCATAGTTTGATAAGGGAGGCGGGCCATAGGGACCACCTCATAACATGCACGCTTGTTGCACTAAGATGAAAGAAAGTGAAAGGGCTCCTATGTTTGCATAGAGTGTGCATGTTTGTTTCACTATCCTACTGTCTTAAATTTGGTTGTCGGACCCAGGGGTGCTGTAAGCAGATGTGTCTGAGGCAGGCATAAATTATGCCCTGGCAGGTACTAGATTTTTCCAACACATCTGAGGAGGCTTTGTAGATGGCCAATCACTGACTCCACAAAGTGGTCTTTGTGTAGTCAATTGCTACGAAGACTAATATGTGATTGGTGGAGCCGGTTGCCAGGTCATCCAACTGGATGATGTGGATCAGTTAGTGGTGGTGCCGGTTCCTGGATGCAGGAGGCTAAAACCTGTTGAAAATTATATATAAATCTTTTTTAGAACCCAGCAAGCAAAAGCAGTGATGTCTCTGATAGCTTGACCTCTGGGGAGTTGGATTAAACTGTCTGCGGATGGTTATGTATGTCCTACTCTACCTGCATAAATGCTTTGATTCTTAGTATTGTGATTTCTGTTGCTTTGTGTATTGCATCCAAGCTATGATGCTTGTTGCAAAGCTAATTATGTTAACCCTTAAGTGCCCAATCTACCAGTCATGGATTACCTTTTCAACTGGGGTTACCAGGTTCTGGTTAACTCTGATGGAGGAGCCGCAAAGCATCTCTTTTTTTGAGCTTGATCACCATTTGTCCATCAAGCTACTTGCAAAATGTATGCCTTGCTTCAGAATTGGGGCAGGGCAGGTGAAATACACATGGTTTGGTTCGGTTCTTTTGTGAGTTTGACCTCAGATCCATTTGGAAGGAAGATCAGATTGCCCTGGATTGCACTGCTGGATCTTGAAAAAACCTTGTAGAGGGAAGGACTGATCTCATTATAGTTATTGTTTAGTGCGGTAATTGGTTTGTAGCTCATGGTTTGGGCAAATGTAGTCAAAACTTGGCCAGGTAGGCTGCTGAAAAAATGTTGAGAAGATGGGCTTAAAAATGGAGACCCAAATTTGCTGGAGGTTGAAACGCAAAATCTACAAAGGAAGGTATCGGACCTCCCATTGGAAGGCTAGAGAAGACTGGGTTGCTTTAGATGGCTAGGCTTCACAAGGTTATTTTTCTTGTTTCTTTGCATGAATCCTTTGAAAACAAATACAGGAGAGGTTGAAGTCCTATAGTTGATGAGTTATATGGTTTTTACAGCAAATTCAAACATTATGACAAGCTGATCATCAACCAGATCAGTCAGATTGATGGTCATCTTGCCTGATATTTTCTCGGTTTTATGTGGTAATGAACTTGCTTCAATACAACTGAAAAGATCTAACCTCAGCAAGAGGTCCTCTTTCGAAGTAGTTATTGGGGTAGCCTATGTTGTTGGCCCAAGTGTCCAATGTCATCTAAGTCCAAGTGCTATGTATCTAAGTCCTATGTATCCAAGTGCGTCTCCTATCGAGACTTCATGTATTGATATATCCAATCATTGTCCAAGGGAAGCCCACGTTGCTGTTTTTTACGACCACATGTACTTGAAATTCAACATCTCCCACACCATAGGTCCAAAAATCATGAGACCAAGCGGGTGCACCCCTCCTCATCAAGGGCTTTCCAATGGCACCAAGCACCGGGTCTGGCCCGCGGTTTGGGACATATGAACGACGCAACAAAACAAAACAAAACAAAACAAACAAGCGGCTCCGCCACAAGAGGCCATGTCCTTTGGTGATTTTGTGGTTGTTGTTTTATACTTTTTCTAGGGCTATGAATCATTCCCATCAACCCTCCATAGACTAGGCTTAATGGATCCCTAAAGATGTCTCCACAATGCCTATACCCTTGCAGGTCCCATCAACCTTCCAAAGACTAGGCTCTCTCTCTCTCTCTAGGCTTAATGGATAAGCCTAGTTCTCCGTTCTCCGCCTAGGCAAGAAGTCTCCACAATGCCTCCATCCCTTGCGGACAGAGCCAACATCGTTGCATATTGATGTCCTCTAGAAAATCTTCATGTTCATGACCCAATTAGGTCATCTTTTGGCCACTTCACAAAATCTTTGATCTATGGAAATGAACTCTCCACTTTATGCTAACCACATTTGCTATCATTCGGCAAATAAACTTTCATAGAATTTCACTATATGAATTTCAAAATTATAAGTTCTTTAACCTCCAACTTGTAGTTTAATAGGCCCTAAAAGCTTCATAACCCCTATCAAATTACCTAAAAGGGAAATGTTCAACACATGAAGTTCATATCATATGGAATTTCAGTCATCATGTTAACCACCTATCCCTGAAATTGCATAATTTTGGGGCAAGTTCTTAGGGTACCTACTTTGTAGTGATTTACAAGGGGAGGGGTGGCTTGAGAGATTTTGGGCATGTAACCACCCATTCATATAAAACAAAGGCCCGCCCAACTAAGTACGCAAAGGCCCGCCCAAATGTCTACGACATGTGTCACATGCACTAGAGCACTAAATGCGGAGGGATGCCTCCGCATGAGCTTGGCCGTGTGAGCGTGTGAGCGCAGTCAGGCTGACGCCACTTCAGCAGTTCTCGCCACGTTGGTTCACGGGTGTCACGACACGTCAACAGTCTTCGCGAGCGTGGTTGACGCCACGTCACGTTATGCCACGTCATTTCCATAGGCACGGACCTATAACCGCGGATAGAAGAGGCGGAAGGGGGGAATGCTAGATCGTGAGCCCAAAGGCGTGAGGTAGGTGCATATTTCCGCGGAATGATTTACCCTTTCCAGTCATTGCAGACTACATCTTTAACATCCATCCCACCGCCGACCCTCGTGTCATAAACTGCGATTTGATAAATGTGTGATTGCCGAAGTGACACCTTTGTCCATCCCATGAAAGGAAGAATGAGCATGCTAGTTACAACAAGCCTTTGTATCAGTCAATAACAATGTGTAGTAGTAGTTCCCAATGCAGATCCCCAACCCTCAAAGTTAGTCGGAGTGGAATTGAGGCTTTCCGACGTAAAAATCGCCCAAATGGAATAGACTGATTTAGATATGATCTATATACTAAGCCCTTGCATGTTTGGAAATTGTTGTGTTTGAATGAAATATTCTTCGAGATGGTTGGGAAGAAAGTCAATGTATTAGTTTGTCTTTACACAAGTGAATGTACTTCTTACGGATGAATGTTTGAGGATCTGGATGCATAGTCCTCTGCATAGATGAATGTGTCCAGCTCGTGTGTGTACGTACGTATATATTTGCGGCAGATGTATATATGTAACCGATGTATATGTAATCGTAGAGAAAAACAAACTGATACAGGCAGGGAGGTGGACAGGCAGGGAGAGATGGAGGATGGCGGACATCAACGTCCGGGGAGAACCGGCAGCCAGTTACATGCTAGCCGACTGAATTCCAGAATTTCCGAATGAAATATGAAACCTCAGGAAATGGATCCGAGGGAAAAAATGGCCGAAGTGGAAATCAACCGGGTGCCCTACTTTTAGGAAGGATATTTGCCTTTCCATTTCATTACAGACAGGAAATCTGCCTTAGTTGGCAAGGCCTGGACGGATTCCGGCCCTTCTTATATTACAAAAAATGGAAATGGCCGTCGAAGTCCACCACATGGCAGAAATCCAACGTGCCAGGCCGGGTTACATCCAAGGAAGGGCGTTTAGGTCAAAAAATATTGAACTCAAAGAGGGCGGGCCCGCGGGCAAACCCTACTAAGTCTGGACGTTGCTCTCGCAGCCCCAGCCCCACGCCTGCTTGCACTCGCTGCCTGCTATCACAGCTCACCTGTCCACGCGGGTTCAATTCTTCTCCATGTGGTTTGAAGGCATTGACAGGTCCAACTTCTATAAGGATACAATGTTCTTCACTTGTTTGAATTGCTTAAAACTGGTTGTGATTATTTATTATTATTATTATTTACTTATTGTTGTGCATTTGACACTTGTGTTGTCAACCGGTTGATATTTATAAGGGCCGGATTTATAGCTGAACACAAAATAAATCATTAGGAATATTACCGGTTGTAAAGAAATTATCTCGGAAATTGACCGGGTATAGTTACCACTAAGGGGCAGCAACCGACTGCCCAACCCACTTAGCTGATTGCTGCTGGGACTGAGCGGCTACTGGCTGGTTCAACTGAAATTATTTCCCGGACGCTGGCGGACATGACAGAGATGGAAGAGAGACGGCACGAGGCAGGCTTCACGATTACCATGGCATCGAACTGTGTGTTCAATCATATTCAAATCCTAAACCCTAACCCTAAACCCTAAGCCCTAAACCGCAAACCCTGACCCTAAATCATAACCCTAAACTCCATCTAGCAGAGGTGATGATCGTTGACGATCATCACAACTACCCAAATGCCAAAACAGAGCAGAAGTGATGATCGGCACCGATCATCACTTGTTTTTATTTATTTTTTATTTATTTTTTCCCGTATTTTTTCATCCACCTCCTCAAAGTCCGTTCGCACACTGGCATTAAAGGTAATGAGGCTGCGGATCTACTTGCTCAAACAGGCGCCTCTAAACCCCCAGTGGACCCTCATATTCACATCGCTCATACCCATCCTTTTTTATTCATATACCCAGTCTCAGACCCCCCATACCCAAACCAATCCGTAATCTTCTGACCACTATCACCCGTGAAACGAACAAACAAGCTGCAGTATCTATTAGCCACACCAAAGTCCACATTCAGAAATGGACCCTAGTTATGTCGGCTTTGGCCATGGTCTTTGCTCTCTCTCATTTTCTAAGTACTAGGTGCACACTCATATTTGTTGGGCTCTGCCATATTTAGCAACGGCGTGAACCCTGCGCGTGAGCTTGTGAGCACACGCTCACACAACGGTGATGTGGCGTGAGCCTACGCTCATATCAGCGTACGTGGCGTGAGTGCAAGTTCATGCAACGTGGCGTGAGCATGCTAAGGTGGAGCGGGTATGCTGACGTGCCACTGCGACTGACATTGCCATGTCATCAGGAACATGTGGCGCCTATAACCGAGGGTCCTATAACTGCGGGACTTGTTTTTCAACACAAGGGAGGAAGGAAACCCTAAACCCCAAACCCTAAACCCTAAACCCTAAACTCCATCTAGCATAAGTGATGATCGTCAACGATCACCACAACTACCCAAATGCGAAAACAGAGCAGAAGCAATGATTGTCGACGATCATCACGACCTCTACCCAAATGCCAAACCAGAACAGAAGCGATGATCGTCGACGATCATCACTTCTGCCTTGTTTTTTTTTTTCTTTTTGTTTTTTGAACAAAGAGAGAGAAGACTTCACCTTGCGGGTACTGCCCCATTTCGGGGGTGGGCCTTTGAAGAAACAGGTGTCCTGCAGGACACCAAGTAACCAGGGGTACATAGGGTACCCAGGGTGTACCTAGAGATTTGGATTCCAGTTGCCGTTTGTTGGTAATAATAGTTTTGAGGGATCGGAGTGCCGTGCCGTGATTGCTTTGAAACATTTATGAATGGGAGGATGGGGATTTGGAAGTTGTCATGTATAGCGTTAATACTGGCATTGTGTATGCCGGCAGTGATGACGGTTAGTAGGCAGGTGATCTAGCCTCTACGGTGGATTGCAAGGATGAGTGGGGCATATTTTTGTCGTTTTTCCAAGATCGAGTCATTGGGGTAGCGATCATTACAGTATGTAAATTTGATGAAGTGGATGGTGACAGTGGGGATGGTGTAGTGGGTGGTAGGGTGTTAGTGGGTAGGCCTTGGACAAGGAGAATATCAGGGTAGAGCCTGGCGGGGCAGGTGCATGGTGAATGGGTACATGTACATGGGAGCAGCCATGGTGGTACAGTGTGGTCTGGTGGTCGGCCCTGGTAGGTGCCGGTGTTAATAAGTGAGAACCACCTGGTTTCAACGCGGCTCAGAATGAGTTTATGGATGTGCCAAACTGCGTGGTTGTGACGAGTGATATGAAGGCCATGAATGACTGGATGGGTACATTGGCTAAGGAGGTGTAGCCAGGTGTCGCGTTCATGGTGGGTATTTGAGCATATTGGGCAATATGGGGATGGAAAGAGATGTGGCCAGAAGATGTGTTTACGTTGATGGCCCATGTATTGGGCGTACCTGAATTTGAGTGTTTGTCGGATTTGTGCATCGGTGATGGCTTTTGTGTGCCAGAAGTGGTTTGATAGCTTATGATGGAGGACTAGGCCTATGACCGATCACCTCATGACGCTAGGCTCAGAGTCCATACTACTCATTTTTGTCACTTGGAAAATGACCCCCAAAAAGTGTGATTGGTCATAGGGCTCAAGGTTCATACAAGCATTCTAATTGGTTCAATTTTGGAACCCTACAATTTTGTGTGGACTTCGAGAAATCAAGGACTTCCAAGTGTGTTGGGATGCCGAGCGAATGTGGGCATCTTATCAATTTTATCCGGGTTAAAAATGACAAAAAATCATCATTAGATCTTTCACCATTGCTAGATGAATGGTCATAGGTGTGTCTACCCCCTAACTCAAAATAAGAGCCACTTCATCTTATAGCTACTGCCCCTTCCAAGGGTGCCCCTTTAGTAAGACACGCATGCATATGTCTATATGCATGATGTATTAGATGGTGTTAGCTCCAAGTTGTTGTAATTTGTTATGGATAAGGTGTATGCTGTTCAAATATGTATGGATGGATTTCATTGGGATTTTGAAGTTTGTACTGCTAGAGTGTACACTACAAGAAATTGGTTTTTTCTGACTAGTTTTTATGAATAATTTTCAGTCATATCTGCCATTTATGGCTAACATGGCTGCTTAGCTAAAAGCCTTGTTATGTCAAACAACAGTCATAATCCACGACGAAGTCATATGAGAGTCAGATCATAAAATCCTACGTGGCACTAACACAACCCATCCTAGTCATTATTTGGAGTCATAGATATGTCTTGATATATAACTTCATCCATCTATTTTGTCGGGTACGTGGAATTGCAGTCGGGCAATATGTGTACAATTGGCGAATGCACGTGTCATTACGCGATGAGTCCACAACTATAATGGTTATGAGTGGACAACCAGCATGTAGCCCAGTGGGGAGGCGTCATATATATATATATATATATATATATATATTGGTTATGAGTGTCATATACGACTACAGAGGTGATGTCACCCAATATTGAGAGCAATCATGGGGACTACATGGCAAGTGTCAATGCATGACAACTGTTGTTTGTTAGTGTGGTCAAGGAGACAACGATGTGACTTTGTTAGTGTGGTCATGTAAGTTGCACAACGTTATGATTGTCATAGATGACTATGGTAGTTTGATATCAGATTGGACACATGGTGAGCGATATAAATTCCGCGTGGTGACGTGGTTATATATCGCCACGTGATGAGAAATCATTTGGTAATGCAAGTATGTAGTGACGAGGGCTGGTTGGTATTGTGCCTTTCTCACAACTCGTTCGTATGGTGCCTTTGTCACAACTCGATGGCTTTGTTGCACGTCGTTTTGTTGCTAGCGCGGCTTTTCTCCACCTCCATCCTCTGCTCATTTCTTGCGTTCTAGCATTGTCCATATTGGTCCACCCCTTTCCTTGAGTCTGTACCCTATGGCTGGAACGCTTCCGACCCACCACCTGACCAAAGCAAACCCCAGTATCCCCAAAATTCTAATCTTAACCCACCACTGGCTGTTCCAATGGTGCGCCTATTTTTTGCATTCCCTAAATAAAACATTGTCTCCTCCCCCCTCTTTCTACAGGTCCCTCCAGCTCTGCCCACTTGTCCACTCATTAACCCCCCCTTTTCCTTCCGGTCTATGTGTCCCTCCCCTCCTTTCCCACCACCCCCTCCACTTGGTCATGCCATCTTCTTATTGGTTGAATTTTCTTGAAATGAAACTTGGGCTACATTATAGAGTTTCAAATGTATGTGTCCATTCATTTTGTAGTATTGAAAGGTAGGAACTAGGAATGTAGGAACCAGTGTTGTGCGGGTACCTGCTTAGGCGGGTTGGAACCGGCAGTTCCGGTTCCGGTTTCTCGGAACCGGCGCCCAGGAACCGGAACCGGAACCGAGGGAGCAGGGATGAGCCGGTTCCAGAACCGGACCCGGCGGGTATGGGTTTTTCCAGGAACTGGAACCGGGGGGGTCAGTGGCGGTTCCGGATCCCGTTCCCGCACTAGGGCGTTTTTTTTTTTGTTTTTTTTTTTCTCCCCCCGTGATCTGTCGTCTCTCACCTCCAATCTGCGCGATCTGCTGCAGTAACGCGACTTCAGTGCAGTGGAGGGAGTAGCGCATAGCAGCACGGGGAGGAAGGAGCAACGCGCCTCAGCGCGTGAGGGAGGGAGCAACGTTTTTTTTTTTTTTTTTTTTTTTTTTGTTTTTTCGTTTTCCTGGTTCTTGTCAAGTTAAATAAACACAGTGTGAAACTAACTAGAATAAATCTAGTTATTTGTATTTAACACTTGGAATTAGTTCAAGTGTTAAGTCAGGTGTCAAGTTTAGCTTGACACCTGAACCATCTTATCTTCACGAGCTCGTCTTAGCATCTGAGAGTACTTATGGAGGGAGAGTAGGATGTTGTGGGGTGGAGTCCCCATAGCTTGGGGTGCCCCTGGCTTGACTCTTATTTTAACGATTGATTGTATTGTATTTTGTGTTTTTGTGTCAACAGACAGTGTGAGTTTAGTTTTCATTTCACTTGAGAGAGATGAGCTTGCATCGTTAGTGCGAGATGTGAGTTTTTAGTTTAGCACTGTTTTTGTTTCAAAGCTTGTTTTGAGAGCTGGTGAAGTGGAGAATTATAAAATCCATATATATGTAGAATAGAAGATAGTGGCTATGAGAATAGAAAGGATCGCGTATAGGGTTGTTGGAAGAGGACGAACTGAGAAGCCTATGTGAAAGAAGGTATTGCTTCCCGCAACTAAGGTTACCTGGTGCATCACCCAACACTGAAGGCTGAGCCGATTCAATCCTCACCATGGGGGCCGGTCCAAGTACTAGCGGCGCCATCTGAAATCACTGAGCGGAGCATAAGTGGAAGCATGTATTGGGGCTAGTGAGGTCACCGAGAATGGTAGAGCAGGCGGTGACGGTGCACGCAGAACTGCTACAGTTACGGGGAGGCGTTGTATGAGAGTTACGGTCTAAAAATACGAAAGGTGGCACTGTTGTTGGCCATTGGACATGTAAGCTCTCTTTTACTAGCAACCTCGTGTATGTTGAACGCGGCAATATCTAGAACTGAAGGCGGAAGCTCATGGCCACCTTCAGTTAGCCGTGTTTGTCTTGAATCTGCTGCAGGATATTATGGGGCTAATCAGTATGGACAGGGCCTGTAACAACTTGGTGATGATAAGGCTAGCGAATGGGGTTTCATACTCAGCTCGATCCAAGTTCGGCTGTTGACGGTAGACAACTTTCAGAAGGTTTGATTTTATGATTGATCAAACGACGAGGCATTCCCGTATCGTCGAGGGCAGTCCGTGTTCCAAGACAGCAGCTCAGTTTCTTCCATTGGTGCTGGGGTTAAGCATTTATTAGGATTTCAGAGTTTCAAGAAGGACTGGTCGAATTTGGGTAGCCAACATATATGTGGGCTGAGGTGGCCGGAATTGCTTTGTTGATTCTTTTCTATGCGATGGCGCATGAAATTAGTAGGCCAACCAACCTCAGTACCGCAGAGAATTGAATTCTCGTTGGAAGACGGAAGTCTGGTTTAAGCAGAGACCTCGATCTCGGCTCGGCTGGCCTTGATCACATGGATCGTTCCACGCTCTATGACGGTGCTTGTTCTTTGGATCTACGGACATCTCAATAATGACTTCTGATCTATGATTTTTGGGATTTAGTTCAAGGTTTGTGCCTGCTGGCCATGAAGCTGATTAATTGCTTTGGTAGAGGCAGCCTGGCAGGTAATGCAAAAGTGCAACCAGCAGCCACCTAGGCTGTCCAGTCGTGGCTAGGTACTTTTGACATAGCAGAGCAGGCCGCGGCAAGGGTCTATGATTTGGCTGCACATGCCCTACAGTGAGGTAAGACCAAGACCAACTTCTTCGTGTGACAATCTGAACAATAGTCATAGTTGTACCATCAGGTCTTGGAGCAGCCCCGAGAATATATACCGTTCTGCCCAGCAGATTCCCATGCTAGGAATTTCTACTGATCGGAATCTCTACTGATGGTTCACATCTTCAAAAATAAAAGTGTCTGAATCGTAGTAGGCCCCTCCCTTGCTGGAGCGACACAAGTGATATCCTCAGCAGGGCTCATGCACAATCGGCTGGCACTCACACTCGTCAATGCTTCCCTACTCGGTTCCTCTACACATGCAAGATCGTGGACTGAGACATTGAGGTCAAGTCGGCTTAGCCAAGAGGGAACCTGGAGACAAGGATTGGAGGAAAATTAGCGTGGCTGCCACCCCAGTGACCCTTAGCGGGTGTTGGGGCACTGTCGGATGTTGTACTGCCTGCATGGGATATGCCACTTTCTTACGAAAGCCTTGCAGAGTTGCCCTTTAGGTTGTGATTATCAGGAATTGGTAGTGGCTGGCGTGGACAACACCATGAGGTGGAAACCGAATAGCAAAGGCAAGTCGCTCTGACTTATTTCCATACTGTACAGTTGCACAACAAAATTCCCAAGCCTGCAATTCATGTTTCATCTGCACCCATGCCAGTGACGGCGGCAGTTTGGACATTGATATTCACGACGTAGCTGATCTAGAAGGCACAGAGAACTCGAGAACCTGCAGGGAACGGAGGGCACAAGGATGTGGATAATATCACTGATATAAATTATTCCATGGATCCTGTCCCCAACATCTCCGCAATTGAACTTTGTGGCTATGTCGACCTCGAGGAAAAGAGGTTATTTGAAAACATTGGCTCTGATCAGGGTTGTGAACTGGGATAGAATTCTTGAAGTCAATCGTTGGCCTTCAGTATTATACGATTTGTGAGCAGTGCCCCGACCTGCCTTAATGTCTCCATCGTTAGTGTGGCTTTGTTTTTCGATAGTTGTTGATCCCACAAAACCGTTAGTTAAAAGAGAAAGGAAAATCAAATCAGATCAGGCCTATTGTCGATTAAATGGACAAATAGTATGTTTATGGGATTAGATAAACTTTGGTTGGTCATATCTTTGTCAAAAGAGCTCCGTTTGACGTAGTTTTTGGGGGGATACCTACAGATTGTGGTTTTAGTTTTTTGGATTCTGCTAAAAATCTATGGAATTTTTTGAGTGTGAGTGTGCTATGAAAGATCCACAATTCTGTTTCTAGAACCTGTTGTGGTCTACATGAGAGACAAGTCTGTGGATGTCCTCCTTGTATGGCTGGGGGCAATGAGGATGTAATTGAAGGGCAGGTCTGTTCTCTTAGCCTATGCACACAAGGAGACAAGATTTATGTTTCTCAAGGAACTCAGACTGATTTGAGTGGAGAACAATTGGACGAGTTGATTGCATACTGGGAGTCAGGCATTAGCAATAGACATCAAACTGCTGTAGTTGGTGTTGAGGGCCTCAATATTGCTTTGGACAGTCAGAACTCTGTTGTAGCTAGCAGTTCTACAGCTGTAGGTAAAATACCAAAGTGGGTGGAAGCTAGGCTTGGAACACAGCCAAAGACAGCCCCGGGGACCAAGGTGTTCAGCCACAAGGCCGTAGTGTACTGGAGCAGAGGAGCAGGAGCTGCACAAGATTTTGCAATCAGACGTGGTTGCAGCCGGACACGCTCTGCACGTGTGGGGGCGCTTGCTTTCATAGGGATTAGGCCGGATTTGATCACCGGTCAATCCTAGAGTATGCTGTCGGTGGTGAGGCTGGAGTGATGACCCGCAAGACCGCCAGTGTTTCTTCTATGGTGAGGCTGGGTTGATGACCAGCCAACCATAGGAGTTCTTGCGGTGGATGCAGGTGCAGGTGCCCTTAGCCACTGAGATATGACCCTTAATCCGCAACAGGTGCTCACCCGTGTCACTATTAAAATTAGTACTAGAGCCTTATAGTGTCACGTGGGGGAGGTGCGGGTTGTGAGTGTCATCACGGAGTTACCCAAGGGTTTTGAGGGGAGTACGGCTACAGGCAATAGCAGTGAGAGTGGGTTCACAAGACGAGGTGTTCGGTTCAGACCACCTTCACCGCCACCCTCAACTAGTGCAGAGTCTGACACAGACTCGGAGGCTTCATCAACATATGTGCAATTTCCTTCGCCATTGTTGTGGGACGACATGGAGGAGATGTATGGAGCTTTTGACAAGGACATGCCTGCACGAGGCGCAACTGCCAGCCAATAGGTACAAGGGACTGCCCAACAGCGTGGTCAGGGGGGCAAGGTTGCCCAACCCAAATTCCATGGAGCTTACAGGGGGCCTGGTGCAGAGGCCAATAGCTTCTTTTGCAGGCCAACAACAACCGGGGGTGGTACGTTGGACATGTGGAGGACCCATGTCAAGAAAGATTGCCCAGAAAGTGGCAAAGGGCCGGCACAAGCACAGCCTGCACAGTTGCAGTGTGGGCATTGTGGCAAGTATGGGCATGGAGATGCCCAGTGTTATGACTTGCACCCTGAGTTGCGGCGAGGCCAGTTCCAAGGGAACAATGGTGGCCGAGGGCGAGGTGAAGCACCTCAGAGAGGACGAGGTGCTCAGGCACGAGGTGCAGGACGAGAGCAAGCACAATATGGCCAAGAACGTGGAGGTCAAGGCGTTGACCAAGGCATGGCCAACCGGCTTCAGCAGCTAGAGCAAAGGCTTGCTGCCATGGCCATAGCTCAGGTGGTACCAGCTCCAAGACCTGAGGATCCACCTCCTGTTCCTTCTCAACAACGTCATCCTGACGGAGGAGACATGGGAGACATGGGATTTATGTGTGGGGCAACACTACCATTAGTGCACGTGGAGTCTGCTGCAGCCGTCACTCGAGGAGCAGCACGAGTTCCTGAGCCACGAGGTGCAGAGGTGGAGTTGGATCCACAGCGTGGGGAGGCAAGCCGTCAGGCTAGGTTGCCTCAATCATTCATCTTGGCGGAGATAGTGTCGACGACATCCATAGCACCTAATTCTCGCCCCACGGATACCGAGGCGGAGATTATTGTGCCATTGGGAAGAGCTACACGTGCAGCACTGACACCTGCTGCCAAGGCTAGTGCAGCTAGTGTGTTGTTGGGGGCGGCCACCTCTGTGTGTCAGGCCCCACTGTTCTCGGCAACCATGATTGCGACGCCGGGGGTAAGACCAACTGCAGTGTTCAGACTAGCAGCAACACGCTGTGAGAGTGAGGAGGTCACTTCATCTTCTACAGAGTTAGTGGAAGGTGTAGTGGCAGAGGGGTCCTCGGATTTGAGGGTCAAGACTGCCACGGCTGCGCCATGGCAAGCTGTAGCTGCCAGGTTGACGGAGCTGCCAGCTAGGCCAGCCTTTGAGCGTGCCATGGTGACACCTGGAGTTGTCTTGTTAGACAACCAGGATGACATTTTCTCTTTGAGTGGACCGGCAGGCAAGAGGTACCGTCCACTGCGGATCTTGTTGGATTCGGGAGCTCGGCCACTGATATTGGGCAGAGCCGCTATTGCAGGTTTGGGCCTCATGGAGGCGGATATGGAGCCTTGTCCCTTCTAGATACAGACATCTCTGGGAGGATCAGAGCAGGCTCGGGGCATGACACGGCGTGAGTTGGCCATTAGACTACAGCCGGATCATCCTATAGATGGCTCAGTGATGCAAGCCAAGGCCATTGTGATAGACGCGGTCTCTTACGATGTCCTCGTTGGTGAGGCAGTATTGTATCCCATGGGCGTCACCCTGGATTTTTGGGAGGAGTCAGCATCCTACAGGCCTGGATGGCAGTCAGGGGATGGTCGTCGTGTACAGCTCCCTGTGACATTCATTGGGGGTGTTGCTGCTGCCCAGCGGGGCAAGATGCCAACACTAGCAGCCTTCACAGCTGCAGTTAGTTGGCCTGAAGAGTTGTTGGAGGGCAATGCCCATGTAGATGATGTACCACCTCCAGCAGAGCATGATGACATGCATGGTACGGCGGAGTTGCCTGCCATGGCACATTCCATTGTGGGGTACGAGAGGATTTGCAGCAGGTTGCTGATAGACGTGTGCAACAAGCCTGGGTAGAGGCCTTTGTACCGCTAAGAGAGGAGGAGAGTGTGGTGATTGCACCAGGACCACCTCAGTTGTCGCCATTGGACACCACACCTCTTGTGTGGCAGTGCCCGGATGAAGGCATTTGCCTTCTAGATTTGTTTGACGGGATCAGCACTGGATTGGCTGCAGTGCTGCAGGCAGGTGTACGAGCGACGTTACCTATATGTGGAGAGGGATGAGATTGCACGACGCATCTCACTGCGCCATGTTGCTTAATTGGTGCAGCAGTACCCTGATTTGTTGCCAGTGTCTGCAGTTCGTGGATACCAGCAAGCCTTGCCATCAGACATCTCTTTGCTGGGGGCGCAAGATTTGGAGCGGCTTGGCCCTATTCACTTGGTAGTGACAGGTTGGCCCTGCCAAGGGCATTCATCAGCCGGGCATGGCAATGGGTTACAAGACTCAAGGTCACGCCTGTTTTGGGAAATGTTGAGGGTCCTACGCTATTTACAGCTTCAGCAGACAGATTCTCCGGCATATATCTTGTGGAATGTGCCATTGATAGGTGATTCTCGGGCCAAGGTGATGGCCAGTGTATATCAAGTGCGGTCTTGGCTTGGGTCAGTAGTGTTGCTGGATGCAGCTGCAGTGGGGTCACGAGCTCATCGCCCACGACTATGGTGGACCAACTTGATGCCACCTGCACTGCTCAAGCATGCATTTGATGGGATGCAACGGACACCAAACTTGACGGTGGATAGCATTTTGGACATAGAGAGGCAGTCTCAATGTGTGAGACATGATGACCGATCACCTTTGGCAGTGGTCAATAAGGTGGGTCACCCACGAGCAGCATTGCCTACACTGCTCAACTTTCCAGCATCTCATGCTTTCCGGAATGGTGGACCTGGCCTCTTATGGGATAGCCAGTTGCAGCAGTTAGTTGAACCCAATGATGACGAGCGCGAGCGGGCGATGGGTTTTACCACTGGTACCACGGCGGTGCCATCTCTTTCTGAGGCATCACGTCGTCAGGTGTTGGGGCAAGCAATGGATCTCAATTGCTTGACCTGGATTATCAACTTGGCTATGGCTGAGCAGTGCAGAGTACGGAGTACACTTCCCTTGATAGTGTCTCTGCCTACCGAGATGGTACAGGCAGCGAGTGGGGGCGAACAGGTGAGGACCACAAGGTGCAGGCCGCATCCATGGCACATGTGGGAGGTGCTCAAGGTTCAGAGGGAGTTGGCAGCCAATGATGGATGAGGTTGGGGATTTTTCTCGGGTTGAGGAGGTTCTCAAGGATGAGATGGTGGGGCAAGACGACGACTAACGATGGGGCTGCTCTTGTACCCGGCCTCTTGGTCTATAGAGTTTGAGTACAATAGGGACAGTGATAGAGGATTTAGTACGGCTGTGGCTATTACATCTTGTAGCTATCTGGAGTTAGAGGGACCTAACCACCAGCTAGGGGGGCGATTGTGGCAGACTACTTTATTGTGCATATATGTGTGGTGTGGTTTGGACAACGATGTAGTTGTGTAGCGATACGTATGCGCACGACAGCTGTCAAGTTAAATAAACACAGTGTGAAACTAACTAGTTATTTGTATTTAACACTTGAAATTAGTTCAAGTGTTAAGTGAGGTGTCAAGTTTAGCTTGACACCTGAACCATCTTATCTTCACGAGCTCGTCAGTCGTGCAGCTCATCTCTCTCGAGTTGAGCCTGCACGACCGAGCTCCCTCGCTGCTTAACAAGAGTAGGATGTTGTGGGGTGGAGTCCCCATAGCTTGGGGTGCCCCTGGCTCGACTCTTATTTTAACGAGTGATTGTATTGTATTTCGTGTTTTTGTGTCAATAGACAGTGTGAGTTTAGTTTTCATTTCATTGTGACAGACTACTTAATTGTGCATATATGTGTGGTGTGGTTTGGACAGCGATGTAGTTGTGTAGCGATACATATGCGCACGACATTCTGTACAGTGTTGGGTAGGTATATGAATTACCCTGGTATACCCAGCGGGTATATCAGGGTAGTTCATATATATATACCCTGGTGTGACAAGTTTAGGTACTCGGATGTATACCCTTATATCAGGGTATATTTTTATGATATACCCTTATCCTTTATATTTACCCTGCATCAAGACACTCAATATACCATACTTTTCTGAAGGGTATATGTTGAAATGAAGGGTATATCTAATCAGGGTATATAAGGGCTTTTATGTCCTAGGTCTTTTCTCTTTTTGTTGTGTTGTTAGGGAGCCTTGAGCTATAAGAAAGCTCCAATAACAGCTAAAACAAATGCTACATATATATCATTCCTCATATAACCCAAACAATACCTCTTCAGATCTAGCATATATATATAAAAGGAACATGACAGCCCATAATTTAGGTCCTTGATGGAGAGATTTTTTTTTTTTTTAAAGGAACCTGTGAGCAACAGCCCTTGAGGAGGGGGAAAGATTAACCCCCTTTCATTTATGGGCCATGAGACCTATAGGACGATCAACGCCGAGCACGAACAATCCCACACACGGGGGATGGTAGCGGGTTCGACCCCCAACCACCAAAGCGACACACAGTGTGCACTTACCAGCTGAGCTACCAGCCGATGTGTTTTTTTTAAAATCTCAAACCTCCTCCATCTTGCATTGGAGATTAACACCAAAATATTATGCAATATCTTATCAATTTTCTCTTTTACCATAGATTGTTTTCTTTGTGTTTTGTACATATTGAAGAATATCATATATTTTTTAAAACCATTAAATTATATATTAATTGAAATAGCTATCCATACCCGGAAACTATTCATACCCTCAGGGTATATTTTGGCATATATATCCATACCCGGGGGTTATATAGAAATCTGAAAAGTTAATTTACCCATATCCGGAGGATAAATAATTTTTTGAGATTTCAATTTATCCATACTCGGAGGGTAAATGATTTGACAAAAATAATTTACTTATACCCTAAGGGTATATTGAAATCAAATATACCTGCACAACACTGGTTCTGTAGTCTCGCACCTCCCACCTGCGCGATGTGCTGCAGCAGTGCGAGCATCAGCATGGGGGAGGGAGCATCGTAGGCAGCAGTTTTTTTTTTTTCCCACGTTGTATCGTCTCTCACGTCTGTTTTTTGAATAGTGAGGAAGTCCACTTAGATGACGTTAAAAGCAGGTGTGGCGGATTCTGCCACTTTTTCGACCTGTTTCTCAGGCCGAATCGGCCACCCAGGGCAGAATTGGTAGGGATGGCCGATTGCGCACAGAGGACGGCAGACCCGAGGCCCATGTCTATCGGCCATCAACCCACCTGCCTTCCTGAGGCTCGCCCTGTTTATATCCTCTCTGAGGCTCTGAATCTGGGCAATCGATATGGGATAGTCAAACCTCAATCATATTGCGCCACGTAGCGGCCACGTAGCGGCGAGAATCCGCCACACCTGCTAGTTAACGCCACACCTGCTAGTTAACGGGCCGCGTTTGGCCGACTCTGCCCTGTGCGCGGCCATAGGGCTCACCCTGACGGGCTCGCCCAAAGGCCACTTACAGGGCAGAATCGGCCAAACACGGCCCGTTCTCTAGTACAACGAGGAGTTGATTGTAGAGGCCGAGTTGTTTGAGATAAAATGATTTCTTTGTGTACTCTACACACGTTAATTTATACTAGCTTACATTGTATTATTATTATTTCATAAATTTGTATATGAATGTTGTGTTGTTGCTTTTCAACATGGTCAAAAGATTTGATATAACTAATGGGTATTCACAAATCATTTTCTGATTTATAAAAAACGATCAAAATTTTAATATATATTTTTAAATTCAAAAAATAGAGAACCGGAACCGGAAACTGGAACCGGCGGTTCTTTCCTAGAAAATACCCGGAACCGGAACCAGAATCTGCTCATGAATTTTGGAACCGGAACCGCTTCATAAAAAAGAACCAGAACCGGATCTGGAACCGGAACCGTCTCTTTAAATATACCAAGGAACTGGAACCGGAGGTTCCTTCAATATGGCAAGAACCGCACAACACTTGGTAGGAACACATTTACAATCGATTTATGATTATTTGTTGATATTACTATTTCACATTTTCAATATTGAGGCTATTTTTGGGAGCAATGTGAGGTGAGCCTATGCACTATGAGTATAGTGTAATCTTAGGCTCTCTGCAGACATCTACGACGGTGTGTTGCCAAGTAACAATGCAAACTTGGGCATGACAAAACAGATTGCAGCCTCATTCTATATTGCACCCTCACCGGCCTGCCATTTTACAGATTCAAGACGTGCATTCAAGCAAGCATCTTGGGCATGACAAAAAAAGGTTGTTGCATCCTACCTTACCAGCCTTTATTTCACCATGACATGCATCAAGCAAAGTATCTTGGGTGTATGAACAGGCCTGCAATTTTTCAGATTCAAAACATGCATCCAAACAAGCACCTTGGCCATGACAAAATAGATTGCAGCAGCTTACCGTACCAGTCATAATTATACCAAGACATGCACAAAGCAAGGCATCTTGGGTATGTGAGACCAGCCTGCCATTCTTTCACTTGAGCAGGTAGCCCAGTGGTTGGGTATTTGTGCCTTGCCTGTGCATAACCTAGGTGATCCTGGGTTCAATCCTTCAACATGTGCCACAGACCGTCCATTGGGCCCTCGATGGCCTGTGCGTTGAGCAGTAGGCTCTGTAAATTCACTCGACGTTAAAGAATCTTTATCTTTAACTTTTCATGAAGACGAAAGAGTTGAAGGTGGCCGTGGAGACTACGGAAAGATAAAAACATGCTGGTGTAAATCTCGTGTAGCTCTAAATGTGTAAGTCTCTATAGGCGCTGAGCGTCTTCATCCCAGGCCACAACCAAGTACTAAAGCTACACCTTGTAACCCCTGATTGATCCACGCCGACCCACAATCTCCCCCACAACAAACAAGGCATATAATTCCGCCAGAAACAAAGCTGTGATTGCCACCTCTTCTAGCTTCAAGTCTCTCCTGTTTCTGAGCCTCTGCTTCACATAATCCAACTCCCTCCAGAATGACTGCGTCCTCCCTGGCAGACTGCACCCACGCGCCGCCGGCCCCACTCTCCCCAATGAGACTCCTTCTGGAATCCTTTCCACTTTCATACTAAATCCAAAAGACTGACTGCAACCACTCTTCTTCGAGTGACTACAACACAACCAGGCATCAATTGGCAATGGAACCAAGGTCCGTCAACCGGTACTAATTAAGTACACAGTCGGCCTGATCCAGCAGCACAAATATTGAGAACTGTTGGTTTCACACAAGTCGTGAAGAAAACACAGATTGGACAAAACTATCAGGCTGTAGAAGATAATGCAGGCACGATGATTCACGACTAGCTTGAGCGTACTGAAAAATCAGCATGACATGAATCTGCTGATAGCATCTTCGCAGCGATGACATCTAGTTCCATACTTTATGGAAAATTGACTTGGCAGAAATTTGGAGTTTCTAGTGCTTCCAGTACACCATGAGCTGATAAAATTTACTACAGATTTGGTAGACAATCAGGTGCGTGGGATTAGAGATTCTTTACCGTGCAACCAGCTCCACTCACACATCGCATTAATCACGGGCCGAATAAATCTCAAAAAGGTGACTTGGCGCATACATATCGCTACATACCCTCAAAATTCAATCCTGACTTGCTCATTCATATCAAACATTCATCTAGATCAACGCTTGCAAACCCTATAGCAAGAAGGCTTGTAGATCTAGTTAAAAATCAGAGAAAAAGCCTTTGAAAGCGCACATGACAGGTGCTGGTACACAACGGTAAAGCATCTGGAAAAATCCAATGAGGCCTTATGAGGACCGTGAAGAGGAACTCTCTATCTGGAGTTGATGCAGAGCACAGAAAAATAGCAAATTCATGGCGCGTACTCGCCATCTAGAGACCAGTTAATACGTTAGAAAGCGACACGTCGAGAAGGTGGAAGCATGAGGTAGACAAGCAAGATCAGGGGAGGACAGAGGGGATAAACCCTCTACCCCAGAGTTGTGTTTGTTCCGAGATATTGTAAACATGTCAGGAGAGAGAAAACCTAGCAAGGCGAGTGTAGAAGAGTTGCTTGGATAGTTCTTGGCATTTTTCCACGGTGGGCTCTCTGACAATGTATTGTTTGTTCTGCTCCAGCAACTGCTTGTAGTAGGCGGACGAACGCGCTCTGGCCATCTCTGTTGCGGTCGCTGCCTTTCCTTTTAACTGCTTCATCATGGACGCCATGGCTAGAGTAGAATCGGACCCACAAAAATCAGGAGGCTGAGAAGGGAGCACAGACAAATAGGGTGTCGTGGTGGCAGCCACCGCCACCTTGCCTGCATGCAACGCTGAGCAAATACTAACTTCTAGTTACTCTAACTATAGGGTTTCCAGCTCTAATTACTCTAATCTCCAACTCTAATTACTCTGATTACTCTAATTAATGGAGTTTCCAAATGAGACACAGAGCCTGCATTCCGCCTATCCCTAAATTTTCAGAATTGTTGGGCAAGTTCTTGGGGTACTTCTTTGTAGTGATCTAAGCACAGGGTGGGGGTGTCTTCAGAGATTTTGGGCATGTCGTGACCTAGTCACGCTTTTCATATAACAACAATGTTTCCCCAAAACCCTGGAGTACATTGGCAAGGATTGCAAATGCGGGGGAGGGAAGAGGGAGTTTAGGGAGGGATGCAGATTGGGTTCTGTGGGAGAAAGAGGAGAAAGAGAGAAGCTTGCAAGAGAGAAGGAAGGTGGAATTGCAGATGAAGGAGAGGGAAGAGGGGACGCAGCAAGCGGCCCCTTTGCCCCCATATCCACCTCCGAAGAAGGAAGACCCACCTTTGCCCAGTGCTGGGGATACCGCTGGGTCGAGGCTTACAATGGCTGCGTCTGCAGTGGCGCCTATTGCCCCTACTCTTGGCGTGGACTACCCCTTCCCTCCGCAGCTCGAGTATGGCCTTCGTCCCTCATGAACTTCTAGGGTTAGAGCCTCCTTTTTGGAATTCTGCCTGGTGTACTCCGTCTGTCTGTCTGGCTGTGTACTCATAAGACGTTGTTTGCCGTAGCCCTGTGGCCATTGACCCCGCGCCCAGTTTGAGCGGAACACAAAGTTACAGAAGCTATCTTGTCAGGGACTGACGCCTGTAGTATGACTTACTTTGGAACAGACAATTGATCTGAGTTTTCCAGATATCCTCTAGATCCTTTCACACATACATCAATCTGCTGTGTGTGATTTGCCCAATAACTAGACCCCAAAAGGGCCTGGGCTTTTGGCTCAGCCGATGGATTTTAGAGACTTAGCCTGGTTGGAGTTATCAACCCAGAGAGAGAGAGAGAGAGAGAGAGAGAGATTGTACTCATAAGACGTTGTTTGCCGTAGCCTTGTGGCCATTGACCCCGCGCCCAGTTTGAGCGGGAACAAAAGGGACAGAACCTACCTCTGTCAGGGGCTGACGTTGGTAGTAAGACTTACCTCCATATAAAGAATTAATCCGGGTTTTCCAGATATCCTCTAGAAATCCCTTCACACAAGCATCAATCTGCTGTGTGTGATTTGCCCAAAAACTAGGCCTCAGGAGGGCCTGGGCTTTTGGCTCAGCCTCGAGACTTTCAAAGTTGGTAAACAGGGGTACAGGCACAATTCCCTTAATAGATTTGAAGAGAGCGTCTCTTTGGTGAGAGAACCCCGGACAGTGTATCAGAAAATGAATACAAAGTGAGAGCTAGGAAGATAGAGCCCTCGGCGAGGAGCGAACTCGCGACCTTTCGCTTACGAAGCGAAAGAGAGAGAGAGAGAGAGAGAGAGAGCTGGATTGACAAAGGGTTTTTTTTTTCAGTGCAAGCAATAAGGGGTCATGGCTGTCATCGGCCCACTGCTGTCGTACCCTGCCATGTCTCGCATACACAATCTTCTTTTTCTATTAGGAACTTGTTGATTGAGATCAATCTGAAACTTATGAAATCGGACAGTATTGCACTGCATTGCAGGTATGCATATCCTCCACCAGATGGAAACATTCTCACAAATGTGGTCAATACTCTCATTGCTGTTCCTCGGTTCTACACCCAGGTGCGTTTTGGTTTGTCTCAGAATTGGCTGAGTCGTGGAGATCTATGCCAAGCTTATTTTCACTGACTTCACTTATCGTCATGTCTCGCCCTCAACCTAGTGTCCTTGTTCTTGTACACTTCATTCTGGTTTTTCTTGATGTACGTTGGGTTAAAATTAGGCCAGGTTTCTATCCCACCAGCAGCCCAGGTTTGCCCTTTTTGCTCTAGTATTGCTGGGTAGGGTCCAAAGGCTTTCTATTGATGCTCCTCTCTGATATGTTGATCAGCAGAATTTTTGAGTCCTCTGGTTGTTGCTTCCAGATGTGAAATGATGGCTTTGAAGTGGTTAACCTGATGAGTGCGCAGATGATGGGGTTTAGCGCCATGTGATCAGGTGCTACATCTCATGAACAAAATGAATTTGCCAGCACCATTTCGTCCGGCACTCCCCACACCTCCTCTGCCACCTGCGGCCCCCTTTCCTGCGCCTCCAAGGGACCTGTCCAGTGGTGAATCTGAGCTTGAGTCATCTGATGAGGTAGGCAGGCCAGCAATTTCTACTGCTTTTGTTCATGTCTGTTGTTTAGGTTTTGGAGACAACTGCAGCGTAGACACAGTGAGTTTCTCTTAGAGATTCAAGGTTTTTGCAGCTCATTACAAAAGTTGTCTGTCAGTGCATGGAAGCAGGAACTTGCTTGTATGCTGCTTTTACAGACTGCTTGCTTTTCAGGAAGATGGCAATCCAGAGGCCATGAATGAGGACAGTTTGGGCCCTGATGGGGAGCTGGAGAGACATCGGCCAGCAAGGAAGAGAGCTAAGCGGGAAGCTATAGTGGGGCCTGCTGTGGATAAAGATGCTTCTCATGAGGCTGCAGGTGTCAAGCCCATCCGCATTCTCCCTAAGGATGCCCCCTTGATCAGAAAGAACAAACCTGTCTTGCAGGTTTGTTGCATACCTTGCTTCATACCTCTGTTCCACTCCTAGCTCTCAGATGTCTTGACATTTGTCTCACCTGATGACCTGATGATATAGAGGATATCTGGACAAACTAGGATCAATTGTCTGTTTCTAGGTAACTCGTACTATTGGCATCAGCCCCTGACAAAGGTAGTTTCTGTCCCTTTCTGTTCCACTCAAACTGGGCAGTGGTCAATGCGTCTTATGAGTACATTCATCAGCCCCTGACAAAGGTAGTTTCTGTCCCTTTCTGTTCCACTCAAACTGGGCAGTGGGTCAATGCGTCTTATGAGTACATTCTCACCTGATGACCTCCTGGATTTCTTTGAGTCACCTGAGAGTTGTACTAAGCAAGCAAAGCTTCACCAAGTACTTTGACTGTTGTTGCTGTAGCCCGTTGTGTTTGTTGCGAACAAATTGAGGCTTCACAAGGTACTGAAGGGTTTTTCAAGTCATCCACCTCTACCTATTTATGTTCTCAGATTTTGAAAAGGTCAAATGAGAGAACAAGTGTTGTTTGTTTTTAACTAGGTTGTGATGTGGAAAATGTAAATGCAACGCTGGAGCAGATCAAGATAAATCCTAAAGCATCAATGAGTGAAGGAGCATCAGAGAGGAGCAGACAGGAACCAGAGATGGAGATGGATACTTCCAGAGAAGGGAGCAGCCATTCTGGCAAAATAGCCACACGTGCAGAGCTGCAGACTGGAAAAGTGCCACCCACCGACATTCTCTCCCTTCCCATGTTCAAGGTAGTGTAGAGATTCGTACTCCACGACCATGCTCTTGAAGGTCAACTTTCAGCTTTGTGTCAAATTGGAGTGAACATCTCCTAGTTTATCTGTGAGTGTAAAAAGAAATGGCAGGAAAAATCAAAGATATATCTCCTTAAGTGTATAGGTGGGACTTCAAAGAATGGTGGTTAATGTTAGAGGTCCATTGTATGCTTGTCATCATCTGTTTTGCACTCCAAACTTGATTTGTGTTCTACTGCATGCACTCTTCATAGAGAGTCATGCAATAGTGAGCGAAGAAAACAGCGATGATCATTTGGCCAACTGGCTGGTAGGTGGTGAACTGTTACTGTGGGTTTGATGTGTAGAATTATGCACCAGGAAATCCAACCCAAGTGCTCTATATCAAGAATCTGGGAAAAGAAGTGGCACCAGAGGATCTCTTTTATGTATTTGGTGAGTAGCCTTTGCCATGATGCATGTTTTGTACAGTTAGATTCTTCTCACCCGTATCTTTGATATCATCGACAGATTTGCTTCTTTGCCAGGGAAAGAATGCTTTGTGACCATTGTTCTGAATCCGAATTATGTGTGATGTGTTTTTATGCCTATCCCAAACATATGCATTCATATCACTTGCTCAGATAACACAATTTAGTAAGAAGCACATGGGGGCCATGAAAGGACAGTTCTTGCTACCTGCAGGTGCGTTCTTCACGAGTCATGAGGAGGCTAAGGATGCCCTAGCTGTCAAGCTCATGCAGGTGATGCCCTTTCCATGTGCCACTTCTTCCTTTCCAGTAACCCATCTTTCATGCACCTCTTCCCATGGGCATACAGTGCCCAAGGAATTTTTTTGGTCTCTTGTTTCAATAACAATGGGACCATGTAATGTCCCACCACTCGATAATACCATCCGTTGAAGTGGCTGCAGTTGCAACACTGATGGTATGGATTGTGAAACAGTCTAAACATGCACTGGTGCTGAAGACAAGTTGAGTATGTTCTGAAAGATATTGTCCACAAGAAAATACTGAAAAATGAGATTGTGGGGGTGACCTTCTGGCACAGGAAGGTCGGATGCGGGGCCAAGCCTTTGTCACCTTCCCATCTACACAGCTCGCAGAGGATGCCTTGGTAAGATCACCTTGCTCCTTTTTTAAGACCCTTGCTGCTTGGTAGGAAAGTACTATTTGACCATCACTATGCATGCACAACCAGTGACTCATGTGATAAATCATGTGATATGGCAGGCTACAACGCATGGCTTTGTTCTCAAAGGGAAGCCCATGATTGTGCAGTTTGGCCGTAATCCCTCTGCGACCAAGGCCTCCCACACCTGATTCCATGTGTCGTTCAGATGAGCAACACAAGGTGCAGGTCCCAATGCAGGTGTGCCCATGATGCATGTATCCACAACAGCTTCAGGGAATTTTTGGGCCTGATTTGACGGTTAGGGTCTTTAATTGAATCTTCGATAAGAAATTCCAATTGTGGAATAGCAATTTATCAAGCAATTTTTGCAAGTATTGTATGCTGGAAAATATTGGTGATGCTGCTTGGTGCGTGCACGGTGTAGCCACCTGGACAGTCCTTTTTGTCTCAAAACTTGCATCCGGTAATTTCCTGCACAAGGTCTAGTCAAAGCCTTGGTCAATGCTAGTTAAAGAAGCGAAGGATTAGTTTGTTGTTGGTTGGGGTCTTCCTAAAAGGATTACTTCGGTATTTTACTGTTAGGCTTGCTATAGGTTAGTGAGTGGAGAGGTTGAGAAAGAGGGAGATGTAGAAAGCTATGTTCTTGTTGGATTGGCACTAGCTTGAGATAGGGCATTGAAAATTGGAAAGTGCCCTGGGCTGATTTGGGGAAACTTGGCTGTGTATGGTCATGTTATCCGCCCAGTTTTCCCATACAGAGCGACCCTTGGATTTTTTTCATGCTTGGGTCTGGAATTTTGTGACAGTACCTTCACTATGTGCTCAGATTGTGAATGTGGACGGCGTTCGCACATGGAAATCCAGAAGATAGAGGAATATGATTGGTCAACCAAAATTTAGGAGGTTAGTTGGGTGAAATTTCCCAACTTCTTCCATTGTATCTCCCCAATGCATCGGTGAAATGTAGTAGGTAAGCTCATGTTTTTGTACGGCTAATTTCATTTCAGTGGATGGTTGGCTGTATGAAGATACAGCCTCTTCCAGGGTTGTGCTTGGGTAAGGTAAATCAATATGGAGAACACAAGGAATAGTATAAGAACTCTGCCAGGAGCCCCTCTCCATTTGGGGTGACACTGGTTACATGGGAGGAAGTGTAAACTCCACTTGGGGTTACACCAGGTTACATGGGAGGGACTGTAACTCCACTCAGAGTTACACCCGGTTACACGGAAAGGATACACTTGGTCTTGGAACTGGACGAAGTCCAAATTTGGCTCTATAAAATGTGCTGAGTGGAGTTACACAAGCTACAGGGGTGACACTACCCAGGTTTATACAGACTTGGGGTTGCACTAGCCACTGATCAAGAAACTGAAGGGAGTGTAACTCCAGTCGGGGTGATACTTGATTACACTGGAGGGAGTGTAACTAGGGGCTACACCACCTGGGTTACATGGAAAGGAGTGTAACTCACAATTGGTCTTTGAATTTGACCACTGATCAAGAGTCGAACTCAGCACCTCGCCGGGAGGATTTGACAGTGGGGGATCCCCCCCAAGGAGCAGCCTGAATTACATTATTCGTATTGTACATTGGTACATATTACAGACCGCTGGACATTTGAGGGGGGCCCTTGGCAATGCAGGGGTGGCCGGGAAAACTATTTGCCATTTGTTTCATATATCATGTTTTCATGTGACAGAGTGGATGAATGTCGAGCTTCGACCTCTCCGAGAGAATGGATGGATGATATGAAAAATGGATTAATAACCATCCAGCCTTGCTGATTTCCAGCTCGCAAAAGCAGATCAGACTGGATGAATGTTCTGACAATGACCCAAAATATGGTAAGGTACAATTCTTTAGGCCTGTGTGGATTTGAACCCAGATCATCTCTTATGTTTGAATTGTATTTCAAACGATGGGTCGTGGCTGTAGTGACAGTCCCTCGCCGCGTCTCCCTCCATCTGCTCCACCTTCTCTCTCGATATCTCGTCCTCCATCGCCACCACTGCGCAGACAGTGTGAAGACTGTTCTCATCTCTGAAGTATGCCACCTTCTACAGTAAGTATGTTGGATTTTGTGGGTCTCTCCGGCTGTGACAGACTGACTCCGTCAGTTTCCTGCAGCATCGTTCAGCAAGAGTATTGCACGGTTAGAGTATTTCTTGGAAGAAAATGTTGACTTCAGGTAGTGGAGTTGTAGTGGTTTGTGCCTAGGTCATTAAGTAACTACACTAGTCATCTAGAGATCTCCTAGAGATGTTGTGCATATGATGGTTTACAATCACTCCCAAGAGAATGCAGCAGTGGCAGCTCAGTTCTTTGACCTATTAAGCTCGGCCAGTTCTAGGAAAAATGTGCTTTACATCAATTATTATGGTCTGTAAAAATTACATCAACTGTGACACAGTACTCGCACATGTACTGGATCAAGTCTCAGTACAGTGCGCTACTGCATGTGTGGTGTCCCCGAGCGATCGAACGTTAGAGCTACCATGAAGGAATGGTGGTTCAGACTTTAGACTATATCATTATATCAGAATGGAGTGATCTCGAATTTCGGCACCAGTAGGTTCAGCTCCACATGACCTTTTGGGTCTAGGGAAGCGGTGAAATGGCTTGTACTTGTAGTGGGCGCGTCCCTGAAATCTTGAGGAGTCCACGGGGCGATGAGGATATGCTCGACCCCAAATTATGGGGCCAGCTTTGAGCAAAACTGAAGTCGCAGATTCTATTGAGACTGCCGTCTGAAACGCTGCGAGTAGAAGACTGGCGTTGGTGTGGCAATGAGCTCAGAAAGCTTCTAGCTACGCCACAGTGGAAGGACAGATCAGTCGAGAATCGCAGCTTCTTTCCTCTTGTCATTCACCACCGATGGGAGGGATGGTTCTGTTCGTATTCCAAAGCTGGGTATTATAACTTGGTGCTAACCCTTTGATATTCCTCGCTATAGTCTAACGTACAGTTGATGATTGTGAATGTTAATGATAGCGAATTTTCATATATAACCTTAAACTGTTTTTTTGGCTTGATGCTAGACCAGAACACCCTGAAGACCTATTCTGTTTCCAATATAAGATTGGGTTCCTCACTAATCAAGTAGTTGCACCATCGCAGCAAATCGAAGATCATTGTATTTGCTTTGAGCATGTGGATCAGCGGCAGATAGATTGGTGATCTAGTGACCAGTCACTTAGTCAAACAAACGATAATGGATTGTGATGGCAATATAGGCACCCGACATTGCAGAAAAGGCTCCGGATGATCATGCCAGCCTTGGCATTCCTGGCAAGGGATGTGCACGACGTAATTGCAGGTGCGGGAGGGCTTTTGTGCGTGGAAGGGGGCCGCCAGCCAAGGTCACATGCAGACGAGAATGACCCACCCTATATGTGTGATTGGGATTTTTGTTTTCCTCCACAATCTATCATGGTTGTTTGCAACCCTGAAACAGAGAACTATACATTCCTCCCGCCTTTATCAAAGCATTTGGAAAGCAAGGTACACTAGCTACATCCGTTTACTTGGGTTGATATGTGATTGTCTTCAAGACAGATATATATATTTTCGGGATAGTGGGCATTTCAATTCTTTCCTCTTTGGTTTCATTGCTATGCATCTTGCAATGTAAGTTTGCAACTCCATACATGATCAGTTTTGGCAGGTGGCTCGCATGGATTTGAACCCCTCGTGCGACAAAGGGTACACCATCACTGTTGTGGGGTACAACAACTCTCAGGTTTTGGAACGAGATAGGCCTGATGTGGAGGAGATTGTGGTTGCCATCTATGACTCACAGGTAGCGAGAGGGGAGTGGGTGTACTGGCATGGTACTGGTGGGTTGCGAACCAATAGTTATGGACACAGCTCGTTGGCACTTATCGATGGAGTCATCTACTTGGGAGGGGAGGAAAAGTGGAGTGGGCATTGGAATTCAAGGGTGTTGGCCTTTGATCTTGGAAAAGGAACGTGGGATGTGCAATCGTTTCTTGCAGACTTGGAGGCTCCCAAGGTGGTTGAGTGTAATGGATGTGCGTATGCTATTGCACGCAACTACAACGTGCGGCCCAGTACTCGGGCCAGTGTCCTCAAGAAGATCAGGATGGTAGTGTGTCAGATCATCACCACAAGACACGGTTACGGTTTTGAGGAGTTCACGACGATGCCAGACCCAGTTTTCTCCATCGTCTTTGAGGGAAACTCGATGGGGGAGTATGAATACAGAGCGGGTATGGGAACGATATGCTTTTTCCCTTCAACCATGAATGATGTGATGTGCTTTCTTGACATTCCAGGGAAAAACTGGAGGTTGACACAATACCCATACTCGGAAGAGGGGGTGAACTCCTTAGCTGACTGTGTTTGGACGCCTTCACTTGTTGCAAGGCCGTAGAATTATTTGCATGAGTTGGACTTCGCAGATGTAGAGACAGAACTTACCATCAGTTTGCCTTTAGGAAATAAGTTCTCTGGACGACAATCAATTGATTATTGAAGCCCCAATCCTTCTGCAAGCACCGCTCGAAGCAAAGTTCCCTGTAGACCTCAGGAGATCCTAGGAGCTATACAGCCAAGCAGCAACCACCGAGGCCAATTTGTTGGTGCATATAACAAGAACCCCCTGTCTGGTTGATCATACCTTTCAAGAGAAGATTGGCATCAGCATAATTTGTTGCTAGCAACAGCTCGTACTAGAAGTGTCTTTCCTGTTCCTGGGGTCCCATAGAGCAATACACCCTGTCCAGTAGCTCACGCACACATGATCACCCTAATTCAGAGCACAAATCAGAGGAAGGCATCTAACCTGATCCACCGTCAGGCTTACCCAACGTTGCCAACACTGACCTCCACCAATACATGTCAAGAAGATATCCCCTACTCTGCTAGAAATTTCGCCCTTCATATGTACGGCAGTTTGTGAAACAAAACATTTGTGAGAGGATCATCAATTACCTCCAGTGGGTCACTTGATGCCAACACGAAGGACGAGTGAACACTGTAGGGTTCATAAGAGGCAGTTCGATGGACTCTCGAAGCTCCATAATCTGTTCACTTAGACCTCCAACAGCATAGTAACTCACATTCCCTGGGTCCTCGTGGGCCTTGGGAACTAAAGATTGTTCAAAGTACATGCTCGAGGGGATTATCAAACATGATCTGCAAGTTTCTGGTTACGCCTCAATCCCACCTCAATAACTCCTCGGACCACAGATCTCTCTAGCTACACGACGTACTTGACTTCAGAACTAGGTCCTAAGTACCACCCAGTGAGGAATTCCAAATGAGTCGTTTTAAACCGATGATCTCCATGCCAACTTTCCTGGGAGCAGCAAAAAGGTGTGTAGATTCATCTGACACTGCTGTAAGTACATGGAGTGTCGTCAACTTTCTTCTATGGTAAACGGCATGTGAGGTAGCGTTGGTTGTATTTCACCTTTGTTTGCAAACCAATGCTGTGAAAGGTTTTGAAAACAGGAACAGTGATTGACGACTTCAGGTCAATGCAGGCAACTTACTGCCTGCTGAAATGCAATATAGAAGTGCAACATTGGCAGGTCCATCATGGTCAGTACCCTATCCCCACTTTGTGTTCTTCTCTTAAATTCTTCACTTTCTTTATTTTCTCTCGATCATCAGAGGCCAGAGAGTGCAACTGGTGTTACAATCTTTTATGCATCGGCCATAATCTGTTTGAGAAATAAGGTCCACTGACTTTTTCCGTGGGCATCGGTGGAATGCATATGTTGCAGCTCCGAATTGCCCTGGGCTATCAGGGTTTGTGAGCTTTCAAGGTGACAATGTTCAAAGAACATGAGACTTTTCTGTCTCTCTTTCTCTTATAAATTCTCTTTCTTTGTATCTCATGTGTAGGGTGTGGGGTGTTAAAAATGCGTAGGGGCTCCAACTGCTGGCTTCTTCAGTTTATGTGCCAAGGGTTACCACAGCAATTTCTACAGCTGTGCATGTAATTATTAGTTTTTTGCAGATCAAAGTTAGCAGCGATCTCATCAAAGAAGTTCTAGCCAAATGCTGTGTTCAATGTCTTCGTGTGCAATATGTTTTGGAAGATGAATATCTCCTAAATATTTACAGTCAAGTTTGTTTGGATTGAATCGATAGTAAATTGTGAGGAGCCCCTGCAGAAAGTGAGGACAAGAATGGATAGATGGATACTTTGAAGCTGTCACTAACGGTTCCTCGACCAAGGACAAGTTAACATTGTGTTGAAAATGATTCTCCGAAATGTCACACCAAGATAGGTGAACTATCAATTCTACAAGGAAAGGTTGAGCTCTCCCTCTCTTGTCACCCCTCCAGCAAAAACCTATGATGATCTTAGCTCAATTTATAATTTCATGAGAATTTTCCAAACCCGTCTGAAGCAAATTGAGGAGTGGCACAAGCAGGAAGAGCAAAAAGATTCGTACCAAATTGGACTCTGAAAGGCAGAATTGCTTGAAAATGCCAAAGATTCAGAAATGCCACACTTGAAAACTGATCCAAAACTGCCAATTGATGGCTTATCATTTTCTAGTTCAACGAATCCAAGTTGTCCGATTAGCTCCTCTGATCCGTTTTCTCCATTTTCTTTCTCTCTTTCTTTGCCAAAAAATGAGATGGCAGATCAAAAGCAGCAGCATTATATGTACATGTGGGGATTCCAAAACCTTGCGGAGAATTAGACAAACGTTGCTGTAACAAAACTTGCATTACATTATGACACATCAAGTCTTCCTATGCAGATCAAGCCTGAGGAACACAGTTAACATGGACACTGATCTGATTATCTGGGCTTGTTCCCGTTGCCCGAAAAAACAATATATATATATATGTATATGTTGTGTAGAATACTTTGAAGTTGATGCAGTGCAGCTGATCAGGTTCTAAATGTCTTGTAGTTGCTGATGGACATTGATGGCCCTGAGCTCTGGGAAAACTGAGTCGGGATTCCTGTAGCGCTTGTCCAGGCTGTGCCAGTGAAGATTGCCAGACATGAGCTCCTTCACACCTTCCACATAGCGGCGCACAACATGGTCCCAAGGTTCCGCGTCCCACACAGCCAACTGCGTCTCCAGCTGCGTCTCCAGCTCCAGGACGACGCGAGCGTACGAGTTCACCACGTCCACTGCTCTGCACGCAGCTTGGGGTAGCAGTATATCTTCAGAATGCATCAACACCATGATCAGATTGCGCGGATTGTCTTCCTGCACCTCCTTGGGGTAGGAGAAAATATCGTTGACGAAAGAGCTCTGAATGAGGGCCGCGTTGGTCAGCTGTTGGATGATGGGTTGCGCTCGTACCTCGGCTGGAAGAAACGCGTTCTTGGCCACCTCCACGAGATTCACAGTTAACAAAGCCCCGGCGTTCCAGGCGCGCATTTGGGTGAAAGACTCCAAGTCTTGCAAATATAAGCGGTCGCCTGCAATGTCGGCATGGCTGGCAACGCCCACTCTGTGGTGCTCCATGACAGCGTCTGCAAAAGTATTGAACCATTCCGGAGTGGATAAGCGTCTCAGGTCCCGACCCAATTCCCACATAATCCCCTCGATCGGAGTGGGATCGCGCAGAGGCTCTTGTTGCCTCAAGAGGAGGTTCAAGTGTTTGACGAACTCTCCGATCGTGTGAGGGCTCTCACGGATGCGGCGATCGATGCCATACTCCTCGAGGAGCAAGTCGTCTGGGCAATCAAACAGAAGATCATCCAAGACGAACATGAGGAGGTTCGAGATAGAGACGGCTACCAAACGATCAGAACTGACGGCTCCGCTGAATATAAAGCCGGCAAGCGAGATGGACAGACGACAATAGGATTCCAACGACTTGATCTGCCAGTGCTCCGCAATTTTCATCAGGCGTTCCTCGGCTTCAACTACAAACATGCTCCGCTGTCGAGGTGGGAGACCTCTGATGGCCATGGAATGGACGAGATGTGGGATCTTCTCATCGTTCGTGGGATTCTTAACTGGTAGATGTTGAGATTGTTGCTTTACCCTGCCAGCTGTGCATCGCACACGAAGGGAAGACCTGTAGTTGACAAGAGAAGACAAGCAAGGACGCCTCTGAAAGGCAGAAGTAGGGAGGGAGCGAGAGAAGAAGGTAGGCAGAGCAGTTGGGCAATGAAGTGACAGGCCATTGTTGAGCTGGGAAACCATTGTGCAGTCCTCCCTGCAGAATGGGTGACGATGAGCAAGCTGGGTCGCTATAACGGTAAGTTATCTCCAAGAGTCTGGGTGCTACCCAATCACTTTATGGCCTCCTCTCATGGTTATTTTTGCCGAGAGTTCTTAATATGACTTGAGGGCTTCCTCCCCTTTCTTTTTTTTTTCCAAAAATAAAGAGAAAAAAGTATCCCCTCTTAAGAAATAAAAAGTGAAAAAATTGCCAACAATATGGTCTTTTTTACTAGTCCTTAGGACTGCATTTTGCAAGTCATAGCCGTGACTGCGTGTGTGGCACCTGGAGTCATGCATAAGAGAGTGATGTAGTTACAACTCTATGACTTACAGACGACTAACTATATGACTACATTGTCTGATGAGCGTTGCCTACATGGAGAGGCTTTAGAGAAACACGTGCACCACTGCGCAAGCGACACGTCACGACACCTGTTGCACTTCAGATGTGACATGTGGCACTTAGACATAATATATGACTAGCATATATGGCAGGGTTTATGCCACGTGTCATCAAGAATGTCTCTGAAAATAATTTAATAGTTATATTTGTAATTCTAAATTCTTAAATTTATATTTTATTTTTGAAAACAGGGGATAGCAGCTTGGAAAATTTTATTAAATGGTATTATTGTTTAATTTAAATAATGTTATATAAAATAAAAATAGATTAAATGATTTAAATTCTTCATTACATGGTGAAATTCTGATATAAAAACATAATGGACCCCTCTTGCATACTAGCAACCACAAGGACATTCAAAATAGACAAGTACAGGGGAATACACGCCCTGTAAATTATATTACAAAAATCCATTGGACACCTCAAAGGCCACAAGGTCCAAAAATCCATGCCTGAAAAGGTCCAGTAAGCAAAAAATAAGCAAGCCCACACATGGGCTGAATTGTTGTAATACTAGTTTGTTCTGGTGCTACTAGAATCAAGGACCCTGTTAAACAGTGCAATACTTACGGCTGATTTGATAAGAGGGAAAAACAGGGTGAAATGTGTTGAAGAAGGTGCCTTGATTAATTGTGCCTTGATCAATTGTGCCGCTGCTGCTGCTGCTTCCAGTTGACCATCTACCCATGCAGGTTTCTTGTACCTATCATTCCACAGGGAATCATAGGTAATATGGAGCTTGAAATCCGGCCCTCTTGGATGGATCTGGACCCACACATCTATCCCTGCTCCTTCAGCTATCCATGCCCCTGCACAAATCATGCATATATCCTCGCCTTGCTGCTAGCAGCTGACAATGACAGCCTAGAATTGCTTGAGCAAACACCCCAACCCTACTTATCACACTAGTTCCTATGCTGACTTGCGTCTGCTTCCAACAGGCATTCACCTTTTGCCTCGATTGTTCCACCATTGACTGAGGTCGGGAACGTATTCATCCTAGAGCTTCTCCTCGAGTCTTTGTTTTCTATTTTTCGATATTTTTCTGTCGACCACATTGGCAGTAACATGTCAAAATCACTCCAAAACTACCATAGATCCACCAACGAGCTAACTTGCAGAATTCAACATTAAAATTTAGGGATGACTCTGATAGCAGGGGAAAACAAGGTGAAATATGTTGAAGAAGGTACCTTCATTAGTAGCGCCTTGTTTTATGAATTGTGCTGCTGCCGCTGCTGTTTCCAGTTGACCATCTACCCACTTGTAGCCGCTGTGAGCTATTGAAGAAGGTGCCCCCTTCCCCCATCATTTGATCATAGGTCTCCATACCATGTCCCTGCTCTGCATACCCTGCAAGCATCGCGTTCCATGACACCACATCTCGTTCAGCCATAGTGTTGAAAACTCCCTTCGCATCCTTAATGCACCTACATTTCGCATACATGTCCACCAGGGCAGTGTTTAGAATGACATCTGGTACAATTCCAGCTTTGATGATGTCACCATGGACCTCTTTCCCCTTTTCCAGAGGTCCCAGGCTTGCACACGCATTGCAAACACAAACAAACGTGATGTGGTTGGGCTTCACCCCTTCGCGCAACATTTGCTCATAGGTCTCCAAAGCATTCCTACCACACCCATGCTTGGTAAATCCTGCCAACATTATATTCCACGTGATCAAAGATCATCGAGACATTCTGTTGAAACCTCTACCCCCTGTTCATCCCAAAAAAAAACATGATGCTCCTGCACTTAACATACATGTTTGCTCCTGCACACACATTTTGCATACATGTCCACCAGGGTATTGTTCAAAATGACATTTGGTATAATTTCAGCCCTGATGATGTCGCCATGGACCTCTTTGCAAACCCTTTTCCAGAGCTGCCATGGCTGTGTTTAGAATGACATTTGGTACAATTCCAGCTGATGATGTCACCATTCACCTCTTTGCCCTTTTCCAGGGCTGCCAAGCTTGCACAAGCATTGCGAGTGCACACAAACGTGATGTGGTCGGGCTTCACCCCTTCGCACATCATTTCCTCATACGTCTCCAAAGCCTCCATCCCGCGCCTCTGTTGTGCATTCACTGCGAGCATCGCACTCCACGACACCACATTTCGTTCAGCCATATTGTTGATCACTCCCTTTGCATCCTTGATGCTCCCACATTTGGCATACAAGTCCACCAGGACAGTGTTCAGGATCACATCTGGTATGATTCTAGCTCTGACGATGTCGCCATGCACCTCTTTGCCCTTTTCCAGGGCTGCCAAGCTTGCAAACGCACACAAACGTGATGTGGTCGAGCTTCATCCCTTCACACATCATTTGCTCATACGTCTCCAAAGCCTCCATCCTGCGCCCATGTTGTATATACCCTGCGAGCATCGCACTCCACGACACCACATTTCGTTCAGCCATATTGTTGAACACTCCCTTTGCATCCTCGATGCTCCCACATTTGGCATACATGTCCACCAGGGCAGTGTTCAGGATCACATCTGGTACGATTCCAGCTCTAACGATGTCACCATGCACCTCTTTGCCCTTTTCCAAGGCTGCCAGGCTTGCACACGCACTGCAAATGTGATGTGGTCGGGCTTCACCCCTTTCCCCATCATTTGCTCATAGGTCTCCAAAGCATTCCTACCACACCCATGCTTGGTAAATCCTCCCAACTTTATATTCCACGTGATCAAAGATCATTGAGGCATTCTGTTGAACACTTGGTGAGCATCCATGATGCTCCCGCACTTAACATACATGTTGACAAGGGTGTTGAGGAGAAAAACATTTGGTGTGAATCCACTTTGGATAATGTGAGTTTGCACCTGCTTTTCAGCTTCCAGGCCTTTCACCTTGATGCACTTATGCAAGAGACAGACATACGTATCTGAATCTGCTGAAATGCCTCCTTGGTTTAAAGTCTGTAGAGCCTCTGTCAGTCAGTCTGCCTCACAAAACATCTTCACATGCCCATAAGTGCCAGAAGAGACATTGTGGACTCCCTCTCTTGATCCGCTTCCAGAAGTTGTGGTCACGGTTGAGGTGCCTGGTTTTATCAACTGTGCTGCTGCAGCTGCTGCCTTCAGTTGACCATCTACCCATGCAGGTTTCTTGTGGCTATTGATCCACAGGGAATCATAGGTAATTTTGTGCTTGAAATCTGGCCCTCTTGGAAGAATCTGTACCCACTCTCTATCCATGCTTCTTCAGCTATCCATGCGTCTGCACAAATCATGCATTCATCCTTGCCTTGCTGCTAGCAGCTGACAATAACAGCCTAGACACCCAACTCAGCTTATGACCCTAGTTCCTATGTTGAATTGCGTCGTTACTCTCTGTAATCTAACAGACATTCATCTTTTTGCCTTGATTGTCTCACCGTTAACTGGGGTCACAAAAGTATCCATTCCACAGCTTCTCCTCATCTCTGTTACATACTTTCCTGTTGTCATATTGGCAGTATCATGTCAAACTCGCTGCAAACTAGATTCACTCAACCAGCTAACTTGCAGAATTCAATATGGAAATTTAGGGCCGATTCTGTGATTGGAAAGAGAACCCAGAGGGATGGAATGGAAGCAGCAGCTTGGGTGTGTTTCTGATGCATCAACAGACAGCGGTCAGACCAAGTTCTATGACCCAAACCTAGAGTGAGCACAATGGCTTTGTAAGGCCAATGCCTACAGGGCATATTCAATACTACAATGAGGATACGCAAGCAACAAATACCATGTGCAAATCAAAAAACAACAAAGGTGGTGAAGGTGCGCAACCTGCCAAAGAGAGGGCGGAAAAGAAGGATGAAGCAACTACAGACATTGGAAAATGCTCTGATGCGGGCAGAAGGGAAGACCCAGGCCCTGTCGGGGTTCAGCTGGCAGAAGAACAAGCTGCTGACAGCAACAACATGGAAGCAGAGTGGATACAAGTTGATTTTGACAAACCTGAGTCCATCAGACAAGACATTAGAAGGCCCAAACAAAGAACACTGTGCAAAATTTGTAATAACATGAGACACAGTAGTCACACACTAACCCAACATGGGTCTTGGCAAACTTTCAGCAAAACTGAAACAATCACAGAAGCAAAAAAAAGGGCAAGACCTCAAGGGAAGATGTATGGAGTACCTTTTGCAGTGATCAATGAGTACGTGGAAGGAGGAGAAGCTTATCCACTACCAAGCACGGAGTACATGATGCAACCAACAGCACAAGTATCATGTCAGTTCACTCATAATGAGCTGGAGGCACTGGATGAGTTGGATGAGATATACCATATAAGTGATCATACTCCAATAAGACTACAACAACACCCCACATCAACATGTTGACATGGGGAAGTGCAAAGAAGGCCAAAATAGGGGATGGGATGCCTATTCTGCAGAAATCCAGCCAAGACATCAAGGATTTAGGGCAAAAACATGGATTTGGTGATGCATTTCAGCGCTCTGTAGTCATCTACCTAGTGCAATTTTTATGACTCTGCCAAAGCCGTAGTCCTAAAAACGCTCATCTCTGGTAGTGACCCGAGGTCGTCGTTCGTAGCCCACCTAAGGTGGCAAGTTGATTTCTTTTATTCACTGTGAGTCTTGTCAGTTCTTCGCACACCAGCATCTGATACTCCGATCAACATGCTCGCATTGTGAAGGACCGTGATCCATTGGGTATCCTTTAATGCACCATAGATTGCACAGTGACATGCCTCCATCGCCAAGGTTCCATGGAAGGTATTTAAATCTGACCTCGTTTATTTTTGACATGGTTGTTCAAGGTAATATAGGTCCTTCAGTATAGGCTGAGGTAGGAGAAACCTCATCAGCACAGTAGTGAGTGTATGTCTAGCTCAGGATCAAGAGCCACACTCCCAATAGCTTGGATAGCATATCCTTTGATACTAGGTTGCAAAGGAGACTGGCTCAAGAAGCCGTCAGAGATCAACTGCTAGGGAAACACCCAGCATTGAGTCCACAATCAGACTCAGAGGAGAGAACACTGACAGCTCTTCAGAGATCGAGTGTTCACGAGTGGTTTCCTGTCGCGGCCCTTTGCCTTGAGGGGAGGGGGTCGGGACACAAGAGGGGCTGCCCTTGTGGTGGGGGCAGTGGCAACAATAAATACGGGGGCTGAAGCGCCCTTGAGTGCCCAAGGCACTCAAGGAGGCAGAGGCGCTCACTAGGTGGAGCCCCGCACACCGGGTTGCGGTGGGGGTGGTTCCACGAGGGGTGGTGGTAGCTTAGTGGGACTTAGTGGGGGTGACATAGGACTCACCATGGGGCGGAGACCTTGTGGTGGGAGTCGTGGGGAGTCTTGGGACTCATCACGGTCCAATGGGGCCGTGGTGGGTGGGCCAAGACTCACCACGACTCATCACCGGGAATTAAGGGTTTTCGTGGTGGTTCGCCATAAAAGGATGGTGTTGTTTGTGAAACCCCCGCGGACAGTCACAGAAGTATATATAGGGAGTAGTAACCCCAAGAACGGTGCAAGCCCGTTGGTGACCAAAAACTAGTGAGTAAGCGTGCGAGCCGAAAATCGACCAAGGTGTGGGGAGCTGTTCCGGACTGCCAACATCCAAAGGGAATTTCCACTAGGCCTAAATTGAGAGAGGGTCTTATGGAGGAGAAAAGGGGGACCGTTATGTCTCGGTGAGCAGCCGAAGCTCCGAGTTGGCTCGAAGACCAGTTTGAGAGTTAGGCGCGTGCATCAAAGCAAGTAACTATGATTTGAAGGGGAGCTTACCGAAGTGAGGTGCGCGACATTTCCCCTGTATCTAGTCCCCCTCATACACCACCGGCCACGTCAAGGAGCCCTTCGCCGTCGTTAATGTCAGTTATGGCACATGTTCCAAGACCTCCCGAGGTACCTATTGTGGTCCCAGCAGGCCTGCCCCCATTAATGTTACCCAGGCATTTGTCTTGGTTTTCCGGGGAAGCACATGAAAACCCAGAGTATCATGTGAAAAGCTTTATTCAGTGTTGCTATTCTAACCAAGCGTTAAACGATGCCTATTGGTAATTGATATGGTTTCCCACGACCATGAAGGGTAGGGCATCCACTTGGTATTGGCACCAGACGCCAGGTATATTCGTAACTTAGCAGCAGATTCGGGACGCATTTTTATATCATTTTCGAGCGGTCCACCAGTTCACCAGTGTCTTGATGGCACTGGCCAGGATCAACCAAGGCCCCACATAGGAGGTAACGGACTTTGAAATGCGATTTCGGGAGTTGATGTGACTCCAAAACCCTTTAACCCCCCTAGATGATGGGGTATTGAAGGATTGTTTTCTGGGTGGATTACGAGAGACCACTCACTTTCATGTTTTGCAGCAAAGACCTGCAACACTGGTAGATGCCATACAAGCCAGCAAGGAATTCGACAGCATGCATCGTTAGGCACAACAGGCCAAGATGCCTGACTTTGCACTTCCATCATACATTACGATCGAGCCCACATTAGAGGAAAAACGCGGAATAACCACTCTGGCAACCACTCATTTTGAGTGGGAAAAGATACCCAACCACTCTGGCATGTCTAGTGGTATAGAACTAGTGGATCTTGATTCAGCAGTGGTTAACGACATGACGTGTCCGAAGTGGTTAACGACAGTGGTTACGATCACTTGCCTCCGAGTCCAGCTGTTCGCTTACGTGAGTGGTAAAATAACCACTTGTGACGTGTCACAGTGGTAAGCCAAGTCACGTTTGACGTGTCATAGTGGCCCAACTAACCACTTCAGAACATAGACCACTTCCACCGTATGCGACGTGGACGCAGCAACTCCGTCGATCATACTTAGCAATGGACGGACACATATCCGTATCAATATGGTTAGATGATTATGGGCTCCATTATCTGGACACGTGGCGATATTGCAAATGAGCACGTGCCCTATTTTAGGGATGTGCTGAAAAATGCAATGACTTCCCAAACAACTCTGTGAGTGAGACTTAAATGACTCTAATAGTCATGATTTGAGAATAAACAATGTATATTATCACTGAATGTGTGGTTCTAATAGTATTGATATGTGCTAAAACCACTTGCTGAGTGGTTCTACCAGTATCAATGTAGTGGTTAGGTTGTGTGCTAAAACCACTGACGAAGCGGTTCTACCAGTATTGATGTAGTGATTAGGTTGTGTGCTAAAACCACTGACGAAGTCATCCCACCAAGTAGGAACCATGTTTTTGAATTATTACTACCAGAGTGGTATGTAAGTGATTGGGGCTACATCTGGAGGAGTACAACCACTCTTGCATACTGTCACAGTCTTACATATACCACTGACAGAGTGATATGTAAGTGATTCATACATTCCCATATAATTCTCCTACAATTCCCATACATTCGAAGTGAATTTGCAAATCCAAATACTCTTGAAGATTCACCATTCAAAAAACAGAATAGAATCCAAGACAGTAAGTGTTGGAACAAAGTCAACAAAATCCAGCCATGATAGAAGGTGACACTATCTACGCTACGTCTCCGCAGGCATGCTAAAAGCCATGAACTACTTTCTGTCTTTTGGTCAGTGATAGACATCTACCCATGCAGGTTTCTTGTAGCTATTGATCCATAGGGAATCATAGATAACCTTATGCTTGAAATCTGGCCCTCTTGGATGAATCTGGACCCACACTCCATCCCTGCTCCTTCAGCTATCCATGCCTCTGCACAAACCACGCATACATCATTGTCTTGCTGCTAGCAGCTGACAATGACAGCCTACATCTGTTCTAGGAAACACCCAACTAAACTTATCACTCTAGTTCCTATGCTCAATTGCATCTACTACTCTTTGTAATCCATGGATAGCTGAAGGTCCAGATTCATCCAAGAGGGCCAGATTTCAGCAATAGGGTATGTCACCCTACAAATCGGACATTCATCTTTGGCTTGCTGCTAGCAGCTGACAATGACAGCCTAGAGTTGTTCCAGCAAACACCCCAACCCTACTTATCACACTAGTTCCTATGCTCAATTGCATCTGCTACTCTCTATAATCCAACATGCATTCACCTTCTTGCCTCGATCGTCCCACCATTGACTGGGGTCAGAAAAGTATTCATTCCACAGCTTCTCCTTATCTTTGTTACCCGTTTCTGGATACTTTATGTTGTCACATTGGCAGTATCATGTCAGTCACTCCAAACTATTAAAGGTTCACTCAACCAGCTAACTTGCAGAATTCAACATGGCCGATTCCAGGGCTGCCAGGCTTGCACAAGCATTGCAAATGCACACAAACACAATGTGCTTCCCCCATCATTTGCTCATAGGTCTCCAAAGCCTCCATCCCACGTCCCTGCCGTGCATACCCTGGACCAAGCTGACTCTCCCAAGAACCTTGTAAACATCAGCGAGGACTTAAGTGCGCAGCAGTGATATGGCTTAGTGGGGCTTAGTGCTTGAGGGAAAAAAAAACATCGCATTGGTCCATGAGAACCACCATGGTGCAGTTAAGCGAGCAGAGATTGAAACACGACCTGCTAAGACCAAGCTGACTCTCCCAAGAACCTTGTAAACATCACGAAGAATACCAAATCATGGTACTAACAGGAGCCAAAAGCCCACATTTGCAGGATGGACAAACTTCTTCACATCCTACATTAAGAAAAAGCCACACCCTGCGATTGCGATTGTCCCACCATCATGAAGGATCTGTAAAAAACCTCATGCGAGCTCTGCTCCGTGCTACAAATTCAGGGCCGAGTCTGATGAGAGGGCAAAACAGGCTGAAATAGGTCGAAGAAGAAGGTGCCCTCACCACATTGTCGTCGACCTTGTGTCATGACCCATGGAGGATTTGACAGACCATGAACCCAAACGGACCTCTTGTGTGTGCTGCTTGTGTCTGTAGTCAGGTAACGTCGGATTGTCCATGAGAACCACCACGGTGCAGCTGAGCGAGCAGAGATTGAAACGCGACCTGCTAAGACCAACTTGCACGAGGACTTGGTGTGCGCAGCAGCGATAGGGCTTAGTGGGGCTTAGTAAGGCTTAGTGCATGAGGGGAAAAAAAAGACAACGCGAGGAGTTTGAACCCGCAACCCCGCGAAAAGCAGGAAGAGCCCTTACCAATACGCTACATGCACCCATTTGAAATTTTTCCGCAAAAGTATGTATATACTAGGGCTTCGCTTTGCTCCGCACTACTAGCGACGAATTCTGAGAACTATGTTCAATTTTTCACAAAAAAAGGGTGGGTCATCCCCACTGTGTTACATGCAGAGATCCCATGTTTTGTTTTTTCCTGGAAGAAAAATGGTGGATCTGCATTTCAACATTCAATTTTCACAAGCCGCATCAATCAATAACGACATATCCAAATACCCTTACATTCACTGTATGAACTTTCAAGCATCCACCATGGGATTGGATCTTGGTGGGTTAAGGCTAGCTTTTGACAATATTCATGCAAGTTCGTCAAGGGCTCCATCCAAAGCCACACCACGAGAAACAAACGAACATGTCCAAATTTAAGATGCTGAACAAACTTGTGCACAGGGCTGCCCCTCTCATCAAGCTCATTAAAATTCGTATTCACTTCCATCTTCAAGCTTTGGAGAAGCTCCACCACCCCTTCAGTCAAGTGCAATTGTGAGCTGACTTCCTACCTATGCCGGGTAGACCCCACTATCAGGAAATGGTGGATGGTCTGAGTAGCTACACAGATCAATGAATGAAGCAAGACACTAGCATCTTTCCAAGAAAACATACATCATACATCTCAACAGCCTCCCTGCCATACTCATGCGGAGCATATGCTGCAATCATGGTCCTCCATGAAACCACATCATGTTGTGTCATATTGTCACCTGCGAGATGCGGCGTAGATGTTGGATAGCAGCACATAACCTGCATGGTGGTTGGGATCGCACTTGAGAAGAGATTTTGCTGCATGTTCTGCTACCTCCACATCCCCATGAATTCTGGCAACAGCAAGCAAGGTCCCTCAAACCAGAGCATCTGGTTCAATTGGCATTTTGTTGATGAACTCGTCTGCCTCATCTCATCGGCCTACACGGCCAAGAAGGTCTATGATGCAGCAAAAATGCTCCACTGTAGGAGTGAGGCCGTGATCTCTACTCATGGAACCAAACAAGTGGTGGTCTTCATCCACCAGGCCTACATGCCTACAAGCAGAGAGAAGAGAAACGAAGGTGATACCATCTCGCTTCAAGCCTTCCTGCTGCATCTGTTCAAATAGTTGGAAGGCCTCTGTACTACACCCATGCTGAGCATATCCTGCAATTATGGCATTCCATGCTGCTGAACCATATTTTCAAACACTTGACGTGCATCGTGAACACTCCCACATTTGGCATACATGTTAACAAGGGCATTGTCCAAGTTAAGATATGACACAACCCCAGCTTTGTTAATATCAGCATGGACCCGCGTGCCCTTTTCCAGGGCCCCTAGACTGGCACATGCATTGACAACAGAAACGAACGTGACCCTGTTCGGTGTCATCGCATCCAGTTCCATTTGCTTGTATCTTGAAAGCCTCTTCAGCATAGCCATGCTCAGCATATCGTGTAATCATGGCATTCCATGAGACCACATCTCGTTCAGGCATTTTGTCGAAAACCTGACGTGCATCTTTTCCGCTCCCACATTTGGCGTCAAGAAGGCTGTTCTCCACTTTAATATCCTGCAATCATTGCACTCCATGAGGGCTTCACCACTTCCCCCATCATTTGTTCATAGGTCTCCAAAGCCTCCATCCCGTGCCCCTGCTGTGCATACCCTGCAAGCATAGCGTTCCACGACACCACATTTCTTTCAACCAGTGTTGAAAACTCCTTTCGCATCCTCGATCCACCCACATTTGGCATATGTCCATCAGGGCAGTGTTCAGGATGAATCTGGTGCAATTCCAGCATTGACGATGTCACCACGGACCTCTTTCCCATTTTCCAGGGCTCCCAGGTTTGCACACACATTGCAACCTTGGCTTTGATGATGTCACCATGCACCCTTTGCCCTTTTCCAGGGCTGCCAGGCTTGCACAAGCATTGCAAACGCACACAAACATGATGTGGTCGCACTTCACCCCTTACCCATCATTTGCTCATAGGTCTCCAAGGCCTCCATCCCGCGCCCCTGCTATGCATATCCTGCAAGCATGGCATTCCATGACACCAAATCTCATTCAGCCATACTGTTGAACACTTCATCCGCAGCTTTAATGCACCCACATTTGGCATACATGTCCACGAGGGTATTGTTCAGAATCACATCTGGTACAATTCCAGCTTTGGCGATGCAACCATGCACCTCTTTGCCCTTTTCCAGGGCTGCCAGGCTTGCACACGAACTGCAAACGCACACAAACGTGATGTGGCTTCACCCCTTCCCCCATCATTTGCTCATAGGTCTCCAAAGTCTCCATCCCACGCCCCTGCTGTGCATACCCCTGCAAGCATCGCGTTCCACGACACCACATCTCGTTCAGCCATGGTGTTGAAATTAACTCCCTTCGTATCCTTAATGCACCCACATTTGGCATACATGTCCACCAGGGCAGTGTTCAGGATGACATCAGGTACAATTCCAGCTTTGGCGATGTCACCATGGACCTCTTTCCCCTTTTCCAGAGCTCCCAGGCTTGCACGCGCATTGCAAACACAAACAAATGTGATGTGGTTGGGCTTCGCCCCTTCGCACAACATTTGCTCCTAGGTCTCCAAAGCCTCCATCCCGCACCCTTGCTGTGCATATCCTGCAATCATTGCACTCCACGACACCACATCTCGTTCAGCCATACTGTCGAAAACTCCCTTCATACTTGTCCACAAGGGTATTGTTCTGAATGACATTTTGTACAATTGCAGGTCTGACAATGCACCCACATTTGGCATACCTGTCCACTAGGGCAGTGTTCAGAATGACATCTGGTACAATTCCAGCTTGGACGATGTCACCACGGACCTCTTTCCCCTTTTCCAGAGCTCCCAGGCTTGCACACGCATTGCAAACACAAACAAATGTGATGTGGTTGGGCTTCACCCCTTCGCGCAACATTTGCTCCTAGATCTCTAAAGCCTCCATCCCGCACCCTTGCTGTGCATATCCTGCAATCATCGCACTCCACGACACAACATCTCGTTCAGCCATACTGTCGAACACTCCCTTCATACATGTCCACAAGGGTATTGTTCTGAATGACATTTTGTACAATTGCAGGTCTGACAATGCACCCACATTTGGCATACCTGTCCGCCAGGGCAGTGTTCAGAATGACATCTGATACAATTCCAGCTTGGACGATGTCACCACAGACCTCTTTCCCCTTTTCCAGAGCTTCCAGGCTTGCACACGCATTGCAAACACAAACAAATGTGATGTGGTCGGGTGACGCGGAGTTTATCTCTTCGCACCAGAAGATGGACATGGCGAGCATATTTTGTAAGATAGATTGTTTCCTCCATTGCAGTATCACCCCCTCCCACCACTGCGAGTTCCTGCCCTTTGTAAATAGGGGATGCTCCATCACAGATAGCACACGCACTGATGCCCCTACTCCAAAATTCATGCTCCCTTGGCAAACCTAGCCTCTTAGTTGTTGCGCCCGTAGCAATTACAATACTGTGGCACTTCACCTGAAGCCAATTGCTTCTGAGCATAAGCTCAGGTCTAACAACATTCGACCAGTTGATTATCATACTAATCTGTTGTAAGCATTGCAACGGAGCAAGGAGGGAGCATGACATCACACACTATGATTGTCTGTTAGGAAAGGATCACAGCATTTGAGGGAAGACACAGTTATCTGAGGGGCAAAAAAGACAGAGCAAGAGGTCTGGATATCTGCTTTCTTTGCAAGTACATGTGAGTACATGTCAAACAAGCGAGGAGAACACGAAACCAAAGAAAGAGGTTGCAAAGGGCGTTACTGTACCATGTCTGTAGGAACCAAAAGCAGCCTATAGTCACCTATACTCATAATGACTTAGATGAATCAACAAGCTAATTTATATAATTTGAAGCACATTGATGTCTAGACACAGAGTTTTGTCTGGTTCCATGCAACCACGTATACAAGCTCAGATGCATCCGTACCTCACGTTCACTAGTTCTGACTGTGAAGGGTCGATTCTTAACATCAACAAACTCAACATCTTATGTAAATAGCTCCGCCCCCCATCGCTCTGCTTGCCTTTTCATCCTGAAGCCATGCACAGCAAACCAGAATGTTAGCAAATTGGACCTTAGGTGAGGTGCTAAGCAGAAATGCATGAAGGAAACAACAACAGTAGCTGCTAGATGGTGTTGAAACTTGATTGTCACCAACTTCCCTGCCCCAGTTATCATCTATATATGCCTACGTACAGGTCCATTCAGCCCTTCTAGAAAACACAACCAAAGAGAGTTCTCTTGTCCTTTTGGAGGCCCGTGACTCTCTTCTTAGGCCCACTCTCCCCTAGTACACTCCAGCACACAGAATGTGGCAACTACAAACCCCGCAAGCACAATACCCTGGCCCCCTCTCTGGGCACTCTGGCCTACATGCCTACAAGCAGAGAGAAGAGAAACGAAGGTGATACCATCTCGCTTCAAGCCTTCCTGCTGCATCTGTTCAAATAGTTGGAAGGCCTCTGTACTACACCCATGCTGAGCATATCCTGCAATTATGGCATTCCATGCTTGCTGAACCATATTTTCAAACACTTGACGTGCATCGTGAACACTCCCACATTTGGCATACATGTTAACAAGGGCATTGTCCAAGTTAATATATGACACAACCCCAACTTTGTTAATATCAGCATGGACCCGCGTGCCCTTTTCCAGGGCCCCTAGACTGGCACATGCATTGACAACAGAAACGAACGTGACCCAGTTCGGTGTCATCGCGTCCAGTTCCATTTGCTTGTATCTTGAAAGCCTCTTCAGCATAGCCATGCTCAGCATATCGTGTAATCATGGCATTCCATGAGACCACATCTCGTTCAGGCATTTTGTCGAAAACCTGACGTGCATCTTTTCCGCTCCCACATTTGGCATCAAGAAGGCTGTTTTCCACTTTAATACACGAAGAAATTCCAGCTTTCATTATGTCAACTGGACCTCTTCGGCCTTTCCCAAGTCTCCTACACTGGCACATGCATTGAGAATGCAAATGAATGTTATGTTGTTGGGCATAACCCCTTCCTGTTGCATTTGCTCATACATTTTGAAAGCCTCTGTACCAGATCCATGTTGAGCATATCCTGCAATCATTGCACTCCATGAGGGCTTCATTTGCTCACACGTCTCCAAAGCCTCCATCCCGCGCCCCTGCTGTGCATACCCTGCCCCTTCATGTTGCATTTGCTCGTAGGTCTCAAAAACATCCCTGCTGCACCCATGCAGAGCACATCCTGCAATCACTGAACTCCAAGGGACAATATTTCATTTTGCCATATTGTTGGAACTTGACATGCATAGTTCATGCTCCCACATTCGGCATACATGTCAGCAAGGGCAGACTCCAGTAAGCGCTAATCCAGTTTTAACAAGGTCAGCGTGGATCTCTAAGCAGGCAGAGATTGAAACACGGCCTGGCAAGACCAAGCTGACTCTCGCAAGAACCTTGTAAACATCAGGACGAATACCAAATCATGGTACTAACAGGAGGCAGAGATTGAAACATAGCTTGGCAATAACCTGCTGTGTGTGCTGCTTGTGTCTGTAGTTAGATAATGTGGGATCGATCTATGAATCTGGACCCACACTCGATCCCTGCTCCTTCAGCTATCCATGCCTCTGCTTGCAAGGTGAACGATGGCGGTAAACGCAGAGCGCCTGCAGTTCAAGAAGATCAAGATCCGGGCATTGCGGGCAATTCCAAAAACGTTGGCGCGGCGATTTCTATTGGTCTATTTCTCGCGGGCCGTCCGGGCAGATTCCAAAGAAATTAACGACGACGATGACCTGGCTACGATGACGTGTCTACGATGACATGGCGACGATGACGTGACGACGATGACGTGTCTACGATGATGTGGCTACGATGACGTGGCACTATGGCACCCTATTCCTGCTCTACGCTAAACTAGCTTCCGACCTTGGGTCGTCGCTAGAACTAGGGCTACACGTTGCTCCACACTACTAGCGACGAATTCTGAGAACTATGTTCAATTTTCACAAGGGCGGGGTCATCCGCATGGTGTTACATACACACATCCCAGGTTTCATTGTTTCACACAAGAAGAATGACGGAGTGTTGCTGAAGCTATCCGCCTTTCATTGTTTGATGCAGATAAAATTATTCTTCCATGAAGGCTTTGTTTGAACTATACGACATATTTGCTACCATAGGTACCCAATGATGTGTTCAATGTGACTTTTATGACAAAATAGTTATGTTTTATTTTAAGGGAAACACCTGCGTGCGACAGCTCACAAATCACACCCCTTGATAGTGAGGAGAAAATAACCTCAAACCTCGCCATGAAGGCTTTTTGATGGGACACTGCCCAAGGGTAGTGGGAGAAGATTAGGAGAAGAGCATACCACACCCGTCAAGTAGCAGGATTTGATCCCAGAATCATCTGGGTGGCAGCAGTGCAGTAACCAACTGTGCTACTGACTCTTGGTAATAGTTATTGTTTTGAAAATATCAAGGTGCCACTGGCACCCCAACAATTTTTCAAATCTCAATAAAGTCAATAATAATAATAATACCCTGACCCAGCGGGTAAATCTTTTCACAAAATTCAGGTTACCCTTTAGATACCACCATACAAAGAGATTAGGCTTACATTGGAAGAAATCTGAGAACCACAGAAAGTTATGTGTGCTTATCATTTTTGTATATTTGGATATGTTTGTAGGCATTGCCACAGCCTTTTGCAGTTTGCTGCTTGTTCTAATCTAAATTACAAAACAGCCTGTTAGAGCAGTGTTGCAATAATACTTTTGGAGTTGCACATGGAGAGAGTCAGTTGGTTCATGTTCGTTGCTCATTACCATATCACAAGCCTGTGCTTGATCACCTAAGTAGGTCAGGGTTTGTTACAGCCCAGCTAGAGTAACCTCTCCACTGGTGGCTGCACTGTGGCTCTATACAATTACCATCTACTATGAGAATGCAACCACTAACCTTGAGAGTTGCCAATGCATCAAACTATACGCTGGCAATCAGATTATGTAAGTAGCATTTAACGTACCCAAAAGTGCCCATCACACGCGTTGATACATAGCCATGAACTTTGCAGGCACTAAGCATGGCCCTCCACACCCCAACATCTGGTTGCAGCATGGACATCTTTACCTGTCTCCTGGGCACCCCAGGCTTGCACACAGATTGAGAACACAATTGAACGTGACCTTGTCTGGCATCACCCTTTCCCCCATTATTTGCTCATAGATCTGAAGAGCCTCCCTGCCACTACCATGTTGAGCATATCCTGCCATCATGGTGTTCCATGCCACCACATCTTGTTGAGTCATTTTGTCAAAGGATAAGCATAGGATAAGCATAGGATAAGCAGATCAAGCTCGCAAATTTCTGAAGGGGAAGTTGTCATTCAAGTTTGTTGAAGCCAAGATTGTCCGTCGATCTAAGCTGCAAATACTGTTGAGCCTCTCCGTCGCTTAGTTCGTTCATGGCACACGCTGAGCCTGATTTGATCCTGGCCCTGTACATGCAGTCACCACACATCCAAAGGTTCTTGATGATGCCGATAGGCGTCCCAGAGGGTGTGCTTATCATCCAAAAAGCAATGGCCAGCTTCTCACTGAGGTGGCAGAGAGAAAATTCCTTTTGCTGCTCTTCCACATCGTGCAATACAAAACGAGTGTCTGGTCCGGCATGTACCCGGTTTTCTCCATCTGCTCAGAGACTCTCTTCAGCTCAGCATGGATTTCCCCCATTTGTGGATGCAGTTTGTCTTCTGCAACAAAGGTATGCACCCGGTTGTCCACCTCAATACAGCTATGCCCTGGCTCCTTTCCTACATCTCTCTTGTGCACCATTTTCCTGACCTTTGCTGTGTCAGCCCACCTGCCAGCTGCATCATAGATGTTTGATAGGAGCACATAAGTTGCAAAGTGTTGTGGATTGCACTTGAGAATGCATGTCGTTGCATGCTCTGCTTGCTCCACATTGCCATGAATTCTACATGCACCAAGCCAGGCACCCCACACCGTAGCATCTGGTTTAATTGGCATCTTACTAACTCTGCCTCATCCAATCGCCCTGCACGGCCAAGAAGGTTCACCATGCAGCCAAAGTGCTCCAGGGTAGGAGTGAGACTATGGTCTTGACTAATGGAAACAAAGTAGTGAAAGCCTTCATCCACTAGGTCCACATGGCTACATGCAGACAAAACACATATAAAGGTGATACCATTTTTCTTCAAGTCCTCCAGTCTCATGTGTTCAAATAGTTGCCCGTACCCCATACTGGGCATATCCTGCAATCATCGCATTCCATGAGACCAAATCTCGTTCGCACTTGGCATACATGTTCACAAGCGCAGTCTCGAGAATGATGGCTGATGCAATTCCAGCTTCTATAATGTCAGCATACACCTCTTTTCCCTTTCCCAGGGCTGCCAGGCTGGCACAAGCATTGAGCACACAGATGAATGTGACCTTGTCGGGCATCAGCCCTTCCCCTCGCATTTTCTCATACATCTCGAAAGCCTCCTTACTGAAACCATGCTGAGCATATCCTGCAATCATTGTGTTCCATGAGACCAAATCTCATTCAGCCATGTTGCCAAACACTTGGCACGCATCCTTCAGGCTCCCGCATTTAGCATACATGTTCAGTAAGGTATTCTCCAAATTAATATATGACCCAGTTCCAGTTTGATAATGTCAGCATGTACCCTTTTGCCCTTTTCCAGGGCACATGCATTGAGAATGCAAATGAAGGTGACCAAATCAGGGGTCACCCCTGCCTGTAGCATTTGCTCATAGATCTCAAAAGCTTCCTTACCAAACCCATGCTGAGCATATCCTGCAATCATCGCACTCCAGAACAAATCCCATCTTCAAAGTGGTGGAAGTGGTTAGTGTCCCATACAAAAATTGCTCGACCAACAATCTTTGAGATGTGTGGCAGTCACCACACACTCGAAGATTCTTGATAAGACGGAGAGGCGTCCTAGGGGTCGTGCTGATCAGCCCAAAACCATTGGCCAGCTTCTCACTGTGGTGGCAAAGAGAAAACTCCTTTTCGCTCATATGTCTCCAAAGCCTCCCTACCAACTCCATGCTGGGCATATCCTGAAATCATTGCACTCCAGGAGAGCACATCTCGTTCAGCCACCAGGCTGGCACATGCATTGAGAACGCACACAACCGTTACCTGGTTGGGCATAACCCCTTTCTGTTTTGCTCATAGATCTCCAAAGCCATTTTACCACATCCGAGCTGAGCATATCCTCCGATCATCGCACTCCATGAGACCACATTTTGTCGAGCCATATTGTCAAACACTAGATGCACATCTGTCATGTTCCCAAATTTGGCATAATGTTGGCAAGGGCAGTTTCCAGGACGATATTTGGCTCAATTCTGGCTTTGATAATATCAGCATGGATCTTTTTGCCCTTTTCCAGGTCTGCTAGGCTGGCTCATGCATCGAGAACGGAAAATCCAAGCACCATGTGCTTGGAAGTTGGCAATTAGGTGTGGCTTCAAATGTGTGGAAAACATGTCCAATAATGCACAAGCTACTAATATTGTGATAAACTGTCCACTCATCTGAGCAGCTGTAAAAGACAAGCCAATATGAGCACTCCTTACCCATTGGATCATAGTGTGGACCGCATCCTTAAAGAAATCATCTGAGGGCCGCTTTCCTGTGAGAATCTCCAGGAGCACCACACCAAAGCTGTACAAGATGAAAAAACTTACATTATGAAACCACCACTGTGAAGCATCTGAGAAAAACTCCAGCCAGAGCTGTTTGTTGCTCATTGCTTGATCTGCGTGCAGACACTACAAGAGCATGCGAGCTCTGTCATTTCCCTTACTCCGAGGAAAATCCTGGTAGGCATTACCCCCTAAACACATTTTATTCAGCCGTATTCTCAAACACATCAGGCACATACCCAGCCTCCTTCATCTGCCCAGACAATCTGCTCAGCGCAGCATGGATTTCCTCAATCTGTGGATGCATTTTGCCATCCACAATGAATGTATGCACTTCGGTGTTTACCTCAATGTAGCTGCGACCTTGCTCCTTCTGCACACCTCTGGCCTTCATCATTTTCCAAACTGATGTGGGCATCGTCCCACCTGCCAGCTGCAGCATGGATGTCTGATAGCAACACATAAGTTGCGGCATCTTGTTCATCCCACTTGAGGATAGATGTTGCCGCACGTTCAGCCATCTCCACATTGCCATGGATTCTGCAGGCACCAAGCAAGGCCTTCCACACCACAACATCTGGATTGATTGGCATTTTATTAATCAGGTCCACTGCCTCATCCAGTTGTCCCGCACGTCCAAGAAGGTCCACCATGCAGCCAAAGTGCTTTACTGTCGGAGTAACACCATGATCGAAGTAGTGTCTTCCTTCATTCAGTAGGCCAGTGTGGCTGCATGCAGAAAGAACACATATAAAGGTGATACTGTCCGGCTTCAAACCGTTCTTTTACATTCCTTCAAATAGTTGCAGGACCTCCCTATGACAACCATGCTGGGCATATCCTGCGATCATCAAATACCCACAACACCACATTTCGTTCAGTCACATTGTCAAATACTCCCTTTGCCCCTCTAATCAAGGTCATTGCGAATCATATTCACTTTCATCTTCAAGCTCTGGAGAAGATCCACCACCCACACCAGAAATATGACAGCACTCTAATTTCCTTCCACTATCACCAGAGACAGTCAAAATCCCCCCTTCACTAACTACCTGTAGACCCCGCTACTGTTTCATCTGGATCTATGGTACAGAAATGCGCCCCTCAACAGTACATCATGGCCATTATTCTCAGGAAATGGTGGATGAATTGAGTAGCTACACAGATCAAAGAATGAAGCAAGGCATCCGCACCATTCCAACAAACAAGACAACATTTCACCAGTAATCCCTACAAGAACAAACCCCATCTTCAAAGTGGTGAAAGCCGTTAGTGTCCCATACAACAATTGCTCGGCCAACAATCTTTGAGACCAACTGTACTGAGAGGCTTTATACACAGGATTGAAAACTTTCATGCTCTCATGAGTCTTCAAAATGGTAGATACATTCGGCGCTTATGGCCCCTCTCTAGTCCCTGATGGTGATTTGTAGGCCTACCCTCCACAAAAGGATCGCAGAAAATCATCTTTCCAAAGAAAGGCAGGGCATGACTGCTGAGCCATGGGAGGATGCTGTTTTGAGTGTCTCATCAAACTTCCAATGTAGGAATAAGATAATGTAATCGTCCAGTGGGTGGGAGAACCCATGGCCAGCAGATGCATGCATTGAGTGGGAATGATCTTGGAATAAACAAGAGTATGCAATTCTCGTAATACCCATTGTAGGCAGGTCATGTTTGTCCCATATGGCCGCTGCAAGAAGTCTTGATCAATGTGCACGCCCCACTGCACAAGCAATCCACCACATCATAAATTGAGCTTGGACCCGCAAGAGAGCAGGCTCTTGGTTGTCGAAGGACTTGCATGTTAAATGTAAGTTGAAAGACCTGCAGACCCAGATGTCTCTCACAGGGACTGCTTGTGAAAACCATGTTGCAAAACTGAAGTGTTAGCTTGTAATAATTGATGTGCACACTTAATTTGGTCCACAACATGCCCTTAGATATGAGCATCCTGGGTGGGACAGTCCACCTATGTCTACCTATTAGCCCCCCAATAGACAAAAGTGGAAAGTGTCAGTCCTCACCTCATGAAATGTTTTCTGCCTCAGTGATGCCAAACAGTTTGTCAACCAACCCACCATTTACAGCAGAAACTGGACATGGATCATGAATTTCATTATGCTTTTAAAACCAGCATTCTGTTGAGGTGGTGACCCCCTGTCCCAAGGCATCAATGTTTTGCTTCCTGCTATGTTGGAGCTCTGATTTTTGTAGTCCACAGCTGGCGCTCCTATCTTATGTTAATACTTCGCAATGACAGATCACCAGTTCCTCCTATGGAGACCTTCTTGACAGGTTGTGCCATCCCAAATACCTTCCAAAAGCGAAGTGTCTCATCCGCAGCAGCGGAGACTACCATTGTTCCATCAGGGCTCTACACAAATTACAGCACTAAAATCATGAGAAAGTCACAAACATAAAAGTAATTCACTCAATTTCAACAAACGATGGCAATGACGATGTTGGACCGTCAGTGGCATTATGGATCCACATGTGCATTTTCGAGCCAGAGCTGCAACACGGCTCCTCTGAACCCTAGAGTAGTACAAACGTAAGTGTAATATGAAATGAAATTCTGCAAATTGTCATCTTTGGAAACACTAGAATGTCAACAGAAAGAAGTCTTAAAACCTGGGCAAGATGGAGAACACGGGCAATGTGACCAGTGAGTTCAGCAATTTTGGCCATAGATGGATACTTCCGCAAGCACAGTTGATTCTGGCTGAACCCATGGCTGCTCAGTATCTCCTTTTGATGCCGGTTCCATTGCAGAGCACACACCTGAGTGCACAACCCAATGTTTGACCACCAGACCTAGATCAATAATAGTGAAACCTTGTGTGATGCAGAACATCTTCACATATGCCATCCTAACTTGCCCATGCAGTTCTGAAAAGTTCAGATATCACCAACTGAATTTAGAGGAACATATATAATACAGTTTTTCAAACATCTCATTTTCAGTCATAAGAAACTACATACGGTGCACTAAAACTTTCTCATTACACGAGAAATGGGACAGTGGAATTAATAATATCACATCGTACAATGTAAGCTAGATTTTACTATTCTTCAAGGAAGTATCGATCTCATCGGCAAACCATCAACCTGGGAATGAGTGTCGACACTGTTGATACAGGCACCTGTCTGCGTGTTCCATACAACGATCAGCAGTACCCCCTCCAGACGCGAGTAAGTTGGCCTGGAAGGGGCACCAGGCAAGTGCTTTCACAGCTGCTTGGTGGTCGTCCAGCCTGTGTAGATAGACTACTGACTCAGGTGATGATGATGTGACAGCTGCATCCCAAATGTGGAGCAAGTTGTCATTGCCTCCACTTGCTAGCTGTTGGCCTGACGGTGACCACTTGAGGCCACACACCTCCTGATTGTGCCCTATCAGACGGGAGGTGATATGATCTCTCACCAGTACTGCCAATTCAAAACACACTCTTTAGCAAGTCATATTTTGAAGGAAGACATGTCTGCAGTATCCATTTAAGCCTCTTTCTCCTTCTGGTACTTTCAGTAATCTCCACTGCCTTCAAAGTTCCCCGTCTGAATGCTCAGTTAGTTTTTTATCCTTGAATGTGTATGTGACAACCCATTGTTGAGTTTCAGAAACATCTCACTCCATCAGAAAAACATTGTTATGCTGATCAGCATACTTTGTATCACTTCTTGTTGATTCCTTACCCCAAACTTTCTATTCAATGCTTGGAAAAGGGCCCAAAAGCAAACAACCTTACCATCATGATTGATGATGTGGCTGTCACGACCAAAACACGTTCACAAGCCTAAGCAAGCAAAATGATGTGATCTGCGGAGCCTTTGCACGAAAATCGAAGCTGATCGAATGAGGGAAAGGCCACGATTTGGATTGAGCAGCGAGACTGTTGAGAGCTTGCAAGGTGCAGGATGGCGGAAAACGTAGAGATCCTGCGGTTCAAGAACTTCAAGAACCGGGCAGTCCGGGCAACTCCAAAACAACTTGGCGCTTTGGGGTTTTTCGCGCGCTGTCCGGGCAGATTCTAAAGAAATTGACGACTACGATGACCTGGCTACAATGACGTGTCTACGATGACGTGGCACTACGGCACCCTATTCCTGCTCTACGCTAAACTAGTTTCCAACCTTCAATCGTCGCTAGAATTGTACATACGTAACGGGCAACTTTTTAAGTTTTTTAACCTTTTTACAAACCCTATAAGCAATTTTTTTTTTTTTTTAAATAAATTTTAAAGGAAACCTCAGGCCCTTGAGGAGGGGGAAAAATTAACCCCCTTTCATTTATGGGCCATGAGACCTACAGGAGGATCGACGCCCAGACATACCGTCGTCACAAACAATCCCACACATGGGGTAATGCAGCGGGTTTGAACCCTAAACCACCAGGGCGACACACTCTGCACTTACTAGCCGATGTGTTTTTTTTTAAATCTTTTGCACTTTGATTTTTTTTTTAAATTCATTTTAGTGGTTACAAGTGAGCACATAGATGTATTTCATGGAGATAAACAAAACTGTTTATCCGGTGTCTTCACGGTGGATGTATCCCATGGAGCGTTACATGAAAGATCTTAAGAGATACGTTAAGAATTACGCAAAGCCAGAAGGGAGTACGGTTGTAGGGCATGTTCTTGATGAGGCTATGGGGTTCATGACTGAGTATATGCAATCATTTGATGCAACTCAACTGCGGACTTGGGATGCAAATGCGGAGGAAGGGGTTGAGGACGAGGTCTTCGAAGGTGTCGGCGAAAAGCGGGACATAACTGGAGCTGGGAGAGATGCAGCACAAATTTTATATGTGCTGAACAATACCAATGTTATGACTCATTGGGTGCAGTGAGTACTTCTTTTCATTGCACCTTATTCATATCAAGTTCAATTTCAATTCTAATTGTCACCAATGTAATCAAACCACCCACAAAGTCACAAATGTTAGTGGTTCATCTTGATTATAACCAATGCTGTAGTAACGGATTGTCTAAGTGAGTGACTTGTTGGAAAAACATGTTCATTTACAAGTCATTCTGCTCACTCCTCCAATGGTTTGAAACAGTGGTTTTCAAAGTATCATTCATGCTAGGTATTTTTTGCTAAGTAATGCAATACTTCATTGCTAACATGTGTCATTCTTGTTGCCATTTTGTGACAAAAAGTATGCAATAGAGAAGACACAGTTCACAGCAGACAGAGAGGCATGTGGTGATGAGTGGCGTGCCAATCGACGTCTACCTTATCAGATCAGCCAATACATAGGTCATTAGATGGTGCCACGGCTCTAAATAAAAAAGACCTGGCTATGTTGGCTACCATTCAAGCGGCATTTGTGCAACCAACCGCTATTCCAGTTGAGCAAAGTGATTCAGAGGGTGACGAATATGTTTCAGATTCAAAATAAAGTTTATTATTGGAACCATTTGTTCAATAGCATCATCCCACAATGGTCTGGCCACTTGTCTGTTTTTCAAAGTCTATCACAACTGCACAAACCACTTAAAGTTTTTCATGTATCATCCAAAAAGTGGTACCAATCACTGTTGTGTAGGCAATAACTCATGAGCAACCACTAGAATAGTGGTTCCAATTACTACAGTATCTTTCACCACCCACTTTCCACCACTGTCAAAGTGGTACAAATCAATGAGGTGTCTTTAACCACTCAAAATCAACGTGCACTGTCCCCGTCGAATATTATATTTATTAATTAAAATATATTTTCAAATCATAAATCACAAATAAAATTTGAATTATTACACGTGGAGTAGCAAGTGGTTTCAACCACTTCCCATCACTGAGTTGTCTATAACCACTCACAATGTACCACTGCACTCGTCCACGTGGAATATTATATTTATTAATTAAAATTTATTACCAAATAAATAATAATAAATAAAAACAAATTATTACACGTGGACTACTGAGTGGTTGAAACCACTTCCAACCACTGTCTGTGATGCCACCGTGGCATTTCATTGGGATTAACCACTGGCAAGTGGTTACTAGTGGTTTATAGAGTGGAAAAAGACAGTAGTGATTAAAGGGCCAGTGGTTATTTCACGTTTTTCTTCTAGTGCCACGCAGGAGCCAACGTCATTAGCAGTGATCCAACCCGCTCTACACTATACGCCGTCATATGTAGGAGGAGCATGGCCATACACCCCGACGACGTCCCCTACGTGTACCAGTGGTAACACCGACCGTGCCACAGTATACAAATGCTGCCCCTACTAACTCGTATGCAGATTCCACTGGGCAGTTTGATTTACGGGTGGGCCATTTAGAGGCGCAAATAACCTCTCTCATCAAAACTATCGAAACAATGGGCAATCGCATGAGCTCCATCGGCCAACAGATCATTAGCTACGTGGGGTATCGAGATGTTGCTCCAGTAGGAGAATCTGGCCCCAACCCGACAAATGTATGGTGCTCCAACTGCGACAGTCCCGGGGATGCTGCTCAACATTGTCCTTATCCCACTCGGGAGAGGCAGGTAAGCCGAAACCCGTCTTATCAGGATAGATCAAAATGACAATTCAGTCAATTCAGGAAAGGTTGTAAAAAATGTGGCAGAACCACTCACCCAACAGAAGACTGTTGGAGTGATATAGTATGTTTGCATTGCGGCCAAAGAGGCCATCCCTTGGAGAGATGTTCCCGGAGGCAGGTGGACCGACCGGCCCCTGCCACTCCAGCAAGTAGAGAGGAATTTGGAAGAGCAACGAGCCTCATTCCCAGATCAGTATGCGACTAAACCACCCAACTCTCTACCGCAACAACATAGCATGTATTTTGCTAACCCAATGCAGATTCTTAGGAGACGTAGCACCAAGTAAATTGGATTGCGAATGAGCCGGAAGCCACTCCAACAGCGATAGCTAGCCCCGAAAAAGGTAGCTACGCAGTGATGACCCGACAACAACGAGATACGCTAGGGAAAGGCCCTGGGTATGTGGCGTTGGAGTCAGCCACATCCGCATAGGAACGAGATGATCTGAACTTCACAGTAATGAAGTTAGATGCACGGAAGGTGGCGGAGACTATGCTTCGAGAAGAGGAAGATATCCATCCCAAAGAAAAGGAGGTAGCATTTGCAGAGGCGGATTCAACCTCCAATAGTCCGACCAACCATTTCTCGACCCCCTGTATCAAGAGCGAAGAGTCTGGCAAATCGGCCGGCGGCACCAGAAAAGCTTCCCCGGAGGAGGATGCATTCAACCATGCGGTTCACAGACGAGTTGGAACCGTACAATCTAATGGAGGATCTTCACTATATTCAAGCAAACATTACGTTTGTGCCCACAGTCCGCCACGCTCTTACATTGGTGATGAAGCGAGTAAGCATTTCTGCTCAGGCACACCATATCAATGCTCACATTGACCCAGGACCAGTAGAGATAGAAGTGGAAATTGCTAACCGATTCATATGGCGTTGTTTAGTGGATGATGATAGCTCCGTCAACATCATGCCGTTTTCTACTCTATCCAAACTGGGTTTGAACATGACATGGGAATCCCCTCTGACAATCATGCTAGCTGACCAGCGGAAGATCCGACCAGTGGGTCACATAGTCAAGATGAAGACATAAGACTACACGTATGCAGTAGACTTCCAAATCATAGACTAGGATGCTGGTGAGGAGGCGGATGAGCCATTTGTACCTTGACGCTCACAACATAGTTGGAAGCCCTCCAACAAATTTGTAGAGTCTCTAGACATGGCTTTTGTATTTCACTGTGCTAGCAATGATGAACCACAGTCCTTGAGAGAAGCATTGGGGAGTTGATGCTTCACAGCAGAAGGATTTAGAATACAAATCCAATATGGACAATGGTACTTGGGTTTCTTGTTCCTCTGCCACTTGGAAGGAGAACAGTTGGAAGCAGAAGGGTCTTCAAGGTGAAATACAAGGCAGATGGAACTGTGGAGCGATACAAAGGCGCCTGACTCGTTGCCAAGGGCTATTCTCCATGGAAGGTGAAGCAAATCTTACGGTATCTCAAAGGTACTATTGGTCATGGGTTATGCTTCAGTGGGAGTCGGCCCTTAGACAAGGATGGTTTGCACATGGTGGGATATTGTGATGCGGATATTTTGACCAAGAGTCTTATTCGCGAAATGGGCTACATATTGCCAGGCCGACCAATTGCAAATGTTTGCTTCAAAACAGTATGTCGCACTATTTCCTTCTTGCAAGACTTCAAGTTGGTTCATAGTCTAGGTGCATGTTTTGAAGACGTTGGCATGTCATTTCTCTCCTTTGTCAAGAAAACATACACATACTTCTGAAGATGCATGGATGCAACAATATGACTCAATTACAAATAAGCTCTCATCCCAACTATAGAGGTCTGCACAAAGATTAATTGCCTCTCCCCTGAGGTCAATATATATATCTCATAGATGTCTCCTACCAAGAGTCTATCCCCTCAAGACTTATCTAATAGCTATTCTAAGCCGCATCTATTCTAGGTATCTAGAATGTCTAACGGATGATGAATTGAACCCAAAAGTTCAATAATTCTAACATTCCCACTCAACGAAACAGCCGTTAGTAAGATCGGGAGTCAACAACCCCCCTCATCTTTTTGAAGCGTACATGTTTGCGCACAAGCTGATGATATTCAACCCAGGAGACTCCACATTCAATTCAACACAACAGTCAACTGGCAAGAAGGATCTGTGGTTGGTCATAAGGCCTTATAGGAGACATCAAGGTCCCACTACATTGACACATGTACATAGGTTTGTAGCAAAGGCCAATCAATGAGTTGACTGGGTTTCTGCAGTTTTTATTGAAAGTGCTCAAAGGGAAAATCTGATTGCCTTGAGCTTGCATACTTGCATAATAAGTTAGATAGCTGATGACCCATACCCTACGGTCTCAAAAGTTCATTCTGTCTTTGACAGCTGACATACACCGTTGTAACAATGGGAGGGCAACATTTTCACATTTCGTGAAATAACCATCCATGAAACTCTGGACAGTTCATTCTTTAGATACCTCCCATATGTCCCCCACACGAGATCCAGTCACTTTCTACGTAGACGACGGAGGTTTTCTAATTGCCAACTTAGGCAGAGAGAGGGACCTCGGCATCAGAAATGCTAGAGAGAGACAAGAACTAACTTATAGAAAGAAAGGAAGAAACTCTAGAACTACAGAACCCACCCACAGTGTCAAACCATTGAAAGTGGGGGAGTACATGACCCATCTCTAAATGCTTCCCATACCCCAAATCATCCACTGGATGGAGAGAGAGATAACACGAGGCTCCATTCACACCAGGACCTATGGCTCACACTATTTCCCTAATCAACATGTGGGCGATCTAATTACCCGGTTTAGCTAATGTCAGTAATCTCCTTAACGGTGATTACAAAGTAACTAATTAGCAGGTGGATTCCGTTGTGCCCACAACTATGAGGAAGCTAGCACGTAGGCTGAGCTGCATTGCATTTCTGGAGTGGACCAAGGATAGCACCGATGAGATTTTAGTAAGGAAAGGAGGGGAGGGGAGAGAAAGTCTGTGGATTGCCTTCATTTCAGTGAAGGAAATGCCACCATGGATAGACCACCAAACTCTCCGCTGCACTTCTGTGTTCTATCTAGAGTCTCTGCCTTGCCTGAAATGTAATTGTGTTTCTCCCTCCTATTGCAGCCTGGGTTGGGAAACTCGTTGGCGGGGAAAGGTTCATGGAGAGAGGAATGGGGCACGACTGTGGCGGAGGGGCAAGATTGCATTGCGGGACTCTTCTTTACTTCCTCAGGTGTCTCATGTATGTAGCCATGGGGATTTGGCTCGGAGTTGGAGAGAATTCCAAAATGGACAATTGAACCATCTGAAAGTGGAAAGGGATAGTACTACGCAAAGAGTCACTAAGATTTCAAGTGGAGGCTGGAAAACCTCTGCAAAACCCACGCGAACAGTGACAGAAATTGTAGTTGCCAGAGAAGCCGGAGTTCGCCCAAAAGCACAGGGAAGAAGGAGGGCGGGACGAAGTGGGAAGATGACTGGCTATTGGCGGGTGTTCAGAGTAGAAGTTCTGTTGGATGGTGATCTTGGCAAAGACAATTTTGATGTATCGGATGGTCTTTTAGAGGCCACAGCCTCTGCTCTCGGCTGCTCTGTGAGTTCTTCCGGCGACCCTTTTGCAATATAAATCTGCCCTGAGGTCATACGTGTTAAAATGGATAAATCTTTGGCTGCCAAAATCTTTAACTATGTCTATGATTCATGGCTAGCTATACCTTTTACATGTGGAAGCCCGCGCTTTTGGCAATCACTGGTCATCGTTTCAAACAGATTGGGGGTCTGAGTTTGGGTGCTTCGGGCAGAAATGCGAAGGTTTTAGAGTCAGTCTTTGAAGAGACCAAATTTTAAGGGCTTTAGGGTTGGTCACTTTTGGGGTCCTGTCTATTTTTTTGCTGTGGCAGGTTTTTATTGGCTTAGGTCTTTTAAATACCATTTTTATGATCCTTATTTTGAAGATGGAGTGCTTTGGGTGGGAGGTAGTGGAAGTGGGATTTATGTGAGGCAATTGCTTGATGTAGTTGTTTGGTTGGATGCAGGCAGACATGCTGCCAAGGACAGCTCTTTTAGTTATTCGCAAATCATTTGACGCTCGCAAGGTACAAAATTGATTGAAGTTTGTCCACACTGTCCGAGCTATTATCCAGAGAGCTTTCTCTCTATGAGCTTTCCGCGGACGTTATAAAGCACCATTTCATTTCATTTCATTTCATTTCTCTTTGACAGCTAAAAGTTTTACAAGATTGCAGGGGAAATTTCCTCCACTCTCATTGATTCATTTGCATTCCCAGGATCCCAGGTTTGTATATACAGTCGAGATGGACATAGGGGAATGCTTGAGGGCACAGCCTGGGAGCAAGGCCTTTCTCTCTAGATTACATGAGAGGCCCGGCAAATTGGAGTTTTCCAGGACCCAAAGGACTCCCTCAGATCTGATTTCACACCTCCGCCAATCAGAATGTGTGGCATCCAACCTGCCAGGTTCCAGTCAATGTAATGCAAATGGGAGTCAGAGAGATGGCCTATCAGTTGACGAGGGTGGAAATGAGGCTCCAAAGGCTTCAAGTTTGGATCGTCGAAGAGGTAAAATCCATTTCATTCCAATCTCTTTTTCCTCTGGATACATCTCTCTCACTGAAGTCTTCCACTATGAGGATCAGAAATGCTTGGCAGCTTACCTGCACGAGGCCTTCACCCTTAGACAATAACTCGAACAATAGTTCTTATTCTTGGCTTTGGTTTTGTTTCCTCTCTCATGTTTTCTTCCATTTTGTCCCATAAGCTCTATGAGCTTCCGCGGACGTTATAAAGCACCATTTCATTTCATTTCTCTGTCTCTCTGTTCCATCCACAGGTCCTAAAGGATTATGTGTTCAATTGGGCAGATAGTATCGTAGCAACCAAAGGGTAAAAAGTCTTTCTGTGACCACCTCAGGCTTGGGAATAGTTGCTTGATCAGCAGTACATTCAAATGTATCGTTTCATGCACATGAGGTATTGTTGTTTACAATCATCTTGGGTGTACATGCGTGGTGGGGTTGAACAGGAGAGGGGAGGCCGAGGGTAGTGGTTGTAGGCAGTGGGCCAGCAGGTCTATTTGCTGCACTGGTATTGGCTGAGACTGGTGTGCAGGTAACCCTGGTGGAGAGGGGTCAACCTGTGGAGACTAGGGGGCGTGATATTGGAGCTCTCATGGTCCGGCGCTTGCTGCACCCTGAAAGCAATCTTTGCTTTGGAGAGGTATGCTCTCATTCTCTCTCTCTCTCTCTCTTATAAAGTACCATTTCATTTCATTTCCCTTTCATATCAAAAAACCATGGGGGACCAACACAATCAGATCTCCTCTACGCTGACGATGTTGCCCTTTTGGCACAATTCCCGGTCTTCCTGCAACGCCATCTCAAAATTTTGGAACAGTTCTGCAAAGACCATGGGATGCAAGTCAATCTTAGCAAGACCAAGATCATGGTCTTCAATGGCCAGGCTGATCGTAGATTCATCTTCAACCAGCAGGAAATTGAGATTGTGAAATCATACCGGTAGCTGGGTCTGGTTATCCACTCCCCCAAGTTTCACTTTGCAGCCACGGCCCTGGACAGATTGACTAAAGGTAAGGCGGCCTCCGTCCGCCTTCAGGCCAAATGCAAGCAAATACATCTGCGTCATCCCCCAACCAAAAAGTGGCTGTTTGACACCGTCGTCAGCCCTGCTACCATCTATGGTTGTGAGTTCTGGGCACCTGGTGTCCCTGTCTCCTGGTGGGAAAAGAATCTGGAACCATTACAGTCATCTTTTCTCCAAGCAATGCTTGGCGCCAGGAGCGCAACTCCATCTCAGATCCTAGGTGCAGAGTTCGCATGTGTACAATTGCAATCCGAGGCCCTCTTCCGGCTTACAATCTTTCTCCATAGATTACAGGCCCTTCCACCCAAGGGGCTCGTGGCAAGGGCCCTCACAACATCTATGAGGCTCAAAGCTGCAGGTTTCAGGAACTCCTGGTATGCTCGTGTGGACAGTTTATTTCAACGCAACGGACTCTCTACTGCTTTCCTATTACCAATGAATCCAGATGAGGTGGACACCACATCCAGACACGACTGCAATTAGGAGAGAGCTTATGGAATTGCATGTCAAGAGAACTTGGAAGCTACCCAATCTCACGACAAAGCTCCACTTCTATCGAGAGACATTCTTGGTGCTCCACGATCATAGAATCTTGAGACCAAATTACCTTTCAGCATCTTTATCTCCTTCCCTCCTGAGGGCATTGGGGCGGTTCAGGGTGGGTTCCCACAACCTACGGATAGAGACTGGCAGAATGGGAAAACCTGCAACGGGAGGACCGCCTATGTCCAGCTTGCATAGGGCGCAGCCAGGAAATTGAAACTGAAGAACACTTCTTCTTCTACTGCCCTCTATACTACGAGATCCGTGGGAGATTCCACTGTTTATTCAGTGGAACCCAAACTCTCACTGATGTCTTCCACTATGAGGATCAAAAATGCTTGGCAGCCTACCTGCACAAGGCCTTCACCCTTAGACAATCTTTAGAACATTAATTGTTATTCTTGGTTTCATGTTCCTCTCTCATGTTTTCTTCCATTTTGTCCCATAAGCTCTATGAGCTTTCCATGGACGTTATAAAGCACCATTTCATTTCATTTCATTTCTCTGTGTTGAAGCTTTGGGCTGAATCCTGGGTTGGAGATTTACATCAGTGCTAGGAGTTTGGAAGGCCAGATTGTGCACCAAGGTGAGTTTCAGTGCGTGGGGAAAGCATGCAGTGCTGGTTGTGGGCTACACCTCGCTTTTGACTTCCCTTCTTCGCTTTCCAATGGGTAGTGGGGTCTGTCTCCAAAGTGCTGGCACATCTATGCCCTTGACCATATATGCTGTCTTTTTCTCTCTGCATTGTTTTGTCTCTACCTAGTACATGTCTCTCTGTATTGTTCTGTATCTATGTGCCAATGTGTTGATCGACAGAACTGATATTGGTACCTCTGACCACTTCCTGGTTTGGACTGAGATCAAAAGGTGTTTTCCCAACACCAAGAGATCTGTGAAACGTTCGATTCGGAAGTGGCGCATAGAAAAATTCCATAATGAGGAGGTCAAGGCTGAGTACGCCCAGGCCTTGCAAGAGGCTCTCCCTCATTTTGTCCAATCGCTCCAAGAACTTCAGTCTCGCTCTGACAATGCAAGAAATGAAGTTGAAAGAGCAGTGGACTCTTGGGAGAGTTTCGTTTCCTCCGTGGCTGACAAGATCATTGGGAGGAAACTAATTGTCTGCGGAAGAGCTGTTAATTGGTGGACCAATGAGATTAAACTCAAGATAGCTGAGAGACGAGCCCTCTATAAAGAGTGCTGCAATTTGAAAACCAACAGAGAATTGTGGGCGAGGTACTACCAGCTCCGTAAAGATATTAATCAGCTTGTTAGGTCTCAGAAGAAATTATACTGGGACAAGTTATACAGTGAAATAAACTCAAACCACCATGGTGGTAATGACAAGAAATTCTGGTTGGCCCTTCAACATTTGTACAAGCCGAAAAACGGTCAGCAAGTACAAGCGCTGAAGACTACTAAAGGTGCAGTGGTGACTTCATCGGTTGACATTGTCAAAACCTTTGAAACTCACTACAGTATCCTTGGCAGAACTTCTAGGTCTAACAGTGAGAGGTCTTCTGCTGAATGGAGGGACACAGTTGGAAAAACTGTTCCTATGATTCAAAACAGCCCTGATGAACTGGAGTATATTTCAATGGCTTATAACTCTCCCATTAGTTCTTCTGAGATTGTGGAAGCAATTGAACATTTAAATGGATATAAAGCTGGTGGACCTGATGGTATTGTCAACGAGCTTATCAAGCACGGTGGCGATCCCATGATAGAGGCCCTAGTTCTCCTCTTTAACCTTATCTGGAAGACTGAAATGATCCCCTTTCGCTGGCGACAGGGGTCATTGTCAATCTATACAAGAAGGGTGACAGAGAAGAACCGGGGAACTACCGCGGCATCACGTTCCTCAATGCTGTTGGCAAGACATTCTGCAGAGCTATAAGTACTCGTCTCGAGGTTGATCTGGAGTCTAGAGGTTGTTTCCACGAAGGCCAAGCTGGCTTTCGGCGAAACAGGGGCTGTGTGGATCATATCTTCACTCTAAGCCAGATTATCCAGGGAAGGAAAAAAGAAGGGAAACCCACTTATGTTTTTTTCCTGGATGTCAAAAAGGCTTATGACACAGTGTGGAGAGATGGCCCATGGTTCCGCCTCTGGTCTTGTGGGATCAAGGGAAAGATGTGGAGAGTTGTCCACAACTTGTATGCTCACACCAAAAGCTGTGTCACTGTTAATGGACAGAAGTCCAACTTCTTCGACATAGACCAAGGTGTAGCTCAAGGATGTACTCTCTCCCCTCTGCTCTTCAATATTTTCATCAATCAACTCCTCGAGGATGTGGAAAGTGAGGGATTTGGGTTAAGGGTGGGTGATACCACTATACCAGCCCTTATGTTTGCGGATGACTTCACAGGCATAGGGGAGACTCCAACCAATCTCCAGGAGTTGATTGATTGCGCGAAGAGATACTTTGATCTTTGGGGGCTAGAGGCTAATGTCAGCAAATGTGCAGTGGTAGCATTCAACGACAGAGGAGGGAGGAAGTGATCTTAAGTGGCAGTGGGGTAGCCAAGAGATCCAGTCCTCCCTTCCTACACTTACCTGGGCGTTGAGTTTTCCTCCAATTGTAATTGGGATGCACATATCCGGAAAGTTGTTCAAACTGGCAAGGGCAAAGCTCTGGGGCTCACTAAATTTTTCCACTGCAGAGGGGTCAACTCTGAGGTTAAGAAAACCATGCTTTGTCGCATTATTAGACCTGCCTTGGAGTACGGATCTGCAATATGGGTTGATAACTCCAACCAGGCTAAGTCTCTAGAATCCATTCAAGTGGGGGTGCTTAAGGAGTGTATGTCAGCATGCTCCAAAACAGCCAATGTGGCTGTTCGGGGTGAGTTTGGCATTCCGTCCTTAAGCTCCCGACGAGATGAATTCAAGGTCAGATGGTGGGGTCAGCTGCAACATATGCCCAACACCAGATATCCAAGTTAATCGACTCTATATCTTGGAAACAGGACCGCCCTGTCAAACAGGCTAAGTCCTGGCAGAAGAGAGTAGAAGAGATTCTCAAGGACCTGGACCTGGATCCGCAAGTCTTGACCCTGCTGGATAAATCTGACTTAGAGGCTGTAGTGTCCAAAGCCATGTCTGTTGCCTTGAGATTGTTTGATGAAAATGAAGTTAGGCAGAAAACTTCCCTGAACTTGTTTCCAGTCAGTGCCATGAGGGAGGACATCTTGGATGACCTCAAGGGTCTACCCAGTCTCGGCACTAGACTGAAATTTAAACTCAGGGCAGGAAGCCTACCTTTGAACAGCAAACAGAAGCAGAGAGGAAAGGGAGAGTGCAATTGCCCGTTGTGTGGGCAATCTGAAGACAGTATTCATTTTCTGATACACTGTCCGGGGTTCTCTCACGAAAGAGACGCTCTCTTCAAATCTATCAAGGGAATTGTGCCTGTACCCCTGTTTACCAACTTTGAAAGTCTCGAGGCTGAGCCAAAAGCCCAGGCCCTCCTGAGGCCTAGTTTTTGGGCAAATCACACACAGCCGATTGATGCTTGTGTGAAGGGATTTCTAGAGGATATCTGGAAAACCCGGATTAATTCTATATATGAAGGTAAGTCTTACTACCAACGTCAGCCCCTGACAGAGGTAGGTTCTGTCCCTTTTGTTCCCGCTCAAACTGGGCGCGGGGTCAATGGCCACAAGGCTACGGCAAACAACGTCTTATGAGTACAATCTCTGTATTGTTCTGCACATCTTGGAAATTGCTGTGTGCATCATGGGTTGGCATTCTTTAATGCTGTGTCACAGTCACAATGAGACAAGGGTCCATGCTGCAGGGTGGGGCAGGGACATGGAGTGATGGAAAGCTGACCACACGCATTGGGAAAAACAGTGGCAGTGTGCAAACTGTAAGTATCTTTTGTTCTGCATGGTCCCTGGCTGATTGGAGTCTCGTGTGAAACCTGGAAACCTTGTGTTGGATTCTGCTACTGCTACTGGCCTCACTGGGAATTGAATCTGGATCACCTGCCCTAGGATTTAGAGGGGCAGGCTCACGTAACAGAAGAGTAGAAAATAAATAATAAATCCTGGTGTTTGGAATCAAAGCTCAAAAGCCAAGAACATATGTGTATAATGTGTACATCTATATGACATATGCTCCACCTCAAACAAGATAAAATTGATGCTTGCAGCCAGAAAGTCCCCATTTCCTTATTTTAGTTTCATTTGCACTTTCCTTTGCCACTCTGCAGTTGCTTCAATGAAATTACAGACATGTACACATCACATTAGGTATGAAGTATTTCATTTCTGGGTTTATTGAATCATGACCCAAGTGGTTCCTTGCAGGTCCTAGCGACACTGGTACGCTTTGGTGCTCCGGCACATATTTTAATGGATGGAAAGCCCCATATAGGGACTGATCGACTTATCCGCATCCTACAGGCTTTTCGGGAGCATTTGCTTTCTCTGGGTGTAGTGTTTTGCCCCTCTCTATCTTTCTAGATGCCCACCAAGGAGGAATGGCAACTTGCTCCAGTCAATCTTGGTGTGTCCTAGAGGTTCAGATATCAGTTTCTTTCATGGAACTCAGGTGGTCAGGATTTTGAACTGATTATGTGATTATCTTTGTTTGATGCCTGCATGGTAAAACATGTAGTGAGAATATCTCTTTGCTTTTGTGGAAGTGGTAGAGGACATGTGATGGATTGTTCTGCGTTGGAAAAGAGGGGTATAGGAGATAAAGATATTCCGGCACAATATCCTGGTCCTCAGAAAGCAGTACCATGCTGAAGTGGGAAACACGTTTCATTGATTGGATTTCGGAAGTTGGCACAAAAATTTGACATCGTCAAGCAATTTCTGCAGGTCAATATTATGTTTGGGACGCGGATGGATGATCTCATTGTACGCAATGGTCGTGTGGTTGGAGTGCGATTATGTCCGGTGATGGGGAAACCTGAACATATCTGCCCAGGTGTACTGGAAGCAGATGCTGTAGTGCTGGGGGTGGGGCACTCAGCACGCGATGTCTATGAGAGCCTCCTCTCACATGATGTTCTTATGACTGCCAAGGACTTTGCTGTATGTCCTCTTTCTCTTACAACTATGATCTGGTTGATTCCAGTACGTGGAGCTTGTAAAGTGTGCATGGTGTATATAGATTTGAATTGAGAGTATTATTGGGTCGGAGCCGTGCCCTCTGTCTGATTTTTTTTTTGAGGTCGAAGTCATTGAAGAGGCATATCATGAGTTTCTTTTCTCTCCCCCCCTCCCCCCTGTGGACTTTATAACGTTTATTTCTTAATTCTGTCTCACAGGTTTCCTTTTGCCCTAATATAGTTCATTCTTTCTCTGTTGTCCTAAGGTGGTTCATTGGCATTCTAGGTGGGTTTCCGAATTGAGCATCCACAAGAGCTTGTCAATGAGATCCAGGTGCACACTGTGTCGCTTTCTATTTGCGCTAGCTCTGTGAGTGATTGGATATGATTGTTCTTTCCTACTTCAAAGACAGCTTATCTCGCCATACTAATGGAATCAGAACCTTTGAGACGGAATTTTATTCTGTGGTGTCTAGGGTGTGAGTGTGCACTGCACAACCTAGAGACACCCACCGTTGCTTGCTGGGTTATCTCCACCTCACTTTGGGAATATGCTCAGACAGGCCTTGTTGGCAGATGGCCCAGTGGTTAGGGAAGTTGAACTCCACATCTGGTTCTTACCCACTATGGTCAACCCATCTATAATGGAGGGTTATTGAGGCAGCTGGTTAATGTGAGGGATATCCAACCAGGTCAATTGTCTAACTCCGAAAACATTTGAGTCTTCAGGAGAAGTATTGGGCCACTAAATGGCCCGGGTCGAAAACCCAGCACTTCAAAATCACCTGCTTCCTACCTATGGGTCTTGCACTATGGTTTCTCTTCTCTCCTTGTGCGTCACTCTTTCTTACTTTCTCACTTCTTTGAGACCAGCAACAGGGAAATTTTATTATAAATTGAATGTTTTAAGCTATGATAATAGAATGGTAGTCTTATATGGGGGATTTTCATGCAGGTCTAAAGGGTTATATCTCACCGGGTCAATAGCTGCATCCCAAGGTTTAATCTTGGTCCAAACCACATAAATGAAAGGAAATGATACTTTAGAACATCCACGGAAATCTCAAAGACCTTATGGGACAAGAGAAAGAAGGAACCTTTGTAATATCCAGGGGAGGGAGATAGGACAAAGTGTAACAACGGAGTGAGTGAGGCAAAAGTAGGACTAAAGAATGTTGCCTAAGACGCAGGATTGTTACCAGTCCATAGAACATTCTCTCCTCCACCACAATAGTTCCTGGAATGTAAACTGAAGACATTTATTAATCTCTGTCTCAGTATCATAAGTGGGCATCAGAAGTGCATCGTGGTAAAGGAAGAATTCCAGTTGCGGACTACAAAGTTGCTGCAGATGTTGACCTGCGTGAGTTGAAGCCTTTCTCACCAAGTGACGGGGAGGCCCAGCGCGGTTGCTACTCATTCTGCATGTGTCCAGGTGGCCAGGTGTCTCTTTCTGTCTCTTCTCTGTTTTCTTTTGTGTGACGAGGAATGGGGGAAGACCCAAGATCAGACATTGTTAGAAAATCTCTTTTCAAAAAGTTCATCAAAGCTAAGAAGGCCTATAGCCAAGAAGCCACAAGAAGTGAGACAGGTGGGAAGGGTGCAAAGGCAGCGAGCCAAATGCCCGAACAAAGGTAGTGTCCCTCAGAAAACAAGAACACTTGTTCTTTTATTGGCCTCTGTATTATGAGATCCGTGGGAGATTCCACTGTCTATTCGTGGGACTCAATCTCTCACTGAAGTCTTCCATTATGGGGATCGGAAATGCTTGGCAGCTAACCTGCATGAGGCCTTGACCCTTAGGCAATCCCTTGAGCACTAGTTGCTTTTGGGCTGCTTTTTGGCTTTGGTTTTGTCTCCTCTCTCTTGTTTTTTACCATTTTGTCCCGTAAGCTCTTTGAGCTTTCCGCGGACAGTATAAAGTACCATTTCATGTCATTTCATTTCTCTCGCTCTGTCTATGTTGCCCTCCCTCTCTTCCTCTTCATATATTGTGGCACAGGGACAGGGACTCAATGAATCTAGTGGTCAGGAAGGAGGTCAATGTTGAATGGCTATTGATGTTCAAATCCTTTCCATTCTCTCAATCACTTTCCGTGGCAGGTGGTTCCAACAAGCACTAATGATTCGGAGTTGTGCATCAATGGGATGTCATTCTCAACACGCTCGTCCAAGTGGGCTAATGCAGCACTCGTCGTCACTGTACCATCCACCGATTTTGCACACTTGGTTGCTGACCATGGACCCCTTGCTGGCGTGGCCTTCCAGGTTTGTGGATCCATTCTGCTCTGCTGTTTCCTCGCACCCCTCTTCTGGCTCCATCTAAACCAGCCGGGGGGTGGTCACAAGGTTAGGTCAATAATGTCTATTTAGTGCTCATATGAGTTGAATAGAAGCTAGTTAGAAATGGAATAACTTGAGGAAAGGTCCAGAGATCTTGGAGAGAGAAATGAAAGAACGAGGAATGAAATGGTACTTTATAACATCCATGGAAAGCTCAAAGAGCAAGAAAGAGAGAGGGACCCTCCTCAAGCAGCCCAAAAGCTACTGTTGTTCAAGGGATTGTCTAAGAGTCAAAGCCTCATGCAGGTAAGCTGCCAAGTGAAAGACCTCCACAAGAGATTGGGTATCACGGAATAGGCAATTGAATCTTCCACGGATCTCATAGTAGAAAGGACAGCGAAAGAAGAATGTCCTAGTTCACTTTGGATTTCCCTGTTGTTCCTAGCACAAGCAGGGGCAAAGGTGGTCTTCGTGTTGCATGTTGTCCCACCTACCAGTCTCTATGCGCAGAGGCTACAGCAAACAAAGTCTTATGAGTACATTCTATCTGGAGACTGTGGGAGCCCACCCTGAACCTCCCCAATGCCCTTAGAAGAGAGGGAGGGAGATAGAGCTGCAGACAGGTAATTTGGCCTCAAGATTTTCGTCACAGAGGTCTCCCGATAGAACTGCAGTTTTGTTGTAAGATTGGCTAGTTTCCATGTCCGTGTGACATGAAGTACCGTAAGTTTTCTTCTGATGGATCTATTGCAGTCCTGTTTGGACGCAATTTCCACCCCCTCCATAGAGCTTGATGGACGTTGTGAGGGCCTTGGCTGTCAGAGAAAGATTGTACTCATAAGACGTTGTTTGCCGTAGCCTTGTGGCCATTGACCCCGCGCCCAGTTTGAGCGGGAACAAAAGGGCAGAACCTACCTCTGTCAGGGGCTGACGTTGGTAGTAAGACTTACCTTCATATAAAGAATTAATCCGGGTTTTCCAGATATCCTCTAGAAATCCCTTCACACAAGCATCAATCTGCTGTGTGTGATTTGCCCAAAAACTAGGCCTCAGGAGGGCCTGGGCTTTTGGCTCAGCCTCGAGACTTTCAAAGTTGGTAAACAGGGGTACAGGCACAATTCCCTTAATAGAGTTGAAGAGAACGTCTTGGCAGAGAAAGAGAAAGACATTACGGTCATGGATGACCAAAGGGCCCAAGGGACTTCCATAGAACAACACAGGAGAGCCATTAATTCAAAGAGCAACCCAAGCTCATGAGATGCTCAAAGACAGAGTGCCTCTTGAAGGTAAGCTGCACATGTTGTGTCCTCATAGCTAAGGCGTCTTCCCGGAATAGGGAATCTGTTAACCGAGACCAGTATCTGCCCTGGATCTAATAGTATGCAAGGCACAAGAAAAACAGAAGAGGATTTGTCTCCACTTTGCATATTGGGCAGAACATATTCCCAGGAGGTGTTATCCTGTCTGTCTGTCTGTCTCAATTGGGACAGTGTGGAGATCACTTCGAAGTTGGCCAGAGCACTGTGTGAGGGACAGGGAAAACTTAGCAGAGAGGTAGGACGGCATGAAGTGCAAGTATCGGTATTTGTAGAATCGGTTCTTATGCGAGCTGGTTCTTGGGCCTGCAATTGTGTTGCATACGTGGAACCTTCTCATATGTTCTCTGATCATCCTGAGAGGGAGACACAAAGAAACTTCCTAATGTCCACAGGGGAGCGCCCATGACCCGTAGAGTAACAAAGAACCACAGAAAACAAACTGTAGAACTGAGAGAGAGTGAAGTGGGGGAAGTGATCTATTACATCCATGAGGGAGGGGGAAATTTTTGTCAAATTTTGATTGAAGTGTGGGTGTCATTGCAAGGCAGAGGGCTATTGAGAGGGAGGCAGCATTGCGGGGGGGCGGCAAGCTGGTGGCACCAGTGCAGCTTGTTCCAGATTTCTTGGATGACAGGCTTTCTCGTACTATTTCTTCCCCATGAACCCACACCTGCACTATTTCAGCTGGAGATCCACTTGTCAAAATCTATTCCCTTTTTTCCCCACACTACACTTCTTGAAATATGTTGGACTTGTGACTTTGGCAGGTGATGGACTTCCATTATCCAGTTACCGACTTGGTACCCGGGCCGCCCCCCTTCATGATTTGTTGCCACCACAACTCACCCATGCTTTAAAGCAAGCCCTCGTCACCTTTGATGATCAAGTTAGCCTCTCGTCTCTCTCTGTCTTGCTCTCTCTCCCTCTCACAAGGCTATGGCCACAAGGCTACGGCAAACAAAGTCTTATGAGTACATTCTCCCCATTGATATTACTTTACCACGCTTTGTAAAACTCCTCTGAAAGTCGACATGACTTAAAAAGGAATCATCTTATCAAGACCTTTGTAAATATAATAACTTGGTTGTTGTCTCTCATACTTCAAATTGTCTTTCACATTTCATCCAAATGGGCCACTTGGTCACGAGGACCTTTAACAGTCTACAGTTGTTTCATTACGTGTCCCTAACCGGGGTTAATATCTTGCAAGTGGTAGTTCCTATAGCTTTACTGTTCTGACTGACTCTAGACATTGTCATTCTGTCTCCTCACCTGATGTTTAGGGCTACTGCCTGACACCACTTGCAATAGTAAAGGTGAAAAAGATCAACACTTACCATTCATGTAGCTTGACTGTTGGAATCTTGTAATACAAGCAAAGAAGAGCCCTAGAAAACGTGCACTTGTACTAAAGGTTTCAAAGAAGTTCTGTAGGAAAATGGCAGGTTCGTCTATGTATAGGAACACATTCATGACTTTTGGGGCTTCAGAAAGAGTTACATTTTAGGGGGCATTTTTGGCTGTCATGGTGCAGTTGCCGGGCTTCATAGACCAGCGTGCTCTCCTTCATGGGGTGGAGGTAAGACCTGTCTTTGCTCTATTGTTTCATCAATTGCTCTCTCTCTACCCACCCTCGGCACTAGACTGAAATTTAAACTCAGGGCAGGAAGCCTACCTTTGAACAGCAAACAGAAGCAGAGAGGAAAGGGAGAGTGCAATTGCCCGTTGTGTGGGCAATCTGAAGACAGTATTCATTTTCTGATACACTGTCCGGGGTTCTCTCACGAAAGAGACGCTCTCTTCAAATCTATTAAGGGAATTGTGCCTGTACCCCTGTTTACCAACTTTGAAAGTCTCGAGGCTGAGCCAAAAGCCCAGGCCCTCCTGAGGCCTAGTTTTTGGGCAAATCACACACAGCAGATTGATGCTTGTGTGAAGGGATTTCTAGAGGATATCTGGAAATCCCGGATTAATTCTTTATATGGAGGTAAGTCTTACTACCAACGTCAGCCCCTGACAGAGGTAGGTTCTGTCCCTTTTGTTCCCGCTCAAACTGGGCGCGGGGTCAATGGCCACAAGGCTACGGCAAACAACGTCTTATGAGTACAATCTCTCTCTCACAGATACTGTTAAAAGTTGTTCAAACAAAGCTTTGGGTCTCACTCAATTTTTCCACTACAGAAGATTGATTCTGATGTTAAAGGAACATGCTTTGCAATGTTACTAGGCTTACCTTGGAGATGCCTGTGGGTTGGCAACTCCAGCCATGCTGAAACTGTAGAATCCATTCAGCTTTCGGTGCTCAAAGAGGGCACATGGCTGTTTGGGGTGAGTTTGGTGTTCCACCCTTGAGCTCTCGACGTGATGAGCTCAAGGTCAGATGGCGGGGTCAGTGTAATCGCATGCCTAATACCAGATTCCCTAAGGTAATCGACTCCAATTCTTGGAAGCAAGACCGTCCTGTTAAACAGGCTAAGTCCTGGTGGAAAAGGGTAGAGGAGATTTTCAAGTACCTGCATATTAGGCAGGAAGAAATGACACTGCTAGATGAAGCGGACTTGGGGGCTGAAGTGGCTAAGACCATGTCGGAAGCACGGAGAATGTCCGAACCAACGAAGTTAGGCCTAAAACTTCCCTGAACTGTTCCCAGTTTTGTGACATGGGTGAGGACATTTGTTAGTATACAATGGTCAATGCTTGATTTAATCAGAATTTTCTGCTGCAGACAAGAACCAGTTCTCCAGTGAGAATAGAGCGCAATAAGGACAGCTTTGAGTCTTTGACAATGCCGGGCCTCTATCCAGTAGGAGAAGGAGCAGGATACGCTGGTGGCATTGTAAGCGCTGCAGTGGATGGAATGCATGCAGGACTTTGTTTGGCAAAACAGTTTGATGCCAACAATGCCCTCCTCCGGTTACTTCCATCAAGCCTGTCATAGCTCAATCGACTGGTCGGCATTGACTGTATGTTTGTAAGTTTAAATTTGTGGTGCAGATCAGCCAGATTCTTTGAAAGGCATAGAGCTCATGTAAAGGGTTGTGGCTGTTGAGTGGCTCAAACCCACTAGTAGCAGCTAAAGAGAAGCAATTATGAACTACATTTTCCTAGGTGTTCTGTATGAATGGAACAGGAGCAGAAATGAGAGGCCACTCCTGAACCCTCGTGGGTGATAATACCGACAACCTTGTATGCAATCCACAACCAAGAAAAGTAGGAAGGGGGGGGGAGGGGAGAGAGAGAGCAGCAGCAGTGCTGCTGCTGCCGCTCTCTATACCCATTTCTGAAGTTGCCATGCTGGTGGTACCCTCCTTCCAAAGCATCCAAACCCTCGGTTTGCAGTTTGTTCCGCAGTCTTGCCCATTATGTCCTCCAAAGACGCATGATCAATATAAAATTTGATTAAAAATTTAGATCATTCCTAAATATATCTTTCCTGATGGAAATATGTATCTTCAAGGAAGGTATGTTTGTACTGATTCTGGAATGTCTTTCATGTTTTAGCGAGCTTTATGAAAAGATGGTCGACGAAACTTTGGAAAACATGTTGATAGTAGAATGATGAAATGATGCACAAAGACCTGTTTCCTTTCCTCAGCCTGTAAAATATGTGTGATGAGGAGTGTAGAACTGGAATAGACTTGAGAGCTGTCTGCACTGCCCCAACTTATCATTTGACAGACAGCTAAGCCCAGATGGTTGCATGTTGTATGCCCTCACAACTCGATGGTGGCACAACATTGGCCTCAAATTCCCTGAGGGTAATTCACTATACACAGCTCATGCTGCAGATGGGGGCTTATTTTGCATGACGGAAGAGGGCGTCAATGACTTAAATCAATTGTATGCAATCCTCTCTTGAACAGTTCGAGACAATTGCCTACCCCGCCTCACAATCCGACACATTTGGACGTGCAAAGTGTGAATCTGATTGTGAATAGATGCACCGAGAGCTACAAGGTCATTCTGATATCAAACGAGTACACGAAACATTGGATAACACATATCTATGACTCTAGGACTCTTCGTGAAGAGGGAGCTGCTGACAGAGTTGCTGAAAACTAGCAGTAGATGGGAGGGCATTCCACAACTTGCAAACTGACTTAGAGCGGACAAGACTTCAATATCGCACACAGGCCAACACTACCTCATTAACTCGAAAGGAAGTCTGCTCCAAATCTCCTCCTCCATATCGCCAGAGGCAGTTTCGGAGTCAAAACCTCTCCAACTGTGTTCTTGTGATCCTAACCTTAACAGAGCTTGGGGGGGAAAAGTTAAGGGAAAGAAAGTCTCGGCCTTGAGCCTCCCCGAATTGGCCAAACTCTATTAAGACTATCGAGCATAGAAGAACTAAGTGAGTAGAAGTGATTTAGTGAGAGCAGGTTAAGCTCACCCTTCGTTATATGCATGTATGTATGTGCAGCCTCGTGCAGTGCGTTCCCGCCCTGCTTACGGCCTAAAAGACAGATATTGCTGGGATTTCTTTCCTACCTCAACGGCCCAGATTATCTTGATTGGATGGTGCAATTTAGTTGTTCTCATTTTCTTGACCTCCCCTTACTCTCTCCATGAAAAGATATGTAAAAGAAAAATCAAAGGAGGAAATACTACTTTGGAGTGCTAATCCCTTGGCCCAATGTTTCAACTGTATGCTGGATATCTCTACAGGAGTGCATCATGCTCAATAGAAATGAAAGCAATGACCTTTGAAATGTCTGAGAACTGCAAGAAAAGCTGGCTTGTAGTATGATGGTATTTCTCACAGGTATTCCTCACAAAATCTCAGAAGTCTGAATTGCTCAGACACTACCCAGATGGAAAAACACCAATCACCTTCAAACCAAAACTCTTTTCAATCGCCACTAAAGACCCAAGGAGAGTATGGAGTTGCAGGCCAAGTTAGAGGCGAACTCTACCATAGATTATAAACGGAGGTAGAGAAATTGAGTGCAGCCTGCACATTGATGTGATGAAGTTGGGCTGGCCCTTGGTGGACTTGTCAACAATGCCACTCCAGTGCATTGATTCAGCCTAAAGGAAAGCTAAAGGTAGTAATTTTCCATGATCAGCAAGTCAGCGAAACACAGCAGTGGTTGATGTTTGAACGCATTTTCAGCACAATTGTCTCCCCATTAGATAGGCGTCCCTGGTTGTATTGGGATCTTGGCGAAGAACTGGCTTGTTCCGCTTTTTGCGGCTCTTGCTTTTGTATTGACCTGTGTCACAGGTGTGTCTCAGGCTACAATCCAGTTTGCAGCAGCGTGAACTTCGAAGGCCAGATGCAAAGCCTGATCTATAATCTTCAAATCTTTAGCAAGTAGCTCCATCTGTATTTACTGTAACGTGAAGATAGAAGGCATATTGTGTGGTCCAATCCCTGCCATAGCGTGCTCTCTCTCCAGATATTCTAAACCACCTGGTCTTTGACTGTAACTAGCAACGCTGAAATTGGCGTCAATGGCCATTTGACATTTGGGAACTGACAGAACTGGCTGTGGGGGCCCCAGCGAGATTCTTCCCTAAATCGCCTTAACTTGGCGCGTAGCTGTAAAATTCAGGCTATACGAAACTGACTATTTGATGTACAAGCTGGGAAAAATCATGCTAGAACACACAAGTTCAGCTGCAGACCCCAACAAAAAAAAAATCTGTGACATGCATGAGAGAAAGAAAGAAGAAAGAAATTTGGTACAACTGCAGCTCTGACCATGTGGACCTCTTTGCCCTTTTCCAGAGCTGCCAGGCTTGCACACGCATTGCTATGCATAGAAACGTGATGTGGTTGGGCTTCACCCCTTGCCAAGGTCTCCAAAGCCCCCATACCACGTCCCTGCTGTGGATACCCTGCAAGCATCGTCTTCAATGACACCACATCTCGTTCAGCCATAGTGTTGAAAACTCCCTTTGCATCCTTAATGCACCCACGTTTGGCATACATGTCCACCAGGGTAGTGTTCACAATGACATCTGGTACAATTCCAGCTTTGACGATGTCACCTTGCACCTCTTTGCCCTTTTTCAGGGCTGCCAGGCTTGCAAGTCCACGGAAGGCCCAGAGGTCGCGTCACACAGTACAACAGCGCAAAGCACCACAGAAACCTAAAACAGACCAACCCCAAAGGTTGCGCAAAGATAGAATTCCTCAGTCATGTAAGAGAGACAGGCTTGTACTCTTCAGATTGTATTTGACTCAGAGTCTACTCGTTTTGTGTTTATGTATCGGAGTGTTGGTTTAGAGTCTCATGCTGAAAGAAAAGTGACTTTGTCTCCTCTTTGAAGCCTATGTACACCTACCAGGAGCCCTGAAAGTTCCATACATGGCATCATATCGCGGACATGAATACTCGAGAAAATATCACACGAAGCGTACGCAGATAGAGCATGCGGGTGGACTCTGCTTTCATCATCACCATTCGCACAGAAGCACTAAACAATCGCCGCCTCTTGGGTGGTGTTCTTCTTGGAGCCCCGCTGTTGTTTGGGTGGGGAAGAATGCAGACGCGATGGTGGTGACAAGCTGCCATCTTCCTGCAGTGACGGCCTGCAAACTCTGTCTCGGAGTATAGTTGACTTCGGTCCCTTTCTGTTGCGGAATCTCTTTCGCACGGGCTGGAGATTGGAGGAAATCTGTTGGAGACAGGGCGTGCGTAGAGGCAACCACCCATCGCCTGGATCTCGTGTTCAGCTTGCCGTCAAGCAGACCTGCCGGCAAAGCACCTGTTGGGGTGCCCTTGGAAAATGGTCTGGACCCAACTTGTTCTTCTGTGTTGCGTTTTTCTTCAGGCACGTTCTCCCCATCTCGTCCGTGTTCTTGTGCTTGTTTTTGTTTGGGCCCCGCGCTTGTGCCTCGATTGACTGGTCATGTTTACAATCTGGGGTTGGTATTGAGTCAATCGAAGAGGATCAAGCAACCATCATGCCATTTGAGAGCAATCAAAGTAGGTGACGGTTCTGGTCTATGTTTTTAGCTTCTCTAAGGTTGGAGCAAGAATTTGTCCGGGTATAAGGTTCCAGATCACACGGGGAGTTCTGGACAAGCCACTTTGGCCTTAATGCAAAGAATGGAGGGAAATCGACATACCATGGCTGTTTCTCGACTGTTGTGGGCTTCATTGCCGTGAAATTAGCAACACTCTGTTACTGTTCATCATATCACATGGACCAAAACCAACGACACTGGTCTATGGTGGCCCTAGTTATAGCATACATTTTGTAAAATCCATCTGGAGTTAGAAGTCCTCCCAACCTCCAATTTCTACATATTAGCTCCATTTTCAGCTTCTTGTTGTTCTTGTCTTCCTCTTGTGAGATTTTAGCGTATACATATGAAGGGTTGCTAAGCCTATCTTCCTTGAGCATCCTTGATGTACCTCCAACTGAATGTAAATGCAAGTGAATGTGTTTCTCATAGTTCTCAGATTGTCTGAGAAAATTCTGGGTGCTCTCTCCCTCTCTCTCTATGTTACAAGGTCCAATTATGTGTTTGTGCTTGCTAGATCATCAGTTGAAGCTGGCAAATGTACCTATTTTGTATCTATATCACCAGGAAGCAAGGAGCATAGAGACTGTAAAATTGAACATGCCAAGCACTGCGGGGAGCCAGTAGAAGTCACTCAATTTACTTTGTTTCAATGAAGAAGATATGATCCATGGGCAAGGATGTTTGGCCTGTGACTCTATTCATAACAGCGACAATAACACTGCTTATAAGAAATTAGCCAAGGGAAAGGGAAGTGATTTGGAAGGGAAATTCTGAAGGCCTCTATTCCTGCAGGTGCTTAAGGCAGTGTATGGTGAGGCGATAAAGAAAGTAGTGGGGAACCAGACAGCACACACTCCATGAGTGGCCCAAAATTTTGGTGAGCATAAAGCCAAAAGTGAATATTATGTGAGCAAATTCTACATACAAAGATTTGTCTCACTCACGATGATCATAAGACTAAATCTGACCATCTTGTTGACTTCATGTAAGGTCGGTGGCAGGTGCAGAAGAACTCATGTATGTTTTTGACTTGAAGTTTTGGTTGAAATTAGGTGGAATTAGGTTCGACATCATGTGGTTCTTGTAGAGAACCACACACACCTAGCCCGAGATTAGATCCAAACCATGGTGCCAAAGCAAAATTACAGCAGTTTTCCTCCAAACTTGCAGGTTTGATTGTATCAAGGTTCAGTCCCCACCTGAAGTTGATGCTATGTGACTTTGAGAGCACAACATTACGGGTCGTTTCACTTGTGCAACATCTGATTGGGTTACTTTTTGATGTGTGTATTGGAGTCATTACTCTGTACATACTTAGATGGTAACTCACATTTCCAAGTAGATTACATCCCTGGGTGCCCTAGCGTGACCAAGCTCAGGTAGCCCCATGACTGGAGTGACATCTGTACATGTAGATTTAAAGGATTTAGATAATTTGACTACCAAATATCTTGACTTAACAATAGGTCTGTTAGGAAAATTTCAAAAACAGATTCCTTTGTGTCACAATGGTTTCATAGCTAATACTAGCACTGGTATGGGAAGTTCATAGATCCCATCACTGACCATGCTGTGTTTCTGTACACATGATGAAATTAATAGTGGACAATAAGAAAGTGACAGAGGCTGAAACTGGAGTGTTTCTAATCAATACACAGGGCAAGGGGCTCCTACATCAATGCCAGGATATGTAGGGCATGCTGCAAGGCTACATCCATCAACATTATTTCCCCACCAGGTCATTGTCTTCTTTTCGAGGCCGAGAACAAGGTAGACAAAGACCGCCATGAATGCAAGCCCAGCATCAAGGCCCCCAGAGAGTACGTAATTGTAACGCCGCCACCAGGCTTTCCGATATTTGTACACAAAGTAATTGAAGATGAACCCAACTATGAACCATGAGATGTAGTTGACTGATGTCGCAGGTGGCATATTTGCAGTGGCCCCCAGCAAGATAGGCATGTTGATAAGAGTGAACAACTTTACTGTCGGGAACGTCTTATGCAAGCACCACACAGGGAGGGGTGCAAGGGCACCTATAAGGAAAAACCAGTTCATTGCTTTGTACTGGCCAAGAGAGCCGAAGATTCGCTTGGGGCCCACAAGGCCCCAGATGACTGATGCATCGAAAAACACCCGATCACCTGGACATGTCCAAGGGCTGTTTGCAGGGAGCAAACTTTTATCACAAATGTTGGTAATTGTATCCAGCAGCCACCAAGCCACACCCATGTTCACTAGCCCAGCTAACATTGTGCCTATGATCTGCAGGCCACACCCAGCATAGTTCTGAGTTCGAATACACATAAGATCCATGCACACGACTATTGGTCAATCAATGTACCCACCCAAAACACAAACTGCAGAGACAACCATGAGCATTTGACGATTCCAACGAAGCTCAGCGAGCATGCATAAGATCCAAGAAAGAAATTGACGAAAGGAGAGAGAGAGGACAGGGCAGGGTCTTTAAAACATGAACCTGGACAATGAACATTGAGCGAGGTGGGATTTTCATGTAGTGCCCCAACTTGAAGTCTTGCAAGAAGGAAATAGCCTGCGACATACTGATATAGCCGTATGTTTTGAAGCAAACATTTGCAATTGGTCGGCCTGGCAAAATGTAACCCATCATATACTCTGTGATGATATTCAACCCAGGAGTCTGCGCATCCAATTCAACACAACAGTCAACTGGCAAGAAGGATCTGTGGTTGGTAACAAGGCCTCAGGATACACCAAGGTCCACTACAGTGACACATGAGGTTTCTAGCAAAGGCCAATCAATGAATCAATTGGATTCCTGGCCTGTAAACTCATCATACAAGCCACTGTTCTAGGTTAGATCTGCATACCGAATTTTTCAACTCACATGCATAAGCTCACTCACACCTGATTAGTAGTTGCAGTGATGACTCCAATTGGCAGCGTGAAGATAGAGGCAAGACCACAGGCCAATAGTACACCCCACCATGGCAACTGCAGTTGGCGCTTGTAGCCCTCAACTGTCCAGATCGATGCAAGTACGGTGACAACCATAAGTACCAGGAACCAGGTGTTCGGGATGTCCTTATACCTTTGCATCAATCGTGTGTGCACATCAGGCCTGTACTCCTTTGCTGCAGCCCGACTCCGCGTCCATATTTCCCTGCAAAACAAAGTGGTCATGCAACTTGCTGAGTTTCGTTACAAAATGAAAGTATTTGGTTCTCCCTCTAACATCTAAGGATGTGGAATTGGAGCGGGAGAAGAGGTGGTATCCCATTGATCAATTGCTAAGAATATGGGCTATGACATACCCCTATTGGTTGTGGGGTTTTGACCCTCTTGAGTATGAAAGGCTCAACCTGTCACTGCCATAGTGACTGTACACAGCAAACAGACACAGAAGAAAAATTCACCTGCCATGGAAGAGTGCAACATGGGACAATGTGGCAGTGACTGCTGCAAACCCAAAGCCATACGTGATCGCAAAGAACGTGCTCAAATGGATGGGGCCAGCTGCCTCATAGGCAGTTATATTCAGGTCAAATTTTGCATCCACCACACTCGTGACATCGTAATAAGCTCCATTTGACTGAAAGAGGTGACTGGAGAAGATAGGGAATTTCTTGGCGTCATACACATTGGAAAAGTAAGTAGCCGGCGTGACCACATACATCACAAGTATGAAACCCACCAGGACGTTGGCAATGGCGAAGAAGGGGGTCACAAGCGGACTCAGAAGAAAAGACGTAGTTGTTGCCCAGTCCACGCTTATAGTGCCCAATCCAAGGCCAGACATACCTGAACCAAGTTGCTGGGCTGTGACGGAATTTGGCCATGCCCAGCATACCCACGACAGAGATGTCAACATCATGAAGAAATAGCCCGGAAGAAGGTACCATGTGAAGCTTATAATCATGACAATCGTGAAGAACTGGACTCGCTTCAACCCCTTGATGACCTCTTTCTCATGAAGTGTCCTGAGAGAAACAGAAGAGAAGCAAGTGAGGTTCGGTGATATGTCAACTGACACGAAATAACATTCAGACCATTTCCATATTTATGGAACATTTTGACACTACAAGATGCGGCAACAAGCACTACCTTACCAGGACCTCCTCCCTCTCTCTCAGGTTCGAAAGAAATCACAAAACCTGCAATATTGGGTCTAGATTCCTGCTGCCGATTATCTGTTCAATTCATGCCATGATCAGCAGGAACCAACTTGGCACAGAGATAGGCACAGCTATAAACTAAAGCATACCAAAAGGTCTTCCTACCAGCATTTTTTAGTCTCATAGAAGAAAGAAAGGACCTTTACAATGTCCACAGGGAGGGAGAGAGATCTGGGAAAGGGCCTCCAGGCCCCGTGTGACTGAAAGCACATCAATCGTAGATAATACAAAGTGGGTCCTTCACAATGATAGAATCTTACAGCCTACTTACTTGCCTGCAAGTCTCTCTCAATCTCTTTTAAGGGCATTGGGAAGGTCTAGGTGGGCTCTCACAGTCTGCTGATAGAGACTGGTAGGTGGGACAACCTGAAGGGTGCTGTCCACTTGTGCCCTGCTTGTGCTAGAGATGACAGAACGGAGATTGAAACTGAAGAAACTTTTTCTTCCAATCCCATCTCTACTATGAGATCCCAGGCACTCCAAGATAGCCAGTCCCTTATACAGGTGTTCCACTATGAGGATCAGAAATGCTTTATAGCATGTCTGCATGAGGCATTACATCTTTTTTCTTGTATCCTACTTTCTGGGCTGCGCCTGCAGAGGGCCCCTCTCTATTTCTTGTTTCATGTCCCATAAACTTTGACCTTTCCTCGTTATAAAGTGACTTTCATTCTTTCTTTCTGGTGTCCTGCAGACGAAATTAATTCTTTTTCTTTCTGCTCTCTCTCTCTGTGCACACTTTGTGTACTTGGAAAAAATTGTAGACCTCACCCAAAAGCTATCAGTGACAGAGTTCAACATGAATCCATCTCCACTTAGGCTGCATGGCCAACGGAGGAGTACCTGAAGATGGAGACTTGTACCAAGTTGGCAGGCCACCACATATGTGCAGGCTCCACCAGATATTTGCGAAGAAGCCCTGCCCAGCCATAGCCCAACACCTGCCAACTCCCCAAGACAGAGAGTGGTTCGTGCAAGGTTAGGGAGGCCAAAACTGTTTTGAGATCCCATACAAACTTCCTTGTGTAAACTGGACCCTAATTACAGCTCTCATGAAAATAGCATCAAACTTCTTTCTTCTGGAATTCCTTCTGTGTTCACCTTTTATGCTCCTACTGAACTAGGCACAGGGTCCATGGCCACCAGGCTACAGCCAGAAAAAACTAATGTCTCTCTCTCCTACTCACGTTGGCACCAAGGCATGATAAACACATGAATCTCTCCATCTCTCCAGTCTCCAGTGAACCTGAAAGGCATGCAGCCCAAACTTCAATTTTCTCAAATAAGAGAATAGTAGAAGTACACTGTGAGAGCATTCTTACATTCAAGAAGGAAAACTCTTCGAGACCTTCTGCTAGCACCCAGAAAGACTATGTCGCCAACTCCCAACAAACCAAGAGCCCATTTTGGAAAACTCAGATTTCTCAAACCATACATCTCGAACTGGGTTGTTTCGAAATGTCACCTGATCTCGTATCCTTAAGTGGGAATCATTTTTTATGATGAATATTCTACTACAATAGTATGAAGAAGAAGACGAAGAAGAAGAGCTCATGGGTGCTAGTTTCAACCTGGGTGGTTATCACGATAAGAAGGCCAGCAAGAAAGTCAATTTTGCGCTTGTAAAAAGCTTTGGTAATGTCCACAATGTAGACTGCATATGCATCTCCGCTCCCGAAAGCGCTCCCAGCATTTGCAAAGATAGTGATGAGGACATGCTCCTTGACGTTGAAAGGCCCTGGATTGAGCGAAAACTCCCAGTTTGTAAAAGGGAATTTCATCTTCCTCGTGGGCAATGTAGCTGCCATGAATCTTCCCAGAGGCAAGGCTGCAATCTGTGCTGAGATTGCGGTGATGGTGAGAGGTTCGGTGCGATAAGCAAAGAATTGATTCAAAAACGACAAAAGAACACAAGAAAGTAGGCCTAGAGTCCACATCCGGAATGTCCACACTGGGAGATCAGCGTCATCCGTGGTGGGCACTGTGAGCGCGACCTGAGGTACGGGCGACTGATCATCAAGCTCATCCTTATAGTCCTCACTCCCAAATTTCAACCCATATTTCCCATCTCCATCTCCCTTCTTGCCATGCTTGTAACCACCCTTGGTCAGCTCAACCTCGGAACCCGTCTGTGCACCACCCTTTACACCTCGAGGCACAACATTCGCCTCCGCCCCGTTCCCAACACCGTCACCTACCTCATTCCCATGTTGCCCCATCTCACTCCAGATTCAAAGACAACCGAATGCTCTATATATATCTAAAGGATCGATGTGATGCCACTTTCAGAAGCGCATTGGACAATGTTAGCTTTCCTTCACCCTCAGACCACCACGGCAGCTTCACACCGATCTCCCAACCTCTCGCCTCACCCCGCAACACCAAATTGAGGCCAAGTATCGATCCATCGACACACAGACAGACCAGCGAGGCCGCGTTGCATGAGTGTTACGGTGGTTCGGGTCAGCACTCAACACAGCAGTAGACCGCATCAAGCAAGGAGGAGGGGTAACAAGTAACAAGGTAATAAAAGGGTAAAGAATCTTTGAGATTCAGTTACCCTCCTTGCAACCCGGCACGTGCGCCTGCCCGCTGCCCACTTTTCGGCGCATACCATCTTTCCCTTTCACACAACTCGAGGATATTTTCCAGATTTTTCAAAAACAATTGGCAGAATTATCGCAAAAACTATTTGTAATAGCTCAGTTGGATACAGCACTGAGTGCCACCCAGGTGATACTGGGTTCAAATTCTACTACCTTGTCGGATGTGGTATGATATGTTTTTTCCTCCGAGTAAATTTTCTATGTTGTTTTTTCTGTAAATAAGAATGTAAATATAGACCATATTTTGACGCAACGGTACCCTATAGCAGCCGATGACTTGTATTTCCGTTTGCAAACATATTATCTTGAGGCGGCCGCTTGTCTTGTTGTGAGGTAGCCGCAAAATTACGGCAGCGGAGGGAGTTAAGGGCCAGGTTCAATGGGCACTCCCCATGACCGGGAGCCAACCAACTGCTCAATTTTCCTTCAAAAACAATCGCTACATAAATGGAATCTAATTCTGTGGCAACCATGATTTTTTCCTTGGCAGCTTCAAGCCAGATATAGCTAACAGAAAATAATATATTCTTAAGTATATAGAAATAGAAACAATAATCTTGCAAGTAGGTAGCTCAGTTTGATAGAGCACTAACAAGTGCCACCCAGGTGATTCTGGGTTCAAATCCTTCTACCTGTGCTCTTACTTTGAAAGAGGTTCTTTTCTCCTCTAATTTGAGAGCGATTGCTCCCCGGGGGCAGAGTGGGGGGGGTGGGGGTGCCGGTGTGTTTATGTTTCCCTTTCCCCAGAGGCATAGACTGAAGGAAATGCGATTTCCGTCACAAGGTAAGTTTGGCCCGGAGGCCCCTGTAGCTCTATGTAAATATTCAACTATTCTCTAAATTGGAGTATGCCGGCCAAGCATCTTTTATGCAAGATTGTGTCTTTTCGGATGTCCAGGTGCACCAGTGGAAGATCCATGGGTTGTAGAAGGTCAATAATGGAAGCACTGATTTTTGGACAAGGCTCCCAAAAACAAGTTGGTGGTGTGAACGTGTGAACAGTCATCATGGTGGTTTTTTCGGTAGCCGGTTAGTAGGCTGTGGCGTTCACATAACAACATGTTGGGTTTGTGGGAATTGGGAACATTTGTGATTCAGATTCAAAATAATTTTTTGGGGAAATATCAATATATGAATGGAGGGGGTTTTTTTGTTGGCTCTTCCCTCAAGAAGAGATGCATCAATTTTGAAAAAGTGGGATGATCCCGATATACCTACACCAGAAATTACCTAAAAATTACCTACAATGAGGATATAGCACTCTCGGATAAGCCCTATATTGTAGATATACCTACCCTAGTTAGTAAAATATTAATATGGAGGAGCTCCATAATCGTTCACTTAATGAGGTGTGTATCACATTAAATGCAGTGAAGAGCAAAAGGTGAGGAGTTCCAATCCTTCTAACAGAAATTTTTGAACATGTAAGCAACTAGGATGAAAAAAAGAAACTGCACATTAATCGCACATTAATAGCAGTCAAGATCATTCACATGTATACAAAAAATATATAAAAATATATAATAAAGAAAATTACTCACCTTCAACAATGCAAGAACATGTTATTCAGCGTCCGGGAAATAATTTCAGTTGAACCAGCCAATGGCCCCTCATTCTGAGAACCAACCGGCTAAGTGGGTTGGGGAGTCGGTTGCTTCCCCTTAATGGTAACTGCAATAGTCAATTTCCTATGTGAACATACTCGGTAAATTTCCGAAGGTTTCAATTTTCACTCGGAAATCCTCGGAATCAGTCGGCTAGCATGTAACTAGCTGCCGGTTCTCCCCGTTGGTTGATGTTATTGCTTGGTGGTATGATGGTTGTGCCAGGTCGTAGAAGTAGAAGGGTCAAACCTTCTACTAAACTCAAAGCCAAGCATTAGATGGTGCCCTCGAGATGAATGTGAGGGAGCCGGTTCAGCCAGCGTGGACCCCACGCCCACCCCGCCTCCATCGCCCGCGCACGCCCTCCCGCACCTCATGTTCCCGCTGCCAGGACATAGACGAGCCCTCTCCCGCATCCCCATTCCTCCTCCCATCCTGCCCTCATGCATGGCATCGCCCTTCATCCCCCATGCATGCCTTCATCCTCGCCATGCTACATGGTATCCCAATGCCCTCTAAATCGTGTCAAACTGGTTGCTTAGCTGCTCCTACTCGTTTTCACTACGCCGGTTTAGCATCTGTGTACATTTGGACATGTTCGTATGTCCTCGTTGTGGAGAGTCCAATGGAGCCCAAAGCGAGCAGCATGAATGTTGTTGAAAGCTCACCAACACCCCTTCGTAAAGGAATTTGTCAAAATGTTGATGCTGCGGATTTTCGGGCACAAAAGTCTACCTTGGAGCACGGAGCGGAGCTGGCATGAGTTCTTCAAAGATCCTTCACGATGGTGGGACAACCGTAATCGCAAGGTCTCTGTCCCCTTTCCTTTTTAAAAACAAAATCAACAAGCATTTTAATATTTTAATGATTAGGAAATCCGAAGATCAGTTTTGTAATATCATACATCAATATTTAATTCATACATCAATAAGTTCTACCATGGCCTCTATCCCAGCTTTATGAAGAAATAAATAAATAATTTTTTCTCTTATAGAAAACATGTTTAAAATGTAGTTTAAATATATTATTGTATTTTAATATAACATTTTAAGGAAATTTTGCACTTAAGAGTTTTAGGGTGGAGCCATTCAATACGCGACTAGCCGCTTGTTTTGTTTTGTTTTGTAGAGTTGAGATGTCCCAAACTGCGGGCCCCCCCACCCCGAGTGCTTGGTACCGTTGGAAAGCCCTCCATGAGGAGGTGCACCTAGTTGGTCTCATGATTTTTGGACTTGCAGTGTGGGAGATGTGGAATTTCAAGTACTTTGGGCCGCTGGAAATTCGGAAAAAATAGCAAACTGGGCTCTCTTGGGACAATGGTTGGAGCCTCGACCGGAGATATATCATTAATAATTTGATGTATTGCTACTCGTAAAAAATAGCAAATTGGGCTTTCTTGGGACAATGATTGGATTACTCAATAAATTCATGGAAAACAATAAATTGAAGCTACTCTATGAAGCGAGGTTGTTGTTTAGTTTTTTCTGTCGAATTTCAAGTACTTTTGGTTGCTGGAAATTCGTGAAAAATAGCTCATGTTATGCGAACAGTTACAATGTTATAAAGACTATTCATTGCAGGTCAACCCTAGAAAAACAAAAATCGTGGTTTTCAGTCGGGTATCGGCAGTTTAAGCCCTTGAAAAGTTATTTTTGCAGTGAGAAAATAAATCTGAAGGTACTCATATGCACCGTGCCTGTTAACATGCAATTCCTATGACCGCGGTTTGAAATCATTAACCCCTATGACCGCAGGTTGTGCTCAGCCATGCTCACAGAATACCAACCCCCCCTTGTAGCTGCCCATGGAACCTAGCTCTAAGGTGCAAGGAACGGTGGTGGGCCCAGCGACCTCTCCATAAAGAGGCTATTGTCGCATCGAGCCGCATGTGTTGGAAATGGTAGATGTAGTGTGGATCTTTTTTGAATGTGCTAGAGCTAATTCCCTTTACGAGAATTGTGCTACTGTTGAATCGAGCCTCTCCAGTGAGATTCAATACATCGTGTTGTTACTCCAATGCAAACTTTGGTTGCTCAGCAAGGTTCCCTATATCCCTTTGGCAGAAGATTTGTGTGTTTTTTCCCTCGTAACTTTCAAATGTTTATACTTGTAAAAAAAGTTCCAGACCATCAAGTCTTAAATCGAAGCCACAAATAACCCCACAAGCCATAGATAAATAGAATTAATTTTGTGGCAAACAATATGGAAGGGTGTCATGTCTTTTCCTCCGTCTTTCTCAGCTTCAAGCCAGATATAGCTATTAGAAAATAATATATTTCTTATGACAGTCAGAAAAGAGAAACAATAATCTTGCACGCAGGCTGGAGCTCTCAACTCTTCCTTCATGGCAGGCCAAATGGGCAATCTTGAAAATATCATCTAGGGCTCAAAATTTATCAAAATGCCAAAATTTGTGGACAAGGCACTATGTAATGTTAGTGTGCATTTACTTACCAGAGAAATTAGAAAACAAATATCACCTCATTGGTGTACTTGGAAAAGAATCTCCCAAATGCAATGGTCAAATTGACTACATTTTTCCCAGAATATGGCTGTAGTAGATATGCACATTAGTATACAGTTAATCCATATGGGGATAAAAATTACACCAGGAAGCATTTCACACCCGCACTTCTCTTTTAGTGGGCCCACCCAAGTGGTGCTAGTCATTTCAGGGTTAAATTGGAGTATGCCAGCCAAACATCTTTAACACAAGATGGAGTCTTTTTAGATATACTACTTAGTGAAGATCCATGGGTTGTAGAAAGGTCACTGCATTGTTGACAGTCAAGCAAGGCCCCCCAAAAGCAAAGACTGGAACTGATGTCTGATGGTTCACTGATGTGGGGCTTTTCCTGAAGGTTGTAAGAAGGGAGAGGATTGGAGCGGCCAATGAGGTTTGGATGGGTGAAATGTGAGGCCACGTCTAGAGGCTAGCATAGAAATAAGAGGGTGGCCCTCCTTCTAGTTCTAGAGCTTTCCACAAGTAGGATGAGGCGGTTGCCCCCCTTCTAGAAGGCTCCACCAGCCCCCTTGAGACAGTACATAAAGTGGGCGAGGGCTACTTTCTATAGGGTTTCTGCCGCCTCCACCGTATTTTGGTGGGCTCTGCATGCAAGTAGAGCCCCCCTTAAAAAATATAAATTTGGAATCTTGAACAATCTTCAACTGACTTCTAGGTCGCAAACATATGTCTTTTTGGTGGGGACCTTTCTACAACGTTGTCCCCCACATGTCACCCCTAGAAACCACCACTTTTTTTTTTTTTTTTTTTAAAAGGGAAATACCTGGGAGCGACAGCTCACAAATCAGGCCCCTTGATAGAGAGGAGAAAATAACCTCTCGGTAACCTCGCCATAAGGCTTTCAGATGCGACACCGCGCAGGGAAGTGGGAGAAGAGCGTACCACACCCGTCAAGTAGCAGGATTTGACCCCAGGGTCATCCGGATGGCACTCAGTGCACTTTACCAACTGAGCTACTGACTGTTGGTCACCACTTGACACGTGTACATTTTTCTTTTTTTTTTAAAGTTTTGGAACTCATTACAGTTATTTCTTCAAATCCTTGTGTAGCTTACTATATATCCCCCCTTTCTAATTCCTGGACCATCCTCTAGTGGACATGGCCCTGCAAACGTGGGGGGCTTACTCAATGGAGGTCATGGTCAATGATAAGGTGTTTGCTCAAGATACATATGTAGGCTGGGTTATATTCAACCCAGAAAAGGTCAGAGCCCATAAAATTTAATCATGTGACCTCAGCAGTTCCTGGAGCTCCATTGGAGATGGCATTGGATGAAAGAGTCAAAATTGAAATCTGGACATCCATGGAACTTGGAAGTAAAGCTCAAAAAGTACAGAAAAGGTAGGAGATTCAGTCAGTGGCATCACAAGTCAATGATGTCAGACCCTTAATACTCAGAGAGGTTTCCAGGTTGGTCTCCACATTACATTATTTGTACTTTGGGGACATCCAATGGATAGCCCATCAGCGAGGGCATAACACATAACACCATGTTGTGTTCACAACCACATATGTAAGTGTGTGGGATGTCATTACCTGTTCACTACTGTTGGGCGGTTATTTGTTCTTCCGGCAAAGCCCAGGGATTCTTACCCTGGTTCTATACCCTTGGATGGGGACTGGACTTGCGGTGTGTGAATCCCTGGTTCTATACCCTTGGATGGGGACTGGACTTGCGGTGTGGTGGGCACACGTACACACACACAATGAGGTGCGGCCATATGTACACACAATCATCCGCACACGGACTTGGGCCCAAATGCAAAGTGTAGAGCCAATTTACATGCTTGCCCATTGACCTTGATTATATCGTCAAGCCCAATATTCGCTCGATCTTCCACCTCCCCATGTTGAAAATGCACTTCCTACCCTTGCACCACCATCAACGGGCTGGCAATTGCAAGTTCCATACTTGCTACCAAAAGAAAACCCTTGATCCCACTCCATTGCAAGCTAACCATTAGCTGCTCCCAGGCACTCTCTGCATGGACCTTTAAGAAGATTAACGACATATATTTTTAACATTTAATTCATGTGGGCCTTTCGAGGGCTTCCTTTTCTTGGGTTCTTGGCCCTTTTTAAGTCATTTGGTCTTGGCCCATAGTTCTTTTGGAGGTTGGGTAGCGTGTGAGCATGCTCAAGTGAGCACAAACGAATATTAAGGATATTCTCTAGATCCTTTTCGAATATTCTCCAACGAAACTAAAATTGAGAAACTAAAAACTTTGCGAAACTTTTTTTAACTGCTCACATAAGCCCTCACAGCATCACTTAAGAAACAAGTAACACCTATATACGATAAACATGTTACCCTATAGGCGTGGGGTTTCCTCACAAATGGATGCGAACCGGATACCCCGGAAAACCCCATAAAAGCAGAAATCGTGGTTTTCAGTCCGGGTATCGGCAGTTTAAGCCCTAGAAAAGTTATTTTCGCACTGAGAAAATAAATCTGAAGGTACTCAAATGCACCGTCCCTGTTAACATGTAATTCCTATGACCGCGGTTTGAAAACATTTAACCCCTATGACCGCGGGCCGTGCTCACGTGAGCATGCTCACGCTGTGCTCACAGGATACCAACGCCCGTTCTTTTGTTACTGTTCACTTGGTTATCCCTGCCTTTTGGCATGTAAAGCTTTCATCTTTTCCCTTGAATAAGTCTCAAAAACTCTCAAGGGCTTTCTTTAAATTTAAGAAAAAATAAAAAATCATGGTTTGAAGTTTGGCTTGTGGTGTTTGTTTATGTTTGCTAATGCGGTTGGGAACCAACATGCACAACCGCCAGTTCTCAAACCAACAAGGCCCAAGGTGGAAAATTTGAAACTTAATGGGAACCGGAAAGGTAAATAAAATGGGACCTATCAAACCCCCGGCACCAACAGATCTCTAGCAGGCCCCCCTCTTCCAAACCGGAACCAGAGATTCCCATATAAATCAAAAAACCGCTCATCACTCGTCTAGACTACACCTTCTCCTTATTCCATGATCCGCAATCCATTGCAAAACCGGTCTTCTGAGAATCATAGCACAGTATAGTGCAAACTGTCACCCAAGTTTGTGTCGCAGTGAAATCCCATTACATTTGTGTAAACGACATTTCTTGACAACACATTGTGTACAAACAACAGTTTATGCACTGTCCGAGGACACTCTCACCATTGCATTGCAACTTTCCTTCAACAAATTCACAGAATTAGATTTTACTTTATTTTATTCAACTCACCCCACCATGACACAGTACCGGTACATCATATCCCAAAGATATAATCTCACCACAACCCATCAACTGATCCGTTGTTGAAGGCCAGGGATCACAATGCTGATACTCCTGAAATACTCCTACTTGGTGTAGACAAATACAAGACCAGTAAGTCAGATTCAATTAGCTGCCCACATACATGAGACGCATTGAAAGGAAAAGAGGGGAAGGAAAAGACAATTAAGTTCAATCTGGGGTTGTGTCAAACCTAACCTTACCTGAATGAACACTTTCAAATCAAGGAACACAAGAATACTTTGCCAACGCCACCAACCTCACATTTTGCGAAACTGACTGCCAACAAAAACAATCAAAGTGGTGACTGCAGATGAGTAGAGGACATGGGGGATGCGACGCACTACATCCCCCACACGGGGAACTTGCTCTGCTCCTCGCCTGCTCAGCACAACTAGTGTTGGAATCACAATGGAGAAGATAAGTATTTGTGAGCTGACTCGAGCTGAGACAGTCTTGGTGAACCTTTCAAGAAAGGCAGTGAACTCCATTCGGTCAAGCACGCCATCATTGTTCCTGTCAAATGTCTGCATGCCAAACATTCCCGTGAACAAGAATGTCAAACCTTTTGGACTAGGAGAAAATTTAACTAAGACAGGGAGACGGCATGACTGTGGAGAAGACCACCCAGAACCATTTCAACTTACATTATCTCCATAGGGCTATGGCTTTGACATGGAGAGATTGTCCTCCAGAGGTACCCAATTTGCTGGGGCAAAGTTGAGAGAACATAGCATGGCCTCCAGCATAGGGCCAGATGTGACTCCAGGACCACCACAATGTGGCCACCCACGACCTGACCACTTGGCTATCTATGTACACAAGTGTTTAAATCTGCATTAATACGGGATTTCAAAGTTGCGGTCAATCCAAGTGGCTTCAAAGCCAAAGAGAGGGATAAGCTCTACCTGTTGTACAACAAGAGAGTTCCCCTTCCTCTCCAGTCTGGGATGCAAATTCACTTCGTCCCAGCCAGACGTTGCCCAATTTTCTCACAGTAGAGTAGCCATGACAAGCTGCAGATTCATACATGAACAAAGCTAAACATGATGCAGGGGATAACACAAGGGTGGTAAACCTTCAGCATGGCCTCCACCTCTTCCCTCGTAGGCGGGTCATGGAATGGACCAGGGAGGGTCTTGTTGATGTCACTGACACAGGTAGACCACAGAGCTATTAGGTCATCTTTTTTGCAGCAATCCCGTCTGACAACCTTCTGTGAAATAATCCTTGATAAGAACCACCCCCATTCTCCACACAGAATCTCCATGGTAGTGCCTGCCTATATTCTCACTGTGAGTGCAAAATGCCATAGACCTTTGAGACCCCCTATTTCACTCATTGAGGGGGAATGCCTATAGAGTCTGAAGTAGCCCTGAATGTCACTTCAAGAAAAGAAACGACCAGCACAGAGGAAAGTCAATCTCCAGATGCTTAAAAGCAAATAAAATCTGAAAGGCACTTACTTGTAAACGAGCAACACGGCACAATAAAGGTCTTGCACACCAAGATGGTCAGAGCCACTGACGCTCACAAAGCGGTCCCACTCACGATCTACAATTTTCTTCACTGTTGGATTCTCCCGTGCCTTGGCTGCCAGGCATGGTCCATCCCACCACTAAAAACTTGAGACTCCAGGATTGGTGACTGAGACAGAAGTGAACCAAGTACATACTTGAATTGGGAGATCATATCTTCCAACCATGGTACCCTCACTTCCTTAGCAACTATGGGCAGGAGAGAGGGAGGTGGGGAGGGGGAGAAAGTGTTCGATTACCAGCAACAGCATGTTACCTTTCTATTGATGCATACCTTCTGAGGATAGGTAATCACAACATCGCAAGCTAAGGGCAGCCTTTGGGTCCACCTTTCCTACATTTTGTAAGTTCCAGTGTAACTTTGACCATCGATAATGTTAGATCAAACGTTATAATATAAGCTTCACCAATCACTTGTGTCCAGACTGCTTCATGGCGACATCGTGAACTGGTTGAGATCATAGCCAGCTTTCTAGATACCTCAAGAAAGACAAGCATTCCCAGCAAAAAACCTGCCCCAAAATACTCGCGTAGAGTCCACCGTACACCAATTCACTGAGAGACATTAGCATTCATAGAAGAAATGTAACAAGCTTGTCCCACCGCGAGGTTTCCCGAAAATGATGTGACTATCACTTACAAAATGAGGCAAAGAATTAACCCGCGCCCAAGATTCATTACTACACTACACGGAAGAACTCAGTCCCATTTGAAAGTCATGCAGTGATGGATGTTAGGAAGCTTCTACATCATGTTCGGTTGATAGTTACCAAGGTCCCATACCAGAACGGCCACTTTCCAGGAAATTGACAGGAACTCCGAGCAGCCCTGAAGCTCTTTCTTTGAATGCATGAACATGCTTAGAATGGCTATTTCTTTACTCGAGAGAAACTGAAATCAATAAGGTCCGTGAATTGTTTAAGCTGTATCATGGAGCTATGAGAGAGATGGAAAAGCAACACGGAATGAGGAAAGCCACAACGCAAGACAAAAGCGGAACTGCTTTCAACATACCCAGGTCGCAATCGTGCCCAAGAGATTGACGAAAACTGATGAAGAGAAGTAACCTAGATAATAATGCACGAAAACGTGAAGGGATGGGCAACGCTTACACTTGAGATTCCCCATGGCTGCACACCACACTCGTCTCTAAAGACCTCCGAGTCCTGATGGAGATGGGGTTGCGATATTTGTGCTGGTTTGTAGTCGCAGTTCGCGAGTGAATGGTGAGACCACAGTAAACTTCTCACATTACACTCTGTCAAGCCTTATAAAGACCGAAATGAGGTGACTGTACACTGTGAGGAGAGGAAGTTAAGTTGTTGGGTAGGCCCACTTTCACCCACAAACGAAGTGGTCTCTATCATTAGAGCAGACGCCTTCATATCTTAGCAGTATAAACACCGATGAAGTTGGGTGGGGGCTTTGCCTCATCAGCAAAAGATAAAGCGATCAACGAGTCACAACCACGACCTCTTAGTTGACGTTTGGGGGTTGTTGCACGAGCTGGATGGAAACGGTGGATGTGCTAAAGTCCTCAGCAAAATGTCAGTCATTTACTTGTGTCTCGGAGGGGCTTGAGGATATCAGCCATGGCACTTAAGCTGTGGCTACTGCTAAAATCAATCGGGTTTTCAAGATGACATTTTGAGCACTCCAACCGTGTTTAGACTTGCTTGGCAGAGGACCGGATCAGCCTGACATCATTAGCGGACAAGACCATGCAGGGTTTCCCGTCATGGGCGCTTGCAAGAGTGACGAAGAGGGTGCCATGGCGAATAGAGAAGAATCCGCTGCCACATTACTAGACCAGACTTGAGCCCCCACCTATCCATTGGGCTGGCGGCTGAGGACTGGGGAAATCGGCGGTGGCAGCCCAGGTTTCCGACGCCATAGTCTAGTTCCTTACGTCGGAGCTGGAACCGTGCAAGGACAAGTAGTGCTGATCTAGCAGGCGCAGCTGCTTCCTCTCTTTCCATCTTTAGACTGCGTTGTTGGACATCAAGTGCAAACTTCACAGAATTTCTAGTTTTGTCCAGGGACACTAGACAAATTTAAGTAGTAAGTATACTTCAATCGCTACTGCAATGGGTCTCCTGGGAGTAGTAGTGCGCTCTAAGCGAAATTTTCCGTGCCAAGGTCTACCAACTAGGGAAGTCAATCCATCTCGTCAAGTGCTTGATCCGCTTTGGAATAGCGACTGTACAGCACACCTAGAAAGAGTAAATAGAGTTCCAGATGTCTTCCTCACTGGAATCTCAATTTCCATGCCATCATGCAGCTCAAGCTGATCATTGAGCAGAGTTCTTTGACTGTGTCCATGGAGTTCCCACTTTTGGTCGTCGTTGAATAGCAGTTTGATCGAGGTGCCTGATTGAAACAATTGTGCCTGATTCAATCCTGCCATCCTGCATGACTCAAAACTCTTATTCACAAATACGGACATCTACCCGGGTCCTTGATGAGGATGTTCTGCACTAAAGTTCCTAGAAGCCAAAATGCATCTAGTTAAATAGATGATCTCTTAGAAACTGTTCATACCAACTGTGTTTACAGTGGTTGATAATTGGAGTTCACACACAGGTCTGCATCTCGTCTGCATGTTCTTGCAGTGCTCGAATGAATACAAGGGAAATCTTGTGATTATGAATTCAGACTCACACCCTGTGCGTGAAGGGCGACTGATGGTCCCCAAAAGGGAGATACCCCAATCCGGAGTACGTGGGTGACTATCATGGCCCAAGGGAAGAGAGGAAACAGCTAAACAGGAGAGCTCTCCAATACCAAAACAGATTACCGTGCGAGTCGTCCGCGATGCAGAGAACTCGTGCAGTAGTGACATCAAGTACAGCCAAGAGCTTATACTCAAACCCTGAGGCACATTGGACTGATCTAGACTTTAAAGACTCTGTAACCTCCCGATTGCAGTGACGTTGACTCCCTTCCTGGCCTAGGTAATACCACTCTTGAGAAAAGGACGTAGACTTTGGGCCAATGTTCAGATGTTGTTGGAAGAATTTTTAGCATCTTCATTGGCACCGGGCCATGCGACATGTCTCAACTGCAGCAGTTGATGTATTTAGTGCTCACCTATCTGGAGATGAAGGCCTCTGAATCCTGTACTAGTCCACCATGTTCATTGCCAACGTAGGGGGGTTAAGTCTGAGAGGAACAGTGGATACTGGGCAACGATCCTGCATGTAGAATATCTGATGGTGAACGACACTGCATGCTGTGCTGATTTTGAATGTGAGAGAGTGGTTTCACGAGATTCAGAAGACCACTTCATCCAAGCTGAGCATCCACGGTTTCCTCATGCGTTCACTTCATCGAATAACATCGACTGCAAGCATCCAACATTTAGACTCCAATGAATTTCTTGCGTGAGCTGACTACTCTCATCTGCTTGAACCGAACAATCTAAGTTAGATAATGACATCCACTTGAGAAGCCCACGGGACATTCAGCACTGTGCGATGAGACCTCTTAGTTTTGGATTAAGTTAACGGGCACTGAATGGATCATCTTGGTCGTATCACCTTTTAGCACGTAGGATTCTTCAAGACAAAATTCGTGTGAGACATTCTCCCAACATTCTCTCCCTTCCACTGATCAGAATTCCTCGAGCGGTAATACTTAAGATTCGACAGACTCTCAGTTGTTTGGAGCGGAACGTACAACGATCTGCAATATAATATCGTTCCCTCATTCAAGATGCAACAACAACAACCCACCTGCACAAAACATGCACGCTCCTTACTTTTTGCCTCATCACCAACCTTCCCTCTTATTCGGAGGAAGGTGATGGACTGTCCGCCAAGATTTAAGCTCACGTGCACGCGCCTTTGGGTGCTCCGCCAGACCACTCGGCCGCTGCTACTATCTTCACTTTGTCTCTTTCGTGAAACAAAGCTATGTACATGTTGTCGAGACTCGCTGACGTGATTGTCCCTTATAAATCTTCAGTACCAGAAATCGGCCGGGATTCTTGAGTGCAAACAGGAAGTACAATCTCAGAGTATTACTATGGTGAGGGCTTTAATTCACTAGTTTGAACGAGCCCTTCATTGTGACCTCCGAGATTGCACCCTCCACGCCTTGTCTAATTTGAAGGGTCAAACAATACGATGCATCTGTGAGCCCGAGAGGAGAGAGTAAACTTAAGATCGACAATATATCCGATTGTTACCTTGTCGGGTACAACTCTTGCCTGTATAGGTACGGCTGGGGTCGTTGGGTGCCCTTGTTGCAGGAACGGAGCATGATCACTATGGCCGCTCTCGGATGCAATGTGGGCACTGCATTAGCTACCAAGGGTGCCCCTGCCATCCAGGAAGGCTCCATGACCCAATCGGAGAGAATCGGGACACCCTCCCAGGGCTTCGCTTTGAGTACGTTTGCAGGCCTGAAGCTAGTTTCCAAGGTATCGAAGGCAGCTCATCTACCACTGGCATCTAGATCATCCCTTAATACCCACAGCAATATCCGTGCTATTGCTACCGTTGAAACCCTGGAGAAGACAGATGCATCAGTGGTGGACCTATCCATCAATACCATTCGCTTTCTGGCCATTGATGCAGTGGAGAAGGCAAATTCGGGTCACCCGGGGCTGCCCATGGGATGTGCCCCAATGGGGCACATCTTGTATGACGAGGTGATGAAGTATAACCCGAAGAATCCTTACTGGTTTAACAGGGATCGCTTCGTCCTATCAGCGGGTCATGGCTGCATGCTACAGTATGCTCTTCTCCATCTTGCCGGATACGATAGTGTGGAGGTATTCATAATTTACATCTGGACACTGCTTTTTGTTATTTGCATATCCGGGAACTTCATGCAGGTCTGGACTGGCAGTTGCTAGTTGATGCTATGCATGGCAGTGAGATCGCCGGTATTCTCTTTGAGCTGCTCAAAAGGCACCCCATTTGCACCACCTTAACTGGGCGGAGCTGTTCGACAACACAACTATGACTTCTATTTTAAATATCGCATTCTACATAGAAGGTACACAACATGTCTCAAGAACTTGGCCTCGAAGTTTTGATAAATTCCTCTTTTGTCCATTTCAGGAAGAAGACTTAAAGCAGTTCCGGCAATGGAAGAGTCGGACACCTGGTCATCCAGAGAATTTCGAAACCCCTGGCATCGAGGTCACCACAGGTACTTTGAGAGCGAATTTGTTATCCAAAAGGTTTTCAGAATTGGTTTCACGTCTACAACTTTCTCACTAGCAGTGTACTGATGTTACCTACGATATGTAAGCAATTTTTTCAGGCGATTGTCAGGCGTTCTTGCTCATGATTCATCACTTTTGCTTGCTATGTTCAGGCCCTCTAGGACAAGGTATTGCAAATGCTGTGGGTTTAGCTCTTTCTGAGGCACATCTGGCAGCCCGTTTCAACAAGCCTGATGCTAAAATCGTCGATCACTACACGTAAGCTTTCTCAGGCACACCTTTCAGCAGTTTGATCAGTATGTTGTTGTGATTCTGCTCTAGCTGGCAACTCTCTCATTTCATGAGCAGAACTTTCCCAGGGAAACCACCAAATGCTTGGTAAGTGTGCAGCAGGCATAATTGGGCCTTCTAAATTCTCTAGAGCCCAAAGGTACAGTGACCCTCTCATGCTCTCTATGAGGACTGAAAGACATTTGAAGGTTACATTTAAGTGCTATTTAAGTTAATTCGCTTGAAGTCTTGGACCGTTTCGAAGGAGCCTTTCACTCCATGATAGTTCTGAGTGGAAGTGGGTAAAATTGCACGAGTTCTGAAAGTGGAGTGATTTTCGCACCGCTGATTTCGGGACTCGTCAAGCAGCTCTTAAATATATGTACACATTATTATATATTGCAGGTACTGCATTCTGGGAGACGGTTGCAACATGGAGGGGATCTCAAATGAGGCAGCATCACTTGCAGGCCACTGGGGCTTGGATAAGCTCATTGCATTCTACGATGACAACCATATCTCTATTGATGGAGACACTGAGATTGCCTTCACCGAGAATGTTGATGCCCGATTCGAGGCCCTTGGTTGGCACACTATCTGGGTCAAGGACGGTAACACTGACCTGGATGCCTTGCGTCTTGCCATTGCGGAGGCGAAGTCTGTGACTGATAAGCCAACTATGATCAAGGTGGGGCTCTTGGGCAAGTCCCAATCAACCCAAATCTGCTTGGGTAGCTCTAGATCTAGTCCCTCTGCTGGACAAGGGTGGGCAAGTGGTGTCCTTGTATATTTCCTACATCGTTTTCTGAATCCTACCAAATCCTTCGGAATCCATTGGACTATATTTCAACGTTTGCATGTCAAAGTGGTTCCTTCACCAGTTTCTGAATCTGCAGTTGGGGAATGTGAACAGGTGACAACAACCATTGGATTCGGATCACCAAATAAGGCTAACTCATACAGTGTGCATGGGAGTGCTTTGGGTGCTAAGGAAGTGAATGCCACTCGCCAAAACCTGGGCTGGCCCTACGCCCCCTTCATCGTTCCAGAGGAAGTGAAAAGGTAGTAGACACTGCTTGCTATGTTACATCTATGCACTTTGTTGAGTTGAAATTATATGCCACTGTCCGACGAGCTCTGCCTTTGCGTGTTGGCGGTCGCTGACGAGTGTCAAATTTGGTCCTGGCTGCAGTCACTGGAGTAGACATACCCAGGAAGGAGCTGCACTTGAGGCAGCGTGGGAAGAATCCCTAGCCGCTTATGAACAGAAGTACCCAACCGAGGCTGCCGAGTTTAAGCAACTCATCTCTGGCAAGCTTCCAGCCGGCTGGGAGCAGGCTCTTCCTGTAAGTCTTACGCCATGTGTATCAACATACATAACTTACATCTGTTGAACTTTCAGAGCTATGCTGACGCCTTGACAGCTGATGTCATCCAGACCTTCTGTGGACTTTGTATGAACTGCTGTTGAGCTGCATGGTCTGTGATGCTGAATCTGTGGATTGACTGTTGTGTGCACAGACGTTCACTCCTGAGACTCCGGGCGACGCCACACGGAATTTGTCTCAGACATGCCTTAATGCGCTCGCAACAGTGCTGCCCGGGCTGATTGGAGGCAGTGCAGACTTGGCATCTTCCAACATGACCTTGATGAAAATGTTTGGTGACTTCCAGAAACACACACCAGCTGAGCGCAATGTGAGGTTCGGAGTGAGAGAGCACGCTATGGGAGCCATTATGAACGGAGTGCAGCTGCATTTGAGTGGCCTTATTCCATATTGTGCTACTTTTTTCATCTTCACAGATTATCTTCGTGCAGCCATGCGTATCTCGGCCCTTTGTGAGGCCGGTGTGATCTACGTTATGACCCATGACTCGATTGGCCTGGGAGAGGATGGGCCCACCCATCAACCCATTGAGCATTTGGCCAGCTTTCGGGCAATGCCCAACATCTTGGTGTTGCGACCTGCTGATGGCAACGAGACCTCGGGTGCATACAAGGTGGCCGTTCTCAACCGCAAGAGGCCCTCAGTGTTGGCTTTGTCTAGACAAAAACTGCCCAATCTACCTGGAACATCAATTGAGGGAGTGAAGAAGGGCGGCTACATCATCACTGACGATTCATCAGACAACAAACCAGACCTCATCCTCATTGGAACAGGCTCTGAGCTTGAGATCGCTTTCAAAGCCGCAGACGTGATTCGGAAGGAAGGCAGGACAGTACGCGTGGTCTCCCTAGTGTCGTGGGAGCTTTTTGAGGAGCAGAATGGTGAGTATAAGGAAAGCGTGTTCCCAGCAGGAGTGAAAGCTCGTGTGAGTATTGAGGCAGGGTCCACATTTGGGTGGGAGCGATATGTGGGACTGGAAGGGAAGGCTATTGGCGTTGATCATTTTGGTGCCAGTGCACCTGCCAGCGTCCTGTATCAGCAGTTTGGGCTCACAGTTGATAATGTAGTTGAGAATGCCAAACAAGTTCTAGCTTAGATTTTATGCATATGTCAATCAACCCTCATCATGAAGCAGAGTCAGAGAGATTGTTGATCTGATACTTGTATCATCTTTGTCAAGTCAACCAACTTGAGAGCTGGCTACAGCATCCAAAACTTACCCATGCAACTGTTTTGCCCATGGATTTGCTCTGCTTGATTGGTCTTTCGAATTATGCATCAATAACTGGAATGGAACCATTCAGGGCAGAGAATCAGAAACCTCAGAATAACTCTCTGAGGAACAGTCCACAACCCTGACTTGGCTTCCAAATCCTTTCCTGAACAAGATGCAAAAGCCCTTCAACCAGAAGAAGGCACAGGACAGTGACAGTTGAGCAACTTGTGTCTACACTTGCTGGAGCCTTGGTGACAATTGGCAGCACCTTCATACTGTTTTAAGAGTCTGGAAAAGTATCCAATACTAGCTGGAACAACTGGGCACCAAAGAACTTGTTAAGTGTAAGACTGGAGATCAACGAAGAAAGACTGTCACTACCCCCAAAAAGTTTTTAAAGTGAATGCCAGAATCGTATCAAGCGGTTGACGGTGAGGGAAACAGAGCTTACAGTTGGAAACCATAAAAGCCAACCTACTCATTGTACCTCACATCTTACCTTCTGAGACATGTGAAAGATGGATCCTAAAAAACATGAAGACACCGTCACGCTGCCCTTTCAGCAATCGGTCAGTCAAACCTACGAACATCAACGAGTCAAAAGAGGTGGTGCAGTGACTTAACAACAGAACATACACTATACGTAATACACTATGCAACCTGTGCCTAGCTGCAGAGCCGGTCGGTTCACAAAGAGAGGTGTTCTGAAAGAGTTCCACATACTGTTTTGCTCTCAACTGGAGGCCAAGAAACACACTTCTTTTCCCTGTTAAAGACCGTAATTGAAGAGTCAAACCTCATTTGACATGCTCTGGAACCTCATCTGTGAAGTTAAAGTGGGAAAATGTGAACATTCACAAACACAACCTTGCTGCAAAGGGCAAGGTGCAAACCTAATTTTGAACTGTAATAAACCTTGAGGGATAATTGTACAGTCTCCCGGTGATGGTGTGCCAAAACAATCCTCCAAAAGAGATAGCATATGCAGTACTTCATGTCCTACATTGCAGTTCTCCTTGTCCTGTCCCCGCAAGCTTGACCCACAAGATTGGGTCAACTTCATACTGAAATTCTGATATTTGGTGAAAAGGAAAACCTAGTTTCAAAAATGTCCTTCATGTCATAGAAGTTGCCTTTGATAGGCCTCTCCCATACTCCACTAGAAATATCATACACTGCCACTCGCATATCATATGCATAAGTGACCACATAGATCCGCATACCATCAGCACCACTGCCGTATATTGCCCCCGTGGCCTGAAGAAAGTCTCTGTCTTGATACTGAGCTATTTCGATCCACTTGAGGGTGTTTGGCTCCAGCTCGAAGATTCCAACACTTGCAAGAGGTAAAATCCCACCTTCCAGGTGACCACCCACCATATAAATACGATCCCCACAAGCTACAACATAAGGGTAGTTCTCAAAACCTTCAGGGAGGGGAAGAGGAGTTTCACTCCATACTCTCCTATGAACATTGAATAGCACAACTCTATATGAGCCAGTGGTCGAGTTACGAGCCACACAGTACAACCACCCTTTGCAATATGCACCAATCTTCAGAGCAAAGTCAGGGGGTAATTTGCCAGCCACCTTCCACGAGTTTGAGGCTGAGTCATAGACTTCAGTGCTCCTGTAACCATCCTCAGATTCCTTGTAGTTTGCATTGCCTGCAAGAATGATGGTGTATGAATTTGTCAGTTCATCCACCAACATGTGGGTTACGACTGGGGTGCTTGAATTCCAACTCAATGGAGGTAGCTCCTTCCACCGTTGCGTCATAGGGTTGCATACGAGGATGCGACGTTGCGTCATAGATACTAGGATACGACGGACTTCCAATGCTCCGAAACACAAAAGCCCCCCATGTGCTGCTATCAAATTCCAGGCCCAATTTCTGGCCGCGGTAGGAAAAGAGAGAGAGGGCATGCCAATCCATTTCTCATCTACGAGATCATATGTCGACCACACCAGAGAGGATGTGGCACCCTTCCAGCCGAGACGAGGCGAATAGTAGCGACCCCAGGATATTGGAGACTCCGCCGAAAACTTCTTGAATTGGTTGCAGTGGATCAAAGAATCCCACCTCCTACATACGCTGCGAACTCGATAGACGTAAGGGAAAGGAAGATATGAAACCACACGCTCCAGTAAGTCAGATGGCAGGGTACCCCACAAGGAGGTCTCTACAGGCAAAGGCCTGGAGATGACATCCAGCCTGCCCATGGCTGTCTCAGAACTCTCGATACATGCACAGTCCCCTGGACTGATCACAGCACACTCATCATCCACACTCGTTGCAGCTGGTGTACTGCAGAGAGGCTTCATATCTTCCCCCCGACATTCGTCGATGTGGTATCCCTCACTCGATGCGGCTTCCATGATCCGTCTACAAATCTGCCATACGGTAATCGATCCACAGATGCAGTACTAAGCAGGATGCCAACGAGGGTGATTGTAGCTATTGATAGGACACATTCACAGCTACACTGCTCAAAAATCGCTCTACACAGAAATCCCCTCGCTGCCGCATTCATTGGCAGGCACACTCATACATGTCCATGGCACAGTCAAAGCTCGTTTTGTGATGCACTCCCATTTTCCCACATCCCAAATCCTTGATGACGGACGACAACAAAATGCCTAAAACCCACGCATTGTAAGGCTGCTTTCTACAGTCATGACACCCAACACGAGATGAAATGAAAAGCAAAGGGGCTCACCACCACCTTCTCCTCGCGCTCTCAACCCTACTCGCCCATCCCTGAAAAAGGACTGCAATGATGATGTTCAGGAGACGAGATCCGCAACCCCTTCAACAAGCTCTCAGACACAGACGAGCACAGACTGAAGCAAGCCCAGAATCCTAAACGCCCCAACTCGATCGCTCCCAGTAGCAAGAACTAACCGCAAGCGAGATTAGACCTCAAAACGCTCGCAACCTGGGCAATTCAGCCATGAATGCATCCCACTGCGAGATCCACAGAGGAGCAGACACGTTTGCGAGATTTGAGTAAGACTCCGAGTACTTGTAGTCCTGGCCAACCAAGCTGCAGTGCGAGTGGATAAATATAGAAACCATACAAGCTTGTCAGCGCAAACAACTCCCTCCTCTACCTCACCGTCCTAAGACTTATAAGCTCACCAAAAGCTTCCACATCTCCCGCACCACATCCCCAGCACTTCCGCTGACTGTGAAACACATCCACGTGAGAGCCCTCAGACCTCCGTCAGCCCCACATCAGCCTCAACCCTAAAAGGTATTCTCTCTCTCCTCTCCTGGCCCCATTCGCATCATGTCGAGTGCTGCAGTGCACACGAAGCACGATGGTGGCTGCATGTTTCTTCAGACTCTGCGATCGTCACTCTGCCGCCATGCTTCTCTTACAATTCTTCTGTTTTGCTCTGCAAGATTGCCCGTCCAGGATGTGCCCTACTTCCCTCCCTTTCTCATTCCTTCTCAACAATCTGCACGACCACACTCCATCCGGACTGCCATTTTGTACCTAAGTATTGCAGTGGATTTTTTTCGGATTTTGCTTGCTGCTTTCTCAAGAATTCCAAGAATCTTTAGTAGGAACCATACCACACCCGTCAGTAGCAAGATTTGACCCCAGACACATCTGGGTGGCACTCAGTGCACTTAACCAACTGAGCTACTGACTGTTGGTTCTTTTTTTTGAGAAACAGGGACAGAGGCACTGGAATTGCATTAAAAAAAAAGGGAACATGGAACATGATAGGAAAATCAAACCAGTACTTGGAGTACATCATGTTTTTACTACAAAGATTTTCATGTCCCCTTTAATTAACGACCCGATGCGAATGGACAGTCCCTAAACCCTAATACATCTTTCTCCTCTCTCTATCGAGGGGCCTGATTTGTGAGCTGTCGATCCCAAGTGTTGCCCTTTCTTTATATTTGTAAGAAAACAAAATACATCTAAAGCCTTTCAATATTTTCTTATTTTTATTGTTATTTTTATTTTTATTTTCACATACCTTACAATTATCGAACAATGGTGATAAATGTACACACCTCTTCATCCCATTGCTATTGTACCATGTTCCTGCCTCCCGATTGGTCGCTTCCACTGTCTCCATTTCCTTTACCTTCGAATTTCCCCCCAACTGCTGTTGGTTACCTTTTTCTTTTTTTCTAAAGGGAAATTACGAAATTACCTGGGAGCGACAGCTCACAAATCAGGGCCCTTAATTATAGTGAGAGGAGAAAATAACCTCGTCGTGAAGGCGTACCACACCACAGGTAGCAGGAATTGACCCCAGAATCATCTGAGCTACTGACTGTGGTGGTTACTTTACCTCTATGGAAGATTCATGCAATTATATATGCAATTATAGGAAGGAAAATTTGGCGGGTCAGCAACTGAAAAGTCCACCACACACGCAAGTCAGGCGGACGGATTTGGAATTTCCTGGCAGACATCACTATTTTGAGTCTACATGATCCAGACCGTCCAGGACCCATAGATGGACGGTGTACAGAAAGCCCTAAGTCTCGGATTGACATAATATTTTATTGTCATTCGGAGAGCCGACGCAGTTGACTGTATCAAACCTGCGGGGAATCCTAAGGCAAGACTTCTGAGGATTTGACCACGGCACCGACTGCCACATCAGGACTCTCGTAGCTTCTGGAAGCTGAGTGTTAGTACCGCACGGCGGTGCAGTAGCGCCATCCCCTCCTATATAGCGGTGCCTCCAGTTTGGCGGTACTCCCCGTATAGATGAATGACACATTAAAAGAAAAGTCAATTGTAGAATAAAGTTATTTTGGCGTCAAAGACAATAAATCCGGACGGATGAATCCTATATATAGGGGTACTGGCTAAGTTGAGGCCGGATAATGGCGAGCTAATACTGGCGAGAGGAAAACCGTGTCAGGAGTCAGAAGTCAGAACCGCGGCGAAACCTGGCACGAGTTTTCGCCAGCCGCCGCGACCTTGTATAGGCAATTTCCGAGATTTGTTTGTTGTTGTTGGTCTGACTTGACAGTTCATTGCTGCCCTTGCCAATTGCTTGGGCTTGCGAATGCCAGTTGTTACTCATATCTATTAGGATTTATAACCTCATAAACAGAAAGTTGCTGTGAAAGTGGCTGTAGTTTAGTGGTAAGAATTCCACGTTGTGGCCGTGGAGACCTGGGCTCGAATCCCAGCAGCCACATCCTCAAGTGGTTTATTTTGTTCAACTCGTGTATGGATTTTAATTAAATCATCTGCTATTAATCCGGCTGCTTATCTACAGATTGAAATATTTTTGACACATGAACCTGGACACAGACCAGACCAGTCTACTTGCACTGGCTGCTTGCGGAGCTCTGAAACCCTGGAGCGGTCTATGTCTATGGTGCTGCAATTTCTATCAATCCCCCTCCTTCCTTGATGTTGCTTAACGTCCTCCCTGGATAGACAATGCTCATATGCCCAATATGGGCATGTCTTAGAGCGCATACTTTATGGTGTATTTGGAAAGACATGTGTTCGTGGATTTATGAGGGGAAATCCCCCAATATCATATCAATTCTATTTTATATAGTGATCTGATGATTGAGGGGGGCGTAAAGCTTGGGTCTCTCATAGCTTCGGAACAACGTGGGAGGCAGCTTTACGAGGATTTCGATCTCTCATGGGGCAAGGGCAACTTGCTCGGCACCCGTCTTTCCGACACAAGCTTCTGCTGGAAAGATTCAATCCCCACGCAATGGGTAGTCCCATGGTGATGGAGATGAAGGCGACTATAATTGGAGATCCACAAGAGAGCTCGGGACAACAAGCTCTCTTCTTATGCTTCCAGTTCTCCTCGTCCTATACTCCACATGGTTCTCTATTTTGCAAGATTATCAAAGCTACATCAGCTGGATCTAAATAAGACAATTCTTGCCTTATTTCAAATTTTCATATCCGATGGTTAGGTTCTTAAGAACCTTCATTGAAGCCAATACTTGCTTAACACTTGAATGAAGAAGCATCCAAGTTCCCCTAAAGTTTTGGACCATCCTCCAATACGCAGAGCATATCCAAATTTGGGGAACTTATTTCTCCTAGCTGTTCATTTAATTAGCAAGAGGAATCAAAACTTTACAGAGAAATTTTAGTTTTAGATAACTTAATGGCTCCCTCGTGTGCCCTGGTAAGTACCCCTTGCACTTGGCTTCAAAGCCCTGTTGAGGATATTTCTCCTCGTGTACTATATTTTTTTTATGTTTTTTTTTTTTATGTTTTTTTAAAGGGATGAGAGGACCAGAAAATTTATTAAAAAGGGAAAAAAATTAAACCCTTACAATTGCCATGAGGCTTAACACACGGGACCGTGTTGGAGATTCCAACGATCAGTGAACAGGGTAGAAAATAGACCTGACTACGCATGCAGCCCTGGTAGACCCATCTATTATTGGTTGCAAGAATTGCCCATAGTGCAGAGAGCTAATTTGGGATTAGTTCATAGCAGTGAAAAACTCCATGAAAGAGAGGTGCCTATTGTAGAGGGAACCGAACGGAACGACAAACAGTAAGAGCACAGGCCAGAACGTCCAAGGAGCGAAACTCTGAAGATGTCTATCTGAGGAAGATCAACTTAGATTTAGATCCCCTCTTTATGTGCTTCCAGTTAATATCTCTCGAGTCCAGATCAGGGGAGGCTGAAGACGGTGCCCCATCGGTGTTTCCAAAGTTCAGGTATGGAGTTTGCCCATGTACAACGGCCAAGCTTTTCCTCAAGCATGTCTACAGAATCCATGACTTGCCATCAAATATTGTGTCTGATCGGGGACCTCAATTCATGTCAAGTTTTTGGAAGGGACTATTTGAAGTTCTACGGGTACAAATCAACCTCTCTTCAACCAATCATCCTCAAACAGATGGACAAATCGAGAGGGTAAATCAAGTTACTATTGGAACAATACCTTTGTTGTACAATTAACTATCATCAGGATGATTGGGTAGACCTCTTGCCTCTGGCCGAGTTTGCGTATAACAACATATATCATGCATTGCTTGGACACACGCCTTTCTTTGCAAATTATGGGCGACACCCGAGGTTCGATACTCTCGCGTTCGGAAAAACAAACAACCCTGCTGCTGTAAGTCTTGCAGAACGATTGATTAACATTCAGACTTAGGACCTCAAAAAACGATTGAAAGAGGCCAAGACCGTTATAAAGATCTAGCTGACCGTCACCGCGCACCACACCCAGCCTATAAAATTGGAGATCGCGTCTGGTTACTTCGTCGAGATTTACAATCAAGATGGCCTTCAAAGAAACTGGATTATCGACGACTCGAGCTATTCACCGTCATTGCCCAGGTAAATCCAGTTGCTTTTCGGCTACAACTCCCAAGCTCTATGAAAGTCCATCCAGTATTTCATGTATTGATTCTTGAACCATTTTATGAATCTATCATTCTTGGAAGACATGTTCAACCACCTCCACCAATCGAGATTGATGGCGAAGAAGAATTTGAGGTCGAAGCAATCCTAGACTCTCGACTATGTCATGGACGCTTGGAATATTTGGTCCATTGGCGTGGGTATCATGTCAGTGAACGAACGTTGGAACCATCATCCAATATCACTAATGCATCCCAGAAAGTTCAAGAATTCCATCACCGACACCCCTATAAACCTCGAGCCACGCGTCGATGAATTATTAGACCGTCCAACATTAATAGCCGTCAAAACTTGAAGATGAAGCCACCGCCTTTGGCGCATAATAAGAAGGAGAGAGCACCAAACAAATAGACATCTTGAGGTGGTGGAGTTGTCACTAACAGACATTACCATGGCATCACAAGAACCAGAAGAACTTTCATTTGCTCAACTAGATTAATGGTGTTACGCATCAGTAGCAACGTCAGAATATGTTATGGAGATGCAAGCACAAACAGAAGAAGATGATAATGTTGTTCCAATTGGTGAAAGTGAGACTCAAAACGATAGTATTGCGAATGATCATAATACACTGATAGAGTCAGATCCAGATTACATTCCAGCTGGCGTTGAAGGGGCCAATCCATTTGGTGAAAGAACAGAGATGAACCTTGTGGATGGATTTCATTATACTACGAATGGACGACGGTTTTGACAAGACCTACATCTTCCAGTTACTGAATCGGAGGTGGAACGTTATGGCACACAAGCAGGGATGCGATGGATACAAACGGTACATGACCAACTTACATTAATACATGAGCCGTTTTAAGTCCTCATGAATGTTACTCCTCATCCATGTCATACATCTGTTTGGGAAGTGGGGATTGTTACCCTTGATCAACCAATATCCAGCGGTTCACATTTATCATTGTTTTCCCATTAGCTCCCTTTCCCGTGCTATGTTGAGATCGGGGAGAGGTTCCCATGCTTGAAATAGCGAGTTGTCGCGTTGTTCTGAGAGTCGTCTGCTGGCGAGATCCTCCAGCAAGATAAGCATATTTTCCTGCATTTGCTAGTCAAATTAACGTATGTGACGTGCAGTCTGCATTGTCTTCTGAGCAATGCCGACAGATGATCCATCAATTTCTGGGGGTCGCCCCAAAACAATAAAAACCCTCCGACTTCCTTGAAGACAGCTAGAGGATCCGATGTAGGGATGATGGCAAGATAATTGAAGTACTTCGATCATTTGTCCGGCCATGACTAGATTCACTATGTCTGATCATGTTGATGCTTTCAAGATTATGCATGAAATGGCCCAGAACTCTCTACGTACGCATATTCCGTGAAATCCTAGGTAGGCCTCATGCTAACTACTTTGAGAATCCTCATCCATGACGATGTACCGTGATATTAATGAAGCCGTCACAAAAAAGACACATGTCCATTTTATGTTTGCACACGCCAACAACCCAAAACAGCCGCGTAAAGGAACAGCTGTCCCAATTAGGTTACGCCATTTTCACTGAAAACATACATTCATGTATCGGACACACAAGAGGGAATCCGACGGTTCCAGGGACACTCCCAAAACGACGGAACCGCGTAAGAAAGCGAGTTTGTTCATCTTTCTTGTTTCTGCACGCAGAGGAAGAGAGGTAGTCAAGCTGGAGAGGGTTCCTTGTTCGGTTCGGAAGAGAAGGAAGTCATTGTATTTTACATCGCTTAGAGAGAGGCTGAGATCAAGAGTGTAAATGACGAGGCGTCGCATACAAGATGGTGCAGCGCTTAGGCAACATGTGAACTTGGAGACATGTCAAGCAGAAGAGCATGTGGGAAGTGAGAGTGAGGTCGCCGCAGTCGTAGCGACGGCTGGAGCAGTGAGCGTAGGTAACCAGACAGTGCCAGCCGAGTTCATGCCCGAAGACAAGAGAACAGGGGGAGGAGCAGAGGACGCCATACAGGGAGGAAGTCTCCAAACCCTACATCATACAGAATTGGTGAGCACTCCATATCCACATACTACTGTTTTCATTAGTCTTGATGTTTTCCCTTCCATGTGGGATTCAATAACATGTATCTTGTGTTCAGACCGATGAAAAATGGAAGAGGAAAGCAGAAGAGGGCGATCCGAGCGATGCAGCCATGAAGCCGAAGAAGGCGAAGGGATCCGTAAGTTGTCTCACACGCACTTCTTTTTCTTTACTGATGGTCCCCAGATGTGAGAAAAACGATGATCGGTGGCGATCATCGCTTTACATAATAATATAGTTGGTGTTGTAGTTCAGCAGATTCTGGAAGGCAGGCAGGCAGGAAAATATACGTTTCACGGCGAAAGTGATGATCGGTGCCGACCATCACCTTCGCCATTGCTTTATTTAAGCATAGAATGCCAATTTCATGGTGATGCAAGAGTGTCAGGGAACTTAAGTCGCATCTTGCAATGACGTAGAAGCTATGATCGGTAGCGATCATCGCTTTAAGGTCCATTCCCTTCTTGTTCAAACCAGTTTGGAAATGGCGTGGTCGTTCAGGAAAGTGATGATCGGTGCCGACCATCACATTCAGACCTCATGGTTTGTGCATCCCACGGCAGTTACATTGTGATGGTCGGTACAGATCATCACTTTCTGTAATGACTGGATATTACCCCAAAATCCAAAATCGCAATGCAACCCTTTGTAGAATGAAATGCTTTAGGTTGAAAAATGTTCATCCCACTTCTTCAGATCTGGAATTGCAGTAACAGAAAAGCGAGCTTCCAAGTCCATTTCTTTGCTCTAAATCTCATACAATGAAATGCAAAATTCTGTTGGAAAGTGATGGTCGGTGCCGACCATCACATTCAGACCTCATGGATTGTGCTTCCCAAGGTAGTCTGATTGTGATGATCGGTACCGATCATCACTTTTTGAACTAATTGGGCACTACACCAGAATCCAAAAGAGGGGACCAACCCTTTGCATACTGTAAAGTTTTAGGATGTAAGAGGTCTAGATAATTCATAGGAGAAATCGCAGTGACACAAAAGCGATGATCTGTGGCTGTCATCGCTTCCAGGTCCATTCCTTCGCTAAAAAGCTCAGTGAGTGAAAGAAGGGATTCTATAAAAGAGTGATGATCGGTGCCGACCATCACATTCAGACCTCATGGGTGTGTGCATCCCAGTGCTGTCTTCTTGTGATGATCGGTACCGATCATCGCTTGCATCATCCTGATGGTCGGCACCAATCATCGCAGTCTAGTGAGAACTGAGTCAACGTGCATTGGGAAACCAACTAAATTTTCCATTCATTTGTTAGAAGGCAAAGTGATGGTCGGTACCGATCATCACTGTTTAAAAATGTATGTTTCCAGAACACCAGTTGAATGTTGCTCTTGTGGGTCTTGGGTATGCAGAAAAATGTAAAGTCTAAGCAGAGAGAAACAGAAGCAAAGGGCTCTGGAGAAGGGGACGACTCCACGAAGAGTTCTGAGTGCAGCGAAGACACAGACGAGCCTGAATTGCAATACCTTGACAAGGTGAAAGAACTTATGTCATATCAAAAGATAAATTCCCAGGAGGTTATTAGGGACATAATCGTCTTTGAAGGACGTCTTGAAATCCCTCTCTGCCGGATGATCTCCATGCCTGTTGTTCGTCCTCCGCTTTCGCATGACATTACCAAGTTGGAAACAGATTTCGTGCACGGGTACAGAATGGGTGCACAAGTTTTCTACGTATACAAATGGTAACAACACAAAAGTGAGCCCAGAGATAACGGACAACTGGGATGATTGCTGGAAGGATGTGAATGACGAGTTCGAGGACTCCCTGCTACTTGGACATAACACCCAGCAGTTCTGCAACCACATATTCTATGTCTGGGACGGGAACCAGCGTTTGCTAGCTTGGATGGGGTACATTGCGAAACACCATTCAAAAGACAAAGACAAGCATTGTGCAATGGAGGCAATGGTTTTGGATCCTGGGAACGACATCGCGAGACTTCTGACAGCTATGCATGACGTGAACAAGTAGGACATCCTAAAAATCCCATTGCCTTTCAAATTGCATGTTGTGCACATTTCAAGTCCAATCGTAAAATATTTCTTACCTATGCAATGTGTATTCCCTGTTTGCAGATCGACAGAGAAATCACATGTTACTACGAGCTTGGTCCACACACTTTTCCGTATTCAGAGAATTGGTTTGATGAAGCTTGATGAGTTCCGCACAGTGCTAAATCCTGATGTAATCAAGAAGTGCGAAACATGAAGGGTTGCAGGGACCTGGTACTCGTTGACCCGAGAAGCATTTCTGGAGTACATGTATGCGGTATGGCCCAACCCACATCTTCCTGTCTTCTTCAAAACAAATTTGTAATCCTCTGTGTTCTAATCCAATCGTTGTTACATGCAGCAAGAACTAGCAGAGGCCGCTGAGACGGGGAAATTTGAGTACTACCGCACTACTGTAGAAGAGCTGAGGACTGCTAAAGGTGTTGGGGCAGCCATAAAGAAGGAGTACGAGATAAGGAGGACGAAGCTGATGTTCGCCTTCCTGAAGCAATTGAGAATAGTGGATCTCGGACTTGGGGAGGAGTTCCTTCTCCAAATCAAAGCCCACTACGAAAGCATGTACATCCAGAGATGCAACAGGAGAAATTGCACAGGCTGGCTCTCTCCATGGCCGACCCCCAGACAAAAGTTAGATGGCTTGAGATTTGAAACTCGGATCAAACGGTGAAGGATCTGAATCAGTTCCCAAAAAGCACAATCCAGCCTGGCACAAAGGTCGAGGGAATAAGTGACATTGTTTTTTATCAGTGGCTTCACAAGGCCACATTTTGGAGTCAGGTATTTGTGGATTCAAGTGCCTATTGTATATGAATTATCCTATGGCTTTGTCGTGCGCAATTCTGATAGATGTTCCCTTTGCAGCTGGAGAAACGCGCCATTCTTGTCCTGGAGCAGAATTTGAAGGACTTGAATATTTCGATGGTCTCACCACCATAGATGACCTTGGAGGCGTACATTAGAAAGTGGAAAGGTCTCACGTGGCGGTACTGTTTCTTCCGCGAGTTCTCCAAGGATGGTAACATATTGAGGTCAAACAATTTCGACAGTCAAGTTGGAGGGGAGTGGGCGATGATGCGTGTTGTGTACAGGTGCAGTACCTCAAGCCTATCCATCACATTCTTTGAAATTTTGTCATGCCTTATTGAGAAAAGCTTAATATTTTTTTTCTGCTACAAAGCAGTTTGGTGATGGTCGGTACCGATCATCACTTCCACTACTCTGATCTTCTCCCGTCAAATGAATGAATACTGCAGATCATGTCCATGTTTCCATTCTTAATCCTACCTCTATTAACATAGGCAGTTTGTTTCTGATGAATGAAGTGATGATCGGTGCTGATCATCAGATTTCCCAGTTGTACAGTGTAGATAATCATAAGGATTTGCCAACCCATGTTGCATTCTCTCTCATGTGAAAGTGATGATCGCCACCGATCATCACTTTCTACTGCTTTTGATATCTTGTTTTGGGGGTGGTGTTTGTTTGAGCGTTCGCAGGTACACTAAATATGTGTTGATGGAAGGAAAACACCTGAGTGGAATCCCAGATTACCTGGACATGTGGTTCGACCCTACCATCGATCCCACCATGTACACAGCTGGTATCTTGAGGGACTGGAGTCCTGCCCATTTCAGGGACTGTGGATGGTACCTCGACTGCCCTCCAGAGCACACGACATTTCAAGAGCAGCAAATGAAGTATTTGAACAACCATGCGGAGATGCTGGCACCTTTGAACGACGAAGAGTACTAGAGGAACATAGCTTCATTGGCCGGCAAGGAACCAGACGCACAGGCAACTCCCTAGAAAGGCAGGAAGGGGGGTCGCTAGGTGAAAGACAAGGATCCAAAGGCTTCGGAGGTTGATTTCTTTTCTTAATCTGGTAAGAATCTTTCTCTTCACATGGGACATTCGAAATTGTCAATGCCAATGTAGATGTTGGTTTCTGTTGGGACCCTCATTTTTCTTTGTATTTAAATTGGACCTGTATGCTGCAGGTGAGCACTGGTCCCTCATTCGTATGCGGTGTTCAAAAAACCTTTGCCGCTGACATGGTCATCCTTGACATCCAGATGGCCAGCCTCTCCCCGACGTTCCTCCAAAGGGAAAGACTCCATCCTGGAACAGATTCGATGAGAACTACTGGAGTTGGGTATTCGGGTTCTGCAATAATTTCCTTTCAGATGCAGGAATGCTTTTGCTCTTCCAGTCATGTGACAAAGATAGTCGTAGGGACAGGCATCATACCTGAAGTCGTCTGGGTTTGAAATTCTGAGGACATGGAATTGTGTGAACATCCTCTACCTTCTGAAAGGTGGTTGCCCTGGATAGCTGGTATGGTACCACCCTCCTCCGTACTGTTCCCAATGTCTTCTTGTTATTTCTGCTGGCTTGCTCTACCACCATCTGTGATGATCGGCACCGATCATCACAAATACATTCCATTGTAGTTTTCATTTGCAGTCCATGTTTTGTTCCTTCCTGCGCCGGACTTCCTCCAATATTTCCATGTCTCACCCCTACCTTGCATATTTGCCAAACGAGGATGTTTGAGGCAATCTGCCTGAGGAGGATTCGCATCTCAAAAACACCATCCTCCATCCGCAACTTTGAAATTTCCGACCAGGGGTGTTTCATCAACCCCCCCTATGAACCGCATGTGGATGACATGCTCTACAATTTCATGCACTCCAGTCAGATAGCCAAAAGACCAGATGGGTTTCCGTGGAGAGGTGCAAGGGAGAGAACCCCAACGTTCATGCAGATGCTTTTGGAGTCATGCAACCACCATTCTGCAAGGGTGGTCGACCTCACACTATCCACAGGTTCGTTGGTTCAATACTGTTCCCATTTTCGAGGTCTTCCAGTTTGCATCCGATACAACCTTCTTGAGGCTTTCTGTCTTGGCAGGTGTGATTTATCGTGCTTGCAAGGTTGGCGGGAGAAGCCTTTTTGGCATGGAGGGCGACACCGAACTATTCAAGAGTGTCCTCCTCCCTCTTGTGTCTGGCTCTACGTCTGGCACACAGACTGAACAAATTCAAATCAGAAATGATGAGGATACTGAGGATAAGCAGATCGACAACGACTTTTCATGTGAGTAAGTGTGCCATGGAATTGTCATTCCAGTTTGGGTGCTTGTTCAATTTCGCAGACATCAAATTTGCAGTAATAACTTTTATCATGCTGTGACTTGCGGGAACGGCAACGATGGAACTTCAGGAGAAACCCCCATTTGTGGCGAGACTGTTTTTGATAGTTCCCTTTCCACTTTTATGCTTCCTGTGTATGCCGAAGCAATGACACTTCAAATGGCCGAGGCTCTATCCCCTGACTTCTTATTGCTCGATCGCAGGTGTATCCATCGTAGATCCGGAGTTCTTAAATTCTTGGACTTGGATGTAGAGGACGCGATGATACATTGTACTGACTTTGAGTCTGAACTTTGCAATGTCAATCTTCATGAATCCATCGCACAAACCCCTCACACTCATGTCATATCCATTGTGTATTCATCTACTGTGTATTCATGCATCCTCCATTCAAGAATGTTTTCAATTATTCAACATCCATTGTACATTCATCCATTGTACTCTCATCCATCCCACATTCATCCATCTGCTTGCATTGTTCCCACACATCCATCTATTTCTCATCCACTCTACATTCATCCATCCTGCATTCATCTGTTGCTTTCAGGTGGGAATGACCACGTCCTTTTATTATTTCGTCCAACTTGTTTCCGCGGTTGAGGGTGCTCTTCCACGGAAATACACTCTGCTTCTTACTTGGCGCGCGTTTAAGCTCGATGACGTGGAGTGAGCCTGGTGATGTGGCGTTCACTCAAGGTGATGTGGCGTGAGCGCTGTTGCGCTCACGCCGAGGCATACCTGGAAAACCTCTAGGGGAATTGGGAAAAAAAATGACGTTTTCAAAGTACACTTTTAGCGAATACGGTGTTTGCCATTCTGCATCTTGTCGAATTGATTAAGGTTGAAAGTGAATCCCACAAACGCTTCATCTTATCATCACAAAACCCTAAGAACTTTTTCCAAGCCTCGATGTCTTTCGTGAGTCCTTGTAAAGTCCATTTCCCATACATAGCTGGAGCATGTACCAAGACCTCTTTCTGCTCTTTGTGTTCTTCCTCGTCAGAAATATCTAGCGCACGTATCAATTTCCTCTCAGCACCACCATTGCTTTCCAAAGTCTGGATTCTTCGAAGAGCATCCCTGTTCGTCCATTCTGCAAACACAGCCTAGTTCACAACTCTATTTTTCTTCTCACAATCAATGCCCCGTGCAATAGTTTTGATAACTAGGTGGGAAGCTGGAACAATTGTGCGTTGGTGTGTTATCATCCAAATCTGATCTACACGAGCTATCAACCGTGAATCTGCAAGGTTGAAGAGATAGCTACAGCCATTCTTATTCACTAAAGGCCCAAACAACTTGGCTACCTCATTTTCGGTGCAGTCTCTATCTATTTTCAACCGCCTTGGAGAAACTCCATCATTGCAAAGACCGTAAGTCCCCAAGCATATGGTCCATCTCGACATAAATGTAAACATTGCAGATCTCGAATTGCAAAGCTCTTGGGAGCTTTATCTGATTGGCCTATACAACCAAAGGAATATGTCTTCCAAAATATTGGTGGAAGAGACAAATTCAGAGACAAATTTGCAGGTTGCAAGAAACAAAAGAGAGGTTAGTCCAAAGGAGTCCATGGAGCAGTCATCACAAGAACAATATGAAAGGAAGAAACATGTCACTTTGATAAGCATGCACCGAGTTTTTGTGGGATCAATCAACGTGTATGCAGTTGTCCTCGTGTTGCTGGCCGCTGTGACATATGCTGGTTTCATGCAACCTCCAGGGTCCTTTGATGAGGATGGATATATAAGAACCTATTCGGATTTCAAGCTGATTCTATATGTCTACTTCAACAGCTTCTCATTCTTTTTTGCTGTGGCTGATTTGTTGTTATGCTTAAGTGGAAGTTTTGCACCCTAAGCGTCTTGAATCTAGGAATGTTCATCCGTCCAAAGACCCGGCTAGGCGGCACAATCAGCAGAGTATGGTCAAATAAATACGAAGCGGCCCCAATCCACGAGGAGCTATATTGAGAGCAAGCCCTAACTCACCAACTGGCAGGATTTGTAGCTTCCACCCTCACCAAATTGGTATGGATTAACATCTTATTCACAGTCTCACTAACTTCCTGTGTGGCTGCCTTTGTGCTATTGTGAAACCAAATGGAGCCCAACAAATGCCAATGATTGTTACATCAGTTGTCGGCTCGTTGCCGGCTGCTGCTTATATTTTGTATTCATAATATGGTTGCGACTGATTCCATGAAGTTCGTGTGGCGTGCTGGATTTTGCCTTGAGGCCTTTAACGAATCACTACTAGTAGACGCACTAGCAGAGAATGCAGGACATTTGCAGGTTCAACTGCAATATAGTGGGCCCCGTATAGTCCAGGACAATATTGGTGGTATAGGGTTGTTCCATGAATCAAAAATCGATTAGGATCCAGGGCACCACTATTTTGGTGTCACAGCAGGTCTATTCTAGGAACAATGTCTCCTTCATATCAGAATGTGGCAATTGCGAGTGGCAACGATCACTGCCACAATGTTTTTCTCCCAGAATTTCATTACTCAATTAGAAGAAGTTGATCCCTCATAGTTAGATTTGTCACTGGTCTGTCCTGCTTTTAGGCTAATGAATTGAGAACTCTTAGTCTTAGCTCGTAGTTTATGCTTCTCTGTCTATGTTTCACAGGTGGCTTCTTGGGCTTTAGGACTTTAGTGCTTTTCCTGGCAGCCCTCTTCAGAGGCTTTTGACGCTTGGCCTTCTGGTTTTGGTGCTGCTTCGTGGTTGTCGTCTTTAGCGGCATAGCTTCTTAGGCTTTGCTGTAGTTTTTAGGCTTTTGGCTGGCGCTGGCAGTTGGATCTTTTGCTTTTCTTTTTCTTCTGCGGTGCTGGTGGCTTTTGTGTTATCTTCTACCTTGTTTGGCCAGCCACTCAGCTTTGCTCGCAGGTCTTTGTTCCATTGGCATCTCTTTTCTGCTTCAGTCTTTAGTGTTCTTGCAGGTGTTTTTTCTCTTTCTTTTTGCTGCTGTAGCTTAGGGCTCTTTGGTTGCTGCAGCTTGGTCCCTTTGGCTGAGTTTGGTTCAGTTCCTTATTCTTCGCAGTTCTTGGTTTCTGCCTTGCAACCTCCCTTAGGTTGCCTTGTTCTCCCTCTTTTCCCCCTCCCTTCTTTGGGCTTTTGGCTCTGAGTAGTACCTCAGAGAATACGTCCCCAGCCTTGCTCCTAGCAGCTGACACAGACGGCGTGAACCCAGCAAACACCCCAACCCTACTTATTACAGTAGTTCCAATTCTGAATTGCATCTGCTTCTCTCTGTAGTTCAATGGGCATTCACATTTTTGTCTCCATGTTGTCACACGACTAATCTCGAATATGACCTTTGGCGGAGTCGCATGCACAAGGGCAACAAAAAGAGATTGAACCTTCACAGCCGGCCACTCTATCTTGACAGTGTGGTTAAATCCCTTCTCCCGAGTAGTACAAGTAGAGGTCGACATATTCAACTAGCGCGCCTTCCGTCTAAGCTTCACTACTTTTGCATATAAAAATAAAACTAAAAAGCTACGTAGCGGTGTAAGTACTGTACGTCCATTCTTGCACGACTTTCAACTAAGACGCTGAGCTACCATTGCCAGGCTCTCTAAACACAAGAAGGACAACAGCTTGTCCGAGGGAGAAGTTGATGCACGCGCAAAGCTCTCACTATCGGTGATCACAGGTAACGTCTCAGTCACAAAATGAGCAACGTGCTGCCAGCGCGGCAATTTTGAAAATCTCACAAATGGTGAGCCAATAGAATTCGGCGCCTCAGCGTGGGTCCCGCCTTGACTTTTCAGATATGGACTTATATGGACGACGCGATCTGCCAAAAGTGAGACACCCCTATCTTGCAAACATTTATTTAAAAACATGTTTCCACTTTGTAGCTTTTTTATTTTTCTTGGGAATTATCCATGGACATGATTGTGTTATCTGCATTTACATAATGACAATTCAGAAGATTTACTAAAATGCAAGAAGACAACTCTAAATGTTATATAATCCTGATTCTAGTACCAAAAACAAGGATGGTTTAGAATGTGAGGAAAACTATGTGTGGAATAATTTTATGATGTCTCTTTAGGGTACCTCAAGTAGCAAAAACATAGCATAGTCTTCATCTAACCAATCACTTGTATTTTGAACTTTCAATGGTATGCAAGCTATATATGTATATATGAAAATATTAATAATTGATTGATATTTAGTTTGTTGCAACAACTCAGATTTATGTCAATAATATATTTTCTGTTTCTATAATTTCATCTATAAATAATTTGGTATAATAATTATTGAAGGTTTTTAAAAAAGAAGAAGAAGAAGTTTATGGAGCCCTTTAAATCACATTAAGAAAAATATCCACTAGGCTTTAATCCCACTGATATAAAATTCTTGGGCTTCCATCCCCATTTAAAAATAAATGTTCCGCTCGGCAACACTGTGGCAAATCTGGAAGGCTCGTTGCAGATGGACATTAAACAATGCTTCCTCCTCCTGTACAAAAATCCTTGCTTGTGTTTTCTATGATGTTACTATTGCAGCTAAGTTGGCCCGGCAAAAACTATGTACAGAAGCAGACAGGAAACCAGAACGAAAAGATTCCCTCCTCGCCTCCTTTAGAGCATCTTGGGGAAGAGGAGGAATCATTTGTTGCATCATTGATACGGACTGCTGACAGACTTGAGGGTTGGGATAAAATGTGCCATTTTTGCTAGGCGGTCGACCACGACAAGAATAGTGTCAAAAGATTCAGAGCAGGGGAGATCTGTGATGAAGTCCATAGATAATGATGACCATGGGCCCTCGGGAATAGACAACGGCTGCAGCAGACCATATAGACAGTGATGTGGTGCTTTTGCTCGGGTACATGTATCACAAGTGTGGATGAATTCCTTTACCAACTTCCACATTTGTGGCCACCAAAAATCCCTTGAGATAAGCTCGGATGGTTTTAGTTATACCAAAATGACCAGCTGATGGAAGGTTGTGTCGTGCTTGAAGAACATGCAAGCGAAGTGGTCCTGGGTGGTACATAAATGAGTCCCAATAGTGGATAAGGCATTCTGACTCCTGAAATGCGCAATCTTCGTTCGTTCTTTGGCGTAGACGTCGTCTTATATCCTTCGCAAAATGATCATTTTTTAGACTTCCGCGAATCTTTGCAAGAAAACTCGTATCAAGAGGAATTTTACTTTCTATTGACATGAGACGCAATTGTTCTGGTTTCAGAATGATGGACTTCTGTTGATCGAATGCAGCACCTCCTTGTTTAGGAGCCAGATATGATCGGCGTGACAGTGCATCTGGCTTCCCCTGTTGGCTTCCTGGACGATAAACAATGATGAATTCAAAGTGAGATAGAAACATACCCCATCTGGCTTGTCGACGATTAAGTACTAGAGCATTCATGAAATATTCGAGATTCTTATGGTCGGTGTGAACTATGACCGTATGCCGAGCTCTTTCAAGAAAATGTCGTCATTCTTCGAAAGCATCGATGATTGCTAAAAGCTCTTTATCGTGGATTTCATAGTTGATTTCTGCAGCCGAAAACTTCCTCGAATGGAATCCCGCAGGATGCAGTCGTCCGTCGTCTAAAATGGGAGCTGTAGTAAAAACGTTCTTCAATCTCTGGAAGGTTTTTGAAGCATTGTCGTCCCACTTGAATTTATCCTTTCCTATAAATCGTGTTAGGGGTGCGGCAACTTTTGAATAGTCCTTGATGAAGATCCGATAAAAGTTTGCAAACCCCAAGAAACATTGCACGTCCCGGACCGAAGAAGGTGTATGCCAATCGACAATGGTTTGGACTTCCTTAGGGTCCATTGAGATTCCATTATCGGAGATGATGTAGCCCAAGAATTCAACCTTCGACTGGTGGAAAAGACATTTTTCTAGCTTTGCATATAGTCTTTTCTCTCGTAATTTGTCGAGGACGAGACGGATGTATTTTTCATGGTCTTCGGAATTTTTGGAGAATATCAAGATATCATCTAAGTAGATGACTACAAAGTCGTCAAGAAATTCTCCAAATATGTCGTTCATCATATGCTAAAAAATTGTCGGAGCATTTGTAGACCAAATGGCATGACGTTGTATTCAAAATAACCATACCTTGTACGGAACGTTGTTTTCCATTCGTTGCCTTCTTTAATTCGTACAAGGTTGTAGATACCCCTCAAATCGATATTTGTGAAGATTGTGGATTGACCAAGTTGTTCTAGAAGCCTTGAAATCAGCGGTAACGAACATCGATTTTTTATCGTGATTTTGTTGAGACCTCGATAATCCACGCACATTCGTAGAGTTCCATCTTTCTTTTTTACAAAGAGTATTGGTGCGTCGGCAGGTGATTTAGAATGTCGTATGAAGTTTTTCGAAAGATTTTCGTCAATGTAGCTGCGTAGCTCCGTCAATTCATTTTGGGAAAGGTTGTAGATGGGTCCAAATGGTGGTTGAGCTCCTTCTTGTAGTTCGATCGCACAGTCATAGGGTCGATGCTGTGACAACATGTTAGCGTTGTTCTTTTCGAACACGTCTTTAAAATCATGATACTGTGGCGGTAGTGTTTATGTGATTTTGTCTTCCATATTTTTTGCAGGCGTCGCATAGATCATGAAAGATGTACCTGTCTTCGTAGCTTGTAGAAATGCTCTTGCCCCCAATGAGTTTTGGTCGAATGAATCTCTGTCTTTGACGTTGTTTAGTCCTTGAGAATATTTTCCCTGTAGGCCAGTCGATATCTGGATTGTGTAAGTTAAGCCACGACCGCCCCAAGATTATTGGGTTCGAAGGTGATTTGATGATGTTGAGCACAATATTTGACACAAATTCTCCGTGGTGTACTTCAAGAGGTTGAGTCTCCTGAGTCACGTCTCCTGAAGCGAGGGTACATCCGTCGATAACTTCACAAGTTGCAGAGTTTTCTTTCTTCATCGGCTCCAAATATTCTTGTTGAGCAAATTCTTTGTTGATGAAACATGGTATAGCACCACTGTCTACTAAAGCTTCTATATGTATTACGCGTCCTGTGATATGTATATCTATAGGGACCATGAAACTTGATACAGGGTCTGGGGGTAGGAATAGACCCTTTGTCTTCCTTTGATTCGTATTGCCCAGCCGCAAGGTCCCTATTGGGGCTGGACAACCTTGTTTTCCGCCTGGTCTGCTCCGTTGGTAGTAGCTATGCTTCGAACCTTGTACGTTCTTTTGTTGTGACACTTGGATGCAATATGTCCAGGTTCTCTGCAATATAAACAAAGTCCTAGCAGTCGGCGACGCTGTTTTTCTTTTGGCGTGAGAGGTTTGAATCGCACAACATCAATCTGCATAGGTTCGTATTCTCTCGTTGAACTGCTGGGTGTCGTTTGTGGAGTAGGAGGTAGGGTCGTATTGGGCGTCCAAAGGATCCGAGTCTTTCTTGTCGTCTTTCATATAGTTGATTGTCGCAGGCAATGGCTTGGCTAGTGATCTCCCTCAAAGTGGCCACCTTCAGCATGGTAAGCATGAGATCTTTTACATCGTCTCGAAGTCCCCAACGAAATTGACTGATGTAGTTGTTTTCATTCCAATTTACATCGCATGCTAACTGTCAAAATTTTGTAGCATAGGTTGATGCAAGGCGAGCTCCTTGTCGTAGAGTTCGAATTTTTGTATCGGCAACTCTTTCACGATCAACTTCATCAAACGTTGCATTAAACTCCGCAAGAAAACTTTCAAAATCATAAAGCAATGGTGCAATGGTGCAAACCATGACAAGGCGGTTCCTGAAAATAAGGTCCCTATCAATCCAACCTGGGAGGCACTGTCAGGGTACCGGTCATGTTGCAAACGAATGAAGAGCCATACTTGTTGAACAAACCTTCGAAATTTTGAGCTTGTTCCATCAAACTTTTCAGGCATGCTGACATTGGGTTCTTTTGTTCGTTGTTGTACTGTTGCTAAGGAAGTTTCTCGGGAAGTTTCCTAACCGCTTATAGACGAAGTTTCTTAAGAAGTTTCTTTATTTTGCAGGAAGTTTCTTGGGGAGTATCCTAGCTAGCTTAGGGATCTTCTAGAAGGGTCTAGAAAGTTATAGAATGAAGTTTCTAGAAGCTTCTAAGAAGGTCGCAGATATATGGTGTAGTTTTATTTAATATGTCTGTGCCATAGGGTACATGAACCACCATGTGGAATATACCTTGATATGATCTCGGCTATGAACACCCAGTGAATGTAGCAAGCATTTGTGGATGTAGTTATAGATGCATCGAAGGAGAACGACAAGAGCTCGACACAATGATAATGAGCCTTCTTTCCTGTGGAAGGAACGTAAAAAAGAAGGTATTTTAGGTGAGTCTATGCATGAACGCCAAGTGACGCGATTTAAACATATGATATCTTTTGGTGACTCATTTTGATTACATGTGAGCAAATGATTGGTGTTGGTCCCTAGATGTGTTGACTAGGGGTGGTGTATATACACCACCCATAGGGGGGGTGGGTATACACTACACTACCTATTCCAAATACTATAATTACACCCAAATATAGACAAATCAACAAATAATCATCATTAATGCATTAAACAAATTTCAAATTTCAAATATATGTACATTAATTATGGTGCTTTCTTATTGGCCTATATAGGAAATACACACATATCCCAAATGCTCTTGCGAAGATACAAGGACTATGCCTTCACAAATCGTGGTGACCCCAAGTCATTTTCATGAATTGCAGTTGGAGAGTTGGAGGCTAATGAAATGGAGCAAAGAGCCCAAGCTTCGTAAGAAATCTATGTAACTCGACATTATTTGTTCTAGGTGAGTACACTGTTGGGGCTTCCAAGGGGTATACACTACCATATTGGGGTGGTATGTGCACACCACCTTATATGTACATGTATATTGAGGAGAGGGTTGGTGCGTGCACACCACCCTATTTCTATATATACATATTGAGGATAGGGGTGGTGTACACACATTACCCCATACAAATAATATAAATACAATAGGGATAGCACGTGTACACCACCCTGCAAGAAGCATATGAGAATTTATATACTTCGTTTCAAATACAAAAACATACGCTAGAGAGAGGGGTATGGTACATGAACAACCCCGTTAAACATACCTTGATATGATCTCGGCTATAGACACCCAAAGAGCGTAGGAAACGTTTGTAGATGTAGTTGTAGATGCATCTAAGAGAGAATGACAAGAGAGACACAATGATAATGAGTCTTCTTTCCTGTGGAAGGAACATACAAAAGAGGGTATTTAAGTAAGTCTATGCATGAACGCCAAGTGACGTGATTTAAACATATGATCTTAATATCTTCTAGCGGCTCATTTTGGTTACATGTGAGCACATAATTGATGTTGACTGAGGTGTTGACTAGGGGTGGTGTAGTTAGAAAATTCCACAACACAATAATCATTAATGCATTGGGCATATTTCAAAATTCAAAGTTCAAAACATGAATGTACATGAATGTACATTAATTATTATGCTTTCTTATTGGCCTACATAGGAAATACACACCTACCCCAAATGCTCTTGCAAAGAAGGACTACGCCTTCACAAATCGTAGCCTAGTTATCATTCCTAACTTGACGTGGCACTGACACGTCCGAAGTGCGTCACGTCACGTCGAATCCGGACGTTTATCCATGCAATTTTTTTTTACATTTGACTTTTACGATTTACTTCTACACTTTGTAATGACATGGCAGCCACGGTGTAAAACAGACGTGGCCAATTATTAAAATTTATTAATTCTTAAAAAAAAATATGTCCACCTATATTGGCGGTCGCATATAATTTATGATTTTAAAGATAAAAGCGACCGCCCATATTGGCGGTCGCTTGTAATTTAATATTTTGTTAAATTAAGCGACCGCTTATAATAAGCGACCGCCGGTAATTTATTTATTTTAAAATGAAGCGACCGCCCATATTGGCGGTCGCTTGTATTGTATTATATTTTAAAATAAGCGACCGCCTATATTGGCGGTCGGTTAAAATTTATTATGTTTTAAATGAAGCGACCGCCCAGATTGACGGTCGCTCGCACTTTATTATATTATTATTATTATATCCTTGATATATTCTGTAAAAATACAGCGACCACCATGTGGCGGTCGCTTATTTTTATTTGTGTTCTTAAATAAAGCGACCGCCGTTTGGCGGTCGCTTCTTCAGTTAATTTTTGAAAAATGCAGCGACCGCCATTTTGCGGTCGTCGCTATTTTTGTTAATAAAGAATACAGCGACCACCATTTGGCGGCGGTCGCTCGATTTGATTTTGATTCTTAAATTAATCGACCACCGTTTGGCGGTCGCTTACTTAATATTTTTTTTTAAATGAAGCGACCGCCATTTAGCGGCGGTCGCTTATTTAATATTTTTTAAAAAAAAACAGCGACTGCCATGTGGCGGTCGTTCTTCTTGTTTTTATAAATATAGCGACCGCCATGCGGTGGTCGCGTGTTTTTTTTTTTCTTAGAAATCGAGGGACTCGCCGTGTGGCGTTTTTTTTTTAATTTTTTAATTATGAAGCGGCGCCTGACTAGCCACGTGGTGAGGTGCCACGAGTCAGGAAAAACTAAACAAATGCGATGGAGGGAGGTGGTTTTGAACCCTTGACCTCTCCCATGTGGGTGCGCGGGGCGAGGTGCGACTGGCCAATCGTGCCGCGCTGACACATGGTGAGGCGCCACTGGCCTGTCGCTCATTTTCAAGCATAATGTCATTTTTTTTTTTTTGGGGGGGGGGGGCTGATGGGCGCCTCTATAAACCATTCCCCCCTCCTTTTCTGATCACTTTTGCCCCTCTCGTGGTGTGGTTCCTTGGCATCCTATAGTCATTTCGGACTTCGTTGCTTGGTACTGCCAACGGGAGGTGCAAAGGCGATTATTTAGGGGGGGGAGAGAGGTTTTGTCAGTTTTCTATTGGTCAGTCCCACACACTTGTTCACG